>CM055074.1:7093128-7251392 GCA_029204045.2 Tillandsia leiboldiana | reverse complement strand
TAAATCCTTGTGTCTCGTTGGCCAGTAGTAGTAGCACTGACAATTAGAAATGCATTGGAATTATATGTTTGAAGAACAATTTTGTTGATCAACTGTGCGGTATAGCTATATGCCCATGAGTTATTATTTTCCCTTGTTCCAGAAATGCCTTATATCCATTGACCTAGATGCTTAATCTGACTTCCTGCCACTTCTAGATTCGCGAGTGAAGTTGACTCCGTGGATGCTGTTTTTACTTGGATTACTTTTCTGATGAGCTTGTATATTTAAACATATTTAAACTTTGTTATGTTATCCTTGAAAAGGATTGTACATCAAATTCCATTTTTTAATGATGGTATATCTTTGTTGACTATTGACCACTGCTTCTATCAGATTTTCTCCACCAACTGTGACTGTTGACCTCCATTGGATTTGTGCTATGGCTTAGTTTATGGAAAATGTTTTTGTTCATATGCAGATAGAAGTGTGATATGGTCATTTTTATTATACCTGATATTTTGATGATTATATACATTAGCAATGCCTCACTTGATACTATCGTCAGATGCTTGACATTTTTAGAATAGAAATTGTCTGTGTCTTGAAAGGTGCATTAACTTCAGATTCACTATATTACACACTGCGAGGAAATGCCCAATTTTATTATATTATTCAACTTATTCTGATTTCTTAGTATTTTAATAAGCTAGTTTTCATTTTGTCCTTATGCATTGTTTTGCAACTTCACTATGTTGAAAAAATGCTCTACTAGTTACCTGATATGTGCCTCCTTTGTGCCACCTTCTATTGTTTACTTCAGCGTTGTTTACTTTCTTGCACAGGCTCATATTTGTATTTCTTGCAGAGTTGCCACAGTTTTTGTACAGTGCTGGATTTTGTCATGATGGGAAAGTTATTGGCATCACACAGCCTCGTCGAGTTGCAGCTGTTACTGTTGCAAAGCGTGTGGCTGAAGAATGCAATATTGAGTTAGGCCAGAAAGTTGGGTATTCAATTAGATTTGAGGATGTAACATCCAGCAGTACAAGGATTAAGTACATGACAGATGGTTTGCTGCTGAGGTAGTTTCATTTGATAAGTGGTTTTTGCATTTTTAATGAGTATTACAATGTTTTCTTGTTATATGTCATAGAGAATTGGTAATTCTTTGTTGACAAAGATGATGTGCACTAGTCATGCTCTAGGTTAGTTTGGCTAATTTTTTGTATTTAATGGTTTTTCCTGTTGATTCTTCTGATGTTTTTACTTTAGATTTTGTAGAAAATGCTGTTTGCGACACAAGAGTATAAAGTTGGTCTAGTTATTTTAATTGCGGCATTAAGAACATTGTAGGTGAGTTTAAGTTAGAACATCTAGTGCATTAGGGATGAGGTTTCTGACATGGTGGGGATCTGGAAGGGACAAGATAAATAGTACCATATCCCGACTATTGGATGGGCTGTTTTAATTATTCAATATCATCCCACCAGTTTGGGCAGGAGTAGACCGTTGCAACTTGAGTTGAAAAATAATTCAGGAAGGAGCATATGTATTAATTTAAAATCTATAAGAGTGCTCTTCGATATTTGAAATGTAAAATGGTAATGATGATGACATTGCTATTATTTGACGTGTCCATGTCTATTGCCGATGAAACTCAAACATTTGACATGGATTTTTTATCTAGCATCTAGTTAGTTATGCTTTTCTTTTCATATAATCAGTTTTGTGTGCTATCTGACATGAATGCCTTTATATCTACAGGGAAGCACTGCTGGACCCATATTTGTCTAGGTACAGCATCATCATTGTGGATGAAGCTCATGAAAGAACAGTCCACACAGATGTCTTGTTAGGCTTGTTGAAAAATGTACAACTAGCTCGGTCAAATTCTATTGTTAAGCAACATAATTGTGGACATGCGGAGAACGACAGACAAGATCACAACCTACCCTTCACTTTGAGGGCATGTCAGGCTTTGAAGTATACTCCTTTAAAATTGATTATAATGTCTGCTAGTTTGGATGCTAGAGGTTTTTCAGAGTACTTTGGTGGTGCTAAAGCAGTTTATGTTCAAGGGCGACAATACCCTGTAGAGATTCTATATACATATCAACCTGAAATAGATTATCCAGATGCCACACTGATTACTATCTTTCAGGTTTATTGACCTCTTATTTAAACGGCCATCTTACTTTCTTTTATTATGCTTTAAACTGGACGCTAGACCAGGAAGTTTGCTGTCCTTCTTTTTATTTTCAAGATAAAGTTACTTCCTTATTAAAAGAGGGAAATGAGTTTTTTGTAGTTTCATTCATGCTGGCGAATAGAATAACACCCAATGCAATAAAAGGAGAAAAAACTAGCTATCTTACAAAAAAGAAAAGAAAAAGAAAAAGAGAACACTGAGTTTATGAAATCAATTTACCTCTCTATTTTCTTGATGTTGTTTTTCGAGCTCTGGATATACCCTTCCATTTCATGGTGCCTCCATGAGCTTTTCATGTGTCATATGGAAGTTGATCTGTGGAAGTTAATATGGTATTTATAAGTATTTTCTTTTAAGTTTTAAGCTCATGTTTGTAATGTTTCTTTCTTTTTTAGATCCACATAGAGGAGGGGCCTGGAGATATTCTTGCATTTCTAACTGGCCAAGAGGAGATTGAATCAATGGATAGACTAATTCATGAGCGAGTTCGTCAACTTCCTGAAGGCAGTAATAAATTAATCACTGTCCCCTTCTATTCCTCTCTTCCTTCAGAGCAGCAAATGAATGTTTTCAAGCCTGCCCCATTTGGCTTTCGCAGGGTAAGTCTAATTGTTAACCCCCCAAAAACAGATTTTTCCCTTGGGTTTTGATTTTACTCTGAAATTTGTGTCAGTTTTTGTATACTTATGACATGAAGTTATTGACGCTATATACTAAATCTAGGCTTTATTTATGTCATGATTTACTGACCTCATAAACTAAATCAGGGACTTATTTTGTTTTATAACATTATGGTAGTGCAGAGATATATCTAGCTCCTGTCCTTTTTGTACTAAACAGAAGTTAGTGAAGGAAAAGTGTTGACTTTGTTTAGTTTATAATAACATTGCAATAGTGTTGGCTTTATCTACTTTTATAATATTATAGTAGCGCGGAGAAAAGAAACAAAAAGTTTGCATTACTAGCTATACAGGGTTGCCTATATAAACTATTTACTCTACCTTGTAGAAGATCATTTTCCCAACCCAAGTGCTACCAAGCCTTTTCTTGCCACATTTTCCTCTATAATAGTAACCTTCTCCCTCCTCCCAAGACACCTATCACTTCAATCAAAAAATAAAATTAGAAGATTGGAATCATTGGATCATGTAAAAGGAATTTATATCTAGAACTCTGTTGGCTATGTAATACAGTGTCTTATAATTGATTGTTTCATGTAGAGTGAAAATTAAAAGAATGTCAAATAGGATGCTGAGGTTTTAGAACTAATGTATCATTTATTACGTGCTTTCCCTTTCCCTGTCAAAGTCAAGTGTGCGCTAAAGTTATAGGCAATGAGGATTACTAAGGCACTGTTTGGTTGGGAACAAGGCCTGGAATAAGGCCTTGTTCCAGCCTTGTTCCCCAAGGCTGCGTTTGGTTCGGGTGGCCTTATTCCAGGCCTTGTTCCCCAAGGCTGCGTTTGGTTCGGGTATAAGAAAAATTTAGTTATACCGGGGATAGGTATAAGTTATGATATTAGCAGGAACTAATGTTAATTTATGTTTGGGTGGGTATAAGAGTTATTATACCGGGTATAAAGAAAATTGTGTTTGGTAAATTAAAGAGGAATAAAAAGAATAGAGGGAATTAATTTTTTATAAAATAATGAAATAAATTTTAAATTTTATAAATTTAAATAACTTATAATTTAAAATAAAATTAATTAATTTTTTTTTTTTAAAAAAAAAACTGCAGGTGGAACAGCTCAGTTGTTCCACCTGCTGCTTGGAACAGTTATTCCCCCCTAATCCCGGGATTAGGTGGAACAGCTGTTCCAAGCAGCTTTTTGTTTTTTGGGTACAAAGGGGGGATATCCCCCTTACCCCCCTCTAGTTCTTGTACCCAAACGGAGCCCAAATGCGTTTGGTTATTGGTAGGAATAGCAGTTCTCGTCTCCCTGGAACAAGCTGGTGTAAGGCTGGAACTACTGTTCCACCCTTTTACTTGGAACAAGCTTATTCCTACTTGAGAACAAGATTAATTAAAGTAAATATAATTTAATTATTGTATTAACTCTTTAATTAATCCAATATTTTAACTAATTTAATTATTTTATTACTAATTATCTAACTATTAAATAATTAACTATTTAATTTATTAATTTATTAAATTATTTGTAGTTAATTAAATTATTAATTAACAATACTCATTGTTAATTATTTTTATTAATTAATATTTAGGATTATCTAGCAATAGTTAATTAAATAAATTAAATTATTATTTAATTAAGTTAATTATGTTAATTAATTAGATAAAATATTATTATTTAAAAATTATAATTACTCTTATTCTTATTATTCCAATCAAACTATTCAAACGCTATTTTTCTTATTCCCGAGAATAACCTAATTTTCATCCAAATGCAAAATTAGTCTTGTTCCTGCTTATTCCAAGAGTTATACCTATCCCTGGAATTAGCAATTCTTGCATATACTCTAATCAAACACATAAGGGAATATTGAAGGGTCTGTCATGCACCCTCTCTGTTTCCCTCTTATCTTTGCTTTCTTCCTCTTTGGTTCCACTTGATTTGGATAATAAAAAACTAAGTAACATATCAGATGCATAACTTAAAAAGTAAAGCATCAAATGAGATTTCTTTCGGTTCTGTTGTACATCATCTTATATAGCAAACTAACCTAATACTTAATTTCAGTAAATTGTTTACTCCTCATTCTATGAAAGTCTCCACTCACTGATGGTAAGTCTAGTCTACCATTTGGTTGGATGTGGTTTCTGCTGATCCTCTTGGTTTTGAGGACCAGTAAATCTGACTTAATAATTTTGATCTCTGATTTTTAAAGCAGAGTCGATTTGACATAAAAGCTTATATAAACCTTAGTTTGATAAACTGATGCTTTGGTTTGTTTTGCATACACTTTCTAGATTGTAGTTGCGGGCTCAAATATTTGTCAAAGTCTCAAAGGCTGTGCAAAAAAATTTATCTCAGTTAAGAAAAAAAATTGAAACCTAATAAATTTAAATTAAATGAAAAAAGCGAATAAATATTCAACACCAATAGTAAGCATGATAAAACAAAAAAAAAGGGGATGCGGTTACTATGATTTATAACTTTAGATTTGTAGCGACTAAAATATTTATATGCAGTTATATTTGTAAGTTTGGTTTTGATGTCTAAGCTGAGCTTCTGTTTAGTATGCTAGGTTTCTTTTATTGTGCTGCATCTTTTCCATGGATTTTCTTATTTTTATCTTGTTGTTGGTTTCTTTTTTTTTGAATTTGCAACTATAGGGGGTGTTTTCATGATTTTTGTGGCACTAATTATTTCGTTCATTTATTAGGTTATTATTGCAACAAATATTGCTGAGACTTCTGTAACAATACCCGGTATAAAATATGTCATTGATCCTGGATGGGTGAAAGTTCGTTCTTACAACCCAGTGACAGGAATGGAGTCATTAACCATCAGTGAAATCTCAAAAGCACAGGCTCTTCAGAGGAGGTAAAAATGTTAGGCATTTTTGTGTTTGTACTACAGGATTATGAATTGATTTCACCTGATCACCATGGTTCATAATGCTTTTTTTGTCTAATTTGGCTAAATATGGCTGTACTAAGCTAATCGTCTTATGATGTGCATATTTGTTATGTGTCATATTTTTGCTTTAGGAACTGTTGATATTCATGTTTTGTTTTTTTTTTTTTAGAGAAAGGTAGTATACTACCGACTTCGTTTACTTTTGAAATAAACTTAGCTGGAAATGTGAAGCAACTAGGCTTTGAACTCGGGACCTCGGGTATCAACCAGCAAGCCCTTTGCCACTTGCGCTAGAGACGGTCGATATATTCATGTTTTGTTAATAGTTACATTATGGTTATAACTAAAGATGTTAGTATTGCACTCATTTGTTAATAATTATATGGAAGAGAGTGCTAATTTGATCGCCTTGATTTCGTTTTTACTTGAATGTGGGCATGTTGTAGCTTGATGCTTTCTTGTTTCTTGGAAACAAAGATTTATTTCTTGGTTAGATCGACTTCCAACCTTCTTCAAGCCTTGAATCTTGACCTGGCGAGCTGTTCAACATTTTAATGTGAATAGCAATTTCTTGATTTGTATGGGTCGTTGGATGTCTAATGAATGAACCCTCCATCAAATAGAGGATTTTTCATCCCTTTGACATTGCCAATTTTCTATTACATTTTTGAATATGCCTCGTTCTTTACTCTACTGTTAGTACTGAAATTGTTTACCAATTTATTTGTATTCTCATTGTTCTTTTAAATTTTATTGCTTCAAAAACATAAAAAAATAGAGATGCTAAATGGTTTTGAAATCCTTTTTATGATGTTGCTAAAAGCCTGTATATCAGTTGTCTACATGGTTGCATATGATCTTTTATGTGGTATACTCAACCTGACCAGAAGAAAAGTCAAATCTGTTTGTTTGCTAACTTGCTTGATAAATGACCAGGATATGAAACTAAATATTATTTTTCTTACCACACTTTGTGCGTGTTGCATGTAGTGGTCGTGCTGGTCGGGAGGGCCCAGGGAAGTGTTTTCGGTTGTATACAGAAAGTGCTTTTAGGGAACTGAAGGATTCTACTATTCCAGAGATCAAAAGGTGCAACCTTGCGAATGTTGTACTACAGCTCAAAGCCCTTGGGATTGATAATACATTAGGGTTTGATTTCATGGAAAAGCCTTCAAGGTGAATTCTGATATTCTTTTTCAAGATGTATGTTGTCTACGGCTTGGTTTTCTGAGGAGCTGTGATCTTGGCTTGGTTTTTTGAAGAGCTGAATTCTAGCTGATAGGTTTTCATTTAAGTAAATCTCGTATGCACTGAATAAGGAAACACTTCTCCCTTTTCACCAAAGTTGGAAAACTATTTCAGTCTTTCCAATGCTTTTCCTTCTGATGGAAATACCTTCAATTTCATTAATTGGAATCCAAATTTTATCGTTGTGTGTGTTTTTATTTTTTCTCTGCTGGTTCCCAGACAAACTACCTTTTTTCATCATGGAAGAATGAAACTTTATTAAATTTAATCACTTCCATCAGAATAATAACCTTGTGGTTAGGAAGCTGCTTTAATTACACATTGGAAGCTGCTTTTGAATTACACATTGTGTGCAAGGAAGAAAATAAAAATGTCCTTACTGTGGTCAAATATTGAAAAGCATTCCTAATTTGTTTCAGTGATTTATTCTGCTAATTGTTTCTTGGAGGTCTAATAATTGCTTACTCTGGTACCAATTTGTCCCCCGGCCCACACCTCCCTTTTTTTTAATGGGTATGGTTTTGATGCCTTATTTGCAGGACTTCTATAGTGAAATCTCTGGAGCAGTTGCTCCTGCTAGGGGCTTTGACGGATGACTGCAAGTTGTCGGATCCAGTTGGCCATCAAATGGCCAGGCTTCCTTTGGACCCTATGTACTCTAAGGCACTCATCGTGGCCAGTGAGTTCAAGTGCTTGGAAGAAATGTTGATAGTGGTTTCAATGCTTTCCGTGGAATCTATTTTCTACTCTCCTCGTGATAAGATGGAAGAGGTATGCACTATAGTGCTGGATATATTGAGAAGCTGAGTCATCTGCATGGACTGGTTGACTCAATTTATTCTATTTAGCTTCTTTTTCTTACACTTTGGGCTGGTGCCTGTGTATCCTTGCTTTTGCTTTTACTTTCAGCAAATAGATAAGTCTGAAGTTATTGGTGCAGCAAGAAACTAAAATGAGATTCTAAGCCCTAAAAGAAAAGCTTTTATTTGGAATTTCTACTTCTTCTGCAGACAGAAGTTGCTTGTGTCATTTTTATGAGGTACTTCCTCTAGTAGTACAATTTAAACATCGATGAGTGCTTCCTCTAGTAGTACAATTTAAACATCACTTCATCGAATAGTACTATATCGCTACAATACCACCAAAAACTCTTATTTCAATAATGCCCTATGTATCACGAACGTGGCTATAAACTTCGTGCGTCCATGTTAGACACGAGTGTCTATGTTGCACCTGTGTTCGACGCGGAAGCGGATGCGCCATGGATGAGCGTTGAGTCCGATGTGGATGCACGACGCGCGCCTATGGCGCATCCATAAAAAAAAATTATTTTACTTTTTTTATACTTATATGATGTAAGTTGATAAATATTTTGGCTTTTTGATGAATGCATGGATACTCTTTTTGGACGATATAAATTATGTATGGTGGAGAGTTTCTTTCTTAAAAATATATGGACTAACAAGGTGAATTTTACTTACTTTCATTCGTATGAGAAATATGACAATATTTAGCAAAATTAATATTTATATATAATTAATATATATTATTATATTAATAATATGGGGCTTTTGCTTATATACCCCTTACTCCTATTAAATTTTTTCAAATTTACACCTCAATACCCAAAACACCCTTCTAAAACCCAATCCCATTAGTAAACCCTTGAGGGAAAGGATATATTTGAAGGAATTTTTTGAAATCAATAAGGGTATTTTGGTCATCCAGGGATTAATAAGATATTTTTGAACTTTTGCTGGGCATATTAGTTATTATCCCTAATAATATTATATATTTTATTAGCGGTGTCCATGCTACGTCCATGTCCATGTTCTAATTTTTTTAAATGCTATCGAGTCACCATGTATGAGTTGTGTTGTGTCCCGTGTCTCGTGTCCGTGACGCCTAGATAATGCCAAATAGGGCTGGAACACATCAACTGAAACTCTGGGAAACTATAATGGACACATGTATCCCAATTTATGTCTTGAATCATATCCTGATGTCGTACTTTTTTTAGATGAGAAAAAGAAGAATTCTATGCAATAATCTTATTTTTAGTTTCTTTTGTCTTGTTTCTTGCTTAGGCAAATGTTGCAAAGAAGAGATTTTCAAGCCCCGAAGGGGACCATATAGCTTTGGTGAATGTATACCGGGCATCTGCAGAATGCTTGGAGAAAAGCAAAAATGCAAAGATGAAAGAGAAAACCGTGGAAAAAGCTCTAAACAAATGGTGCAGGGAGAACTTCATCAATTACCGTGCTCTAAGGCATGCTCGAGATGTTCATAGGTTAGCTGCACTATTATTGTCATTATTTTTGGTTATGAAGGGCTTATCCTTCTTGATGTACTTGCATCAGCGTTTCATTTTCATTCTAACATTTGTCTTTATTCAACTCATGTATCGGGAGACAGTAAAGTTTGGAATGAGGAAAAATTGGAGTAAATATTTGGCCAAAATAAATGCGAAGGGAGATATTTACCGATTTGCTTGGCAATTTGTGGCCATTGTGATACTTGAAGATGGAAGCATGAAAAACCAACTTACAGATTGTATAATATCGAAGAAATTCAAGTTATTCAAAACTCATTAAGATGTTAGATTTGCATCACAGTTCATTTTAATACTGAGCAAATGTTTATTGGGTTGTTATTCATCTGATATTGTCATCAGTTTAGTTCTTAAAGCTGAAAATTGGAAAAAAAATTTCCTTTCAAATTTGAAGGATGATGCCTTTGCATAACTTGTTTTTTTTATTTATTGTTTTTGTTTTCTCTTTTACAATTTCTGTTTATTTATTTATTGTTTTTGTTTTATCTTTTACAATTTCACAGTCAAATTAAAGGGCATGTAAAGCAAATGGGCCTTGTTCTGTCATCATGTGGCGACGACATGCTTCAATTCCGCAGATGCCTTACTGCCTCTTTCTTCCTCAATGCAGCAAGGAGAGAACCAGATAGATCATACAGGTTTGTTTTTACACTACAAGTAAATTTAAGGAAATCGATGTAAAGCCAATGAAAGAGAAAATATTTTGGTCTAGTCACCTAGTCAATCGTTTCTTGATCAGAGGGCCAGATATATCATATAGTTTTGTTTTTAACACTATACAAGTAAATTTAAGGAAATTGATGTAAAGCCAATGAAAGAGAATACTTTGGTCTAGTCACCTGGTCAATAGTTTCATAATCCAATAAGCATCTAGTGGATCAACCTGATAACCCCTGCTAGAGTACAAACTAGCTGCATTTCAATATTCGTTGCATATACTGGGTAGAGCACGAAATTACTTGAACTTAGGTGTATTTCACTTTCGTCTGCCCCTTCAACATAAGCAGTGGACACACCCTATGCTCACGTAAAATTCCTACATTTGTTCAACCCCCATTCAGACCAAGTTTGGAATTGTATTCTCCAAAAGCAGCAAAAGTGCTAGGAAGCTCTGCGTTCTCAATGCTGCAGAGTGGCGGTGGAAACCTCTACTGGAAAAGCTTCTCACCTGATGCTTCTGAGATGGAGGTTTCCACTGTCATTTCTCAACACTGGAAGGTCGGAGTTCAATCCAAGTGTTTTTGAATTTATCGAGCACTGTAAAGCATCAACGTGTTTCCAAACTAGTCTAGATAGTTTAGAGGAAATACTGATACGGCTACCACAGATAATAGCCACTGAATGGAGTTGATGAAAGGTATGATAAGGAAACACTTAAATTAGTGCAGTTGTTGAGCGCTTCAATTTAAAAGTCGAGAAATTTACTTGCATTCTCATCTCAATAGAACTAGTGCTTAATTTCTCCAATTATACGTTCTTGTTTCATCATTAAGATTTAAGTATGAAATTTTTATTGACTATCTGAACCCATTTAATTTCTGTTACACGTATGTATATGGTCCCTGCTGGCCTCACTCCCAATGGTTTATTTTCAGGACTACGGCTAGTGGTCAAAGCGTGCATATCCATCCTTCTTCAGTGTTATCTGAAATAAAGCCAAAGCCGGATTGCATCATCTTCAACGAATTGGTTTACACTACTCAAAATTATGTCAGAAATGTGACGAGGATAGATCCATTGTGGTTGCCCGAACTAGCTCCTCAGTATTACGCTGCTGCGGAAAGTTAATTATATTTTCCATTTTGTCTCACGATTTCTTGGCGGCATAGATGTTCTTTCATTCCTTGTATGATATAACATTTTTTTATTATTATTATGGAATTATTTAAGAGGAATGCTACTTTTACACCCAATTATGGGTGTACATCTTACTCCCCCACCCATCCAAGGGTGGGAGACTTCTCCACCCATCTCATCAAGTAATGGGTGGAATTTATTTTATTTTTGGATGGGTGGGGTGTAAGATATACACCCCTTTTGGAGTGTATAGTTAGATTTTTTTATTATTTAATGCATCATTGGCCTATTTTGGTTTTAAATACTGGTTGGGAATTCTTGGGGGGGGGGGGGGGGGGGGGGGGGGGGAGAGAGAGGAGATAATCTGAAATTTTTATTCGGGTATTTAGGGGTGTCAACGAGCCGAACACGAGCGAGCTGGGGTCGGTGGCTCGTTTAAATATCGAGCTGAAAAATTAGGCTCGTGTTCGGCTCGTTTATTACCGAGCCGAACACGAGCTGGCTCGCGAACAATAAGTTTGATTTTCATTCCTACTATTAAACGTAAAGTTGAAAGAAAATTAAAAAATTAAAATTTTAATCTAATAATTAAAATTTATAAAAAATTGATGACCTAAAATCTAAATAGTAATATATATATATATATATATATATATATATATATATATATATATATATATATATATATATATATATATATATTCGAGCTGAACACGAGCGAGCTGACCCCAGCTCGTGTTCGGCTCGTTTATTAAACGAGCTGAAAAATTCGGTTCGTGTTTGGCTCGTTTACTAAACGAGCGATTCGATTTCGAGCTCATTTCGAGCCGAACACGAGCTGGCTCGCGAACAACGAACTGGATTGTCATCCCTAGGTATTGGTACTGATATCTTATTACACAACTCTCCCGACTGGATGTGTAAATTTGGAGGAATAATATGATTGGAGAAAACTTTTATTCAGAACCGAGTAGTAATTTTATTTTCTGAAATAATTGGGTAAAATTATGGAGTCATGAGCTCACGGTTCTTAAAAGAGCAATTAGTATTTTTTTGTTTTTCATTTTATTTTTGTTTACATTTTGAGTCCAACTGGATGAAGTTTTGAATTTCTGAGGATAGAATAGCGATGATTGCTTTTCACGGTGGGCCCATCTACTCTCTTTCTACTTATCTTCTCGTCTACATCCCGCTTTCTTTTTCTCTAGCTTTGTCCTCTGCGCATCCACCCGTCTCCCTGTCTCTCTCTCTCTCTTTCCAACCCATACCCACCAATGTTCTCTCTACTGTCCTCCTGAGGCTTTAGTCTTTTACTATGTTTGGTTGGGGGATAAAGTGGGATAACTCCTTTATCCCTCGTTTATCCTCCAAAAAAAAAAGAAAAAAAAAAAAAGAGATTGATTATTCCTCCCTTAACGGACTATTCTGGAATAGTCCGTTAAGAAGGGGATAACAATTTCTCTCATTGGTGGGAATAAGATTGTTCCCATCCGAGAACAATCTTATTTCCATCTTTTTTTTTTTTATTTTTTTAAATTTAAATTAAAGTTTATAAAATTTATAAAATTTAAAATTTAAATTTTTTTATTTTATAAATTTTAAAATTTTTAACTTTAATTTTTTAAAAATTTAAAAATTTAAAATTTATACAAATTTTGTATATATAAATTTTTAATTTTTTTATATAAATTTTTTAATTTATAAAAATTTAAAAATTAAAATTTTTGCATAATCTTTTACACATTTTTTGAGATAATTAAAATTTTAAATTTTAAATTTAGAGAAATTTTAAATTTTATAACTTTTTAAATTTGTAACTTTAATTTTTAATAAATTTATAAATTTAATAAATTTTAAAATTTATATAAATTTTAAAATTTTAAAATTTATACAAATTTTAATTTTTTTAACTTTAATTTTAAAAAAATTAATCAGTATTATTTACTAAAATATAAATTTTAATCTATACAAATATTAATTATTATTTAATTAATATTTTATACTAATTAATTAGATAAAATATTATTATTTTAAAATTATAATTATTTTTATTTTTTTATTATTCTCGTTTATTCTAAAATATGAACCAAACACAATTTCAGTTATTCCTAAGAATAACAGCTTTACAAACCAAATACTAATTTTCTTTTATCACTGACTATCCCGGAATAGCAAGCTATCCCAGAGATAAAAAAATTTATTCTCAAACTCATAATCCTCGAACCAAACATTATCTTACAGAAGTCAGATGAATTTGAGCCTCGAGGTATAGATGGGTTTTATTGGTTGGGATGTTCCTTATCTATTTCTTCATCACCATGAAATTTGCTGAGTTCGAGATTTTTTGCCCTAATTTTTTGTGGTTTTTGGTATCATCAGTGGTTGATGTGGCGGTATTCGATAAAACAATAAAAATAGATAAAAGTAGAGAAGAAATATTTTATTAAGTTGGAGAATAATTATCGAGTTCACTATATGATTGTCCATAAAAATACTAAACTCCAAACTGATTAACAACCTAGAATTTAATCCGTTATAAATAAAAGGTTAAAAACAAATCTAACTAACGATTTGATCTTATCTTTAACACGATCCGGTAAGATCAAATTCTCTGACACCGAGTCCTTCACGGCACCAAACGAATTTCTCCAACGACAATGGCTAGGTAAAAATATCTGCAAGTTGGTTTTGAGTAGAAATGTCAACCAACTTGACATTGTCGTTTACCACTTGATCTCGAATGAAGTGGTGACAAATCTCAATGTGCTTCATGTGACTATGGTGCACCGGATTCTTTGCTATGGCAATCGTCGACTAGTAGTCGCAGTAGATAATCGTTGGTTTTGTTTGCTTCTGATGCAAGTCGCATAGAATCCGCTGTAACCAAACTACTTGACATGCTGCACCGGTGACTGCAACATACTCGGCCTCGGAAGATGACAACGCCGTTGTGTGTTGTTTCTTTGAGTACCAACACACTATACTCGAATCGAACTTGAACACGAATCTGCATGTGGTTCTTCGGTCGTCAATGGAACTTGCCCAATCACTATTAGAAAAACCAAATGGAGAAAAATAGTTAGTGTTTGTGAACCATAACCCATGGCCACTCGTCCCCTTCAAATGTCTCAATATTTGCTTCGCTGCTCCCATATGAATCTTGCTGGAATATTCCATAAATCGCGAAAGGAGGCTTGTTGAAAACATAATATCCGGTCTAGTGTGAACCATATACAGTAAGCTTCCAATCAAACTCTTCTACACATTAGTGTCAATTTTTTCCGCACCGTCTTTAACCGAAAACTTCATATAGGTTCTCATAGGATTTGCTACCAAATTACAATTGTCACGTCCTAAGATCGTCTATTTGGTCAGTTCGGACACACTAATAGGTCCGCCAATCGGGCATGACCTTTCTATATCTGAAAGAAACGGAACAAACATCTCAAGCAATACAATGAGTATAATGAGATATAATATCAGAGTACAACTACTACTAAATTGAACATTCAACTTTAAACATAAATACAACTGAATAAAGCTGAAATGATATACTAGAATGAATATTTGCCATATAACAAATAGTTATAATTTTCTTTTGTTTAATCTCACCAAATACAATGTTCACTCTAAAGCACAAAATGGTAAGATACTGCTAGACCCTCTAGGTCTCTATGCTGCTGGGCTCTTGCTTTTGTCACGTGCCTCACTGGCGGCACCTGGATCTGTAAAAAAATGTAAATCACAGGGTGTGAGAATTACGAATAGTTCTTAATGGGTTCATCCACCGAAAAATATGTTATGCACCTTTTGATCCAATGAAAGCATTAGTAGCAAGATATATATATATATATATATATATATATATATATATATATATATATATATATATATGAAAAGCTGTAAATACTATATTAGCATGCTAATATGAAAATCATTACACTATTAGTCCATGACCAATGCCACTCTGCTACTATGCCATGCCACACTAGGCTACTAAACCATATCCCGGCCACTATGCCGCTATACAAAGGGTTACATCTAACATGATCGCACCCGATCACTCTAATCATATTATCATTTAGATTTCATAGACGTGCTTCATAGAGAGTCGACATATGCGCGGAACGCTCTCTACTAGGCGGTTGCTTGGGCCCCTTTTGAGCCATCTTTCCACGGAGAGCCGAGTCTTGCTCGCTCACTCTTCCACTTGCCTCGAATGAGTTTAAAGCATCTTGGCACTCATTCAGGAAGTCGAGTCTTGCTCGCTCACTTCCCCCGGGAGTCGATATATGTTCGCCCCTCCCGTTGGCACTTTTTACTCGCTTCCGAAAGCTTTACTTTTCTCTTTTACCCTAGGGTATTAACTCTAGGATAGCCAGGATACCCCAAGGACACCAATTTAGATTAGAGTTCTCTTGTTTACTCAATTACACATTCACCCTAAGTTTCTTTACTGTAGGATTACAAGATGCTCCAAGGACACCAAGCATCAACCACATCACTCTAACCTTAGAGTTCAATGACTCTACGTTGAAACTCTACATTTTCGCCTTAGATTTTTTCTAAATTAAATGCCACTCAATTTAACCTAGATTTTCTCCTAGGTTTTATACCACATATTACAACTTGACCCAGGTTTTCTCCTAAGTCCATACGCCACACATTTCCATATAAGAACAACCTACAACTAGGTTTATTAATTTTTTCATACAAGGTCAACCTACAACTAGATTTATTAATCATTTTCATGTAAGGCTGCACTTTGAAATTTTTTTTTTTAAAAGAAAAAGGGTGAGAATAAGATTGTTCTCGGGTGGGAACAATCTAGGATCCTTATAAGGGGGGGACAATAGTTCCTTCCGCTTTCATTTGTGTTTGGGGTTATTCCCCATTTATCCCAACCAAGCACTACCCAAACGCGTTTGGTTTGGATGGGACCAGTAGTTTTCGTCATTATGGAATAAATTGGTATAAGACTAGAACTACTGATTCAGTATTTTTTATGAAACAAACTTATTTCCACATAAGAATAGGCTTAATTAAAGTAAATATAATTTTAATTATTATATTAACTCTTTAATTAATTTAATATTTTCACCAATATAATTATTTTATTAACTAATTATTTAACATAATTAACTAATTAATTTATTTGTAGTTAATTAAATTATTTATTAATAATACTTATTATTATTAATTATTTTATCAATTAATATTTAGGATTATACAACAATAATTAATTAAATAAATTAAATTATTATTAAAATAATATTTTTATATTAATTAATTAGATAAAAATATTATTATTTTAAAATTATAATTATTTTTTTTCTTACTATTTCAATTTAACTATCTAAATACTATTTTTTTATTCCAAAAAACAATTCAATTTTCATCTTAAATATAAAAATAATTTTACTAGTACAGAACTCGCGCTACGCTGCAGATAAATATTATTTGAGACAATTAAAATGTATAATTATTAAAATTTAAAATTTAAAAAATTATAATTAAAAAAATACTAAAAAATAGCTATAAAGTATTTTTATATACGCATTTTTATTAATATTTTCTTAACTTTTTAAGTTAAATTATATTAATAAATTTTATTTTAAATTCAATCATTTTTAGTTTTGATAGGTATTTTATAAAAAAAAAAATTAACTTTATATAATAATTTTTTTATCTAAAAAGTTAAAGTTGGAGAAATTATTTCAAATTTAAAAATTAGTAAGTGAATCTTTATCTTATTAAAATTGATGGAAGACTAAGAAACTATTATATATAACTAGTATATATTAATACTTCATACACCATAACTTATATTAAATAATTAATATTTAAATATCAAAAATTAATTAAATATATATGATATACAAAATTTAATAATTTAAATTATATTTGATGAATTAATTTTTAAATTTTTATTAAAGAATTTTAGGCATGTGGTATATATGCAAATATATATACTTGGTGCAGACAATGTTGATTAGGATTCACTCATAATTTCAAAAGAGAAGGAATTTTTGTTTGCACCTATACTATAAAAATTTATTTTAGATATATATTAAACTTGGTTTACGGATCTAAATTTTTTACTAATAAATGACAATTTTTGATTAGATTGGGCTTTTAGCGAGACGTGGCCCTTTTAGAGAAAAACTCAAAACTGTTAAGTTTTGATTGTATTGTACCTTTATTAGTGATGATGCGGTTTTCTTAGAAAAAGTTTTAAAATTGTCGGATAGTATATCTGTATATAAGATTAGATTGGTTCTTAGAAAAAATTTTAAAATTGTCGGATAGTATATCTATAAATATCATATATATTTATAAATATGATATAATATATATAATATGAAATATTTAAATAATTTATTATACTATAAAAATTTATTTTAGATATATATATTAAATTTGGTTTACGATACAATGGTATATCTAAATTTTTTTACTAATAGATGATAAATTTTGATTAGATTGGGCTTTTAGCGAGGCTTGACCCTTTTAGAGAAAAATTCAAAAATATTAAGTTTTGATTGTATTGTATCTTTTTTAGTGGTGACGTGACTTTCTTAGAAATTTTTTTAAAAAAATTGTCGGATAGTATATCTATAGATAAGATTCTTGTTATTTATAAATCTATACCTATCTCATAAAAAAAATATAATAATAATCTTTGTATATGAACATTCCTTTGTAGCAGCTCTCGGACTTTTTTTTAAAAATGACCCTATGAAAATTGAAAATTTGCAAAATAACCCTCCCAATTTTTTTTTTGCAAAACTAACCCTCCTTTTGCCACCTCGGCGCCACGGTGGGCAAACAACCTGAAGGCGCTAAAGCGATCAGCGCCTTCACAAAAAACCTGTGAAGACGCTGAACGCTTTAGCGCCTTCATGCAATGTGTTGAAGGCGCTGAAGCGATCAGCGCCTTCACAAAAAACCTGTGAAGGCGCTGATCGCTTTAGCGCCTTCATGATATATGCTGAAGGCGCTGTTTCATTCAGCGCCTTCAGCATGCACTATAAGGCGTTGAGGACTTAGCCGTTTTTCGTCGCGAAAAATGGCTAAGTTCGGTGTAAGCGATAAATGGCTTCTCTGTAAAGGCGCTCAGTGGCTCAGCGCCTTT
Organism: Tillandsia leiboldiana; assembly: GCA_029204045.2. Lineage (NCBI taxonomy): Eukaryota > Viridiplantae > Streptophyta > Magnoliopsida > Poales > Bromeliaceae > Tillandsia > Tillandsia leiboldiana. The sequence goes on along the minus strand of CM055074.1, from coordinate 7,233,148 downwards.
AGTATAAAACACTAAAGGCGCTGAGTTGCTCAGCGCCTTTAGTGATTTACACTAAAGGCGCTGAGCCGCTCAGCGCCTTTAACTTATAATGTTAAAGGCGCTAACCGCTTCAGCGCCTTCTTCGCCACCATATCCACCCGCGCGGGCAGAGACACTTCATCTTCAATCCCGCTTCCTCATCTCTTCTCTTCATCTCTCGCCGTCGCAGTGGGCCGAGCACAGTGAGATCGCCGTCGCATTGCCGATCTCCTCTCGCCGTCGCATTGCCGATCTCCTCTCGCCGTCGCATTGCCGATCTCCTCTCGCCGTCGAATTGCCGATCTCCTCTCGCCGTCGCCGTCGTCGTCGCCGTCGCCGTCGTCGTCGCCGTCGCCGTCGTCGTCGCCGTCGTCGTCGCCGTCGCCGTCGCCTTCGCCGTCGCCGTCTCTCTCGCGCTCTCTCTCTCACTGTGAGCATGCTCCCTCTCTCTTCTCTCTCTCTCTCTGTCACGCCCCGAGTTCAAAAATCAGTGTATAATTTTTTTTTTTTTTTTTTTTTTTTTTTTTTTTTTTTTTAAATCAGAGTTCGCAAACCGGGCGTAACAGACCGCCACATGTATAGTAAATTCCCTGCCCAACTGGACAGAGCCTTTCCTATACATGCACGGCTAACCGTAATCAGTCAATACCAGAGTAGTCTAAACTACGCATGCCAAAACTAGTCAATCTATAATAAGTAACTGAAAATGCGGAAAATGACATATACTGACTACATATGGGTCGATACTATCGCAATCATCTCACCAACGTGTCCCGATATCCCACCACCCAAGCAACCTAAAACACAGTCACCCGAGGGTGTGAGACACACCGGAGTGTATCCCAGTGGGCACGACGAGCCGAGAAATAGCTAATCGTACCTACTGGGTACTAAAATCTGCGGATAGTAAGAATCATAGGGTAAAGCTGAACAATAAGGCAGATCTACTGATAATCAACAGAATCCACAGATAAGCTAACTAGGCAGGTAATCAATCATAAGGAACTGCAGATAAGTAATACTGAAAATCAGGATATCACAATGATAATCGATCATAAAGGCTGTAGATCATACATGCTGGAAATCAGGATAATGTCTATAAGAAACATGCATAAAGAACTGCAAGAGATAAAAGTATGTCTACAGATAATAATGCTGGAAATCAACATAACTGAACCGCAATGGTACGAAGTAAGAATTATGCGTCAAAGACAGAACCCAAGTACCCAATCAATGCCAGTATTGGTCGCGAGGACCTCAGGCTCATACCACCTGTCTGGCACCTAGCTGGCTGACATAACCCCGCACCCACTGGTGCCTAACCGGGGGCTCACGGGTCCTTCCTCTAGACCACTTTACCGGTAAAGAACACTGTGACGGTGGCCAAACCGTCAGTGTACGTGACGTACAGCGTGCGTAGTAGTCATCATGCTATGCTCAAGCTCACGGTCTAATGACCGGGTAGTCGGCAATAAGCCGAGATCCCAACAGGGAAATCATTTATCGTGTCGATCAGAATCTATCATGCATATCGGAACATCAAGTAGTATCTATCAATCATGCATATCGGAATATCGAATAGTATCCAACAATCAGGATCAATCAATCATGCATATCGGAATATCAACAATAAATCGGCTGACAGGAATCAACAAGTGCCATCAAATCATGCAGATCTATATACTGAAAAAGCTGATGAACAGATATGTATATGGTATGTCTCATGAAGATCAAGGTCTATCAGAAATATAAAAACTGATAAACAGGTACATAAGATATGTCTCACGTAGATCAAGATCTATCAGGACTAATCATAGGGCATGTCAATACAATCATCAAGGCTAATCTAGATAAAATCAGCAGGTATATATGATGAGTCTAAAAGAATCAATGTCTATCAGGAGATCATGTGATATATATATGCAGTCATCATAGGTCGTATCGGTATAATTCGCAGGCTGGTCAAAAAAACAGGTGTCCGACTGGACTAAAGCAACCAGAGGGCCGAATAGATCAAGCCCGGACCGAAGATAACCCACCTGGATGTAGGCAGATCCTCGAACTCCCGCACAGCTACTGGGAGGCTGGTGCTGAACAACTGGGTCCTGAATAGAACCTGTAATCAGTGATAGACTCACTCATACCCATCCCGACAACACTACAGCAATACAACGCTAACATACGCTTAAGTGCATTTTTAATTCTTCGGCTCGACCAAATCCAAATCTAAGGTGAGCATCGCGTCTAGTGACCCCAAATTAGCCAGGAGTACACTGTTGCAATATTTCAAACAGACCCTAACACTGTTTTTAAGCAATTATTGCATTAAGGCTTGGTTTTAACACAACTTCGAATCTACACAATTTCAGACAAAACTCCAAGAATCAAAAAGTCTCTGGATAGTGCCAGGACCCCAGGGCTTGCCCTAGATGCAGCCCAGGTCTGCTGGATCAAAAGATCCAAGTACCTCGCTCTCTAACACTTCGACAATGCACCACAACACATCCACTCAGAACCAATTTGATCTGAAATGAGCACTGAGCTCAGGGAACAGTGTGGAACATCTTTCATATACAAATCGAAACCTAAATCCAAACAACACTTCTTTGAAGCATTTCCTCGAACACCTAGAGTGCACAATTCAATCACAAGCACCCAAGCTTGCCTCAAACCTAATCTCTGCAGAGAGACAACCTGGGGGTTTCTAAGATGTATGGAAAGCAAGCATGAAGGGTTTAGGGATTACCTGGGTGTTTGGCCGGTGACACGGGTGTGCGGCGGTGGCCGGAGGTGAGCACGGATCCGAGGATTGGTGCAACTACACAATTATTAAACCCCACGTTCAAGTTCACATGCAAAGGTTTGGGGAGCTCCAAAATGACCTAATGAAAGTACCTGAGTTGGTTGCCCACCGCGCGAAGCCCCGGAATCGCCGGAAAGGAAGTTCGCCGGAAAATGAGTCCTCTAATGGCGGAATCCGGCCGGCGATGAACGGGCCTCTGCAACTTGGACCAACTTGCTCCTCTTGGTCCCCCGGTGCTTGCTGGGTGGTTGGCCGGTGGCTCGGGTGCACGGCGGCGCCGGACGGCGAGGCACGGCCGCGGTGCATTATTGGCCGGTTCTAGGGCTTCCTCGTACCGCAAGGATCCTCGACCGATCGATCTGTAACTTTGGGAGCACCATGCAGTCACCGAGAAGACCAAGATCAACGGTCTTGATCTTGATTTTGTCGGTTGGATGGAGCCCGGGATCATCCTCGGCCGAAACAAATAATTCCGGCAATAATTTGCTCCCGCCGGCGGCCGGGTGACGGCAACGGCTCGGACTTCACAAGGAGGATGCACTCGGCATAAGGATAAGGTTGGTAGGGCCTATGGGTCTTTTTAAATAATTAAGTTCCAATATCTAACCTCGCCGGAGAAGAAGAAGAAGAAGGAGGGTCCTCCCGCGGCGGCGCACGGCGGTGCTGAGCGCCGGAATCACTTCGGCTGGGTTGCGGCTTCACAGAGAAGTCCTCAGTTGGAGTTTAGTCCAACCAAACTCTCTCTTGATGCATTCCCTCACCAACAACCCGAAATTACTAAGGTTGTTCATATCCTTCATGGCTTCCCCGGCGACGGCACGGCGGCGGCCGGTGCACGGCTAGCGAGGAGTGCGGCAGAGAGGAGGAGGGGTTGTTGCACAGGCGGCTAGGGCAGGGTGCTACGAGGCTGAGGGTATAGGGTTTGTGGAAACCCTAACTCGGGAATGTGCACTTATATAGATATGATGCAACTTGCAATTTGCCCCCTCCAATTCATTGTATTCAGATCCCAAACCCTCACAGCACTTTTGTTTCACAGATAAGTCCCTCTCCAAGCCGTGGCACGCAATCCGAGGCAAGAAATCTAGGGACCATTGTGCACTTAAGTCGCGTGTCCCGCCCGCTTCTTCGTCGATTTCTGTAAAATCCGACCGTCGGATCGAAAAGTGCTGAATATGAATCTCGTTCAGTTCGACGAGATGATCACAACGGTCAATTCGGATTTCCAAGATCATGTCCGGATTGGAAAATAGCCTTTTGCCCCGTAAATCGTGCAACTTGCACACTGGCGATTGGCCATATAGGCCAACAGGGGTCTTTTGAATTCAAAACCAGATCAAAATTCACTTTTAGACTATTTATTAAAAATAAGATATTTCGAGTTTCTACACTCTCCCATTCTCTCTCTCACTGTGAGAGATCACTCTCTCACTGTGAGAGAGTGATCTCTCACTGTGAGAGATCACTCTCTCACAGTGATCTCGCTTCATTGTGAGAGAGTGATCTCTCACTCTCTCACAGTGAAGCTCTCTCACTGTGAGAGATCACTCTCACAGTGAGAGAGCTTGATCTCTCACTGTGAGAGAGCTTCACTGTGAGAGTCTCTCACAGTGAAGCTCTCACAGTGAATAACCCCCCCAAAAAAAAAAAGATTTTAAACAATAAGAACAGAACTTCTAATTTTGCTACAAAGTCTATTTAAACAATACTGTAATTTAGGGCTAGAAGCACAGTGAGATCCCCTTACAGTGAGAGAGCTTCACTGTGAGAGAGTGATCTCTCACAGTGAGATCGCTCACTGTGAGTGTAGTGGCCCTAATTCCCATGCAGCGTTCTTCCGATGAATCCACTGTTAGAGCACCTAGTGTTGGTGTATCTGGCCCATGGTGCATCAATGGGATGCCACAGATGGACCCTGTGTGTTATTATTAGCTGTGTAGGCCTTCGGCTGAGTTTGCCGAAATTTCGAAAAAGAATTAGGCCCAACAGAGGTCGGAAATGGATTCAACACGGAAAAACGCTTGGAAACGGCTATTTGCTTGTTTGTTTCTGAGTCCGGATGCCCAAAAACGGACTCCCGGAAGTTTTTAGTGGAAAATGGTGCATGGGAGGGGCCGTAGACCGCCGGGATGCCACGTGGCGGCCTGTCATTGGCCGGTTCAGGATGCGCGGTCCACAGAGTTGCGCGGCGGGGTGCACAGACCCGGCGCATGGACACGTGGCACCGCCTGATTGGCGGGCGCAAGGCGCGCGGTCTACCGGGTGAGCGCGGCGGTGCATGGACCAAGGCGGGGGCACGTGGCAGCCTCCGGTTGGTCGGTGCACGCGGCGCGGTCCACGGAATTCCAAAGTGGAATGCGTGGACCGGGTGTAGGGGACACGTGTCACCCTCTGGTTCGCGGGCGCACCGTGCGCGGTGCACGGAGTCGGGGCCGGTACCTCGGGGCGCGTGCCCACGAAGGGGCCATGCCGCGCGCCCGACGCGGCCGCCGACCGGTCAGCGGGTCAACCGGGTGGACACGCGTCGCCCGCTGGTTGGCGGGCGCCCACCGCCTCACTGTGCGGGGGCGGGCCACGTGGCAGCTCGGGGGTGGCCCGAACAGCTGTTTGCTGTTCGGCGGGCCACGTGGCGGCACCTGGTGGATTCGGGCGTGAACAGTGTTGGGCCGGCCCAACACTGTAGCCGCCCGAAAGTACCGGGCGCCCGAAAGTTGGGCCCAAAAGCCCATTGACTTGTTTTTCGGGCTGATTCCGGGTGAGGCCTATAAATAGGCCCCTTGGGGCTCGTTTTAAAGGCTTTTCCCGAGAGCTTTAGCCCTTGAGCCCTTCACCAATTCTCTTCCTCTCCCTCTTGTGCATCTTTTGGCGAAGGTTCAGAATTTTTGGAGGCCGCGACGACGGCGACTTCTGCATCGGGGTGCGGAGCGACGATTTACTGTTGGAGTCCCTTTTCCGTCACAGTTTAGTCTGGGAGGTCTACCGGGCTACCCCGACGTTATTTTTGGACAATTTCTGCGGTGACGGTTTCGTAAGAGGTAAATCTACATTTTCCGTGTTGGACACTTTTTCTGGATCCGAGCTTTTCTTGGGGTTCTGGGTACATTTTTAACCCCCTTTGCGACTGTTGGTTGATTTGGACAGCACCTACTTGTCGGATTTTTATCTCCTCATCCGGACATCGGAATTCGACGTTTCAGGACTCTATCGACATCTACTCTTCGCGAGGATCGCCGTCATATTTTTTATTAGAATTTTTGGAGGAAGTTTTTCAGGTGAAAATTTCGTGTGAATGGGACTGTTCACCACAGATTTTGGGATTTTGGAATTTGTGTGGATTAAAGTGTAATTTTGGTGTATGTTTGTACCCAGGAGGTTGTGAGCACTTCTACCGTGTTGTTGGCTTGGTGGGATCTGTGATTTGACTGTTTTGGGCTTTCTCAGCTGTACGATTCCGGGCAGTTAGCACTTTCAGGTGGGTGACCTTGCTTCCAAGAACGCTGGACTGTGTACTAATTCTATGTGTGTAGGATCATGCATGTTAGAAATTGGAGTATTAGCATGTGTAAAACTGTATGTTGTATCTCATATATCAGTTGATGAATCTTTTGATCCCTACTTTATGTTAAGTAGTGAAATCTTGGAACTTGACCTAGCACCCCTGTCATATGTATCATGTTCAGCCAGTCTGTAGAAAACTCCAACTTGGGCTAGGTTTTTTTTTATTGCTCTAGACATTCCACATCACGATACTTCATTTCACTATAGACTTAGCTTTTCCTCGCCCGTGTTGTGGGCCGAGAGGTCGGGTGGTCGTGGGATGCATTTGCACTCGTGTCTGGGGACCGAGTGGAGTTGATAGTAGTCTGTAGATTTGATTTCTTTGGGAGAGTGATAGTGATGGTAGATCTGGGTTCTTGGAAACTGTGAGAGAGACAGTGAGTTTCAGCTGTGTAGATTCCAGCCAGTGAGTGAGTCAGTGATTTGTTTGGTAGTCGATCTTATTGATCGAGGATTGGATCATAGCCTGCATGAGCCACATTTGAGCTTTACAGAGATACTTTACAGTGATACTTATGGGTTACTTTGACTCGAGCGGGTCGCTCCCCTCGAGTGCCACTCCGGAGTAGGCGAGACCGGGTTGTTGTACCGGCGTGAGTTTGAGATGTTCTTTAGCGACTTGTTGTTGCATTTGTCCCTATGGCTGTGCTTTTGTTGGCAGCCATGGACGCCCTACGTAAGACCGCTCCTCCGGGACGTAACGGCAGTAGGTTGGCGCAGGTTTGACTGGACCCGATGTGGCAGTCAGTTTAGATTGGGTGATCAGGGAGGAGAGTTAGTCGTGGCATCATGTCTTTCTGTTCCACTTTTGAGCATCTAGTTAGAGGCATAGTAGCTGTAGAGTTATTTTTTTTCCAGCTTTCCATACATCACTGCATATGTTACTTTTTGCCTCTGGTAGACTTAGTGGGCAGACCGTCGGGCCTGTTGGCGGCACCCACTGAGAACTACTGTGGGATGTAGTTCTCACACCCGTCGTGGTGTCTTCTCCCCAGGGACTTCTGCTCCGGTTCCTGCAGCTCCTGTTGCTGATCCAGCTCCTTCTGACCGAGGTAAGGGAGTCGCGAGATAGATCCCCTCCTGTCATCTTCAGTGTGTGAGTAGATGTACCCCAGTACTATTTTGGTGTGTGTTATGTCGAGTGACTGTTGTAGTGAGGTTTTGAGTTGTACCTTTCTTTCCTGCTTTTCTGAGAGACTCTTGTATTCTGGTGAGGTTGGTCTGTATATTTGTGAGTTGTAGTTTTATTTTATGTATTTTATTCCAGCTTTTCTCTTTCAGCTCTGATATCTGCTAGTGTAGATGTTTCTTTGCAGGTTAGTCGCTACGCCTATACGGGGCTTCCCGTATGGGCGGCGGATCTGTTGGCGAGCCGGGGCGCAGTATCGCCCCGGGGCGTGACAGATTAGAGTGGTATCAGAGCCTAGGATGTAGGTCTTGGAGGACTTAGGAACCCTAGGCTTGTGGTTGGACCCTAGGATGACTCGCGTGAGAGCCGTGATTTTAGCGAGAGTCCTGATTGGATTTTTAACTCTCCCGAGTGGTTCGGGGTGAGCGATTGACATGTCTTCCTTCGGTGGCAACTATGTTGGCTGCAGACAACATAGTACTTCGGGAAGGGGGACATGCCTTCTGACTTTCGCTAGATTGGGTCGAGAGATGATTTGGGTTCTGATTGTTTGCCTTGTCCCTCAGGTGGGGATGCCTCCTCGACGCTCGATGGTGACGCGTTCGCAGCCTTCGTCCTCTGAGCCCGAGCAGGAGGACTCGGGGCAGGGACAGCAGAGCGAGGTTTTGGAGCTCCGTGCCCAGATGGCACAGTTGGCTGAGGCGTCTTGACGCCAGGAGGAGGCTGTGAGTCGGTTGACGCTCTTGTTGGAGCAGAGAGCGCAGCCGGCGGTAGTACCCCCTGAGAGTTCACCGGTGCCTTCTGCCCCTGTTGTGGCACCCTCGGTTGTGCAGCCTGCACCAGCAGTTCCGGCTGAGCCAGTTTCCAGTAGGCCACCGTCTGGGATGACGAGATCTTTGACTTTGGCAGAGCAGCAGGTTTTGGTGGGTCTTTTGTTGAGGTTTCGCAAGTTTGATCCACCCCGCTTTTCGGGTATGAGTGCTGAGCCGTGGGCGGCTGAGTCTTGGGTTACGGCCATGGAGCGCCATTTCGAGAGCCTTTTTATTGATGAGAGGTTTCGAGTTCTGTTGGCTACTCATTTTCTGGAGAGCAACGCCGAGGCATGGTGGCGGCGTGTGCGACCCGCAGGTCCGCCTGGGACCCAGTTTATCTCTTGGGCAGAGTTTCGCAGTATGCTTCTTGGGGCCTTCTTTCCCGAGAGTGTTCGACAGAGTTTGGAGGAGCAGCTGAGGAATCTCCGCCAGGGAGATAGGCCCGTACACGTGTACATAGCCGATTTCAATCGGCTGTTAGCTTGTATGCCCCACGTGGCCAGAGATGAGACCCACCGGATCTATATGTTCGAGAGAGGGTTGCGTCGGGACCTTTATCAGTTCCGCTCCCGCAGATTACAGACTTTGGAGGCCTCGATGGAGCAGGCACTGTATGTGGAGAGTGGTGAGGTCGTGATGGCAGAGGTGGCTCCCGCCCCCGTAGTGACTCCTGGGGCAAAGCGCCCGGCGCAGTTTGAGGAGGGGCAGTCGAGTAGACAGGGACCCCCGAGACCACCCCGTTTCCACTCTCAGGGACGGGGGTATCAGGGGCGGCAGAGATCTGGGGGATCTCGTCAGTTCCAGCAGCAGCAGCCGCAGCGTCGACCACCTCGACAGCAGCAGTCTTCGCAGCAGCAGCAGTCTTCGCAGCAGCAGCAGACTTCACGACAGCTGCGCCCTGATCGTTGTGTCATTTGTGGAGGACCGCACCCACCGGCCCAGTGCCCGCAGAGTCAGGGCCACTGCTTCCGTTGCGGGCAGACCGGTCACTTCGCGAGGGCGTGCCCCAGGGCAGGTTACCCAGCTCCTTCATCAGCTTCTGCATCCTTCATTCCTCGTCAGTCAGCAGGACCTTCGGCGGCCTCCGGTAGGCCAGACTTTGCTTCCTCGTCCTCGCGACAGCCAGAGCGACATCCCCCGGCGCCGAGCGGTCGAGTTTATGCCGCTCAGGTAGAGGATGCTACAGCAGCAGAGCATGTCGTCGCAGGTATTATTTTGATTTCTGCAGTTCGTACTCGTACTCTCTTTGATACCGGTGCATCGCATTCTTTTATCAGTAAAGCATTTGCATCCCTTCATGGTATAGAGGTAGTTTCTTTATCGCATGCATTAGAGGTTCAGATACCAGATCATGTCTTGCATGTCGAGGAGTATTGTAGGGATTGCCCTGTGCAGTTGGGATCCTGGATTTTGCCGGCAGACTTGCTTGTCTTGCGGCAGCTCCAGGATTTCGACGTCGTGCTAGGTATGGATTGGTTGTCGAGGTACTATGCTGTTATAGACTGCAGAGAGAGGACGGTGACCCTCCGCGAGCCTGGACAGGAGGAGTTCGTCTTTAGAGGCTGCCAGAGCACCTTCTTTGCGATGACTGTTTCTTCGGCGAGGGCTAGGCGGATGATTAGTAGGGGCTGCACCGCTTTCTTAGCGACGATTGTGGAGGTGCCTACGGCGGCACTGGGACTCGAGGATATTCCTGTTGTCCGCGAGTTCCCAGATGTGTTTCCCCCTGAGTTGACGACTATGCCGCCGGAGAGGGAGGTGGAGTTTGTGATTGATGTGGTACCGGGAACCGCACCAATCTCGAAGGCGCCTTATAGGATGGCACCTGCCGAGTTGAGGGAGTTGAAGGCCCAGCTTCAGGATCTTATGGATAGGGGCTTTGTCAGTCCTAGTGTTTCTCCGTGGGGAGCGCCAGTTTTATTTGTGAAGAAGAATGATGGGTCGCTTCGTTTGTGTGTGGATTATCGGGAGTTGAATAAAGTGACCATCCGGAACAAGTACCCCCTTCCACGGATAGATGATTTATTTGATCAGTTGCAGGGAGCCACAGTGTTTTCGAAGATTGATCTTCAGTCAGGTTACCACCAGTTGAGGGTGAGGGCCGAGGACCTCCCCAAGACGGCTTTTCGATCCCGGTATGGGCATTATGAGTTTACGGTTATGCCGTTTGGTTTGACTAATGCCCCAGCTGCATTCATGGATTTGATGAACCGGGTATTTCAGCCGTACTTGGACTTGTTTGTGGTTGTGTTCATTGATGACATCTTGATCTACTCCCGGAGCGATGTGGATCATGAGGAGCACTTGAGGATAGTGCTGCAGCTTCTACGTGAGAAGAAGCTGTATGCCAAGCTTAAGAAGTGCGAGTTTTGGCTTCGGGAGGTTGCATTTTTGGGCCACTTGGTATCAGCCGCAGGAGTGGCAGTTGACCCGACGAAGATCGATACAGTTCGGGATTGGCCGAGACCGACGACGGTGACGGAGGTCCGGAGCTTTCTGGGCTTGGCAGGCTACTACCGTCGGTTTGTAGAGGGCTTTGCGAAGCTCTCTACTCCCCTGACCTGTTTGACTAGGAAGGGGATGAGGTTCATTTGGACTGAGCAGTGTCAGCGGAGTTTTGAGGAGCTGAAGAGGAGACTGATTTCAGCACCAGTTCTTACACTGCCAGTGATGGGAGATGGCTATGTGATTTACAGTGACGCCTCGCACAGCGGTTTGGGTTGTGTCTTGATGCAGCATGGGAGGGTAATTGCTTATGCTTCGCGGCAATTAAAGGATTATGAGAAGAATTACCCTACTCATGATTTAGAGCTGGCAGCTGTGGTGTTTGCATTGAAGTTGTGGCGGCATTACCTCTACGGTGAGCATTGTGAGATCTACACGGATCATAAGAGCTTAAAGTGTCTGTTTACTCAAAAGGAGCTGAACCTGAGGCAACGCCGGTGGTTGGAGTTACTGAAGGATTACGATGTGAGTATCCTCTATCATCCCGGCAAGGCCAATGTGGTAGCAGATGCTTTGAGTCGGAGGTCAGTGCAGAGCTTGAGCATGTTGGTCACGCAGCAGGCCCCGCTGATTGAGCAGTTGAGGCGACTCCAGATTGAGGTTGTATCCCCTGGGGTCTCTGCTAGGCTGATGTCTATGGTCTTGCAGCCCACTCTGTTGGACAGGATTAGGGAGACGCAGAGTGAGGACCCCCACTTGGAGAGGATTAGATCACAGATTCAGGCAGATCTTATAGGGGATTTTACAGTGGATAGCTCGGGAGTACTGCGGTACAGGGACCGAGTGTGTGTGCCTTCGGATTCAGAGATCAGAGACCAGATTTTGGGAGAGGCCCATTATACACCTTATACCATTCATCCTGGTGGTACTAAGATGTATAAGGACCTCAAGGCACATTTTTGGTGGTCCGGAATGAAGCGGGACATTGGAAGATTTGTGGCTCACTGTTTAACTTGCCAGCAAGTGAAAGCAGAGCACCGGGTTCCTGCTGGCAAGTTACAAAGTCTTCCAATTCCCGAGTGGAAATGGGACCACATCACCATGGACTTTGTTACAGGGCTGCCGAGAGCGCAGAGTGGAGCCGACGCGATTTGGGTTATTGTAGATAGACTCACCAAGTCTGCACATTTCTTGCCTGTTCAGATGACTTGGTCATTGGAGCGTCTGGCACTGTTGTATTTGGACGAGATAGTGAGGCTACACGGGATACCTGCGTCGATTGTTTCAGATCGGGATCCGAGGTTTGTGTCACGATTCTGGGGGAGTTTACAGTCAGCTTTGGGGACCCAGCTCAGATTCAGCACTGCATTCCACCCACAGACTGATGGCCAGTCTGAGCGCACTATACAGACCCTCGAGGATATGCTGAGAGCGTGCGTTATGGATTTTGGAGGGGGGTGGTACCGACACTTATCTTTGGTTGAGTTTGCGTACAACAACAGCTATCAGGCGAGCATTCAGATGGCTCCGTTTGAGGCGTTGTATGGACGCAAGTGTCGGTCACCCTTGTATTGGAGTGATGTGGGTGAGAGGAGGACTTTTGGGACCAGATCTTCTTTTGGAGGCTGAGGAGAAAGTCAGAGTTGTTCGTCGACACCTTGAGGTAGCCCAGAGTCGTCAGAGAAGTTATGCTGATACTCGGCGGCGAGACCTGGAGTTTCAGATTGGTGACCATGTATTCTTAAAGGTCTCGCCTTCGAAAGGGGTCCGGAGATTTGTAGTGCGTGGGAAGCTTAGTCCCCGTTTTGTTGGACCCTTTGAGGTACTTGAGAGGGTAGGCCCTGTGGCTTATAGAGTTGCTCTTCCTCCACGTTTGGCCGGTGTACACGATGTTTTTCATGTCTCAGCCCTGAGGAGATATGTCTTTGATCCGTCGCATGTGGTTGACTTCACTCCCTTGGAGATCGGTGAGGACCTGGTTTACGAGGAGCGGCCGTTGCGGATTCTTGCTCGTGAGGTGAGGGAATTGCGCAACCGGACCATTCCGTATGTGAAGATCTTATGGAGCAATCACGATGAGCGAGAGGCTACTTGGGAGCTAGAGACAGAGATGAGATCTGCTTACCCTTTTCTGTTCGAGACTACTGGTTGAGGTACGCCTGTTCTACCTTACTTTGTTTCGAGGACGAAACTTCCTTTTAGTGGGGGAGGATGTAGTGGCCCTAATTCCCATGCAGCGTTCTTCCGATGAATCCACTATTAGAGCACCTAGTGTTGGTGTATCTGGCCCATGGTGCATCAATGGGATGCCACAGATGGACCCTGTGTGTTATTATTAGCTGTGTAGGCCTTCGGCTGAGTTTGCCGAAATTTCGAAAAAGAATTAGGCCCAACAGAGGTCGGAAATGGATTCAGCACGGAAAAACGCTTGGAAACGGCTATTTGCTTGTTTGTTTCTGAGTCCGGATGCCCAAAAACGGACTCCCGGAAGTTTTTAGTGGAAAATGGTGCATGGGAGGGGTCGTAGACCGCCGGGATGCCACGTGGCGGCCTGTCATTGGCCGGTTCAGGATGCGCGGTCCACAGAGCTGCGCGGCGGGGTGCACAGACCCGGCGCATGGACACGTGGCACCGCCTGATTGGCGGGCGCAAGGCGCGCGGTCTACCGGGTGAGCGCGGCGGTGCATGGACCAAGGCGGGGGCACGTGGCAGCCTCCGGTTGGTCGGTGCACGCGGCGCGGTCCACGGAATTCCAAAGTGGAATGCGCGGACCGGGTGTAGGGGACACGTGTCACCCTCTGGTTCGCGGGCGCACCGTGCGCGGTGCACGGAGTCGGGGCCGGTACCTCGGGGCGCGTGTGTCACGCCCCGGGGTCGAAACTGCGACCCGGCTCGCCAACAGATCCGCCACCTATGCCAAACCCGCATAGGCGAAGCGTCCTACCTGCAAGAAAAGTACTACAGCTAAACAGATATCAGAGCTATAAATAAAAATCTGCTGTATAACTAAATCAATCACTGTACAACTGGAAATAATACAACAATGTCCGTCTCCCAAAAATGATAATCATACAGTATCCTCAAATACAAACTCAGAACTCAACCGGGAGGTATCTCCAATAAATACATCAGTGTACAGGCCCTCAATACATAACAATCCTCACTACAACAGTCTCTCAAAGGAGGAAAATAAAATAACTAATCTACTGAAGCTCTCCTCTGAAGGGGTACCGCTACACACCAACGACGGGTAGGGAACTAGCTCGCGACTCCCTCGCCTCGGTCAGAAGGATCAGCAACAGGAACAACAGGAACCGGAGTAGAGTCCCTGGGGAAAGACACCACGACGGGTGTGAGAACTACATCCCACAGTAGTTCTCAGTGGGTGCCGCCAACAAGCCCGACGGTCTGCCCACTAAGTCTTCTAGAGGCATAAAGTAACAAAAGCAGTGCTGTAAGGAAAGCTGGGAAAAGTAAACTCTACAGCTACTATGCCTCTATCTAGATGCTCAAAGAGTGGGACAGAAAGAACATGATGCCACAACTAACACTCATCTCTGATCACTCAATCTGAACTGACTGCCTCCTCGGGTCCAGTCAAGCCTGCGCCAACCTACTGCCGTTACGTCCCGGAGGAGCGGACTTACGTAGGACGTCCATGACTGCCAACACCAGCACAGCCAGATGGACAAATGCAACGACAAGTCGCGATAGAAAAGCTCAATCTCATGCCGGTATAACAACCCGGTCTCGCCTGGCACTCGAGGGGAGCGACCCGCTCGAGTAAAAAGTAACCCATCTCAAATATCTCTGTAAAGTATCTCTGTCAAGCTCAAATGTGGCTCATGCAGGCTATGATCCACGATCAAAGAGATCGGTAACTCCAAGCTCAAAGCACAACTCAGTCGGAAAAAGAACCTCGACTCGAACAGGAATAGCCCAAAACACTCTCACAGCTATGTCGGAGAACCCTCAACGACTCAATCTGATAAATGCACGACCATGGCTGAGTCGGGAAACCTCCACGACTCGATCTGCCAGAACCCCAAGATCCTCAAAGCTAAGTGGGAGAACCACCTCCACCACTAAATCAGAAAAATAACCTCTAGATCACACTCTACCAACTCATAGCACAAAGTCGCATCCACTGCGAGAAACTGCCTCAACAGGCCAACACCGCATCCACTGCGAACAACTGCCTCAACAGGCCAGCATCGCAACCACTGACACGAGGAAGGGTCCGGGAACCCCGAAAGACTAGAACCTACAATCCAAATCAAACAAGAACACGCTCTAGGCATAGCCTCTCGTTGTTCTCGTCCCAAGAAGAAGGCAGACCTTAGAACCCAGACCACTCGAATCATCTCGGGTGGTTAATTTATAGGAAAAATGTGACATTTCTTACTGAAGCCATCTGATCTGTAAGAAATCCATATTTAATGATTTTTAGTTCTTTTTAGGAAAACAGTTGAAACCAAGTTTTATATCCAAGCCTCGAAGGGCTAATGCCTTCGTCCAATCAAACAAGAACAGACTCCGGCGACCCTACGATGCTTGGAAGAAACCATTTGATTGACAAAAATCATATGTGTGTCCAAAAAGGTTCTGGGTTTAAGGTCCTGCTAACACTGATATACCGCTGCCACTAACACAGCGGCGACAGATAAAACAAGAGAATAAAACATCTCGGGACCGCCGTCTACCCAAACAGCTCCCGCTACAGATGAACAACCAACTACATCTACCAGACTCCACTCTGCTCCCAAGCACGAGTGTAACATGCATCCCGCACTAAAAGATAACTCCTGACCACTCGGCCCACTACCCGGGCGAGGAAGAACACTATGTCCAGGAAAGTAGAAGTGTGGATGTCTAAAGCAGAAATAACCCTAGCCCAAGTGAGGGTTTTCTACTAGTCTGGTTACACATGCAACATATGACGGGGTGCTAGGTCAAGTTCCAAGATAACAATAATCAACAGCTTGTAGGGAAGGACAATAAACACATGATCATTTAACAGCATTAGGAACATCAATTCCTATAATCTAGCATGCTATATAGAACACATCTATAACATGCAAGTCCCTACACAGATAGAATTAATGCACAGTCCATAGGTCATGAAGACAAGGCCACCCACCAGAAAATGCTAACAGTCCGGAGTTCCACAGCTGAAAACACCAGAAGCAACAACCTCCACTAATCCTCAACACCAACGGGTTCACAAACATCCGCAAATACTCCTGGGTACAACAAAAGGTCCAAGGTTACACTTTATTCCCCAAAATAACCAAGTACAAAAATCTGCAGAAGACAGTCCTGAAGATCTGAAATTTCCACCTGCAGAAAGTGCCCTGAAAATTCCGATAAAAATATCACAGCGAGCGTCTCGTCGAGACCTTCGAAACGGGTACCTGCACGCCCAAATCCGAGCCCCGTAGGCCAAGTTACAAATTCCACAGTACAGGTGCGCAAACACTCACAACCACACAACTGTAAACTCAAACACAGATAAAAGGGGAATAGTATACCTTCGGGCAAGTCTCAGAAAAATCCCGAAAAAATACAATGATAATCCTTGCGACGAGTAGATCCAAAAAGTGTATAGGCTCGTCTCGATCCGACACTCGGTTGCGGAGATAAAATTCCGGCAAGTGGCCGCTGTCCAAAAACTCCACCAGAAAACAGCGGCTTAGAAATGCCTCGAAAACCGTGCCATAAACTCTGAATCCAGCAAGATGATCAACACGAAAGTCGAAGACGTTCCTCTCGTGATTCCAACGCCACAGAAATCGTCCAAAAATACTGACGGAGTAGCTCTTTAGACCTCTCAGATCAAACTGCGATGATAACGGGCCTCCGATGAAAAATCGCCACACTGCGCTCCGATGCCGAAGTCGTCGACGCCGCGGCTTCCAAAAAATCCGGGCCTCTGCCACAAGATGCGCAAGATAAAGATCTCCAACTTTGCTAAAGGGGCCATGGGCAGGGGAGCTCGGGAAAGGGGGCAAAACTCCCTCACAAGACAGCTATATAAAGGCCCAGCCCGAAAATCCAAATGTTTTGGAATTTTGGCCCAAAACTGAGCGCCCGAATCTTCCGGGCTGCTACAGTAACGGGCCCAGCCCGTTACTGTTCACGCCCGGAAATCCCCCAGGCTGCCACGTAGCCTCCCAAACAGCAAACAGCTATTTGGGCCAACCGCGCTGCGCCACGCGGCCGAAGCGGGTGCCGACACGTGGCGCCCCCGAGCGGGAAGCGCGGGTCAGCGCGCCCACGTCGCGCCCCACGTGCGCCCACGCGCGCCTGTCGGGCACGCATCCCGAGGCACCTGCTACCAGCTGCATGGACCGCGCTCTCGTGCACCAGCCAATGCCATCACGCCACGTGGCATGACCACGGTCCACCGTGCACCCCGCCAAGGTCCATGGACCGCGCCTGCTGCGCCGGCCAACCGGAGCTCGCCACGTGGCCCGCGCCCGATGCACGACTCCCGCGGTGGACCGACCGGCCTCTCCTCGGCCCGCCGCCGCGCTCCGCCGTCCGCCGCCGCCGCCGGCGCAACTCCGGCCGCCGGAACAGTAACCCCACGCCTCGAAATCCGTGCCGGGTTATCCGAGCTCAGAAAAATACAAGTAAATAGTCCATTTTGAGCGTTTTCGCGCGCTGAATCCAAATCCGCTGTCCGATTTGCCAAATTCCACTTCTAAAATTTCTCAAAAATTCCCGGGAAAGCAAACTTGATCCGTTTTTCATGCCGAGTCCAAATCTTGGGTCCAATATGCGCGCAAACACCTCAAACACCCAACATGGGTCTCCAGAAGCCGCAGATCCAACAGTAATCAAAACGTGGGAATTTCCGGGTCCTCACATCCTCCCCCACTAAAAGAAAGTTTCGTCCTCGAAACAAACACGGCTCAAAAGGGAGTTCAAAGCCAAGGGTAAGCATCCAACAACACAGTCTCCAACTCCCCAGTCGCTACTCACTCCCCGTGATTACTCCTCCACATAAAAATAATCAGTACGGCATGGCCCGGTTGCGTAATTCTCTCATCTCACGAGCCAGAATTCGCAACGGGCGCCCCTCGTACCACAAGCACTCGCAGATCTCAAAGGAAACGAGTCCATCACGGGCGAGGAAACCACAAGCCTAACACTCCTGCTGAGACGTGGAAGGACCATCACGAACGCCAACAAAAGGCTGGGGGAAAAAGAGAGAACATCCAATGAAGCACGCACCAACACCGCTCCCTGGTGCCAGCTCAACCAGGCGATCCGAGACATACCCATACGGTCATCCAAAGAAAAGAAGCCCTAATCGGCTAGGGTCCTCGCTCAATCACTCTCGGATCCTGACCATCCGCAGGTACTGCTTCACCGCAGTCTACCGTCAAAAGGGACCCTCAGGGACACAACCTCGAGCCTTGTTCCTCAACAATAAATGTTGATCTCAGCCAAACTCAAATAGCATCCACATTGGCCGGAAATCCACCGCCGCTCCTATGGCTAACACAATGTGACCCAAGAAGGTAAGCTTCTAAAGCTAAAACTTGTATCTCAATAACCTGGCATACAGCTTTATCCACACAGCATGGTAACACATCCACCAATGCTCCCCATGCTCCAAGTCGCTCTGGGAGTAGATCATAATATCCCTGGAGGATCTTGTTACCAAAGCAATCAAGTACAGCTGGAGCACAATTCCTCAAACCAAAAGAGTGGCAGGGCGTTAATCAATCCAATTGGCCTCACTATAACATAATGCCCCTACCGTGTCCTGAACACCATCTTGACGAAATACTCAGCCGTATGATTCCAAAATCTGTACCTGCATCAGTCGTACAACTGCCGGAGTATAACTCCATCAAAAGGTCCAGAATAATACTCGGACCTGTCTACACACAAACCATAAAAGGCCCCTCACAGTCGTGTATCAACGATGTGGCATCACCACCGTATATCAACGGCGTGGCACTAGGTCAAACAGACCCCTCGATCCATCAGATCCTGCAACCGCGCCATCAGCTCTCACAGCTCTACTGGCAATATCCAATGAGGTGCTGTCGAGGGTGGCGCGGTTCCCCGAACCACGCCAACTCAATCTCTATCTCCCTAACCGGCGGCATTATCAACAGCTCAGGTGAAATCACACCCGGAATCTCGTGGCAACAGAGATATCTTTGGGTCCCGGTGCCGCCGTAAGCACCTCTCACACTGTCGCTATAACCAGTGTGCTCTAACGACCTCAACAACCAAATCTCCTCTCGTCTGCCTCGCAGAAGGTCAAAGTCCTCTCCTTTCGCAGTCTAACATCCTGTGGCACTGTGCCAACCAAAACCCAAGCACTAGGTCGAAACGCCGAACTGCCATAATTACCAATAAGTCTACCCGTATATCTCGCGGCCTCAACTGCATAGGACATAGACCACAAGCCTCCCCCACATACACAACACTAACAGGAACCTGTACCTCAAGTGCATGTGGTAACAATCTGCCTCTAGTCCATGCAGGAATGCAACATGCTCCTACTCCGACTGCTGTGATGAAATCACACCTGCGACAACTCGATCCACTACCGTGACGCCCTCCAACCGGGCGGCACAGATTCATCCGCTCAAAGCAAGTGGTCGTCGCCCAAACTGCCTGAAAGTCAGGACTATCCACAGGGGAGCACGACCTCTGTCTCTGCTCACATTGAGGAGACGTATAAAGTCCTCCGCAGATAACAAATCCACGCTACCGCTGCGCTACTCTGATATAGATGTTGATGCTACCATCGGGGTCCACCCGATCTCTGGCATCACGGGAACCCGTTATCCAGGAAAATAAAATCAGAAATATCTCTGCCGGCCGATCTGTCCTCCATCACCCGGCGCCAAGCGCCAATATCCAGAACTCACCTCTGGCGGCAGATCTCTATCCAACGGAACTGCAGCGCCCCGCTCCAAACCCAACGCCTACTCCAACGAGGCGTCAGAACCTGTAACGGAGGAACTGAGTAAACTGAAACGTATCCTGGCGCAATCCACTCTCAGCCACACATATCCTATGCGCCTCGTCCCTCGAAACCTGGAGCGCGTAGTTCAACGACTGTATAAACTCCCTAGCACAGGGAGGCTCTCCGGGAGTCTCTCCATCACCACCAACCCCAATTCTGCCTACAAAGGCTCCAACTCAAACCTATGAATCGGGATGGTTCAGACTGCCGGGACTGGCTCCATCGATCAATGATGTCCCTAAGCTCAGCTACTATCCACTATCCACCCTGCCTCGGTGCCTCGGCATTGCTCGTCGGCACGGAGGGGGCTGCTCGCTCCATCGGCGCCACTGGTACAACTGAAGATACCACTACATAGGAAGAAAGTACTGAATGACACTCAAGCGGTACTGCAATTAACTGTGCTCTCTGCTCCAACAAGCGCATCAAACATTCCATGGCCTCCTCCTGGCATCGGACAGCCTCCGACATCTGTGCCATCTGGATCCATAACTCTTGGGTCTCGCTCTGCTCTGATAGCTCTGCCTCCCGCTGCTCGGGTTACTAAGCAGATGCGGAAAGCGCATTCCTCACTGCACGATGTCTCATAAGCATCGTAGACCACTGCACAATAACAAACATTAGGACACAACAACCATACGACCCAATCCAGCGAAAGTCTAAGACATGTTATCAATTCCACAGCATTATGTTGTCTGCAGCCAACATAATCGCTTAGGAGCATAAACATGCCAATCACTCATCCCGTCTCTTGGGAGAGGTACAAAACTCGATCAGGACTCTCGCTAAAAGTCACGACTCTCACGTAGTCATCCTAATGTCCAACCACAAGCCTAGGGTGTCTAAGTCCTCAATGACCTACAACCTAGGCTCTGATACCACTCTAATCTGTCACGCCCCGGGGTCGAAACTGCGACCCGGCTCGCCA
The DNA here is from genome assembly GCA_029204045.2 of Tillandsia leiboldiana. Classification (NCBI taxonomy): domain Eukaryota; kingdom Viridiplantae; phylum Streptophyta; class Magnoliopsida; order Poales; family Bromeliaceae; genus Tillandsia; species Tillandsia leiboldiana. Next base: position 7,212,457 of record CM055074.1, on the reverse strand, counting down.
ACAGATCCGCTACCTATGCCAAACCCGCATAGGCGAAGCGTCCTACCTGCAAGAAAAGTACTACAGCTAAACAGATATCAGAGCTATAAATAAAAATCTGCTGTATAACTAAATCAATCACTGTACAACTGGAAATAATACAACAATGTCCGTCTCCCAAAAATGATAATCATACAGTATCCTCAAATACAAACTCAGAACTCAACCGGGAGGTATCTCCAATAAATACATCAGTGTACAGGCCCTCAATACATAACAATCCTCACTACAACAGTCTCTCAAAGGAGGAAAATAAAATAACTAATCTACTGAAGCTCTCCTCTGAAGGGGTACCGCTACACACCAACGACGGGTAGGGAACTAGCTCGCGACTCCCTCGCCTCGGTCAGAAGGATCAGCAACAGGAACAACAGGAACCGGAGTAGAGTCCCTGGGGAAAGACACCACGACGGGTGTGAGAACTACATCCCACAGTAGTTCTCAGTGGGTGCCGCCAACAAGCCCGACGGTCTGCCCACTAAGTCTTCTAGAGGCATAAAGTAACAAAAGCAGTGCTGTAAGGAAAGCTGGGAAAAGTAAACTCTACAGCTACTATGCCTCTATCTAGATGCTCAAAGAGTGGGACAGAAAGAACATGATGCCACAACTAACACTCATCTCTGATCACTCAATCTGAACTGACTGCCTCCTCGGGTCCAGTCAAGCCTGCGCCAACCTACTGCCGTTACGTCCCGGAGGAGCGGACTTACGTAGGACGTCCATGACTGCCAACACCAGCACAGCCAGAGGGACAAATGCAACGACAAGTCGCGATAGAAAAGCTCAATCTCACGCCGGTATAACAACCCGGTCTCGCCTACTCCGGAGTGGCACTCGAGGGGAGCGACCCGCTCGAGTAAAAAGTAACCCATCTCAAGTATCTCTGTAAAGTATCTCTGTCAAGCTCAAATGTGGCTCATGCAGGCTATGATCCACGATCAAAGAGATCGGTAACTCCAAGCTCAAAGCACAACTCAGTCGGAAAAAGAACCTCGACTCGAACAGGAATAGCCCAAAACACTCTCACAGCTATGTCGGAGAACCCTCAACGACTCAATCTGATAAATGCACGACCATGGCTGAGTCGGGAAACCTCCACGACTCGATCTGCCAGAACCCCAAGATCCTCAAAGCTAAGTGGGAGAACCACCTCCACCACTAAATCAGAAAAATAACCTCTAGATCACACTCTACCAACTCATAGCACAAAGTCGCATCCACTGCGAGAAACTGCCTCAACAGGCCAACACCGCATCCACTGCGAACAACTGCCTCAACAGGCCAGCATCGCAACCACTGACACGAGGAAGGGTCCGGGAACCCCGAAAGACTAGAACCTACAATCCAAATCAAACAAGAACAGGCTCTAGGCATAGCCTCTCGTTGTTCTCGTCCCAAGAAGAAGGCAGACCTTAGAACCCAGACCACTCGAATCATCTCGGGTGGTTAATTTATAGGAAAAATGTGACATTTCTTACTGAAGCCATCTGATCTGTAAGAAATCCATATTTAATGATTTTTAGTTCTTTTTAGGAAAACAGTTGAAACCAAGTTTTATATCCAAGCCTCGAAGGGCTAATGCCTTCGTCCAATCAAACAAGAACAGACTCCGGCGACCCTACGATGCTTGGAAGAAACCATTTGATTGACAAAAATCATATGTGTGTCCAAAAAAGTTCTGGGTTTAAGTCCTGCTAACACTGATATACCGCTGCCACTAACACAGCGGCGACAGATAAAACAAGAGAATAAAACATCTCGGGACCGCCGTCTACCCAAACAGCTCCCGCTACAGATGAACAACCAACTACATCTACCAGACTCCACTCTGCTCCCAAGCACGAGTGTAACATGCATCCCGCACTAAAAGATAACTCCTGACCACTCGGCCCACTACCCGGGCGAGGAAGAACACTATGTCCAGGAAAGTAGAAGTGTGGATGTCTAAAGCAGAAATAACCCTAGCCCAAGTGAGGGTTTTCTACTAGTCTGGTTACACATGCAACATATGACGGGGTGCTAGGTCAAGTTCCAAGATAACAATAATCAACAGCTTGTAGGGAAGGACAATAAACACATGATCATTTAACAGCATTAGGAACATCAATTCCTATAATCTAGCATGCTATATAGAACACATCTATAACATGCAAGTCCCTACACAGATAGAATTAATGCACAGTCCATAGGTCATGAAGACAAGGCCACCCACCTGAAAATGCTAACAGTCCGGAGTTCCACAGCTGAAAACACCAGAAGCAACAACCTCCACTAATCCTCAACACCAACGGGTTCACAAACATCCGCAAATACTCCTGGGTACAACAAAAGGTCCAAGGTTACACTTTATTCCCCAAAATAACCAAGTACAAAAATCTGCAGAAGACAGTCCTGAAGATCTGAAATTTCCACCTGCAGAAAGTGCCCTGAAAATTCCGATAAAAATATCACAGCGAGCGTCTCGTCGAGACCTTCGAAACGGGTACCTGCACGCCCAAATTCGAGCCCCGTAGGCCAAGTTACAAATTCCACAGTACAGGTGCGCAAACACTCACAACCACACAACTGTAAACTCAAACACAGATAAAAGGGGAATAGTATACCTTCGGGCAAGTCTCAGAAAAATCCCGAAAAAATACAATGATAATCCTTGCGACGAGTAGATCCAAAAAGTGTATAGGCTCGTCTCGATCCGACACTCGGTTGCGGAGATAAAATTCTGGCAAGTGGCCGCTGTCCAAAAACTCCACCAGAAAACAGCGGCTTAGAAATGCCTCGAAAACCGTGCCATAAACTCTGAATCCAGCAAGATGATCAACACAAAAGTCGAAGACGTACCTCTCGTGATTCCAACGCCATAGAAATCGTCCAAAAATACTGACGGAGTAGCTCTGTAGACCTCTCAGATCAAACTGCGACGATAACGGGCCTCCGATGAAAAATCGCCACACTGGGCTCCGATGCCGAAGTCGTCGACGCCGCGGCTTCCAAAAAATCCGGGCCTCTGCCAGAAGATGCGCAAGATGAAGATCTCCAACTTTGCTAAAGGGGCCATGGGCAGGGGAGCTCGGGAAAGGGGGCAAAACTCCCTCACAAGACAGCTATATAAAGGCCCAGCCCGAAAATCCAACTGTTTTGGAATTTTGGCCCAAAACTGAGCGCCCGAATCTTCCGGGCTGCTACAGTAACGGGCCCAGCCCGTTACTGTTCACGCCCGGAAATCCCCCAGGCTGCCACGTAGCCTCCCAAACAGCAAACAGCTGTTTGGGCCAACCGCGCTGCGCCACGCGGCCGAAGCGGGTGCCGACACGTGGCGCCCCCGAGCGGGAAGCGCGGGTCAGCGCGCCCACGTCGCGCCCCACTTGCGCCCACGCGCGCCTGTCGGGCACGCATCCCGAGGCACCTGCTACCAGCTGCGTGGACCGCACGCTCGTGCACCAGCCAATGCCATCACGCCACGTGGCATGACCACGGTCCACCGTGCACCCCGCCAAGGTCCATGGACCGCGCCTGCTGCGCCGGCCAACCGGAGCTCGCCACGTGGCCCGCGCCCGGTGCACGACTCCCGCGGTGGACCGACCGGCCTCTCCTCGGCCCGCCGCCGCGCTCCGCCGTCCGCCGCCGCCGCCGGCGCAACTCCGGCCGCCGGAACAGTAACCCCACGCCTCGAAATCCGTGCCGGGTTATCCGAGCTCAGAAAAATACAAGTAAATAGTCCATTTTGAGCGTTTTCGCGCGCTGAATCCAAATCCGCTGTCCGATTTGCCAAATTCCACTTCTAAAATTTCTCAAAAATTCCCGGGAAAGCAAACTTGATCCGTTTTTCATGCCGAGTCCAAATCTTGGGTCCAATATGCGCGCAAACACCTCAAACACCCAACATGGGTCTCCAGAAGCCGCAGATCCAACAGTAATCAAAACGTGGGAATTTCCGGGTCCTCACAGCGTGCCCACGACGGGGCCATGCCGCGCGCCCGGCGCGGCCGCCGACCGGTCAGCGGGTCAACCGGGTGGACACGCGTCGCCCGCTGGTTGGTGGGCGCCCACCGCCTCACTGTGCGGGGGCGGGCCACGTGGCAGCTCGGGGGTGGCCCGAACAGCTGTTTGCTGTTCGGCGGGCCACGTGGCGGCACCTGGTGGATTCGGGCGTGAACAGTGTTGGGCCGGCCCAACACTGTAGCCGCCCGAAAGTACCGGGCGCCCGAAAGTTGGGCCCAAAAGCCCATTGACTTGTTTTTCGGGCTGATTCCGGGTGAGGCCTATAAATAGGCCCCTTGGGGCTCGTTTTAAAGGCTTTTCCCGAGAGCTTTAGCCCTTGAGCCCTTCACCAATTCTCTTCCTCTCCCTCTTATGCATCTTTTGGCGAAGGTTCAGAATTTTTGGAGGCCGCGACGATGGCGACTTCTGCATCGGGGTGCGGAGCGACGATTTACTGTTGGAGTCCCTTTTCCGTCGCAGTTTAGTCTGGGAGGTCTACCGGGCTGCCCCGACGTTATTTTTGGACGATTTCTGCGGTGACGGTTTCGTAAGAGGTAAATCTACATTTTCCGTGTTGGACACTTTTTCTGGATCCGAGCTTTTCTTGGGGTTCTGGGTACATTTTTAACCCCCTTTGCGACTGTTGGTTGATTTGGACAGCACCTACTTGTCGGATTTTTATCTCCTCATCCGGACATCGGAATTCGACGTTTCAGGACTCTATCGACATCTACTCTTCGCGAGGATCGCCGTCATATTTTTTATTGGAATTTTTGGAGGAAGTTTTTCAGGTGAAAATTTCGTGTGAATGGGACTGTTCACCACAGATTTTGGGATTTTGGAATTTGTGTGGATTAAAGTGTAATTTTGGTGTATGTTTGTACCCAGGAGGTTGTGAGCACTTCTACCGTGTTGTTGGCTTGGTGGGATCTGTGATTTGACTGTTTTGGGCTTTCTCAGCTGTACGATTCCGGGCAGTTAGCACTTTCAGGTGGGTGACCTTGCTTCCAAGAACGCTGGACTGTGTACTAATTCTATGTGTGTAGGATCATGCATGTTAGAAATTGGAGTATTAGCATGTGTAAAACTGTATGTTGTATCTCATATATCAGTTGATGAATCTTTTGATCCCTACTTTATGTTAAGTAGTGAAATCTTGGAACTTGACCTAGCACCCCTGTCATATGTATCATGTTCAGCCAGTCTGTAGAAAACTCCAACTTGGGCTAGGTTTTTTTTTATTGCTCTAGACATTCCACATCACGATACTTCATTTCACTATAGACTTAGCTTTTCCTCGCCCGTGTTGTGGGCCGAGAGGTCGGGTGGTCGTGGGATGCATTTGCACTCGTGTCTGGGGACCGAGTGGAGTTGATAGCAGTCTGTAGATTTGATTTCTTTGGGAGAGTGATAGTGATGGTAGATCTGGGTTCTTGGAAACTGTGAGAGAGACAGTGAGTTTCAGCTGTGTAGATTCCAGCCAGTGAGTGAGTCAGTGATTTGTTTGGTAGTCGATCTTATTGATCGAGGATTGGATCATAGCCTGCATGAGCCACATTTGAGCTTTACAGAGATACTTTACAGTGATACTTATGGGTTACTTTGACTCGAGCGGGTCGCTCCCCTCGAGTGCCACTCCGGAGTAGGCGAGACCGGGTTGTTGTACCGGCGTGAGTTTGAGATGTTCTTTAGCGACTTGTTGTTGCATTTGTCCCTCTGGCTGTGCTTTTGTTGGCAGCCATGGACGCCCTACGTAAGACCGCTCCTCCGGGACGTAACGGCAGTAGGTTGGTGCAGGTTTGACTGGACCCGATGTGGCAGTCAGTTTAGATTGGGTGATCAGGGAGGAGAGTTAGTCGTGGCATCATGTCTTTCTGTTCCACTTTTGAGCATCTAGTTAGAGGCATAGTAGCTGTAGAGTTATTTTTTTTCCAGCTTTCCATACAGCACTGCATATGTTACTTTTTGCCTCTGGTAGACTTAGTGGGCAGACAGTCGGGCCTGTTGGCGGCACCCACTGAGAACTACTGTGGGATGTAGTTCTCACACCCGTCGTGGTGTCTTCTCCCCAGGGACTTCTGCTCCGGTTCCTGCAGCTCCTGTTGCTGATCCAGCTCCTTCTGACCGAGGTAAGGGAGTCGCGAGATAGATCCCCTCCTGTCATCTTCAGTGTGTGAGTAGATGTACCCCAGTACTATTTTGGTGTGTGTTATGTCGAGTGACTGTTGTAGTGAGGTTTTGAGTTGTACCTTTCTTTCCTGCTTTTCTGAGAGACTCTTGTATTCTGGTGAGGTTGGTCTGTATATTTGTGAGTTGTAGTTTTATTTTATGTATTTTATTCCAGCTTTTCTCTTTCAGCTCTGATATCTGCTAGTGTAGATGTTTCTTTGCAGGTTAGTCGCTACGCCTATACATGCAGTGGGCCTATCGAGAGGATAATGGTATAATCATTTTTATATATAAATTTAACATGTTTTGTATATTTAATATAAATTTAATTTGTTCATTGAAATGTAGGCCGATACACTACGACAAATGGATACTACTATAGGGCAGTTATTGCATGATCGTCCGTCGCCTACGAGGATATTCAGGACTCTGACAGATATGCAGGAGCATATTCATATGGTACTGCAAAATGTACCATCAGTACCTACTGTCAGAGTTGCTGAGGGACGAGGAGATTATGCTCACGCATCGTCCTCGAGTCATCAAGTACCTTCATATCACTAAAAATTTCAAATTAAGTCTTCAAATTCAAATTACCTAACTATTTACGCCATTTCAGGTGCCCCGATCTCCATCTCCCCCTATTCAGGCCCCTACGACATTTTCCTTGACGTTAGACTCACTCCCGCCTCCTGTATCACGGACATCATTTGCATCGACATATTCACGTCGTCGTCCCTCGTCATCATCACCACACGAGATCCAACATATTGATGAGGGTGGTATTATCGAGGAGCTCGATCAGTTAGCAGCGGTCGAGCATCTTGATGATACGCCGATTATCGAGCTTGTTGTTCCTCGTGGGCGTGGGCGACCGCGAGGGCGTGGACGTAGGCGTGGCCGAGGAGGTCGAGGGAGAGGATAAGCTTAAAATTGAGTTTTATCTCAATTTTGAGTTTGAGGGTGTATTCTTAATATTTTTGTAATTATATTTTTTTGTTCTGACTCAACTGTTACATCTGAATGTTGTGCAATTGTTCCACATTATTTATGAATGTTTTAGTTCACTATCTAGATGTTGCGAAACTTGTTGTATTTTTCATTCTGTTATGAAACTTGTTGTATAAATTTTGTTTTTTTCACTTGAAAAAAAATTCTTGGTGCTGCGGTTAAAGGCGCTGAACCATTCAGCGCCTTTAACATCATATGTTAAAGGCGCTGAACCATTCAGCGTCTTTAACATTATAAGTTAAAGGCGCTGAATCGGTCAGCGCCTTTAACATTATAAGTTAAAGGCGCTGAGCCATTCAGCGCCTTTAAGTTAAAGGCGCTGAGCCATTCAGCGCCTTTAGTGTTTTATACTAACCGCGCTGAGCAAGTCAGCGCCTTTACAGAGAAGCCATTTTCGTTTACACTGAGGACTTAGCCATTTTTCGCAACGGTTGCGAAAAATGGCTAAGTCCTCAACGCCTTGTAGCGTATGCTGAAGGCGCTGAATGAAACAGCGCCTTCAGCGTATAGCATGAAGGCGCTGATTCATTCAGCGCCTTCACAGGTTTTTGTGAAGGCGCTGATCGTTTCAGCGCCTTCATCGTATTGGATGAAAGCGCTGAAGCGTTCAGCGTCTTCACAGGTTTTTTGTGAAGGCGCTGACCGCTTCAGCGCCTTTAGGTTGTCTGCCCACCGTGGCGCCGAGGTGGCAAAAGGAGGGTTAGTTTTGCAAAAATTTTTTGGGGAAGGTTATTTTGCAAATTTTCAATTTTCAGAGGGTTAATTTGAAAAAAAGTCCGTAGCTCTCCTCTTAGAAAAAAACTGCACGAGCCCTTGGGCACACGTAAAACACCCTCAATGGCGCCGCCCAAGCGAGCGAAACCGAAAGCCGACTCCGCCGCCGCCGCCTCCGCCATCCCCGCCGCCTCCGCCGCCTTTCCCGGATGCCTCCGCCTCCTCCCTCCCTCCACCGTCGCCATCGCCGTCCACGCCAAGCCCGGTTCTAAGGTCGCCACCGTCACTGGTACGAACCCTCAACCCCCCTGCTCTCTCTAGATCTCTCTAGATCGTTCTAGATCACTGCAGATCACTCTAGATCTCTCTAGATCTCTCTCTTTTTTCGAATCTGAAACCCTAGCTCTCAATCGGGTCGCAGAGATCGGGGACGAGGCTCTCGGGGTTCAGATCGACGCCCCTGCGAGGGATGGAGAAGCTAACGCTGCGCTTCTCGAGTACATCAGCTCGGTGAGAGCCTATCTTTGTTGAGAATTTTTTTTAATTAAAATTTCATTTTACTTGTATAGCTTATAGTAATTATAAAATTACAAGTTCCTTTCTGGACTAATTCAATGTGTGAGCAATTGAATTAGCTCTAATTTCCCTAATGAGAATTAAAACAGTTCAAAATTTGGAATTTGATGTTTACCATGACCTACAAATAGTGGGATCGCCAATTTAGGTTTTGTGGTACTCGAAGATGATAGATGTTTTTGCTTAGAAAACACAATATCAATTTGGATTATTAGGATAACAAGTAACTTTTTTGACTTATTGGTCGATGGACTTTTTGTGTAAAATCACATTGGATATAGGTAAACATACTCTTTTTAAAATAATTTTAGAAGTTTTTTATATTTGCTAATTAGCCTTGCTAAAACTTTATTTGAAAAACTAATTCTATTTTATCCTACTTAGCACTACACTAAGTAGGGTAGAAATATGAAAGAGTAATACAAAGCGGTGAACGATTCACCGTCTTTCAATGTTCCCACCTGACTTAATGATATCTATTGTGAAGGCGGTGAATCGTTCGTTGTCTTATGAAGACAACAAATAATTCACTGTCTTGCATAGATTAATTTTTCAACCAACAATTTGCTGTGTTTAAGTCCCTGAGAACTAAAATTTTTTTATAACAAACACAACAAAAGTAAATGGAGAACAAAACTGAATGAAATATAATATAACACATATTCAAAATAGTTTAAATGTTAATAAAAATTCATTGATAATAAATGAGGGCAAAATCCTTGCAGCTTTTCCTCTCCCTCGACGTTCTTGGCCATGCCTACATCCACGGTCACGGCCATGATTATGGCTACGGCCAACATCGAGCTCATTAGCAATTATGTTGTCAAGTGGCTCGATGTTGCTATATGATCGAGATTTTCAATGATGATGCCCTTATTATACTTAGGGACCTCATGAGTCTGCTGCGGCACTAGTCTATCGCTCTCTACAACGGTGGTGTAGATGTTGGCAAGAGCTATGATGGGGCGAGTGATGACGTCGAAAATACATCTGAGTGGGTTGTGTATTCGACGTGGACAATGGAAGGGAGAATGTTTGAGATGTAGAAGGAGATATTGAAGAAGACTAAATCAGAGATAGAGTGTGGCGTACTTGAGTGTTTGATGTTGACGCTTGAGCATGATCCTTGCTTCTTGGATCTCGGACAGTTGGCAGAGTAGGTAGATACTCCAGCACTATCTCCATATGCAATGTATCTCCATATGCAATGAGATGCTTGTCAGAGTTTCTAACATCATACATAGTTCAGGATGATTGTCTATTAATTGCTTGATATTGTAGTTCGTCCGTTGTAAGGTGTCGATCTGTATTGCAAACACTAACTTGTGAATCTTTGATTAGATTGACATGAATTTCAAAATATAGGTTGCATTATGGTACCGGTCTTCTCTCTATTTGTTCATGAGGCTGGAAGGTTATTGAGAAATGCTCTATTGGGTGAGATATCCATCTCTTTATTATCATCCAGTACTACCTCATGTAAATATAGATGGCCTATATCGAATCATTATCGACAATTAGAAACAGATCAATAATATTCTCTAATCTCTATGCCGACCTCTGGATGTGTGCAACATGAAAGACGCCGCAATCCTTATCAGGCCCCCTTTATAAATGTTCCCAAGCCATTCTTCCCTATGTCCCGAGTATCAAACTATTCTAGGACTTTCGTTGTTCTTTACTTTGTTGGAATACTTGTGCTGCCTTAAATACCTCCGTCACTATCCATTTATTAGTCATTATAAAATTTCTCAATCCGCTAAACAACAGAACATTTATCAAGCCTTCCTTTTGCCTTAACAGAACATTTAGTCATTATAAAATATCTTCCTCATGCACCTTTTCCTTTAGCATATGTTTGTCACGCTCGGAGACTGCCTATTTGGTCAGTTCGGGCACGCTAATAGACCTGCCAAACGGGCATGACCTCTCTATATCTGAAAGGAACGGAACAACCATCTCAAGCAATACAATGAGTATAATGAGATATCATATCAGAGTAAATTACTAAACTGAGCATTCAACTTTAAACATAAATACAACTGAATAAAGCTGAAATAAAATACTAGAATGAATATTTGCTATATAACAATTAGGTACAAATTTTCTCTTGTTTATCCTCACCAAAATACAATGTTCACTCCAAAATAAAAAATGGGTATAATACCACTAGATCTTCTAGGTCTCTATGCTGCTGGGCCCTTGCCCCCTATCGTGTGCCTCACCGGCTATATCTGGATCTGTAAAAGTGGAAACCAACCGGGTGTGAGAAGTACGAATAGTTCTCAGTAGGTTCATCCACCGAGAAACATGCTCTACACCTCTTGATCCAATGGAAGCATTAGTAGCAAGATAATAGGGAAAGCTGTAAATACTATACTAGCATGCTGATATAATAATCACTACACTACTAGTCCATATTCTATGCCATAACGCTACCATACTATGCCATACTAAGCCACTATACAATAACTCGGTCACTATGCCACTATACAAGGGTTGCTCCTAACCCGATCACATTCAGTCACTTTCATTTTCTTTTACTTTTAGCCTTTCGAAAGTATCTCGTCCAACGGGGCTCGTGCCTTAGGAGTCATGCTCCCAATTGACGAGTCTCAAATCCGAAGGTGCATTTTATATTTACTTTTCACTTTTAAAATATTTTTCGTCTTTATTTGCCATGACCTCTACGTAGCCCACTAGCTAATTGGGTCCCATTAGCTTACCTACCCATCATGCGCATACTCTCTATGCCATATGTCCCGAACCGTTCATCGATCGGTTCCATATTATAATACCTCATGAAGAGCCCGAATAGTCAAGCTACTCTCCAATCGGTGGGCCCACAACGTCGAGGGTGATTGGCATCGCCGCACCCGCTAGTCACTTGGAGTCGAGGGGTATCGGCATCTCCAAGCACTGCACAGTCATTTGGTGTCGAGAGGAATCGGCATCACTAAGCACTATATAGTGAGTTGAGGGTCATCGACATCTCCCGCCACTGTATTAGGAGTCGAGGGTGATTGACATCTCCCGCCAAGCCATTTCGGAATATCGCGACCTTGGTCACTGTCTCACTCTAGGTTCCACGACTCTAGGACTATAACATATGTTTTTTACCTTTCTCGCTTACTTTCCTCTTCTACCCTAGGTTATTAACTCTAGGATAGTTAGGATGTCCCAAGGACATCAATTTAAGTTAGAGTTCTTTTATTTACTCACTTTGCCCATTCGACCTTAAGTTCTTAACTCTAAAACACTAAAGGCGCTGAGCGGATCAGCGCCTTTAGTGTAAAACACTAAAGGAGCTGAGCGCCTTTAGTGTTTTGTGAAATAGCCGAGATAGAATCAACAAGGAATCACTGACCGAATCCAACGAGTCATATCACATGTCTCAATATGTCACCGACCAATCAAGTCCACTATTCCCGAAGGAATGTCACAGTGTCACCGACCTATCAGGTCTATATAACTCGAACATCATGCAATAAACACGAGAGGTCATAAATCACGAAGTCACCAAATCATGCTATGTCTCAAGATCATGTGATATAATCCTGTCATATGAACTCTAACAATCACAGATTACCGCTCTACTTCTAAGTCATAATGCAAATAGAAAAGTAGAGCAAACAGGAACGGAGTGTGTAGTGCTCAAGTGCTCACATGCAAAGTGTGTAATCAAGAAAAGAAATACGGGGGAAGGAATGTCACCGAGCATGCACCACTGAACCAACGTCGGATCGATGTACCCACCTGATTCGGCGAAGCACCTAACTCCCACAATGCTCCAACTCACCAACCGGACCTGCACAAGGTCTATCGAGTCAAGACTAAATTCTACGACTCAAGATCACCCATCTCTAAACCCTAAAACCGTCGGAAGAAACAACCCCTGGAACCTCCAAACCGCTCCGAAAAGTCTCAAACAAATAACTAAGTCAAAAAGTCTCAAACAAATAACTAAGTCACCCGCTGTCCCAAAATGCACCAAAACAGGTGCCCGGACAGCAAACACTAGATCTAGAGTTAACAGTTAAAATTAAATACAACTATGCTGAAACGGGTTCCCGAAATTGTCGAAAACGGCTACGGAACCGGATTATACTCCACGAAGGCCGCGGGTCCTAAATGCTCTAATAATTATACACTAAAATAAAGAACGGGTAAATACGACTTTTACCGAAAACCGCGCATCGGATGCCAAAAACCGACTTCGCCGGGGGTGGCACAGCCCAACACGCACCCGGTGGAAATTTCGGGCTCGGCCGTGTCGCTGTAACGTTCGCAACGAAGCGGGAGCAAGCTTGGACCACCTCGAGTTGCTGCCAAAGGAGAGGGAGAACCTCCTGTTCACAAAGAAGGCAGCAAAGAAGGGAGAAACAGGGGAGGACCAAGGTTCAGGCTCACCTCAGGGAAAAAGGGTGTCCGGATCCAGCACAGGGAGGGAGGAGAAAGGGCGCGGCGGCGCGGCTCCCACGCACAGACCCGCGCGTCGGCACGCACGGCCCGCGCGGCTCAAACAAATAACTAAGTCAAAAAGGAGGGTTAGGGTTTAGCGCCTTCACGTAGTCTGCCCGACGTGGCGCCGACGTGGCAAAAGGAGGGTTAGTTTTACAAAAAAATTTTACACAGGGTCATTTTGCAAATTTCCAAGTTTGGGAGGATTATTTTTAAAAAATCCCCTTTTTATTTACTCTCACCTATGTTACTTTTTCACTTTTCATCCACAACCTATTAATATGATTTTTCACTTTTGCTTGTTAATTTTTGCACGCGCGGGGCGCGGATGCTGCGACCGGCGGGTGCACGGCTCCCGCAGCAGCGTCCGAGGGGCTGGATCAGGCACAGCCCGAGCGCTCAAGGCGGCGGCGGCGGTTCTCATGCGCGGCGCGCGCAGGCGACGGCACTGGCTCCTCGTGCAGCGCGCGGCCGAGGGAAGTGGGCGTCCGGACTCTGGTGGTGGGGCCTGAGGGATTCCTTCTCCGCTTCCGGCTTCGTCAGTGCGAGGGGTACGGACGGGAGAGGAAGAAGAGATGGTAGATCTGCGGCTGGGGGGGAGCGGAGGAAGAGAGGTTATGGGCTAATTTGGAGTGAGGTCTCCCGAGCCCTAATTTAATTTAGAGTAATAGGTATTTATTATCTATTTATTATCAATTAATTTATTAATTTATTATTATCTATTTTAATTTATTAATCTATATTTTACCACGTGGCAAGTTTTTATTTGGGGACTTTTTAAAAATAACCCTCTGAAAATTGCAAATTTACAAAATAACCCTGGCAAAATTTTTTTTGCAAAACTAACCCTACTTTTGCCACCTCGGCGCCACGTAGGGTGGACGGAGTGAAGGCGCTGAAGCGGTCAGCGCCTTCACAATAATCTTATGAAGGCGCTGAACCCCTCAGCGCCTTCAGCATACACAAGGCGTCGAGGATTTGGGCATTTTTCGCTGCGAAAAATGACTAAGTGTAGAAGCGCTGAGCCAGTCAGCGTCTTTAGTGTAAAACACTAAAGGCGCTGAGCGGATCAGCGCCTTTAGTGTAAAACACTAAAGGAGCTGACCCGCTCAGCGCCTTTAGTGTTTTACACTAAAGGAGCTGAGCGCCTTTAGTGTTTTGTGAAATAGCCGAGATAGAATCAACAAGGAATCACTGACCGAATCCAACGAGTCATATCACAAGTCTCAATATGTCACCGACCAATCAAGTCCACTATTTCCGAAGGAATGTCACAGTGTCACCGACCTATCAGGTCTATATAACTCGAACATCATGCAATAAACACGAGAGGTCATAAATCACGAAGTCACCAAATCATGCTATGTCTCAAGATCATGTGATATAATCCTGTCATATGAACTCTAACAATCACAGATTACCGCTCTACTTCTAAGTCATAATGCAAATAGAAAAGTAGAGCAAACAGGAACGGAGTGTGTAGTGCTCAAGTGCTCACATGCAAAGTGTGTAATCAATAAAAGAAATACGGGGGAAGGAATGTCACCGAGCATGCACCACTGAACCAACGTCGGATCGATGTACCCACCTGATTCGGCGAAGCACCTAACTCCCACAATGCTCCAACTCACCAACCGGACCTGCACAAGGTCTATCGAGTCAAGACTAAATTCTACGACTCAAGATCACCCATCTCTAAACCCTAAAACCGTCGGAAGAAACAACGCCTGGAACCTCCAAACCGCTCCGAAAAGTCTCAAACAAATAACTAAGTCAAAAAGTCTCAAACAAATAACTAAGTCACCCGCTGTCCCAAAATGCACCAAAACAGGTGCCCGGACAGCAAACACTAGATCTAGAGTTAACAGTTAAAATTAAATACAACTATGCTGAAACGGGTTCCCGAAATTGTCGAAAACGGCTACGGAACCGGATTATACTCCACGAAGGCCGCGGGTCCTAAATGCTCTAATAATTATACACTAAAATAAAGAACGGGTAAATACGACTTTTACCGAAAACCGCGCATCGGATGCCAAAAACCGACTTCGCCGGGGGTGGCACAGCCCAACACGCACCCGGTGGAAATTTCGGGCTCGGCCGTGTCGATGTAACGTTCGCAATGAAGCGGGAGCAAGCTTGGACCACCTCGAGTTGCTGCCAAAGGAGAGGGAGAACCTCCTGTTCACAAAGAAGGCAGCAAAGAAGGGAGAAACATGGGAGGACCAAGGTTCAGGCTCACCTCAGGGAAAAAGGGTGTCCGGATCCAGCACAGGGAGGGAGGAGAAAGGGCGCGGCGGCGCGGCTCCCACGCACAGACCCGCGCGTCGGCACGCACGGCCCGCGCGGCTCAAACAAATAACTAAGTCAAAAAGGAGGGTTAGGGTTTAGCGCCTTCACGTAGTCTGCCCGACGTGGCTAAAGGAGCTGACCCGCTCAGCGCCTTTAGTGTTTTACACTAAAGGAGCTGAGCGCCTTTAGTGTTTTGTGAAATAGCCGAGATAGAATCAACAAGGAATCACTGACCGAATCCAACGAGTCATATCACAAGTCTAAATACGACTTTTACCGAAAACCGCGCATCGGATGCCAAAAACCGACTTCGCCGGGGGTGGCACAGCCCAACACGCACCCGGTGGAAATTTCGGGCTCGGCCGTGTCGCTGTAACGTTCGCAACGAAGCGGGAGCAAGCTTGGACCACCTCGAGTTGCTGCCAAAGGAGAGGGAGAACCTCCTGTTCACAAAGAAGGCAGCAAAGAAGGGAGAAACAGGGGAGGACCAAGGTTCAGGCTCACCTCAGGGAAAAAGGGTGTCCGGATCCAGCACAGGGAGGGAGGAGAAAGGGCGCGGCGGCGCGGCTCCCACGCACAGACCCGCGCGTCGGCACGCACGGCCCGCGCGGCTCAAACAAATAACTAAGTCAAAAAGGAGGGTTAGGGTTTAGCGCCTTCACGTAGTCTGCCCGACGTGGCGCCGACGTGGCAAAAGGAGGGTTAGTTTTACAAATTTTTTTTACACAGGGTCATTTTGCAAATTTCCAAGTTTGAGAGGATTATTTTTAAAAAATCCCCTTTTTATTTACTCTCACCTATGTTACTTTTTCACTTTTCATCCACAACCTATTAATATGAGTTTTCACTTTTGCTTGTTAATTTTTGCACGCGCGGGGCGCGGATGCTGCGAGCGGCGGGTGCACGGCTCCCGCAGCAGCGTCCGAGGGGCTGGATCAGGCACAGCCCGATCGCTCAAGGCGGCGGCGGCGGTTCTCACGCGCCGCGCGCGCAGGCGACGGCACTGGCTCCTCGTGAGAACCGCCGCCGCCGCCTTGAGCGATCGGGCTGTGCCTGATCCAGCCCCTCGGACGCTGCTGCGGGAGCCGTGCATCCGCCGCTCGCAGCATCCGCGCCCCGCGCGTGCAAAAATTAGCAAGCAAAAGTGAAAAATCATATTAATAGGTTGTGGATGAAAAGTGAAAAAGTAACATAGGTGAGAGTAAATAAAAAGGGGATTTTTAAAAAATAATCCTCCCAAACTTGGAAATTTGCAAAATGACCCTGTGTAAAAAAAATTTGTAAAACTAACCCTCCTTTTGCCACGTCGGCGCCACGTCGGGCAGACTACGTGAAGGCGCTAAACCCTAACCCTCCTTTTTGACTTAGTTATTTGTTTGAGCCGCGCGGGCCGTGCGTGCCGACGCGCGGGTCTGTGCGTGGGAGCCGCGCCGCCGCGCCCTTTCTCCTCCCTCCCTGTGCTGGATCCGGACACCCTTTTTCCCTGAGGTGAGCCTGAACCTTGGTCCTCCCCTGTTTCTCCCTTCTTTGCTGCCTTCTTTGTGAACAGGAGGTTCTCCCTCTCCTTTGGCAGCAACTCGAGGTGGTCCAAGCTTGCTCCCGCTTCGTTGCGAACGTTACAGCGACACGGCCGAGCCCGAAATTTCCACCGGGTGCGTGTTGGGCTGTGCCACCCCCGGCGAAGTCGGTTTTTGGCATCCGATGCGCGATTTTCGGTAAAAGTCGTATTTACCCGTTCTTTATTTTAGTGTATAATTATTAGAGCATTTAGGACTCGCGGCCTTCGTGGAGTATAATCCGGTTCCGTAGCCGTTTTCGACAATTTCGGGAACCCGTTTCAGCATAGTTGTATTTAATTTTAACTGTTAACTCTAGATCTAGTGTTTGCTGTCCGGGCACCTGTTTTGGTGCATTTTGGGACAGCGGGTGACTTAGTTATTTGTTTGAGACTTTTTGACTTAGTTATTTGTTTGAGACTTTTCGGAGCGGTTTGGAGGTTCCAGGGGTTGTTTCTTCCGACGGTTTTAGGGTTTAGAGATGGGTGATCTTGAGTCGTAGAATTTATTTTTGACTCGATAGACCTTGTGCAGGTCCGGTTGGTGAGTTGGAGCATTGTGGGAGTTAGGTGCTTCGCCGAATCAGGTGGGTACATCGATCCGACGTTGGTTTAGTGGTGCATTCTCGGTGATATTCCTTCCCCCGTATTTCTTTTCTTGATTACACACTTTTCATGTGAGCACTTGAGCACTACACACTCCGTTCCTGTTTGCTCTACTTTTCTATTTGCATTATGACTTAGAAGTAGAGCGGTAATCTGTGATTGTTAGAGTTCATATGACAGGATTATATCACATGATCTTGAGACATAGCATGATTTGGTGACTTCGTGATTTATGACCTCTCGTGTTTATTGCATGATGTTCGAGTTATATAGACCTGATAGGTCGGTGACACTGTGACATTCCTTCGGGAATAGTGGACTTGATTGGTCGGTGACATATTGAGACTTGTGATATGACTCGTTGGATTCGGTCAGTGATTCCTTGTTGATTCTATCTCGGCTATTTCACAAAACACTAAAGGCGCTCAGCTCCTTTAGTGTATTACACTAAAGACGCTGACTGGCTCAGCGCTTCTACACTTTGTCATTTTTCGCAGCGAAAAATGCCCAAATCCTCGACGCCTTGTGTTTGCTGAAGGCGCTGAGGGGTTCAGCGCCTTCATAAGATTATTGTGAAGGCGCTGACCGCTTCAGCGCCTTCACTCCGTCCACCCTACGTGGCGCCGAGGTGGCAAAAGTAGGGTTAGTTTTGCAAAAAAAATTTTGCCAGGGTTATTTTGTAAATTTGCAATTTTTAGAGGGTTATTTTTAAAAAATCCCCAAATAAAAACTTGCCACGTGGTAAAATATAGATTAATAAATTAAAATAGATAATAATAAATTAATAAATTAATTGATAATAAATAGATAATAAATACCTATTACTCTAAATTAAATTAGGGCTCGGGAGACCTCACTCCAAATTAGCCCTTAACCTCTCTTCCTCCGCTCCCCCCCAGCCGCAGATCTACCATCTCTTCTTCCTCTCCCGTCCGTACCCCTCGCACTGACGAAGCCGGAAGCGCAGAAGGAATCCCTCAGGCCCCACCACCAGAGTCCGGACGCCCACTTCCCTCGGCCGCGCGCTGCACGAGGAGCCAGTGCCGTCGCCTGCGCGCGCCGCGCGTGAGAACCGCCGCCGCCGCCTTGAGCGATCGGGCTGTGCCTGATCCAGCCTCTCGGACGCTGCTGCGGGAGCCGTGCACCCGCCGCTCGCAGCATCCGCGCCCAGTGCGCGCCGCGCTGGGCCCGAGCCGCGCGGGCCGTGCGTGCGGCTCGTTTCTTGAAGAGTTAGGATACAGGCATCCCAGAGGGTACCCTAATAAGTTGGTTTGTCAGATATCAAATCTTTTAGCAGCTAGTTTCTTGAAGAGTTAGGATACAGGCATCACAGAGGGTACCCTAATAAGTTGGTTTGTCAGATTTCAAATCTGCAGCTGAGCTAGAATAATTGTAAAAAGTTAAACGCTGATTAATTACCACTTCTTAAAACTCATCGGCAGCTGCACTTTGGGGTGCATTTGGAGGTATCCATAGCAGATTCTTTCTTGAAATGTTATCTGTAATATCTTCAAAACTCTTTGGTGATCAAAATTCTGAAATTGACGGAGGCATGAAAGAGAACCCGTTAGTCCTACTAATCAAAGAAATTACCTAATTACCTCTTAATATCCAATTTTGTTAAATTTTGGATTATTTATAAATGATTTTCAGGAGTATGTTTGTGTTCGGTCCACAATTCTGTGCACCCAGGGCATCGGTAAATATAATTCTACTTCAATAGATACGTCTAAAGTTCATAAATTTTAATTTTTAATATAATACGAGTGTAGGATGGGTAGATACTATTAAAATAAAAGTTTTACATAATATTCTTTAATAATTAATACTATAAAAATATATGAAGTATATATTATTTTTAAATTTATAATTAATTGATATAGTATAGTAATTACGCTTTGTTGAATATGGCTGTTATTGTAGAGTTAAAAATATAATATATTAAATAAATGAAAACTAAAAATATATAAAAAATATATAAGCAATAATCTCATTTGATATACAAATTAAATTATTTTTATCAAATCAATTAGAAAAAAAAATTAATATGATCTCATCCATAATAGAAAATAAAAATTATTATTATTAGAAATATTTTAAAGTTTGATAAAAAAAATATTTAAAAATAAAAAATATATATTTTTTAAATAAAATTAGAAAATTCAATTTAACTTATTTTTTTATCATAAAATTATTACATATATATATTTTTTAGAAAATCTTTCAACTTTTCTATACATTAATTCACTCATCATTTTTATAAAAAAAAATTAAAATGACACTTTTAAAATGCTAAAAGAATAGTTTTAGAAAGGCTAAATTACAAAAAAAAAATTTGTAATATTCCGCTTTTTCATTTTGTCCCCCTGTCTTTTAAAAGCCTACATTTTGCCCCATCGTAATTACCGAAATATGCATTTACTTCCGTCGTCATCATTCCGTGAGTAAAACGTTAATTTTTTAAAAAATATTACTAGATATACTCAAAATATTTTTTAAAAATGGCGAAAAAATAAGTTAAAATTCATTCTCTCTCCAATATAAGGTAAGGGCATTTTCGTCAATTTACCTCCTCCATTAACGCCGTTGTCCCCTAAAGATAATTCGGTAATTACGAGAGGGCAAAATGTAGGCTTTTAAAAGACAGGGAGGCAAAGTGAAAAAGCGGGATATTACAAGAGAGTTTTCTGTAATTTAGCCTTTTAGAAATACTAAACGATACACATTATTCTAATTATAATTTATTTTTTTGAACGGCGGTATTATTATTATTATTTTTTTAAAACAAATAAGCTAATTTTAGTCCAACTAGTGATACTGCAATCAATTTTGCTGCACTACCAACTGCAATAGTTAGATCTTTCTATATCAAACAAAATAAAAAATTTATGATTGTATATATTTTCAACTGCAGTGCAGTTAAAATTATATGCATAGTGTTGGGTGTACATTAATGCACCTAGATTAGATTAGGGAATCCTAATTTCTCATTTAATAATATGTTGTAAATGCAAGACAAATCATGAATTTTATTAACATAATATTAAATTCTCTGCAACTGAAATTTTAAAGAGTCCAATGAATGGTCCATCGACCAGTGCATCGTAAATATATAGTATGCTGCAATTATTACAAATTTGTATACTAAATGATCAAAATAATTCTCTCTATTACATATCAATAGCAAAAATGCCCTTTCAAGATGGAATTAGCAAAGTACTAAAATGCCCTTTCAAGATGGAATTAACAAAGTACTATTTTATTTTTTTCTCCCTTTTAGAGATATACTTCTTTACCTCTCTTAATGGTATAATTCTTACATATCAGTTTTTCAAAAATTAATGAGACACTAGTGAAGAAGTCGTACTTTCTTTATGTATCTTATTTGTCATATCTATTAAAAAAAAATTATTGTTGGCAGCGGGAATGGAGCCGACAACACCTTCTCCAATGACGGCGATAGTGACGGTGACGACAATCCTTTGAACGCGGCGGAGGGAGAAATAGACGCGTATTAGTGAGAGAGAAGAAAGGGAAAGTGTCATGATAATTTAATTTGAGATATAAGTGTGTGAATTATAGATGATTGTAGAATTATTTGGATATTAATTGAAAGTTTAGTGGAAGAAAGGAATATTTTTTTGTGTACCTTAATGTCACATCTATCAAAAGTTTTTTATTATTGGCGGCGGGAATGAGCCCGACGTCGCCTTCTCTAACGACGGCGATAGTGATGGTGACGACAATCCTTCGCGGCGGAGGGAGAGGTAGGCACACATTAGTGAGAGAAAAGAAAGAAAAAGTGTCATGATAAATTAATTTGAGATATATGTGTAAAAATTATAGATGGTAGTAAAATTATTTGGATATTAATTGAAAGTTTAGTGTGAGGAAGGAAAAGAATTACACGCTAGTGAGAATGAAGGAAAATATAAAATAAAATAATTGTGATGGATTAATTAGAATTAAAAAATTAACAAGCAAAAGTGAAAAATCATATTAATAGGTTGTGGATGAAGAGTGAAAAAGTAACATAGGTGAGAGTAAATAAAAAGGGGATTTTTTAAAAATAATCCTCCCAAACTTGGAAATTTGCAAAATGACCCTGTGTAAAAAAAATTTGTAAAACTAACCCTCCTTTTGCCACGTCGGCGCCACGTCGGGCAGACTACGTGAAGGCGCTAAACCCTAACCCTCCTTTTTGACTTAGTTATTTGTTTGAGCCGCGCGGGCCGTGCGTGCCGACGCGCGGGTCTGTGCGTGGGAGCCGCGCCGCCGCGCCCTTTCTCCTCCCTCCCTGTGCTGGATCCGGACACCCTTTTTCCCTGAGGTGAGCCTGAACCTTGGTCCTCCCCTGTTTCTCCCTTCTTTGCTGCCTTCTTTGTGAACAGGAGGTTCTCCCTCTCCTTTGGCAGCAACTCGAGGTGGTCCAAGCTTGCTCCCGCTTCGTTGCGAACGTTACAGCGACACGGCCGAGCCCGAAATTTCCACCGGGTGCATGTTGGGCTGTGCCACCCCCGGCGAAGTCGGTTTTTGGCATCCGATGCGCGGTTTTCGGTAAAAGTCGTATTTACCCGTTCTTTATTTTAGTGTATAATTATTAGAGCATTTAGGACCCGCGGCCTTCGTGGAGTATAATCCGGTTCCGTAGCCGTTTTCGACAATTTCAGGAACCCGTTTCAGCATAGTTGTATTTAATTTTAACTGTTAACTCTAGATCTAGTGTTTGCTGTCCGGGCACCTGTTTTGGTGCATTTTGGGACAGCGGGTGACTTAGTTATTTGTTTGAGACTTTTTGACTTAGTTATTTGTTTGAGACTTTTCGGAGCGGTTTGGAGGTTCCAGGGGTTGTTTCTTCCGACGGTTTTAGGGTTTAGAGATGGGTGATCTTGAGTCGTAGAATTTAGTCTTGACTCGATAGACCTTGTGCAGGTCCGGTTGGTGAGTTGGAGCATTGTGGGAGTTAGGTGCTTCGCCGAATCAGGTGGGTACATCGATCCGACGTTGGTTCAGTGGTGCATGCTCGGTGACATTCCTTCCCCCGTATTTCTTTTCTTGATTACACACTTTGCATGTGAGCACTTGAGCACTACACACTTCGTTCCTGTTTGCTCTACTTTTCTATTTGCATTATGACTTAGAAGTAGAGCGGTAATCTGTGATTGTTAGAGTTCATATGACAGGATTATATCACATGATCTTGAGACATAGCATGATTTGGTGACTTCGTGATTTATGACCTCTCGTGTTTATTGCATGATGTTCGAGTTATATAGACCTGATAGGTCGGTGACACTGTGACATTCCTTCGGGAATAGTGGACTTGATTGGTCGGTGACATATTGAGACTTGTGATATGACTCGTTGGATTCGGTCAGTGATTCCTTGTTGATTCTATCTCGGCTATTTGTCGACAGTTGGCCATTGAGCATTTTGCATTGATCGCCACAGCTCAGAGTGCATTTCACGTACACCAGCAGTCTGATCTACTGCAAGAGGGTGTTCTTTTTCGGAAAGGTGGTCGTACTTCCGACCTGTGAGCCCGATGCAGACCCTGCTAAGGTTACATGCAAGTGGGAGCGGTAGTGGTTTCGCCTGAGGTTTTTAGACTAATATGACTCATGATTGGGTGACTTGGACTATTTCATCGGTTTGATGCATAACTATATTTGTTATTGTTATTCTCTACAGTAGCGGATACTCATGCATTGCTTGGTAGTTGTAGTTTCTTCTAGTCTTGATTGCGGTCGTACTTGTTTATCGTCGGTTGTTAGTATCTTTCTAGTTTTCAGTAGCGGTTATTCTGATATTACTGTTTGATATATTCTCTTGCTACTGTATTCGGTTTACCTGTTCATTAATATGCTTTCCTTCTTTGATACTATATCTGACCTTACGATACCTTGTAGTCGTTTGTTCTCTTTCGTTTGCCAGTGAGTACAGCTTCTTTCGTCGACTTGCGGTACCCATTGGGAGACCCTTGCTGGTTTCTCACTACCCCCCAGTTGCAGGTACTGCGGGAGGTGACGGTCGGGACGGTACGTGAGGCGACGACATAGCTGTTAGGTTTTGCGCAAAAATAAACGCAGCGGAAAAAGAAATCAAATAGGCAAATATGAAAAAACTTGAGATCTGATCTCAAAACCACGCAAAACAGGATCACTCATGTATCTAAGATTAAAAGGAATAGGAAGATCTAATCTTCACCTTTGAGCGGGGAGATCTACACCGCAATTTGATGATCGTGGAATTTGGTTCTCTTGAAGCCGCACACGCGTCCGGCCTCTACGGGTATCCACACGAGGTTGTTGACTTGATCGAAATTCTCACCGGGGTGCTAGCTCCCTTACAGAGAATGTCTTTCTTTTAATGTGGATATTTAGAAAAGAGGAAGACGAGGAAAGATGACGGCTAGGGTTTTTTTTTCTTAATGAAAACTCATACGTATAAAGAGGATATAATCCTTTTTATAATTATTAAGATAAACATTAAAATTAGATTTAAGTTTATCTTATCCCTAATCGGTTCAATCGATTAAATCCTAATTTAATTCGATTTGAACTCAATCCTAATTTGATCAAATCAAATCATTAATGCAACATTAGCACTTAAGTCCTCTCACAACTTACTAACTATTAGTAAGCCCTCTCTTGCAACATTTGCACTTTAATATCCTTAATTTGTAATAATTACAAATTAGTCCAATTATCAATATATTGATAATTAAGTCCTCAGGCGATTCAAAAATCGCGATCCAACTATCCGATCAGTCATAACCTCTTATGTGTGTGACCCCATAGGTTCTATTCTATCTGGTAGTGAGATATATTGTGATTACCATCAACAATATCACTGAAACTCTTTTCAGTGGGTTAGAACTATTCAAACTCAGCCCAATAAGAATTATCGATCATCATCCAGATAATTCTCGTGAGTCCCACAATCCACCAGTGACGCCTAGCAGCATGTAGTGGCATTCCAGTAGAATGGAATACTGAACCTCTAGGTGCAGTTAACGTGTGATACAATCCTTCTATCCGGAGTCCCAACTAGACGAAGGTCATGGAATTGCTCATCAAACCCTACCGTCTGTCATATGTCAAATTTATTCGACTCGAGTTTTTAACATCGGAAACCCTTTCCGTTATTTACTACGCCTTGGCCAAGGTCTTCTAAACTCGGTCTCATAAATCACATAGGACTAATTCCCTTCTCTACTAAGGGCGATAGATTCCATATAGGTGTACACCCTATTCCTACAACGAACCTACTGTAGCCAACATGCACCCACTGCAAGGACCCAAATGGCTAGGGACCAAGTGTATGTACAGTCAAACTACAGTAACCCCATTGTGAATAGCCGAGACACCGCAGGTCAAAGGACCAGTTACACTACTGCAACATCGAGTAGGTCACTAACGAGTGAGTAGACATCCAAGTGACTTCTCGTGATGATCACGCTCGGTACCCTTGTTCTCCAACAACCACCTGCACATTCGCTCCAGTGTCCCCACACTGTTGACTCGAGACTCGTCTACCCTAAAAGGGAAGCGATTGTGCACCAATCTCACCGGATCAATCACTGTCCCCGTGATCATATCTGTTAATGTTCCCTACTTATGATTCTGTTTATTTAAATGCTATATGTTGCATGTTTAACCAGATTAATAGAGAACCTTCACTTGGGCTAGGTTCTTTTGTGCTTTAGACATCCCACACCTTGCATATTTCCTAGACTTAGTTTTTCTTCGCCCGGGTAGTGGGCCGAGTAGTCAGGTTATTGTGGGGCATTGTTGCACTCGTGCCTGGGGGCTGAGTGGAGTCTGGTAACTGAGTTTAGACCTGTGCTAGTGTTGTTGGGAGCCGTTTGGGTAGACGGTGGTGTCACGCCCCGAGACCGCCAATTTGTATAGTTCGGGCACGCCAACAGACCCGCCAATCGAGTATGACCTCTCACTACCCGAAAGGAACGGTAACATCCAAAACAATACATCAAGTGTATGCGGAAGCTCAATATCAGAGTACTAAAATCACTACTAATTTAAAACTTCATTCAATAAACAAATAGTTTAAGCATAAATGAAAGCATGAAAAGAATGAACCATAAATAAACTTTATTACATTACCATCTCTCAACTTGCAATTTAAATAATATTACAAATCTTTACATCTTTTCCTCACAATACATGGTTCACTCAAAAAAATGTAAAAATGGGTACCTCTGCTAGACCCTCTAGGTCTCTATGCTACTGGGCTCTTGCCCCTGTCGTCTGTCTCGACCTCTGTATCTGGACCTGGAAAAATGGTCACCCGAGGGTGTGAGAACTACTTAAAGTTCCCAGTGGGTTCAACCACCGAGAAAGAATGCCCTACACCGCTTGGTTCCAATGGAAGCAATAATAGTAGAATGCTAGGAAAACTATAAATCTTGATTTAACATGCTGAAATGCATATAAAAAGATCACTACACTATCTGTGCATAATCATCGACCCAATACTACTATGTCCAGCCATACCAGGCTACTATCCATAAACTCGGCCACTATGCCACTGTAAATGAGGGTCAAGCTAACCCGGCCACCTTGGCCACTCTATCATCTCTTTATTCTTTCACATTCTGGTGCTTTAGTTACAGTTAAACCCTCGAAAATTCTTGTCCAATGGGCCCCAGCCCGGTAGTCATGCTACCATAAAACAAGATTTCTAAGGTTGGCGATAACACCCGCAAGTGTTACCCCGTCCTATGGGGGAAACGTACCAGACGGGTCACTGCCCGGGAGAGGGACACTGCCCAAAACTCCAACAAGGGCTACGTTTCACCCCCGAAGGTACGCCCGTTTTATCACTTTCTTTTCTTTTCTTTTCTTTTACTTTTACTTTAGCACTTAGCCTTTTTGCTCTTAAGCACTTGCTTTTCTTCCTTATTCGAGCTTATAGCTCTCATTGCCACTGGCAATCTATTCCTCTTTCTTTTAAGCCTTTTAGCTTTTTCCTTTCACTTTTACACTTGTCTTTATTTAATCGGCCCTCTGAAGGAGTACCACATCCGATTCCCCTTAGAAGGGTCTCACATTCAGAGGCACCATTTGCATTCTCTTTTGCTTTTAGGCACTTTTAGCTTTCTTTTTAAACTTTATCACTTTCATTAATTTATCTCTTATCCTAGGTCTCGCCACATTGATAACTAGAGAGTCACCTAGACTCTTAATCATTTCTCTTTCATTCATTTAACTCAAATTGAAGTTAAAGTGGTTGTCCATTTGCCCAGACACCCTATGACCCACTCTAGGGTTATATGTGTTTAACTCTGTAACCTTGTGATCACTTATACTTGTCCTTAGAGTTTGACTCTAAATTAGATACTCTACTATCTGCTTAACTCTTTAACTTTGTGGCCACATACTCTTTTCCTTATTCCACGTTGAACCTGGAGTCACATTAAGTGTATTTCCTGTTCCACTTTTTAACTTAGAGTTACATTGACTCTAATTCATCACTTGAGAGTAAAACTCCACTAGTTCATCTTAGGTTTTCTTTACCTAAGTCCCATATCATACTTAACCTAGAGCTCATTGACTCTATGTTAAATACTCTATTCTCAACCTTAGGTTATCCCCTAAGACAGTGCCACTCGTTCATCTGGTTTAACTCCTAGGACATCATGCCACTCGTTAAACCCTTAATCTATGTTTTCTCCAAGTTTTACTACCAAACATGCTCTTATATCACCTAATTTAGGTAAATCATAAATTTGCACTTTTCATCTGTGTTCATCTACACAAGCAAGTTTATCCCCTATTTTGGATAAATCATAAATTTAGCACTTTTCATCTGTGTTCGTCTACACATGCAAATTTATCCCCTATTTTGGGTAAATCATAAATTTAGCACTTTTCATTTGTGTTCATCTACACATGCAAATTTATCTCCTATTTTGGGTAAATCATAAATTTAGCACCTTTCATCTGTGTTCATCTACACATGCAAATTTATCCCCTATTTTGGGTAAAAAATAAATTTAGCACCTTTCATCTGTGTTCATCTACACATGCAAATTTATCCTCCATTTTGGGTAAATCATAAATTTAGCACCTTTCATCTGTGTTCATCTACACATGCAAATTTATCCCCTATTTTGGGTAAATCATAAAATATCACTTTTTTTATCTGTGTACATCTACATATGTAAATTTATCTCCTATTTTGAATATTTTATCGAAAAGCACTTTTCATCTAAGTCCATTTAACATACAAATATAACACCAAATTTTTCCTCATTCATAATCACATTATCTCACAATAAAATATTACACTATACTAGCATGCTCACTATAATGCTTCTAAAATCAATGTAAAGGAAAAAGGGAAGAGGTCACCCATTTTCGGTAGAATCCCCCACCTTGTGGTGTACCCAATTGCTTGTAGACACCTGCAATTGGTCTCCGCGCGATTTTCTTATTTCCTCGAGCTTGCACGCAAAACGGTGCACGTTTCTCCAAACCTGCACGCAAAATGGTGCATGTCCTCCGAACCTGCACGCAAAATGGTGCACACTATTAAAGACGCACGTAAAACGGTGCACGTCATCTCTACCTGCACGCAAAACGATGCACGTACCTCGGGTTTGCATGCAACTCGGTGCATGTCTTCCTCAAACTTGCACGCCAAACGATGCACTCCGAAATGCCCGGCGGTACCTCGCATAGTAAAACGGCACAGTAAATCACGGTCCCTAACATGCACAAGGGCATGGGGTCAAATCCATAAAATCCAAAATTGGGAAATCTTAAAACTGTGACAAAAACACCGTGAAAATGACGAGCGAAGCCTACTTCGATATCGTAGCGCCATCCAACGCGCGTGTGTGCGTCCATCCGGCTTTTTGGAACACCTTGCGTGCGCACCAAGGGGTCCTCGGCGTGCTCGCGGCACTCCAAAAACTCCCACGAAATCCCCTTTTCCCTCCACTAAGCCTCTTGTTCGAGCCAAAAAGAGAAAAGAGGAAAGAATGGGGCAATCCGGGCCTTTTATAGCCAAAAATCCTACATTCGGGCGCCCAATCCCGGCGCCCGAAAGGGATTTTCGGGCTGCTATAGTGCCCTCGGGACCGCATATTTTTTGTCAACGAACCGGGAGCACAAAGCCCATCCAATGAGGGCTCGCCACATGGCGGCCCTATCCCTGCACCCGCTGACGCGCACCAGCACAGGCGCGCGTCCTCGTGCCACACGGGCGCGCGTCCCCACGCGTTGACCCGCGCAAGCACGCGGGCGCGCGCCCCCACATGCTGACCCGCCTCGCTGCAGCCAGTGCGGCGCCGCCACTTGGCGCCCCACCTGCTCCGCGTCGCGCGCCTGCTCGCCTTGCGCAGCACGCCATCGCGCGCTTGCCGCTCCTCGTGCCGCGCGCCATCGCCTCGGGATCCGCGCATTGCTTTGTGATCCACGCACTGCCTCGGGATCCGTGCCATGCCTCGGGATCCGTTCTATTTTGGGATCTGCGCACCTCGAATTTTGTGCATCTCGAAATGCGTGTCGGCCTTGAAATACTTGTGCGCCTCAAAATGTGTGCCTGCTGCCTCGCACGCCGCGCGACCCCGCTGCTACAGTGATTCGGGCGCCAGCTACAGTGAACCGGGCGCCCGAATGTACGGCCCAATTTCGGTTTTCGCCCGTTTTTCGACCGCTTTCACCCGTTTTCGCCCAAATTTGACAGGCAGGCTCAACTCAACTTAATTTATCACAGGATATTTTTAAATTTTTAGTTTGAACTATTTCTGGGGCACCAAACGCCCCACTGTATTCAGAATCGCTGGCAGACCCCGTTCTCACTGCTCGGGTATCCGATCGACGCAAAACTTTTACTGTGGCCCTAAAACATAATTGCGGAGCTCCCATAATTTTCTTAGAATTTTCTAACACTGTGAATTTTTTGCTAAAAATCTGGGCCCACTTTCTCATATAAGATTCTAAAAGCCTCCTTTTTAATCCGATTTCGACCCAATTCACTTCCAGATCATCCTTTACTTCTCTAAATTCAATAAAAATAGTATTTCATACCATTTTTATTTACATTTATTTATATACCAAAATCTGGTACATAACAGGTGGTCCCGGGCCGTCGAGTATCTTCCGGTCGGTGTTGTTGGGAACCGTTTGGGTTGACGGTGGTCCCGGGTCGTTGAGTGTCGTCCGACCAGTTTTGTTAGCCCTGAGTTGTGGGTCGATCCTGGCTGTGGAGTATCTCCAGCTTGTGAGTTTAGTGCCACGAGTTGGTAGTGTTCGCTAGTGTCTCGAGATTCGTGAGAGCCTGTTAGCTAAGTCGTTGAGAGTACTCAGACTGTTGTGCGAGATATTTTGGGATCTTGAGTCATTCCGTTCTGAGAGTGAGCGTGGATTTTGACTATAGCCTGCATGTGACAATGTTCGATACTCTATGCCGCGCCGTTTTCCTCAGTTGGGGTCGCGCCCCCCTGAGATGCCGCAGTGGATGCGATGGTTGGCCTGTTGAGGCAGTTTTCCGCAGTGGATGCGATGATGGGCCTGTTGAGGCAGTTTTGCGCGAGGGGTGAGTAAGTCCGTGCGGGATGCCTTACGTAAGTCCCGTCCTCTTGTGGATGTGTAGCAGTAGGTGGGCGCAGGCTTGACTGGACCCTATGAGGTAGTCAGTTCGATTGGGTCGATTCAGCACCTTGGGTGCGTGTGGTGGCATATCTTTCATCTGTATCACCCATTGAGCATTTAGATGGAGGCATGGTAGCTGTAGAGTATCTCTGGCTTTTCTTGTTCAATTTTTACTGCATTGTTATCTTATGCCTCTAGTAGACTTAGTGGGCTGACCGTCGAGCTTGGTGGCGGTACCCACTGAGAACAACGTGTTGATGTAGTTCTCACACCCGTTGGGGGTTCTCCCCCCCTTCTTTTTCTTTCCTCTTCTTTATTTTGCAGAATCATCTGTGGGAGATGCTGATTCTGCTATTGCTGTTCGAGGCGAGGGAGTCGCGAGCTAGATCCCTACCTGTCTTTGGAGAGTAGCTGTACTGTTACGGAATTTGAGTTGGCGTAGTTTCGTGAAAGTCTCAAGTCTTGAAGATTGAAGGTGAAGAAAGTTGGATCGTTTAACTCAATCTCAAGAAAGAAGAATTCAAAAGGATCAGGTATGTTTAACTAAATATTTTGTGTGATCCGAATACTTCTTGTAGTGTAGAAACACTTGGAAGAATCTTTCATTGCATAAAAATCAAAAACTGGACTTGGGACATGTTCAGGATCCGGATCAGGTTGTTCGATCCGGATCCCGAAGGTGGTTCGTTCATACATCAGTTCAATCCGGATCGTAGTCTCTTGATCCGGATCCCGAACAGTGAGTTTACCATTTTCCTTAAACGATCCGGATCATGCTTCGCAATCCGGATCCCGAACGTTGATGTTTGGTAAACTGTATGAACGATCCGGATCGTGCACTTCGATCCGGATCCCGAACCTTCGTTTTTCTGGAACTGGCTGTCTCGTTACGACGATCCGGATCCTAGCTAGTCCGATCCGGATCGCCGTCCGTAAAATTTCCAGAAATGTTAGGTTTTTGATTCTTATCTCCTTCCTAGGGTTTCTAACCTATAAATACACCCTATGACTCTTTTTCTAGGGTGAATCCACTGTGGATCCACAGAGTCTATAGCCGTCATTTTCATATACCATTTTATACGGCTATAGATCCACATATAGAGAAGAAAGGAAATCATTAGAGAATACTCTATGTTTCTTCATCTATATTGATTAGTTTGATTCTAGGTTTTCATACTCACATCTCGAGTTGAATCAAACTAATGAATACTTAGATGGTATTTCCGATCTATCTTTGATCTAAGTATTCGGCGGATCATCACCACCCAAAACAACGATTTACCCCAAAAATCGGCGCATGGATTCGCGTGTCCTTGTGGATTCAAGGTTCAACCGCTCTCGTGGATTCGGAGCGAGGCACGTTCGTGGATTCGAAGGGTGCTATTGGGTGAAGACCGTGGATTCGGTCGGACGTCGTGGATTCGACGTTGGACGCCGTGGATTCGGCGTTGGGCGCAGATCGTGGATTCGTGAAGCGTCGCGGAGCGAGCGGAGAAGATCCTCTAGGAGCGTATGGAAAAGGTTGAGTCATAAGTGTGTACGGTAAATCACCTTGTACGTGTTTTAATTCTAGTGGATTTCTGCCGTGTTATCGGTCCCGTGGTTTTTTACTCCGGTGATGGAGTTTTCCACGTAAAAATCTTGCGTATTATTTTTATTTCCGCATTGGGTTTTATCGCAACGATTTTTTGAGTGTTTATACGTTTACACCTATTCACCCCCCTCTAGGTGTTTTTTCCCCTATTTAGATCCGTATTACATATAACCCAACAAGTGGTATCAGAGCGGGAATAGGGTTGTAAACAATGGTTGAAGGTGGAAACATCAACCGACCCCCATTCTTCGATGGAACTAATTATGCGTACTGGAAAGTACGGATGAAAGCCTTTTTAATTTCCATCGACGAACGGGTGTGGCAATCAATTGAATTAGGATGGTCTAATCCAACTGAATTTAATGGTGATGTTCGCACCTTAAAACCTAGGTCGAAATGGACCAAGGAAGAGTTAGATTCATCTTCTTACAATGGCAAGGGAATTAATGCTATTTTTAATGCCTTATCTCAAACTGAATTCTCTCGCGTCTCGGCATGTGAGACTGCGAAAGAAATCTGGGATGTTCTTCAGGTTACACATGAGGGAACTAACCTCGTGAAGATTCAGAAACTGCAAATGCTTACGAGCAAGTTTGACTCTATCTTAATGGCAGAAAATGAATCTTTCACGGACTACTATACACGATTGCAAGACATCGTAAACTCATGTGCTAATCTGGGAGAGAAGATTCCAGAATTTAAGATTGTAAGAAAAATCTTAAGAACTCTTCCTGAACGATTTCGCCCAAAGGTTACTGCCATTGAAACTATTAAACACCCGGACGAAATACGTGTAGAAGAATTAGTTGGTTCATTACAAACTTATGAAATGACATTTACTACTAACAATTCTTCTGGAAAGGCAACCACTTCTAAGTCTTCAGGTTATGCGTTGAAAACAACTAAGGAAGAAGACGCGGATACATCCTCCTCAGACGATGACGAGAACCTTTCTATGGAGGAATTTGAGAAGCAGCTCGCTCTCTTGACAAGGAAGTTTCGCCGCAACTTTCGAAGGGGTAATTCAAGCAAATCTCCATCCTTCGGAAAGTCGAGCAAAGGCAAGGGTACTTCAGGTTACAAGTCAAGAAAGCAAGAGAACTTCTCAAAGGATAAGAAAAGTTCAGAAGGACAACTTCAATGCTTCAAATGTCGAGGCTACGGCCACATTGCAACGGAATGTCCTAACAAGTATCCGGCAAAGAAGAAGGCGATGCAAGTCGTCACTTGGGATGACAACTCAACGTCAAATGAGTCGTCTTCGAGTGATGAAGAAAAAAGCTCCACCGCATTCCACGCGTCCGTATCTTCACCCTTCATGTGCTTTATGGCAAATACATCTGAGTCGTTGTCCAACTCCACTGTTGAAAAGAACGCAACGGACAACGAATTGGATGATTCGGAAGGTGAAGAATTTGCTCTAGCCTATCACAGATCTTTACGGGATTTAAAGAACCCGGCTAAGCAAAACAAGGGGTTGAGAGGGAGATTGCAGGATCTCGAAGAAGAAGTAAAAAGGGTAACTTCTCTCTCGACCGATCTTGAAGTGGAAAGGGATAAACTGATAAAAGAAAATGTTTTCCTTCAAGAGTCCAATGAGCAACTCGAGAAGAACTATATAGATATGATGAACAAAGCAAACTATCTCTTGAAGCTCTACGGCGAGGCCCGACGGGAAAAATTGGAAATGACAGAGACCATTTGCCAACTCAAGGATGACTTACAGCAATTTTCCTTAGGAAGGAGTAAGTTGGATAAACTTCTTGGTCTAGGTCAAACAAACAAGTTCGGCCTCGGATACAATCGAACTGAAGACAATTTTAGTTCGGTTGGGACAGTCTTTGTGCCTCAGTCGGTATCTCCTTCTCCGACACCGGAAATCATGACAACTAACGACAACAAACCTACTTCATCCTCTTCAGAATCGTCAAGCACAAAGGTATGTTTTCGTTGTAATTCTGCAGGGCACATTGGAAGAAATTGCAAGATTGGAGCTCAAAGATCAAATCAACCACATCTTGCAACTGCTACCAACAAGTTCACTCCATGGAACTCAAAGAAGGATTTTCCTAAAGAAAAGGACATTGGTAGTACTTCAAACAAGACGATGACAAAAGAAAAAGACCAATCTTGCAAGACGTCTTCATCAAGGAAAACTTCTCAACCATTGCCAACATACTCCAAAACTCAAAAGGTTTGGGTATGCAAAGGTGAAACTCCTCCTTGTCTTTAATCGTTCTTCGATTAAATCTTGTGTAGTTTATGTATACTACTTTCTTTTCTTCTTTTTCTTTTGGCCGACCCGTCAACCATCTTTGGGAGGTAAATGGTACATCTTTTTATTGGTTGATGATTTCTCTCGGTTTTCATGGGTAGCATTTTTGAAAGAGAAAGCTGATACGTTTGACTCTTTTCATGAGATTTGCCATCGTATTATGATTGAAAAGAATGAAAAGATCATTCGTGTTAGAAGTGATAGAGGTGGAGAATTCATAAATTCAAAATTTATTGACTTTTGCACTTCAAATGGAATCAAACATGAATTCTCGGCACCCTATACACCTCAGCAGAATGGTGTTGTTGAGCGCAAGAACAGGGTTGTTCAAGAGATGGCGCGTGTGATGCTTCATAGCCGGAATTTGCCGCTACATTTTTGGGTTGAAGCTGTGAACACCGCTGTCTATGTCATTAAT
Organism: Tillandsia leiboldiana; assembly: GCA_029204045.2. Taxonomy (NCBI): domain Eukaryota; kingdom Viridiplantae; phylum Streptophyta; class Magnoliopsida; order Poales; family Bromeliaceae; genus Tillandsia; species Tillandsia leiboldiana. Next base: position 7,178,146 of record CM055074.1, on the reverse strand, counting down.
AGAGTTTACTTGCGCCCAGGAACTTTAAATACACCATATGAGCTGTGGTTTAGTAGAAAACCCAATATCAAATATTTTCGTGTCTTCGGGAGTCGATGTTACATTTTACGTGACCGTGAAAATCTTGGAAAGTTCGACTCTCGAAGTGATGAAGGGATCTTTCTGGGTTATTCTACGAATAGCAGAGCATATCGAGTATTTAACATTGAATCTAAGACGATCGTAGAATCTATAAATGTTAAAGTAGATGAAGCTTTTCACTTTGAAACTGGAAAATCTACCCTCGATATCTCTCTAGATGATGATTCTCCTGCTAGTGCATCTTCTCATAATAATACTTCCAATATTAATGATGCATCTAATGGTTCTTCTAGTTTATCTGATGTGCAGGAATCATCTCATATATCTCCGAGTACTCCGCTTCAACAAACGTTACGAATCTCCAATGATCATCCGGAATCGAATATTATTGGAGATCCACAAGAAGGAGTCAGGATTCGGAGGCAGTTGGTTTGTGGATTCGCTTGCTACGTATCTTTAATCGAACCAAAGAACATAGATGAAGCTCTTCAGGATGACTACTGGATTAAAGCAATGCAGGAAGAGCTCCATCAATTTGAGCGAAACAAAGTCTGGGAATTAACGAAGCCTCCAAAGCAACACAATGTGATAGGTACCAAATGGATCTTCAAGAACAAGAAAAATGAGGATGGTACTATCATCAGGAACAAGGCACGATTAGTTGCTCAAGGCTACTCTCAAGTAGAAGGTATAGACTTTGACGAAACATTCGCCCCTGTAGCTAGACTCGAGTCCATTCGTATACTGTTTGCTATTGCTTGTCATTTTAAAATCAAATTATTTCAAATGGACGTTAAGAGCGCATTTCTAAATGGGTTTTTAAATGAGGAAGTTTATGTGGCTCAACCGAAAGGTTTTGTAGATCATAAACAACCTAACCATGTTTTTCGTTTGAAAAAGGCTCTTTATGGTCTGAAACAAGCACCGCGAGCTTGGTACGAAAGGTTAACAAAGCACCTTTTGGAGAAGGGCTATACTCGAGGGGGAGCTGATAGGACTCTCTTTGTGAAGCATTATCAAAACAATTTCATTGTAGCACAAATATATGTCGATGACATAGTATTTGGCGCAACAAGAGATAACGATGCTTCTAAATTCGCGGAGACCATGGAAAGCGAATTTGAGATGTCCATGATGGGCGAATTGACTTATTTTCTTGGATTGCAAATTAAACAAAATGATGAAGGTATTCACTTGAGTCAATCCAAGTATGCTATGGAGTTGGTCAAAAAGTTTGATCTAGAAAATTGTAAAGATTTTCCGACTCCAATGGGAACTAGCCACAAGGGACTTGGAAGTGAATCACATAGTGAGAATGTAGACGAGAAATTGTATCGAAGTATGATTGGAAGTCTACTTTACCTCACGGCTAGTCGCCCGGATATATCTTTTGGTGTTGGGATTTGCGCGAGTTATCAATCAGCACCAAAGGAGGTTCACCTGAAAGCGGTGAAAAGGATCATCCGGTATATCAAAGGATCAATTAATTTCGGAATTTGGTATCCTATGGGAACAAGTTTGGATATTGTTGGATACTCAGATGCCGATTGGGCAGGATCAGTGGATGATCGGAAAAGCACGAGTGGTGCATGCTTCTATCTTGGCCATTGCCTTGTTGCATGGCACAGTAAAAAGCAGAATTGCATAGCACTCTCGACTGCCGAAGCGGAATACATTTCAGCTGGAAGTTGCTCAACTCAACTCATTTGGATGAAAAGCGTACTGAGCGACTTCCGCATTTCAGCATCTTCGGTAACAATACTTTGTGACAACACTAGTGCTATTAACATTTCTAAAAACCCTGTGTTGCACTCTAGAACAAAACATATTGAACTTAGATATCATTTTCTTAGAGAGCTAGTTAAATCAAATACTCTTCAACTTTCATATATTTCAACTGAGGATCAATTAGCTGACATTCTAACAAAACCTTTGGATCAAAAACGTTTTATTCATTTACGAAAAGCAATTGGGATGCTTTCTTTGAAGTAATCTTCGTTTTGAAATCTTTGCTTAGGATAGGTTTTGTATTTGTTTTTGTTTTGTTCATTATCTATGTTTGTACATAGGACATTAATTGAGCATAGATCATAATTGACTTCAATTGCATCTTTTCGCACATTTAGAAATTTATTATGCTTTGCCATCATAATATTTCACTGTTGCAATGATCATTTATGATAATTAAATCATCTTCTAAAGTGATCAAAGTCAATTTCTCTCTCTATGATCTCTTGGTATAGTCATTATCTTATTTGACTGCTTAGTCGAGTATGAAATCGAGATCAATATTTGGTTGAATACTTTATATCTTAAATAATTGATAGCCAATTGAGGGGGGAGTCTTAGAAAAGGTAAGATGCTCAAAAGATGTGGAAAGAGTTACATCCCAATGAGGAGTGTGAAAACTACCACCACATGGAGGAAAGAGCTACCACCTCGGTCGTCCGAGTATTGTGTGCAGCTACCACATGTATACCAAGCATGGTTGTTCAAATTTTTGATTAAGTAAAATGCATGTTGAAATACTTGACTCTGTCAAATTTCAAGGTTGGTATAAGGTGGGTTTTTAATGAAAGATGCTCAAAGAGCCACTCTCTTCAACAGATTGTCTAGATATATTATCTATTATATTTGGGATTTCAAACATCTATTGATCTTTGTATTTCATTTTCTTTACTGAATTGATGATTTGATAAAGGCATTACTCATAAGATCAAGTTAGATGTGATTGAAGGTGTTCAACTTTAAGGGATTTAATTTTTGTAAATTTTCGTTTCATTTTTGGATATTATTGATAGATTTGGCATAATCTAATTCTTGTTGTATGAAACGATGATTTTTGTTTAAAGTTGATACACATTTGTGCTTACAATCTTTTTCTGGTTTTTCTTGAATTTCTCTGAAATTTTCTAAAGAAAAAGTTGGGGCCGATCCGGATCGGGCTAGATGATCCGGATCCCGAACGCAGGAATTCTTCTGCGGGCTGACGATCCGGATTGTATCTGCCGATCCGGATCCCGAACGCAGTTTCTTACTGCGGGTAGCCGATCCGGATCGCAGTTATGAACTGATCCGGATCGCGGCTAGGTTTTATAAGGAACGAAAGGGGTTTTTGATTTCTTTACTCCAATCTTTTGTTCCAAAGTTTCCAGAGCCTCTCTCTCTAGATTTCATCCTTCCTGGAAGCTTTCAAACTCAGGTTCTTCAACTCCAAGTAAGTTTTATTGATCAAAATCTCGGTTTTTCACCGTTTTTCTCTTTTCCTCCTCAAACGTGATGAATTTCTTGGATCAACTTTGTTTGTGGATGGTTTTTGATCAAATTTCTTTTGAAATAAGAACTCTGGGTAGATTAGTTTTGATTATATGCTAGGTATTCTCCTGATTAACGGATTTTTAGGCTTTGATTTCTAAATTTTCGGTCTTAGGGCATATAATAAGGATTTTCGAAAATCATGCAATTGATCTATTTTTAAAAGTCCTTTTGCAAAACTAATTTGATTCTTAGTCTCTCTACATGATAATGATTCTTTGGATACAATTTTTTCAATTTTTGAAAACTAAGAATTTTTCATGTGTTCTTGAGTTGGTTTTCACAGGACACCTTCTTAACTCAAGCACTTTGATCAATGGCACTCTCTTGGTTAATCCTTCTCCTGGTCTCAATGGTACACACTCGCCCAACAAATAAACTGAAGAGAGCCAAGAACCTCCAACAAAAAGGTGAATTTGTCGAGGTCAGTGACACAGAGGTAGATTGTCATGAGATTGACTGGGCGGCATTGACGGATGATGATGACTCAATGTATGAACAAAAACCGTCTGATGATTCGAGGAGAAAGGCGTCTGTTAAATCAAAAGAAAAGGCAACTAAGGAACCAGGAAAAGCATCAGTGGCAGCACCAACCATCTCCATAAAAAGAAAGAGAATAACTAGACGCCGTGGGCTACGACAGGACATTAATGTTGACACGCCGATAGCCCCTGACTCCCCACATCGCTTGGAAGAAGTATTCGTTAACACTGATCGTCTTCGAGCCTTTGCACATCGCGAATGCATTGGTGAAAGGCATGTTAACATTGAGGCTCTGCAAGGTCACTCCCCTGGATTTGGTCTTCTGATTGAACAAGCCAACCTAATTCAAGTGTGTCGTTTCCCAGAAACTCTTGGCTACTGTTTGCATCATGTGAGGACCTTCTATACTAATGCACGGCATCTTCGGGAGTCTGAGAACGGTCCTATGGAGTTCTACACGAATATCCAAGGCACAAGGTTTAAGATTACTCCAGAATTGATTGGCGAGGTTTTGGGAATGGAAGCCAGCAAGAAAGGAGTTCACTACTTGAAGGGGGTAAATTTGACAAACACATTATGGCGAAAAGTTATAGAGGGAATTTGTCTCGAGGGAACACAATCAACCGAAAAATCTGTTCGGTCTAAAGAACTTCGTCTTGAATATCGCTTCTTAAACTTCATCACATGTTACAATATACTTCCAAATATGCAGACAAAGGTTGTGAGATGGGACCGGTTGTTGTTTTTGTATCTTATAGGACATCCATCAGAGGCAACGGCATTGAATATCAACATTCCGTACATTATCTGGAATAGAATGGCGCGATATGTTGAGCATCCTCATCCCACTGAGAGAATTCCATTTCCCTTGATTATAATGAGGATTTTAAAGAAATTTCAGGTTGACATTACTTCAACAACTTATCATCAATGTCTGAGCATGATAGATGAGTCTACCATTGTCAAATCCCTCCATAAGTTGCCGCATGTCACTCCAGTTCCTGCATCTGGAACGAAGCACAGTACAAGCACTAACGCATCACCATCTCGACAAGTACCCGGCACAGATGATGAAGCATCAATAACATCGATTATCAAGGAACAACAGCGACTATCTGTTAAGCAAGAACAAATTTCGAAGGAACAACAAAGAATTACCAATGAGCTTGAGATTACCACGGCAGCTCACATTACAATAACGAAGAAGATCAATTCAATGGACAAGCGGATGCGAAAGATACTCTCTAAGATGGGTTGCACAAGCTCTGAAGACTCAGATTCTGACAACTGATTACTTTTGACTCATTTTTTTTTTTTTTTTCTTTTCTTTTTGTGCAGGATTTTGATTCTAGGATTTAGTCTTATACTTACTTTTAGCTTAGTTCTCAGGTTTTACGTTTTATTGGAACTTTTTCACTCTCCTAACATTTCGTAGTCTTAACTACATTTTGGCTTTGTTTTGTGACAAAAAGGGGGAGAGAGTTAGAGAGAACTTTGAACAACAATGATGAAATTGAATGATGAAATATCAAGGTAAGTATGATCTCAACTTCAACTTTGGTTTTCATCGTGTGATTGTTTGCATGTCTCGACTAACTATTCGACTAACTATTTGGGCATGTAATATAACTAACAAGTTGATGTTGGACTAACATTTTGACATATGGTTTTTGAATGCATAGAAGATATGTTGGTTTTTAACTTTGATTCTCTTACATATCTGAATTCTCAAATGTCATGATGATTAGATAAACTCTATCTCTGTACTAGGTTTTGTATGCTAAATATTCTTGAGGTATCTAACGATCTCTTTTTGTCAAGAATGATTTCTTTGTGCAGAGAGTACAGATGTCTAAGTCTAGAGTCTGTTTTAGGAGTTTATCTCATGTATTTAAATTTTTGGATCTCCATTGTAAATTTTTGTTGTATGGTGATAGCAACAAAAATATCTTTTTGAATTTTCTTTAATGGATCTATGTTTTGTCACGAAACCGCCAAAGGGGGAGATTGTTACGGAATTTGAGTTGGCGTAGTTTCGTGAAAGTCTCAAGTCTTGAAGATTGAAGGTGAAGAAAGTTGGATCGTTTAACTCAATCTCAAGAAAGAAGAATTCAAAAGGATCAGGTATGTTTAACTAAATATTTTGTGTGATCCGAATACTTCTTGTAGTGTAGAAACACTTGGAAGAATCTTTCATTGCATAAAAATCAAAAATTGGACTTGGGACATGTTCAGGATCCGGATCAGGTTGTTCGATCCGGATCCCGAAGGTGGTTCGTTCATACATCAGTTCAATCCGGATCGTAGTCTCTTGATCCGGATCCCGAACAGTGAGTTTACCATTTTCCTTAAACGATCCGGATCATGCTTCGCAATCCGGATCCCGAACGTTGATGTTTGGTAAACTGTATGAACGATCCGGATCGTGCACTTCGATTCGGATCCCGAACCTTCGTTTTTCTGGAACTGGCTGTCTCGTTACGACGATCCGGATCCTAGCTAGTCCGATCCGGATCGCCGTCCGTAAAATTTCCAGAAATGTTAGGTTTTTGATTCTTATCTCCTTCCTAGGGTTTCTAACCTATAAATACACCCTATGACTCTTTTTCTAGGGTGAATCCACTGTGGATCCACAGAGTCTATAGCCGTCATTTTCATATACCATTTTATACGGCTATAGATCCACATATAGAGAAGAAAGGAAATCATTAGAGAATACTCTATGTTTCTTCATCTATATTGATTAGTTTGATTCTAGGTTTTCATACTCACATCTCGAGTTGAATCAAACTAATGAATACTTAGATGGTATTTCCGATCTATCTTTGATCTAAGTATTCGGCGGATCATCACCACCCAAAACAACGATTTACCCCAAAAATCGACGCGTGGATTCGCGTGTCCTTGTGGATTCAAGGTTCAACCGCTCTCGTGGATTCGGAGCGAGGCACGTTCGTGGATTCGAAGGGTGCTATTGGGTGAAGACCGTGGATTCGGTCGGACGTCGTGGATTCGACGTTGGACGCCGTGGATTCGGCGTTGGGCGCAGATCGTGGATTCGTGAAGCGTCGCGGAGCGAGCGGAGAAGATCCTCTAGGAGCGTATGGAAAAGGTTGAGTCGTAAGTGTGTACGGTAAATCACCTTGTACGTGTTTTAATTCTAGTGGATTTCTGCCGTGTTATCGGTCCCGTGGTTTTTTACTCCGGTGATGGAGTTTTCCACGTAAAAATCTTGCGTATTATTTTTATTTCCGCATTGGGTTTTATCGCAACGATTTTTTGAGTGTTTATACGTTTACACCTATTCACCCCCCTCTAGGTGTTTTTTCCCCTATTTAGATCCGTATTACATATAACCCAACATGTACCCCCACATTGGAGATCTGTAGTACAGTCAGTAGATTATTTTATTTTCACTTTTGAGAGATTGTTGTATTGTGCGGATCTGACTTGTACTGAGAGCCTGTACACTGGTGTATTATTATTTTAGTTTATCTCCCCGTTTGGGTTCTTGGATGTTGTATCAGAGGTTTTGTGTGTTGATCTATTTGGGAGATGGATATGTACCTTTATTTCCAGTTGTACAGATGGTTGGACTTTAGTTTTGCAGTAGTTTATTTTGTAGCTCTGATATCTATTTAGCTATCGTAGTTTTTCTTTGCAGGTTGGACGCTTCGCCTATGCGGGGTTTTTGTATAGGTGGCGGATCTGTTGGCGAGCCCGGGTCGTAGTTTCGACCCCGGGGCGTGACAGTAGGGCCACGCGCCGCCAAGCATGGCCGCGCGAGGCTTCGTCGCGCTGCGGGCGCATGCCCTGGCAGCGCGGGGCCTCGCCGTGCAGCGGGTGCATGCCCGCGTAGCGCGGGGCCGCGCGCAGCCAAGCATGGTCGCACGCCACACGCTTGGCCGCACGGGGCCTCGCCGCACTGCGGGTGCATGCCCGCGCAGCGCGGGGCCACGCGCCGCCAAGCATGGCCGCGCGTGGCACTGCCGCGCTGCGGCCTCAGGGCCGCGCAGCGCGGGATCACACGCCGCCAGCGCTTGGCTGCGCGGGGTACTACCGCACTGCGGACGCCCGCACGCAAGTGTACGGCCGCCGGCCGCTTGCGTGCGCCCGTGTGGCTGGCTGCCGCACTGTGTGCGCGTTTGCCCCGCCGGGCAGGTCGCCACGCGCGGTTGCGCACCGCCACTGCTGCACGCGTGCCACGCTGGTTGCGCGTCCCGCCCTGCCAAGCCGCCGCGCCACGCGCTGCGTGCGCGCCGCGCCTTGGTAGGCCGCCACCGCTCGGTGTGGCTGCGCACGGGACAGCACGCCCGGGGGGGAAGAGAGAGCCGCGCCCTGCCAGGCCGCAGCCTTTCTACGCAGCCCGCGCTACGCGCTGGATTTCGCGGTGCCAGGAGGGAACGCCGCGCCCTGCCTAGTCGCCGCGCCGCGCTGTTGCGCGCGCCGCGCCCTGCCTGACCGCCGCCGCCTGGTGCCGCGTATACCCTGGTGATGCCCCCACCGTGCCGTTGCTGCCGCCGCCGCCGCCACTGACAGGGACCTTGACGGTGCAGTCCGCGCGACGGTACTGTCCGTCGGATAGCACGGTCCGTTGACACAGTTTCGTTTGACTATCTTTCTTGTTCGGGTCTTTACTCTGGAGGCCGGACGCCGCAGCGAGGACCCGGGGTGCAGTATGTCCAGCTCCGGACAGCGGTCGGGACCACTATTTTGGCTAACGGTTATGGGATTTTGATTTACTCTTTTTGGGGACTTTATAGGTCCATGTGACGTCGAGGGCATAAGAAGGGCATAGGCGCTTTCGGTCGTCGCTGGTTGAGGTGGGTACCCTTATCTGTGGAAGGGGATGCTGCTAGATGGCTCCCCTCCGGTGTTTTCTCTTGATTGTCGTTTCTTTAAATATTGGTAAATCTTTAATAATTGAGTTTAGTAAGTCTGATTGAATGATGCTTATGCTACATCGGTGCGACTGAGAGTCACAGGAGGTTTACAGCACTTGTTCGACAACATGCTCACGGTGCTTGCACGCACACCAGCAGTTTGGCCACCATGTCGGTGTACATTTCCGGAGAGGTGGTCTGATATGACCCATGGACCCCACGAGGTGACGTTGGTGGGGGCCCTTTGCGGCTATTTGCGGTGCTGCACTTGTGCAGTGGGGGGTTAAAATGCACCAAGGTGAGAGCGGGATTATTCTTTTTGCCTGAGGTCCCCCGACCGACATGGCGGTGTTGTGCTGTGGTTCTCGAGGAGGGTACGATGAGTAGCAGCATGGGATTGTGGATGTTCCAGGTTACGGTTCGGTTTATTATTATCATCTTTTGATCAGCTTCTTTCTTACATCTGTTAGTAGTCTTACTTACTTTTCATGTCACTGACTCCCACTATGTGACAGGTTCGGTCAGGGGTGGGGTCCGGGACGGCGATGAGGTTGCGACTAGAGAGTATTAGCCAATTTTCTGGTTGGTGATACTTTTCCTCCACTTTAGTTGCTTATTTCAGTTGGTTAGTTTTCTTCGCATGTGATTTTAGTTATTGTGGATATTGTGGATATTGAGATGGATTTATGACTTGTGTTGGATAGCTGTATGGTAGGACTTTTTATTATGTTTTTCGAATGCGGTTTTCGAAAATAAAAGAGATTGCGAAAAGTATTTCAAAATCGGGTGTCGCCTAGGCACAATCTTTAAAACCCGTGGTTTTATCCTTTCAATTATTTTATAGCGCTAAATAAACATTGTTTTACTACTTAAGCATTTTCTACCTTACTCATCGATTGTTGTGGTTAAAGTATGGTCGTGATAGCTACGTCGTACATACGCAAGTGAGACTCTGTCCGTCGTACAGAGAGAACTGGTGTATGTGATGGGTCTGTGCACGTGCCTCGCTGGAGCCTTTCAAAAAAAAAAAAAAAAAAAAGTATTATTTTTTGCTGTTTATCTACTCTCGGGGCGTGACACGGAAAAGCTAAGTATCTGAAAAACAATCACCACAGCGGGTGTGAGAACTACATCCAACTATAGTTCTCAGTGGGCACCGTCTCCAAGACCAACGGTCTACCCACTAAGTCCACTAGAGGCAAAAGTAGTAGTTAAACTATAAGGAAAATGAAACTGAGAAACAATAGTATCGCAGCTACTATGCCTCTAACTGGTATGCTCAAAGGAATAACCGAAAGGTGTAATAAGCAATACTCACTGACTTAGGGTAACAACATAGAATGATAGTATACAAATCATGGACTCGGGATAATAAAAAAGAACGGCAACGTACAATCACTCGCTGCCTCTGAGTACCCAAAAGAAGTAACACAGTGTACTCACTTACCCGAAATAACTGAAAGGAATAACAGTGTGTAATCACTCACTCATATAACTCTCAGATCGACCCAATCTCAATGACTGCCACCTCGGGTCCAGTAAAGCCTGAGCTCCCTACTATACCACGTAGGGTGTCCCAACGGACAATCTCAATCTCAACCATCACGCGAAACTGCATCAACGTGCCAACCATCGCATCCGGAGCGGCATCTCATGGGGAGTGACCCTACCGAGCAATCAACACGACATCATGTATCACAACAGTAGCACATGCAGGCTGTAGTCAAATCCAATCTCTCACTCAATCAACTCTCACAAGGGTCGGAGTAGGCTCAACGACTCATATCTAAAATGCTCAAGAGATGAAAGGAGAGTGATAAACTAGATCGATATATACTCGGTATGATCAAATCTACGATCTCTCAGATCGGATAGCTCACTGAGCTCACATGACTAAAAGCAAAGGTTAGAGTACTCTTAATGACTCAAATCTCAAATACCCAAGAGATCAAGGAAGAATGATAATCTCGATGATCAAATCTACGGTCTCCCAGACCGGATAACTTACTACACATAATCAACTCACCCAAAGGTCAGGGTCTATACAGTGACTCGAGTTTCAAACACTCACAAGAGCAAAAGATAATAACAATAGACTCAATTGATATATAGAAGTATAATCAATGTGACCCAATCAATGATCCCTCGGATCGGAATACTCATAATATAGAACCAACTCTCCCAAAAGGTTGGAGAACTCTCAACGACTCAAGAATCACAATGAATCCGACAGACTCCCGGTACAAGAAATGACTAGCCACTACCAACGAGGTCCACTCGGTCTCAGCTCGAGTATAATGCCATCTACTGTAACAACTGCAATTTTGAGTTCGGTGATTGGAATAAAATTGGTTTCTTCCGAAACTTATAAAGGGTGCTGTTAGCCTTTTGAGGATTCATTTCTCGGAGTAGCTTTCATCGAGTTATTGGTAAAAGGGTAGCGTAGGGGTATGGTCGAATCTATTTTTAAATTCGGGGTGTGGGTTGCACTGAAAAGTGTGAAAAACGAGATTTTGACGGGTAGGTGTTTTAACAGTGTACTTTAACTTCGTTTGGATTAAAATAGTTGTTTCTTTCTATTTTCTGCCAGCTGTGTTGTTAGTAAGGTTATTTTCGTGTCATTAGGGTCATCATGTTGTAGAGCTCATTAAACGGAGAACGACGGTGCGATCGGATTGAAAATCCGACTTACGGATCTCCCGGAACGACGATTTGATGCTAACGGGTCTGAAAAGGCAAGAATCGAAAATTGTGATACCCGTTAAGGCTTATTGGTGCATCGGAATCCGTGCTAGCGGTTATGAGACATTTCGAATATTTGGCACACATTTCGAGGAAAGCGGGCAAAAATCTTTTATAAATAATTTGGGAATTGGAATTTTGATACGTACATGAGAAAACCCGCTAGATGCCCTAGCCAAGTTGTCGCTGCTGCTTCATATATGCCCTAGCCGCCATCGTCGCTCGCTGCCTAGCCAGGCGCCATCGCGCGCGTTGCCAGGCGCGCTGCCCGCCTGCTGCTGAGGAGTGCCCTCATGCGCTGCCAGGCGCGCTGCCCGCGCACTGCTGAGGAGTGCCGCCGAGCGCGCTGCCAGGCGCGTTGCCCGCGCGCTACTGAGGAGCGCTGCCAGGCGCGCTGCTGAGGGGTGCCTGCGTGCGCTGCCAGGCGCGCCGCCTAAAGGCTGCAGAGGCACGTCGCGCCCTGCCAAGCTGCCGCCGCGCTGTGCTGCCGCACGCGCGCGCCATGCCCTGCTAGGCTGCCACCGCTAGATGCCCTAGCCGCCACCGCTCGGCGCTGCTTGCGCCCGCGCCGTACTACTGCCAGCGCTGCGCCGCGCTGCCGCCTATTTTGCACCGTGTTGCCGCTAGTGGTTGCGCCGCGCGCTACTGTCAGGCCGCCCGCGCACGCCGCGTGTTGCTGTCAGGCCGCGCGCGCAGGCATGGCCATGCTGCCTAGGCCGCGCCCTGACAGGCCGCCGCCGAGGTCTTTGGGCTGATTTTTGTGTTGACGAGGTTGGTTCCGTTCTTTCGTCGGGTGATTCTCCGCTTGGTTGTTTTTCGTCGCGGACTTCATCAAGGAAACGGTAGGAGCCGGTTTCTGTCCATTGCCTCGGCGACAGGTGGATCGCGTCGGGGGGATGGTTAGGCGACCGGAGAAGTTTCTCAACGCGGGGTTTTCATCGGTTCATTGTTTTGGGATAGCGGGTTACCGTTTTTGAGTCTGATCTTTTCCTTCACCGTCGAGGCTTATCTGTTACTTACGGTACACCTATAAAATTTTCTTTTTCGGTAATTTTGTGTTTTACATGATTTTTCCTATCGTTTGATATTAGGGTATTGTTAGAGTGTTTTTACCTTCCGGGTGACTGGTTGTCGCGGTATGAGATATGGTGGACTGTTTGTCATATCCGAACAATGATAAAATTGTTCGGGGCATAATTTTGATCAGTTTATTGATCGGTGCGACGATCCAAACACCGGAGGCTGTTTCGGTATTTTTGGACTGAAGGGATTTTTGGTACAGTGGTCGGGACCACTGAAATGCCAGTTGGGGTAAAAATTATTAATTGTTTGATTTTGGACTCTGTTTAGGTCCGGTTAAGATTTTGAAGGCTTAGGAGGGTCGCGAGCGCGGTCGTTTATCTCTGATTCAAGTGGGTACACCTTTAGAACCACTTTGTTGTATGATTTAGTACTTTTCATTATTTCTGGTAACGAGTATTGTTACGGGTGGTATAACATGTGGTTAACCTCTGGATAGATGAATGTCGCGGTTAGAGAATTGATGGGCAGTTTGTCCCTCTCCGAACAACGGTATAGTTGTTCGGGGCATATTTACAATCAGTATAGAGATCGATACGACTATTCGAAAATCGGAAGGTGGTTTCAGTAAATTGGAACAAAGGGAACTGTAACAGGTTGGGACCACTAAAATGCCGGCTAACGTAAAATTATAAATGTGCTATTTGTGGACCCTAGGTTGGTCCGGGTGATTTACAGGAGTTCATAGAGGTGTCTCGTACTTAGGATGACCTTCTGGTAGAGGTGGGTACCCCGATCTGAAGTCAGAAACTTTGGCAAATCGGTAACATCTGACCTTGCTCCCTTTTATTGTTATTATTTCCTCATGACTAGTGTGTGTCAGTAGGATGGTTATCGGTCACGGTTATTGTGACGATGTAGTATATCATGATACATTTTGTTACCGAAGAGTGTGCACTGAACACAGACATTGTGTAGCTTATCCGACCGTTGGGTGGCATAAGCACGAAAAGTGCACTTTTCGGTAATTAAACAATATATGTCATATGGTAATATAACAAAGGATATTTTTGGGTAGATTTTTGTTAGTATCATATTTGACAGGGGATCGGTTCCTTCTATTCATCATCGTGAGCGACTAGTGGTCGCGGGAGAGCTTTATACACAGTTTTGTGATCGTCATGCTCTTGGCGTTTTCACGCACACCAGCAGTTTGGCCACCGCATGAGTGTGTACTTTTTTAGAGAGGTGGTCTGTTTGACCCATAATCCCTACGCGGACATTGCGTGAGGGGACCCCTGCGGACCTTGCGGTATCGCGGACATTACGAGAGGGGTTGACTTGCACCAGCTCTGAGCGGGACTGTTTTATTGCCTGAAGTCCTCGGACCGACGGGGCAGGTATGTTCTGTCTCTCCCATGAGGGATACGAGTGGTAGCAGTATGGGATTTCGGATGCTCTGGTTTACGGTTTGGTATTCTATCATTTTACAGCATTACTTTAATAGTTATTACTACAGTTGCATCTTAGTTTTACATGTTTTTGTCGCTGACTCACACTATGTGACAGGTTCGGTCGGGGGTGGGGATCGGGGTGGAGGTGAGGACGCTAAGCAGTGAATTTGGCTTCGTATACGTTGAAAATACTGCGTAAACGACGAATTTGTTGTCGAACTCGAATTCTGATTTACACCCGAAGCATGACAGGGGGCCTAGGGATTAGAGACATATCAAATGTGAATATGAATCTACTGGCGAAATGGTAGTGGTGACTTGTACCGGATATAGAACTCCAATAGAACACACTAGTAAGAGCACTATACTACTTGCAGAGGAGATCGTTTCAGGGAGGAGCCACTCAATCGTTGTAGTGGTGGAGAGACGTACAAGTTAGCAAATATGCCTTGGAATCTCCTGCTCGATCGGGGACGACAATAGTGTTCACTTCTGGTTGGATATCTAGTGTGGTGACTCTTCTCTATGGACTTCCTTTCCACACATCTTTAATGAAGTTTCACATAAAGACTACTAGGTAAAGGAATGCTACGAAGGGAGGTTTTGTAATTTTTTTTTCATTGCTCTTTCTTCTTTTTTCTCTCCCAAAAGTCTGGTTACCAAAGCCTTATATCCAAGTTCATAGCCTTTAATTAACAAAGCGATAATATACTATCTTTCCTCTCAAAAAAAAAAAAAGAAAAAAAAAAACCCAGAGAATCCCTTATACAGCAGTATTTAGGGGCCATGGGCCCTAATCCTGAATAGATTTCATTGGAATTCAAAATAAAAGAATTCAGTTGAATTCATTTAAACTTGAATTTTTTTGTTTAGTTTAAATCAGAGTTCAATTGAATACCATTTTGTTTTGTTTTCTGATAAAATATGCGAATTTATTTCAATGTGATTACTTTTTTTTATTCTATTCTTAGTTATATAATTAGAAAGATGTAATAATTAACTTAAAGGGTATTTTCGGATTATTGATAAAGTATAATGAATAGCAAACGAATTCTTACTCAGTCTGACATCAAATCTGTTGGATTTTATTTGAGATTTATTGGTGATTTAAAACTTAATTTGTCTCTTGAGGAGCCCAATCCATAATGGGCCTCACTTGGGAGCCCATGCTTTGGTTACCACATATGAGGTTTAGTCCCACATTGGAAACCAATTACTTGTTGTTGCTATTTATATACTCTTTCATTCTCTTGTTAGATGCTTGGGTAAAAGTGAGAGTTATACTCTCGACTAAACGCACGACCACGAGCCGAGCCGGGTCGGGCGGCGGCGCGCGAGATCCGTTACTCAGTTCATTTTATTTTTTCTTTTATTTAATCCGAAATTTGGTTGCCTCAATTCGTAAGTCACGGGCACGTAAGGGCTTATCTTCCGGAGCCTTCTAACAATGTCGTTGGAGCACGATCGCTCGCTTCGGGTGTTTAAGAGGAGTTTAAAACCCGAACGTTATCTTCATGTCTTACGGTGCCAGTGCCATCTTCTTTTTCCCCAATTCTACTATTCCAGATTTTACCGTCTTCGCTTTGTTTTTTCTTTCGATTTGCTGGATCCCTGAAAGTTTGCCGGGTTCATCTTGCGCCACCTTGAAATCGTGCCGACGGGGTGGAACGTGAACGTTGTATCGCTGGAAGGGATTGCCGGGAAGCCTCGCACGTAGAGGGGCAATCTCGCTTCTAGGACAGTGCCCTGCACGCCTCGATCCACAGGCCTTCTCTAAACCTTTTCTCTTACAGCATTTATTATTTAACTCCTGATCGGATTTTTACAAATTGAATTTGCTGGTGTTAAATCATTTAAAAGAATTAACTTGAAAAGATAAATATTTTACAACATTCTAGAAGCGAGATTAAATTAATTTATCTTTTCATATAATTATCATACTGTGAATAAGATAAATATTTAATTAGTAATTTTATTATTAATTCTGTTAGTACTACGAATCATTTTATTAACTAATTTGTTTGCTCTGTTAATACTGTTAGTATTAATATTGTGTTAGATTAATTAGATTGTGTTAATTCTGTTAGTACTACGTTTCATTCTAAATTGAGCATGCTGAGTATTGTGTTAGTATTAACAGGCGTAAATTAAATATATTAATTAATTTTTAATACTGTTAGTATTAATATAATGTGTTAGTGGCGTAGTTGGTTAGTGCGTAGGCTTCGAGTCTGATTTATCCTGATGTCGAGAGTTCGAGCCTTCCTCACCACACGATTTTAAATTGTTTAATTATTATTACAGAGCTGTGATGATGTTACACTTTTAATTAAAACATAGTGTTTGATTATTACACTGTCAATTAAAATCTTAGTATAATTATTAAATTTAAACTCGTCAACTTAGATTAATTGTTTTAAATTTAGAATAATTTTGTGACATTGCGGTAGGATTGTTTGTAAACAGATTTTTCATTATGGACAATTCGGCGAAACCTTTCACGTTTGATGGTCGTAATTTTAGAAGGTGGCAGAACCAAATGAGGTTCTGGCTCACCACGCTTGGGCTGGTTTCTGCTATTTCGGATTCTACCGAAAATAGTAATGGCTCTGCACCTGAAGGTGCAATTCAGACTAAGGTCACTAGACCGTTTACTCGGAGTCAAGCCCAAGCTGGTTCCACTCCTCCCTCTGCTGATGCTGATGCTGATACTACTAATACTTCTGCACCTAGACCTATACCTCCTTTTAACCCTAATATGATTAATTATCACTGCTTGAACCGGATTCTTAGCACCCTTTCAGATAAACTTTATGACATCTACTGTAGTATGAAAACTGCTAGGGAGCTTTGGACATCTTTAGAGAATAAGTACGGTCAGGTTGATCCTACCCAAAAGAGATACCAGGCGTCAGATTTGATTAAGTTTAAACTGGTAGATAATAGGTCAATGTCTTACCAGCTTCATGATTTGAGCACATAGTTGAGCAACTTAGATATAGTGGTGTAGATCTTGATGAGAGTTTCTTAGTTGCTGCCCTTATAGATAAGTTGCCACCCTCTTGGAAGAGCCATGCAAACGATCTTAACCACAATCAAAGAGAGCTATCCCTGAATTTTGTCCTAAGATCCATTAGGATAGAAGAGTCGAACCGAGCTAGGGATAAGAAGCTTAATGAGTCTACTACCCAAGCCAACCTAGTAGAGCACCTAAAAAATAAGGTTAGAAACTTTTAGCCTTATAGAAACTTTTAGAAGAAGTCGTTCCATCATAGAAAGTTTAACCCAAACTTTAAGAAGCCTAAACCTGAGGGAAGTGGCCTAGAGGCAACTCTGGTTGCTTTGTGTGCGGAAAGACGAACC
The DNA here is from genome assembly GCA_029204045.2 of Tillandsia leiboldiana. Lineage (NCBI taxonomy): Eukaryota > Viridiplantae > Streptophyta > Magnoliopsida > Poales > Bromeliaceae > Tillandsia > Tillandsia leiboldiana. The sequence goes on along the minus strand of CM055074.1, from coordinate 7,160,805 downwards.
ACTTTGCGAATGATTGCTACTTTCGCAAGACTCGGCCTTCTGCGCCAATGAAGAAGAAGGGAGCTCCACCTGAGCGTCAGACGAATATGCTGACTGCCGGCTCTGACCCTTCTGACTCCACTATTAGGTTAGAATCTAGTTTACCTGAGCTTAACCTTGCCCTTTGTTCTTCTTATTGGTGGATAGATACTGGAGCTAATGTCCATGCTTGTTCTGATCGTTCGTGGTTTTCCACCTATCAGGACGCATGTGGAGGATCGGTGAACATGGGGAATGCAGCCTCTTCTCGTGTGCTTGGGACAGGTCGAGTGGATTTGAGGTTGACCTCTGGGAAGACCTTAACCTTGCACGGAGTCCATCATGTTCCCGATATTAGGAAGAATTTGATTAGTGGTTCTCTTTTAGTTCAGCAGGGTTTTAAGTTAGTTTTTGAATGTAATAGGGTAGTAATAACAAAATATATGAATTTTGTAGGGAAGGGTTTTTTGAGTGATGGTTTGTTTAAACTTTCTGTATCTTCATTTCCAATGAATAAAAGTGTTGTTGTTTTGAATGTTGTTTCTACTAATATTTGGCATGGAAGATTAGGACATGTGAATTTCAATACAATCAAAAGATTGATGCATCTTGATTTGATTCCCAAATCTGATTTACCTAATCATAGATGTGAAATATGTGTGCAAGCTAAGGAACCTAGAAAACCTTTTAAATCTGTGGATAGAGATAGTGATCTTCTAGAACTTGTGCACAGTGATGTTTGTGATGGAAGTAGACTTAGTAGAGATGGAAATAAGTATTTTGTGACTTTTATAGATGATCATTCGAAATTTTGTTATGTCTACTTGATTAAATCAAAAGGTGAGGTTCTTAGCAGATTCAAAATTTATAAAGCTGAAGTAGAAAATCAGTTGGATAAGAAAATCAAAATTTTGAGATCTGATCGAGGTGGTGAATACACTTCAAATGAGATGACTAGTTTTTGTCTAGAATTTGGAATTGTACATCAAGTGACTGCTCCCTATACACCTCAATCTAATGGTGTTGCTGAACGTAAGAATAGGACTTTGATGGATATGATAAACTCGATGATTATTAGTTCAGGCGTACCTGAGAACTTGTGGGGGGGAAGCTTTGATTTCTGCTTGTATGATTTTAAATAGGATTCCTTACAAGAACTCTAATGTCTCTCCCTATGAGCTTCGGAAAGGTAGGAAGCCTAATTTGAATTATTTTAAAGTGTAGGGGTGTCTAGCTAAAGTGAAGATATCTGAGAATAAGAAAAGGAAGATTGGACCTAAAACTGTCGATACAATTTTTGTGGGTTATGCACAGGATAGTAATGCCAGCAGATTTCTAGTGGTGAATTCTGAAATTAGTGAGATTTCTAATAATACAATCATTGAGGCTAGAGATGCTGTGTACTTTGAGGATGTTTTTCCGTTTAAGACTAGAATAGATAGATCTATTCCTGCTGAACTCGTTGGTAGCTCTAGCAGACCTAGAGTCAGTGAACCGATAGGAGAGATTGAGCCTAGAAGAAGTAAGCGTCCTAGAGTAGAGAAGACTTTTGGAGATGATTTTTGTGTCCTACTTGTAGAAGACACCCCATCTACCTTTGACCAAGCTATGAAGTCTGTAGATGCATCGTTTTGGAAAGAGGCTATTAATCTTGAGATGCAGTCTATTCTACAGAATCATACTTGGGAGTTATCTGATTTACCTCTAGGATGTAAGCCTGTAGGCTGTAGGTGGATTTTTAAGAAGAAGTTGAAACCTGATGGATCTGTAGATAAGTATAAGGCTAGATTAGTGGCACAGGGTTTTGCACAGAAGCCTGGGGTAGATTATTTTGATGTTTATGCTCCTGTTGCTAGGATTACCTCTATTAAAGTGTTGATTGCTTTAGCCTCTATTCTTGATCTGATTGTTCATCAAATGGATGTTAAGACAGCCTTTCTAAATGGTGATTTAGATGAAGAGATCTATATGAAGCAACCTGAAGGATTTGTGGTTTCTGGACATGAGAACAAAGTGTGCAAATTGACTAGATCTTTATATGGATTAAAGCAAGCTCCTAAACAGTGGCATTTAAAATTTGATTCTTTGGTTGTTTCAAATGATTTTCATGTGAACATGTCTGACGAATGTGTATATTCGAAAGAGTATGATGGACAGATTGTGATCTTGTGTTTGTATGTTGATGATATTTTGATCTTTGGTACAAACATGAATGTGATAAATGATGTGAAGAAATTGTTGAATAAGAATTTTGATATGAAAGATCTTGGACAAGCAGAAGTGATTCTCAATATGAAGATCATTAGAAAGTCGAAAGAAATTATTATGAGCCAATCTCACTACAGTGAACAATTATTGAAGAAGTTTGGATATTCTGATATTAAACCTGTAGTGACACCTTATGATTCTAGTGTTCATCTTAAGAAGAATAGAAGAGATCCAATAGGCCAGAATAGATATTCACAGATTATCGGATCCTTAGGATATCTAGTGGATTACACTAGACCTAATTTGGCTTATGCTGTAAATTGATTGAGAAGATATACCCATAATCCGAACAGAGAGCATTGGAATGCTTTAGAAAGAGTGTTGAGATATTTGAAAGGGACTGTATCCTATGGATTGCATTATAGTGGTTTTCCTGCAGTATTAGAAGGTTATAGTGATGCGAATTGGATTAGTGATACAGCTGATGTGAAGTCTACTATAAGATTTGTATTTCTCCTAGGAGGAGCAGCTGTTTCTTGGAAGTCAACTAAACAGTCATTGATTTCTAGAAGTACTATGGAATCTGAATTGATAGCTTTAGATACTACTGTAACAGAGGCTAAGTGGTTGAGAGAATTTCTTTATGATCTGCCACTGATGGAGCAACCTTTAGCACATGTGTCTATTCATTGTAATTGTAGAGCTGCAATTGATAAATGTGCCCAAGAGAATGTGGAGACTAAGATGAACAGATTTATGAAATTGAGACAAAAGTTCATTCGACAGAATTTGAAAGAAAATGTGGTTGCATTGGAATTTGTGAGATCTGCAAGAAACTTGACTGATCAGCTTACCAAGGGTTTGTCTAGGACCGTGATCCTAGAATCGTCGAGGGGGATGAGGCTTAGCCCACAATAGAAGTTACCGGCGATGGCAACCCAACCTGTTGCAGGTTCAATGGGTAGTAACAAGTCGAACAGGTAGCTTGTGGAGCACTGTTTTTGTATCCTCATCCCTATGGCGACAGTGCTCATCTCTGCAAGTGGATAGGAAGGGCTTTGACCCTGAATGGTTCCAAGACCCATGAGGCAGGGTACGACCTTGCAGATACCCTTTGAGGACCTACTATATGTGTGGAGTCGTGAGGCCGCGACTATGGAATGCGGGCGGTTTCCTAAAACACACATGAATCGATACCAGCACATGGCCATTATAGCGCTCACCCGCTTTGAACCCAAACGACTGTACCATGTGTGCGGTTTGTGGAAATCCGATTCACCGGTCTTGGTTCAAGGCATAGTCCACCATTGTGCCCTCGGATGTACATAGACAAGCACTAAGTGAAGGTTCAAACCCGAAAGGTACCTTCACCAAATACGTGGTATAAGAGATCCAGCGTTCTTTTGAGTTGTTTTTCAGTTTTATTTACTCTCTTTATTTGAAGTTTTAAATCATGTGGGGGATTGTTGGATTTTATTTGGGATTTATTGGTGATTTAAAACTTAATTTGTCTCTTGAGGAGCCCAATTCATAATGGGCCTCACTTGGGAGCGCATGCTTTGGTTACCACATGTGAGGTTTAGTCCCACATTGGAAACCAATGACTTGTTGTTGCTATTTATATACTCTTTTATTCTCTTGTTAGATACTTGGGTAAAAGTGAGAGTTATACTCTCGACTAAACGCACGGCACGAGCCAAGCCGGGCCGGCCGGCGGCGGCGCGCGAGATCCGTTACCCGATTCATTTTATTTTTTCTTTTATTTAATCTGAAATTTTTTTTATTTAATCCGAAATTTGGTTGCCTTAATCCGTAAGTCACGGGCACGTAAGGGCTTATCTTCCGGAGCCTTCTAATCATGCCGTTGGAGCACGATCGCTCGCTTCGGGTGTTTAAAAGGAGTTTAAAACCCGAACGTTATCTTCATGTCTTACAGTGCCAGTGCCATCTTCTTTTTCCCCAATTCTACTATTCCAGATTTTACCGTCTTCGCTTTGTTTTTTCTTTCGATTTGCTGGATCCCTGAAAGTTTGCCGGGTTCATCTTGCGCCACCTTGAAATCGTGCCGACGGGGTGGAACGTGAACGTTGTATCGCTGGAAGGGATTGCCGGGAAGCCTCGCACGTAGAGGGGCAATCTCGCTTCTAGGACAGTGCCCTGCACGCCTCGATCCACAGGCCTTCTCTAAACCTTTTCTCTTACAGCATTTATTATTTAACTCCTGATCGGATTTTTACAAATTGAATTTGCTGGTGTTAAATCATTTAAAAGAATTAACTTGAAAAGATAAATATTTTACAACATCTTGGGATTTGGATGAGAATCATATGTTTAGAGCAATTTTAACCTCTTCATTATATGTTTTTTTTTATTTTTTTATTTTTTTTTGAGAATGGATTTGGAACCGACATCAAACTTTATATATGAAACGGAAATAAAGGCCAAACTTCTGTGTTAAAATTAGTACACTTGAGGATGGAATCGAAATCAGAGCGAGGTGAAACTTCATGAACTGAGCACTCTCTGTACCCCTTCGGGAAACTGATGTTTACTAGGACGCAGTTTTCTGCACCGCCACAAATCTAAATCCATCTATTCTTCCAAACTGTGAAACAGGTACGGAGAGAGTGTGTCTCTTCGCATCAAATAAAAACCAACAAGATCTTCGTAAGTCAATTACAAATACTAAAAAGAGAGATAATAATAATAAAAAAAAAATAAAAAAAAAAATGAAAAAAAAAAAGCCCCCTCACACACTTTGTCCTCTCTCTCTTAATTTGCTCTTCACAAACACTAGAAGAAGAAAGCTGCTGGAGCAAATGTTGGCACCATTGTGGCCACTCCAAAGTTCCTGAAATTGCAAGTAATTGACAAGCCATTAGTCATAAAGTTGGCAACCAATTGCTCAAACAGATGTTCTAACAAGTTCAAATAATCATGGTAGGCGTGCTTGTTAATCAATACAGAGCTTGAAATAATTTGTTTATAATAATCTCTCAAAATGTTTACCATTTCACAATAGGTGTGAAAAGGAAGAAGAATGAAAGTAAATTTTAGTAGAAAAATACATCAGATCTATCTGAACTTCAACATTGCCTGCACATGAAAATGACATAAATTTGTCAGATGTATACCCTCGAAGCCCATCAGGCCGACACATGTATTCTTTTTAGAATATAAATTTATATTTGACTTTTTAAATTATAAATATAATTAGATTTTTATTTTCATTCACGTTGTGTATGTATCTATGAATTATTCAATGAATTAATAAGATGATGATATGTATTCTCAAAAATTGAAATTAGAATATAAATTTATATTTGACTTTTTAAATTATAAATATAATAGGATTTTAATTTTCATTTACGTTGTGTATGTATCTATGAATTATCCAATGAATTAATAAGATGATGATATATATTCTCAAGAGTTGAAATTTGAGACATGTAACATTGGTGATTAATTTCTAAATGTTCCCGATCAATAGATTATCACGGGGACAGTGATTGATCCGGTAAAGTTGGTTCACATATCATTTCCCTTTTAGGATAGACGAGTTTCGAGCTAACAGTGTGGGGACACTTAAGCGAATATGCAAGTGATTGTTGGAGAATAAGGATACTGAGCGTGACCAACACGAGAAGTCACTTGGATGCCTACTCACTCGCCAGTGACTTACTCGATATTGCAGTAGTGTGACTGGTCCTTTGACCTGCGGTACCTCAGCTATTCATAATGGGGCTACTATATATAGTTTGCCTGTACATATACTTGGTCTCTAACCATTTGAGTTTTTTTGGTGCATGTTAGGTGCAATAGATTCGTTGTAGGAATAGGGTGTGCATCTATATGAAATCTATCGACCTTAGTAGATAAGGAAGTTAGTCATATGTGATTTATGAGACCGAGTCTAGAAAACCTTGGTCAAGGTAGAGTAAATAAAGAAAAGAGTTTTTGATATTAGAAACTCGAGTCAAACAAATTTAACATATTACAGACGATGGGGGATAAGCTATTCTATGACCTCTGTCTAGTCGGGACTCATGATAGAAGAATTGTAGCACACATTAATTATACCTAGAGGTTCAGTATTCCATTCTATTAGAATACCACTAAATACTGTTAGGCGTCACTGGTGGATTGTGAGACTCACGAGAATTATCTAGATGATCGATGATTCTTATTGGGCTTAGTTTGAATTGTTTCGACCCACTGAAAAGAGTTTTAATGATATTATTGATGGTGATCACAATATATCTCAAAGGAGCTAGCACCTCGGTGAGGATTTAGATCAGATCAGCAACCTCGTGTGGATACCCGTAGAGTCCGGACGCGTGTGCGGCTTTAAGAGAACAAAATTTTACGATCATCACATTGCAATGTAGATCTACCCGCATAAAGGTGAAAATTAGATCTTCGTTTTTCTTTTTAATCTTAAATACATGAGAGATTTTATTTTGCGTGATTTTCTAGATCGGATCTTAAATTTTAAAATCTAGTTTTATTTGAATTTTTTTTCGCTACGTTTTGTCTTGCACAAAATCCTAAAAGTGTTATCAGAGCCACGCTCATTCTTTTTAAGATTAAAATTATAGATTTTGATATTTTAAATCATTCTTTGTTGGTTTAATGATTAACAGATCATTTTGCTAGGTTCAAAAAATTATTAAATTTTGTTCAATTTGAAATTATTTTTAATTCGCTAGATTCAAAAAAAATAATATATACTATAGCAATCCGCACAGATGTTATGTAGCAGTCCGTATGGATGTTCGTACAATATTTTATTTTTTATTTTTATTTTTAAAATTTTAACATTTTGATGAGATCAATTTTATTTAAAATGTTAATTTTATTATAAAATTTGATGATCGATAAGATTAGTCTGTTTTGGTGATTTGATCACCTATTTTTTTGAACAGTTGGTAAATGGTTAATATAAATATCCAAAATTAATTATTGTGATTACGATGTATGAGATACATATGGATGATGATCATGAATAGCAATCTATTTATTTTGTATTGACATGTAATGTATGATATGTATATAAAATTATATAATTTTAAATTTGTTTAACTTAAGAACTCTTTATTATGGTTGTTTTGGGTGCCTGCGTATACGAGCCAATTTTATTCGGAGATCTGTATGTCTCAATAGATTAGAAATAAATATTATCGAATGTAATTAATGTAATTATATATTTTTATTGGGTTGTATTTTGTATGATTGCAGGTCATTTGTTTATTGGTTGCAAGCCGATAGGACACAACAAACCCAGATCAAGACGAGCACTTGAAGGCGGGCGGATCAAGGAGTTGATGGTGATCGGATCAAGTTGTAGCTCTGGATCGGATCAAGTAGTTGAAGACGATCAAACCAATGACGTGTGTGCGCTTGTATTTCTGGATTCCGGCTCAATGGCTTGAGCCCAAATCTCCTTTTTAGATCCATGATTATCACTAGTTACATTATATTTTTATGTGTGGATTATCTTTATTTACATAAGATGTAAATAAGTAAAATTAAATATGGGGCCTAAATGCTAATCTCCTCACAAATATTAAGTCGAGCGGTCTTCCGCTGTTGTAAAAGTGTGGGCGTTTTTTCTGGTGTTGACTGGCATGGTTGGTTACAGTGGTCAGTTGCATTGGGAAGGCGCAATCACTCTATTAGCATGAGATGTTGTGAAGTAAAGATGGGGTTGGGCTCAAAATTTGTCAAGTGAGGGACCCAATGACGACTTTGCTTACGCGTTTGAATGGTGGATTTGACTTAACTAAGGAATGAGGCCAATATCTGTCAAGTGAGGCCTACAGGACATAAAAACCGAAGATCACTCCAATTTGCTTAAGAAGTATTGTACAAGAGTTGTCCACTCATTGGTTTGCATATCGCTAATATCTATCAGGTAAAATAGTGTACTAAACTTGTGGGACCGTAGTACCTACTTGAAACCCTTATCGCGTTGGGTTTCCGTTTCTCTACTCGAGGAGTGTAAGAGATTCGAGAAAATAGTTGGAGTCTAACATTTGTTTTAAAAAATCCCTAAAACAAAATTTTCAAAATAAATACAAATATTTAATTTGAATCTTTTCTCTCTGTATAACAAAATGTCCGCTTTCAATTTTCTTTCTCGTATTCTTGAAACTAACCACTTAACCGGAACGAATTATAAAGACTGGTTTAGAAACTAAAAAATAGTTTTAAGTTCGAGAAGCTCAATTATGTTTTCGACCAGGACTCCCCCACATTACCAAACCGTCCAACAACTAACCAAAAGGCAATTTAGAAAAAATGGATGGATGCCATTAACAAAGTAAGGTGCTACATCCGACGTCGATGTCAAATGAACTTCAACGCCAGTATGAGGATATGAAAGATGCCAAAGAAATGCTAACTCGATCACCTCAAGGATTTGTATAGTGAGCAAAACCGATCAGTATGTTTTGAAGTGTCTAAAAGACTCTTCAAAGCAAAGATGCGTGAAGGGCAGTTAGTTCATGATCATTGTTTGACAATAATTAAAGATCTCGAGGAGCTTGAGAAGCTCGACATGAAAATGGATAAAGAAATGCAAGTTGATATGATCATGCAATTTCTTCCTAATTCATATGGGCAGTTTATTATAAACTACAATACGAATAAAATTGACTGTACTAATGCTGAGTTATTGAACATATTGGTAACTAAAGAAAGGACCTTGAAGAGTTCAAGGGGCTCGGTTCTCGCTGTGGTGCGAGCTTCCTCTTCCAAAAGAATGTCTAATTGGAAAAAGAAACCCGTAAAGAAACAAAAGACAAAAAACAAGCCTAAGAGGGAAGCTCTTAAGAAGAAGGCCGCTGACAAAGGAAAATATTTCCACAGCAATGTCGACAGCCACTGGAAAAGAAACTGTCCCATCTACCTGGAGAGCCTAAAGAATAAGAAGAAAGACGCACCTTCGGAAGGTATGTCAGACATGCTCGTAATATAAACTAACCTTACAATTTCCTCTACTTCCAGTTGGGTCATAGACTCTGGTTCTAGTTCTCATTTATGTGCTTCAACACAGGATTTAAGAAAAATTAGAGGAATGAGGGAAGGTGAAGTCGCCCTACAGGTTTGGCAATGGAACAAGAGTTGCTGTTGTGGCTACTGGAACGTATCCTTTGTAACTACCGTTAGGACATGTTTTATTACTTAAAGACCATTATTATATGACTGCTGCTAGTAGGAATTTGATTTCTATTTCTTCTTTAGCACATGACGGTTATAGTTTTAATTTTGATAAAATTTACTGCACAATTTATTTTAGAAATAAAGTTGTTGGTCGTAGATTTATGATTGACAGTTTTTATCATTTACATATGGATGTATATGTGAATATTTCTGAGCAGATAGTGAGTGTCGTTGAGTTTAAGAGATCTAGAGATGGGATGAACTTAAAGTATATATAGCACCTAAGACTTGGCCATATTGGAGAGGAAAGAATTAACAAATTGGAAAAAGATGGGTTTTTGGCTCTTTGACTTCTGAGTCTTATCCAGTCTGTGAATCCTATCTTCAAGAAAAAATGACCAAATTATCCTTTATAGGACAAAGAAAAAGGGCCACTGAGATACTTGCCTTGATACACGCTGATGTGTGTAGCTCATTTGATGTTCAGGCCAAGAGTGATTATCTCTACTTTATAACCTTTATCGATGATTACTCACGGTATGAGTATGTCTATCTTATAAGACACAAATCTGAAACTTTTGAAAAGTTCAAAAAATTTAGATGTGAAGTAGAGAAGCAAACTAGAAAACCCATCAAGATTTTTCGAGCAAATCGAGAAGGAGAATAGCTTAGTAAGGAGTTCCTAAGCTATCTCAAGGAAAACGGTATAGTCTCACAATGGACTCCTTCTGGAACAACTCAACTCAATGGGGTGTCAAAGTGGAGAAATCAAACTTTATTGGATATGATTCGATTCATGATGAGTTTCACTGATTTTCTTGTTTCTTTAGGGACATTTTGTTTATCGCAACTTGCCTGTTGAATAAGATTCCCTCTAAATCCGTTCCATCCACGCTGTATGAGATGTGGCATGGTAAGAAACCATGCCTTGTACATATTAGGATTTGGGGATAATCAACCCACGTTAAGCGACTACAAACGAACAAGTTAGAGGCTAGATCTGAGAGTTCTCGTTTTATAGGGTATCCTAAAGAATATTTAGGTTACTATTTTTACATCCCAAATGATCATAATGTAGTTGTGAGCCGACATACTACTTTTTTTGGAAAAACGGTTTATTCAAGAAGCAGCAAGCGGAACGAAAATTGAGCTCAAAGAGAGAGTCTCTAAAAAGCCATGAGTCGTAGAACTTACGAAACATATTCAAGCTGAGCCAGTACATTTAGTATCTCGTCCACCTCGTAGATCTAGTAGGATTTTCCATCCTACTAAAAGATTCTTAGGTATTCTTATAGAGAATATAAAGAAAATGTTCCACATGGGAGATAGGGAATATGGAGATTTTTCCAGAACCTACAACGAGGCGATGTCTGACATCGACTACGAGAAGTGATTAGAAGCCATCACTACAAAAAAAGAACACCGTATGGGCGGTTGTAAATAGACGGTTCTTTCAACCACCTCTACTATATAATCACAGAGGCGGTTTAGAGGCGATTTTTAAGACCCGCCTCTACATCAGTTAAAAAAAAAATTATAAATTCTTTTTAAATTAATTCTTTCTAAATAATAAATTTTTTTTATTTCCCTCCAAAAAAAAAAAAATTTATTTTCCCCCCAAAATATAAAACCATATTTCAAAAAAAAAAAAAAAAAAAAAAACCCTAATCTATCTTAAAAAAAAAAACACCTCAGTTAAAAAAAAAATTATAAATTCTTTTTAAATTAATTCTTTCTAAATAATAAATTTTTTTTATTTCCCTCCAAAAAAAAAAAAATTTATTTTCCCCCCAAAATAAAAAACCATATTTCCAAAAAAAAAAAAAAAAAAAAAAAAAAAACCCTAATCTATCTTAAAAAAAAAAAACCTTCACGAAGTCTCTGTCTTCTCCAAACCCCACCCATCGGCCGGCCTTCTTCTCGCAGCAGGCACCCACTCCTCCCCGGCCCTCGACCTCGCTTCCCAATCCCGGCGTGCACCATCGCCCCCACAAGCCTGCGGCATCGCCACCCCCCGGGCCACGGCATCGCCTCCCCATTGGCTGCGGCATCGCCCCGCCCCCTGGCTGCACCATCCCCCCCCGGCCACGGCATCGCCCCCTCGCTCCCAATCCCGGCGTGCACCATCGCCCCCACAAGCCTGCGGCATCGCCACCCCCCGGGCCACGGCATCGCCTCCCCATTGGCCGCGGCATCGCCCGCCCCCTGGCTGCACCCTGAGGTAATTAATACATGTATTATTATCTTTTATTATTTTTTATTTAATTTAAAATTTATGTTTAAAAGAATGCTTTGAACTCAGACATGAAATTATTTTCAAAAATATAAAAATACTTAAATGATTAAAAATTTTAAAATATAATAATTGTTTCACTAGTTTCTCAGTCTCTGTAATTTTTTTGTTTTGATCCTTCAAGTTTTTATAAAAGTTTCTCGTCAGCGAATCTAGATGCTGCGGCACTATTTTTATTATTAATTAAAGTACAAATTATTGCCCACGTACACTCTCTTCTTGTCAAAATTATTTTAATTTAATACTATGATAAAATAATAAATAGATAAATAAAGACACAGGAGGTGTGCATGGATGAAGAGAGGATGGGGTACGAGCATATGACTTTAATTATTATTTTTTTGTTTCATTGTTCTGTTTTCTATAAAAGTATTTTTTTTTTTAATATTTTCATTTTTAATTGCTGAATAAGTATAAGAACTTATAGATATATGTTTTTTTTTTTGCTCAAACCTAGTCAAACCCTTGTTGGGATATTGCTACGAGGATAAAGGATCTACAAGTTCGTGTTAAAAGGATGATTAGAAAATCACTCTTTAAGAGTAAGTCTCTTGGCAATCCATACTTTTTTTATTATCTTGATTTGATTATTTTTATACTGCACTATATTAAATGCAATAAATTATTGATATAGAATTACTAGTAAGTTAATTTTTAGCTTCATAAGTACAAATTGATATTGAATAAAATATTTGTTGTTATTTCAGTTGTTTTGCTATAATGGATAAAAGTTGGATGACCAAACCTAGAAATAGTGATGCATATAAAAATGGAATCTTACAATTTTTGGATTTTGCATTCTGTAATGCATCCTTCATATGACAGGATTATATCACATGATCTTGAGACATAGCATGATTTGGTGACTTCGTGATTTATGACCTCTCGTGTTTATTGCATGATGTTCGAGTTATATAGACCTGATAGGTCGGTGACACTGTGACATTCCTTCGGGAATAGTGGACTTGATTGGTCGGTGACATATTGAGACTTGTGATATGACTCGTTGGATTCAGTCAGTGATTCCTTGTTGATTCTATCTCGGCTATTTCACAAAACACTAAAGGCGCTCAGCTCCTTTAGTGTAAAACACTAAAGGCGCTGAGCGGGTCAGCTCCTTTAGTGTTTTACACTAAAGGAGCTGACCCGCTCAGCGCCTTTAGTGTTTTACACTAAAGACGCTGACTGGCTCAGCGCTTCTACACTTAGTCATTTTTCGCAGCGAAAAATGCCCAAATCCTCGACGCCTTGTGTATGCTGAAGGCGCTGAGGGGTTCAGCGCCTTCATAAGATTATTGTGAAGGCGCTGACCGCTTCAGCGCCTTCACTCCGTCCACCCTACGTGGCGCCGAGGTGGCAAAAGTAGGGTTAGTTTTGCAAAAAAAATTTTGCCAGGGTTATTTTGTAAATTTGCAATTTTCAGAGGGTTATTTTTAAAAAATCCCCAAATAAAAACTTGCCACGTGGTAAAATATAGATTAATAAATTAAAATAGATAATAATAAATTAATAAATTAATTGATAATAAATAGATAATAAATACCTATTACTCTAAATTAAATTAGGGCTCGGGAGACCTCACTCCAAATTAGCCCTTAACCTCTCTTCCTCCGCTCCCCCCCAGCCGCAGATCTACCATCTCTTCTTCCTCTCCCGTCCGTACCCCTCGCACTGACGAAGCCGGAAGCGGAGAAGGAATCCCTCAGGCCCCACCACCAGAGTCCGGACGCCCACTTCCCTCGGCCGCGCGCTGCACGAGGAGCCAGTGCCGTCGCCTGCGCGCGCCGCGCGTGAGAACCGCCGCCGCCGCCTTGAGCGATCGGGCTGTGCCTGATCCAGCCCCTCGGACGCTGCTGCGGGAGCCGTGCACTCGCCGCTCGCAGCATCCGCGCCCAGCGCGCGCCGCACGGGGCCCGAGCCGCGCGGGCCGTGCGTGCGGCTCGTTTCTTGAAGAGTTAGGATACAGGCATCACAGAGGGTACCCTAATAAGTTGGTTTGTCAGATATCAAATCTTTTAGCAGCTAGTTTCTTGAAGAGTTAGGATACAGGCATCACAGAGGGTACCCTAATAAGTTGGTTTGTCAGATATCAAATCTGCAGCTGAGCTAGAATAATTGTAAAAAGTTAAACGCTGATTAATTACCACTTCTTAAAACTCATCGGCAGCTGCACTTTGGGGTGCATTTGGAGGTATCCATAGCAGATTCTTTCTTGAAATGCTATCTGTAATATCTTCAAAACTCTTTGGTGATCAAAATTCTGAAATTGACGGAGGCATGAAAGAGAACCCGTTAGTCCTACTAATCAAAGAAATTACCTAATTATCTCTTAATATCCAATTTTGTTAAATTTTGGATTATTTATAAATGATTTTCAGGAGTATGTTTGTGTTCGGTCCACAATTCTGTGCACCCAGGGCATCGGTAAATATAATTCTACTTCAATAGATACGTCTAAAGTTCATAAATTTTAATTTTTAATATAATACGAGTGTAGGATGGGTAGATACTATTAAAATAAAAGTTTTACATAATATTCTTTAATAATTAATACTATAAAAATATATAAAGTATATATTATTTTTAAATTTATAATTAATTGATATAGTATAGTAATTACGCTTTGTTGAATATGGCTGTTATTGTAGAGTTAAAAATATAATATATTAAATAAATGAAAACTAAAAATATATAAAAAATATATAAGCAATAATCTCATTTGATATACAAATTAAATTATTTTTATCAAATCAATTAGAAAAAAAATTAATATGATCTCATCCATAATAGAAAATAAAAATTATTATTATTAGAAATATTTTAAAGTTTGATAAAAAAAATATTTAAAAATAAAAAATATATATTTTTTAAATAAAAATAGAAAATTCAATTTAACTTATTTTTTTATCATAAAATTATTACATATATATATTTTTTAGAAAATCTTTCAACTTTTCTATACATTATTTCACTCATCATTTTTATAAAAAAAAATTAAAATGACACTTTTAAAATGCTAAAAGAATAGTTTTAGAAAGGCTAAATTACAAATTTTTTTTTTTGTAATATTCCGCTTTTTCATTTTGTCCCCCTGTCTTTTAAAAGCCTACATTTTGCCCCATCGTAATTACCGAAATATGCATTTACTTCCGTCGTCATCATTCCGTGAGTAAAACGTTAATTTTTTAAAAAATATTACTAGATATACTCAAAATATTTTTTAAAAATGGCGAAAAAATAAGTTAAAATTCATTCTCTCTCCAATATAAGGTAAGGGCATTTTCGTCAATTTACCTCCTCCATTAACGCCGTTGTCCCCTAAAGATAATTCGGTAATTACGAGAGGGCAAAATGTAGGCTTTTAAAAGACAGGGAGGCAAAGTGAAAAAGCGGGATATTACAAGAGAGTTTTCTGTAATTTAGCCTTTTAGAAATACTAAACGATACACATTATTCTAATTATAATTTATTTTTTTGAACGGCGGTATTATTATTATTATTTTTTTAAAACAAATAAGCTAATTTTAGTCCAACTAGTGATACTGCAATCAATTTTGCTGCACTACCAACTGCAATAGTTAGATCTTTCTATATCAAGCAAAATAAAAAATTTATGATTGTATATATTTTCAACTGCAGTGCAGTTAAAATTATATGCATAGTGTTGGGTGTACATTAATGCACCTAGATTAGATTAGGGAATCCTAATTTCTCATTTAATAATATGTTGTAAATGCAAGACAAATCATGAATTTTATTAACATAATATTAAATTCTCTGCAACTGAAATTTTAAAGAGTCCAATGAATGGTCCATCGACCAGTGCATCGTAAATATATAGTATGCTGCAATTATTACAAATTTGTATACTAAATGATCAAAATAATTCTCTCTATTACATATCAATAGCAAAAATGCCCTTTCAAGATGGAATTAGCAAAGTACTAAAATGCCCTTTCAAGATGGAATTAACAAAGTACTATTTTATTTTTTTCTCCCTTTTAGAGATATACTTCTTTACCTCTCTTAATGGTATAATTCTTACATATCAGTTTTTCAAAAATTAATGAGACACTAGTGAAGAAGTCGTACTTTCTTTATGTATCTTATTTGTCATATCTATTAAAAAAAAATTATTGTTGGCAGCGGGAATGGAGCCGACAACACCTTCTCCAATGACGGCGATAGTGACGGTGACGACAATCCTTTGAACGCGGCGGAGGGAGAAATAGACGCGTATTAGTGAGAGAGAAGAAAGGGAAAGTGTCATGATAATTTAATTTGAGATATAAGTGTGAGAATTATAGATGATTGTAGAATTATTTGGATATTAATTGAAAGTTTAGTGGAAGAAAGGAATATTTTTTTGTGTACCTCTCCGTCACATCTATCAAAAGTTTTTTATTATTGGCGGCGGGAATGAGCCCGACGTCGCCTTCTCTAACGACGGCGATAGTGATGGTGACGACAATCCTTCGCGGCGGAGGGAGAGGTAGGCACACATTAGTGAGAGAAAAGAAAGAAAAAGTGTCATGATAAATTAATTTGAGATATATGTGTAAAAATTATAGATGGTAGTAAAATTATTTGGATATTAATTGAAAGTTTAGTGTGAGGAAGGAAAAGAATTACACGCTAGTGAGAATGAAGGAAAATATAAAATAAAATAATTGTGATGGATTAATTAGAATTAAAAAATTAACAAGCAAAAGTGAAAAATCATATTAATAGGTTGTGGATGAAAAGTGAAAAAGTAACATAGGTGAGAGTAAATAAAAAGGGGATTTTTTAAAAATAATCCTCCCAAACTTGGAAATTTGCAAAATGACCCTGCGTAAAAAATTTTTGTAAAACTAACCCTCCTTTTGCCACGTCGGCGCCACGTCGGGCAGACTACGTGAAGGCGCTAAACCCTAACCCTCCTTTTTGACTTAGTTATTTGTTTGAGCCGCGCGGGCCGTGCGTGCCGACGCGCGGGTCTGTGCGTGGGAGCCGCGCCGCCGCGCCCTTTCTCCTCCCTCCCTGTGCTGGATCCGGACACCCTTTTTCCCTGAGGTGAGCCTGAACCTTGGTCCTCCCCTGTTTCTCCCTTCTTTGCTGCCTTCTTTGTGAACAGGAGGTTCTCCCTCTCCTTTGGCAGCAACTCGAGGTGGTCCAAGCTTGCTCCCGCTTCGTTGCGAACGTTACAGCGACACGGCCGAGCCCGAAATTTCCACCGGGTGCGTGTTGGGCTGTGCCACCCCCGGCGAAGTCGGTTTTTGGCATCCGATGCGCGGTTTTCGGTAAAAGTCGTATTTACCCGTTCTTTATTTTAGTGTATAATTATTAGAGCATTTAGGACCCGCGGCCTTCGTGGAGTATAATCCGGTTCCGTAGCCGTTTTCGACAATTTCGGGAACCCGTTTCAGCATAGTTGTATTTAATTTTAACTGTTAACTCTAGATCTAGTGTTTGCTGTCCGGGCACCTGTTTTGGTGCATTTTGGGACAGCGGGTGACTTAGTTATTTGTTTGAGACTTTTTGACTTAGTTATTTGTTTGAGACTTTTCGGAGCGGTTTGGAGGTTCCAGGGGTTGTTTCTTCCGACGGTTTTAGGGTTTAGAGATGGGTGATCTTGAGTCGTAGAATTTAGTCTTGACTCGATAGACCTTGTGCAGGTCCGGTTGGTGAGTTGGAGCATTGTGGGAGTTAGGTGCTTCGCCGAATCAGGTGGGTACATCGATCCGACGTTGGTTCAGTGGTGCATGCTCGGTGACATTCCTTCCCCCGTATTTCTTTTCTTGATTACACACTTTGCATGTGAGCACTTGAGCACTACACACTTCGTTCCTGTTTGCTCTACTTTTCTATTTGCATTATGACTTAGAAGTAGAGCGGTAATCTGTGATTGTTAGAGTTCATATGACAGGATTATATCACATGATCTTGAGACATAGCATGATTTGGTGACTTCGTGATTTATGACCTCTCGTGTTTATTGCATGATGTTCGAGTTATATAGACCTGATAGGTCGGTGACACTGTGACATTCCTTCGGGAATAGTGGACTTGATTGGTCGGTGACATATTGAGACTTGTGATATGACTCAGTTGGATTCGGTCAGTGATTCCTTGTTGATTCTATCTCGGCTATTTGTCGACAGTTGGCCATTGAGCATTTTGCATTGATCGCCACAGCTCAGAGTGCATTTCACGTACACCAGCAGTCTGATCTACTGCAAGAGGGTGTTCTTTTTCAGAAAGGTGGTCGTATTTCCGACCTGTGAGCCCGATGCAGACCCTGCTAAGGTTACATGCAAGTGGGAGCGGTAGTGGTTTCGCCTGAGGTTTTTAGACTAATATGACTCATGATTGGATGACTTAGACTATTTCATCGGTTTGATGCATAACTATATTTGTTATTGTTATTCTCTACAGTAGCGGATACTCATGCATTGCTTGGTAGTTGTAGTTTCTTCTAGTCTTGATTGCGGTCGTACTTGTTTATTGTCGGTTGTTACTGGTTATTAGTATCTTTCTAGTTTACAGTAGCGGTTATTCTGATATTACTGTTTGATATATTATCTTGCTACTGTATTCGGTTTACCTGTTCATTAATATGCTTTCCTTCTTTGATACTATATCTGACCTTACGATACCTTGTAGTCGTTTGTTCTCTTTCGTTTGCCAGTGAGTACAGCTTCTTTCGTCGACTTGCGGTACCCATTGGGAGACCCTTGCTGGTTTCTCACTACCCCCCAGTTGCAGGTACTGCGGGAGGTGACGGTCGGGACGGTACGTGAGGCGACGACATAGCTAGAGAGCTTAGCAGTCCCGAGATTTTGTTCGGTATTCCTTTTTACCCTACTTTTACTTGTCGATGGGTTTAGAGTTGTGGTGGTTCAGTTTATGTCTGGTTGTGTATTTGGTTTAACAATTGGATGGACTAACAGTGGATTCTTGTTACTATGATCTCGTGGTTTTATGCAAAATGTTTTCTACCTCTCGTGGTAGCCGATTTTCAAAGATTATGTTTCCTTGTGGGAAACCGTTTTAAAAAGATTTTTGAATTTTCATTTCACTCGTAGATTTCAAATAAGGTTTCCGTATGGAAACGCTTTCAAAAGGATAGGAATGCTTGATAACCTGTGCATATGCATCATCTGCGGTAAGGACAATGTAGAGCATTAAAGCATCATTTTTAAGGATCATTTAGTTGAATGTGCATCCTGCGTGAATGTGGTGTGTGTCTGAGTTAGAATTGGTGGTTGCGAAACTGTACTGTGTGTGACGCCGTGCAAATACAGGGGAGGTTCTGTCCGTGTGAACAGAAGGTTATCTGTATTTGTGGCGGGTCCTGTACGCGTCTCGGGGTGTATTCAAAAAAAAAAAAATTCTACGGTTTTTCGCTGTTTTCCTTAAAAGGTATTTACAAAAAGAATCCCGGGGCGTGACATTTAATTCTACTGTATTGATTCAATAACATCTACCCGCAGCAACGCGCGGGTACCTTCACTATGTTTATTAAATCTTAGATTTTATTCAATATAATATATGTCTATGAAAATTTGAACATGAGTGTGAAATTTTAGTTCATAGTTGCATTGTTACTAATTCTAGTTCATATTCATACGTGCATACTAGTATATATTTATTATCCGAATAATATTCGAATAGAAATTCAATCAATATCCGAATTTGAAAAATATCCGGTCATATCCGAATCCGTTTTTAGTGGATATGGTGAGAAAAATTTAGCATTCAATACATACCCGTATCTGAAAAAATAAATATGGATATATGGATGCGGATATGGTTTCGTGAAATATCCGACGGTATACGATCTGTTTTCACCCCTAGTTCTGCTGCTTCTCTTCCTGCACCAACTCAACTCTACCTTCTTTTCATTCTCTTCGTTTAACGATTAAGCTTCTACCTAAAACCCTAAACTTAATCGACTATTGCTCTAAACCTCCTTCTCCAAAACCCTAATCTTTATAGACGGTTGCTCTGAACCTTACTCTTCTTTATTACTTCTCTCAGTTTGTTAGCTTCTCTGTCCCATGCGGTGAAAATGCCCTCGGTTCCCAATAATGTTTCCACCCAAAATCAGCAGAGTGGCGGGGGAAGGAAAGCTCGGGACGATCGCCGAAATCAACAATCATCAGCTTGGTACCAGTTTCTCGGGATTTTTTTCTCTTTAATTCTTAATGTCATTAGTTTTGTCAATTGATTTTGATTAAATTTGTGTGTCAATTTCATTGTTAGGAGGCAGTGGATATTACAACAGAGGAAGTCCTTACCCATCGCTTCAGGTTTGATTTTTCTTTGTGATTTTCTTTATTTTTTTAAGATTCGAAACATTAAGTAGAATGTGTTGTTTGTTGTATTTGATGTGAGGACAGGGGTCTTTTTTATTTTGTTAGCTGATATTTTGTTTGTCATGGATGGGATGTTTCAGTCGAGAAGCGGATTGTGGAGGAAGTGAAGAAGAACAACACTTTAATTGTTGTTGGAGAAACCGGAAGTGGGAAGACGACACGTGAGTTTGCAATGAACTTTGCTTATTGGTGTCCTCTGTTGGTGAAGCTCTAATCTCTCTTTCTCTCCCATTGTTAGCCTATAGATCTTCACTCCAAATTGATGAGGGTTTGAATGTTCATAATATAGCAAACTTTAGATGTCTCGTCAAGGATTTAAGTGCCGTGGCACGGGGTCGTGCCGAAAACTTGCCGGCACGGTGCGTGCCGAAAACTTGCCGGCACGGTGCGTGCCGATGAGTGTCGGTCACAAAAATACATATGTGCCGATACATAATGGTACGAAATATTTATTTTCTTTAGCAACAAAAAATTCTAATTGCTTATTATGTATTTTTATCAAATATTTTGAACTTTATTGAGAAAATTACTTAGTAATTTTAAGAAAAAAAGGGTTTTGAGCTGTGCCATTGGCACGGGGGCTATATCGTGCCGGTATCTTGTTGGCACGATATGACACGGTGGATACGGCCCGTGCCGATGAATACTTAAATCCTTGTGTCTCGTTGGCCAGTAGTAGTAGCACTGACAATTAGAAAATGCATTGGAATTATATGTTTGAAGAACAATTTTGTTGATCAACTGTGCGGTATAGCTATATGCCCATGAGTTATTATTTACCCTTGTTCCAGAAATGCCTTATATCCATTGACCTAGATGCTTAATCTGACTTCCTGCCACTTCTAGATTCGCGAGCGAAGTTGACTCCGTGGATGCTGTTTTTACTTGGATTACTTTTCTGATGAGCTTGTATATTTAAACATATTTAAACTTTGTTATGTTATCCTTGAAAAGGATTGTACATCAAATTCCATTTTTTAATGATGGTATATCTTTGTTGACTATTGACCACTGCTTCTACCAGATTTTCTCCACCAACTGTGACTGTTGACCTCCATTGGATTTGTGCTATGGCTTAGTTTATGGAAAATGTTTTTGTTCATATGCAGATAGAAGTGTGATATGGTCATTTTTAATATACCTGATATTTTGATGATTATATACATTAGCAATGCCTCACTTGATACTATCGTCAGATGCTTGACATTTTTAGAATAGAAATTGTATCTCTGTCTTGAAAGGTGCATTAACTTCAGATTCACTATATTACACACTGCGAGGAAATGCCCAATTTTATTATATTATTCAACTTATTCTGATTTCTTAGTATTTTAATAAGCTAGTTTTCATTTTGTTCTTATGCATTGTTTTGCAACTTCACTATGTTGAAAAAATGCTCTACTAGTTGCCTGATATGTGCTTCCTTTGTGCCACCTTCTATTGTTTACTTCAGCGTTGTTTACTTTCTTGCACAGGCTCATATTTGTATTTCTTGCAGAGTTGCCACAGTTTTTGTACAGTGCTGGATTTTGTCATGATGGGAAAGTTATTGGCATCACACAGCCTCGTCGAGTTGCAGCTGTTACTGTTGCAAAGCGTGTGGCTGAAGAATGCAATATTGAGTTAGGCCAGAAAGTTGGGTATTCAATTAGATTTGAGGATGTAACATCCAGCAGTACAAGGATTAAGTACATGACAGATGGTTTGCTGCTGAGGTAGTTTCATTTGATAAGTGGTTTTTGCATTTTTAATGAGTATTACAATGTTTTCTTGTTATATGTCATAGAGAATTGGTAATTCTTTGTTGACAAAGATGATGTGCACTAGTCATGCTCTAGGTTAGTTTGGCTAATTTTTTGTATTTAATGGTTTTTCCTGTTGATTCTTCTGATGTTTTTACTTTAGATTTTTTAGAAAATGCTGTTTGCGACACGAGAGTATAAAGTTGGTCTAGTTATTTTAATTGCGGCATTAAGAACATTGTAGGTGAGTTTAAGTTAGAACATCTAGTGCATTAGGGATGAGGTTTCTGACATGGTGGGGATCTGGAAGGGACAAGATAAATAGTACCATATCCCGACTATTGGATGGGCTGTTTTAATTATTCAATATCATCCCACCAGTTTGGGCAGGAGTAGACCGTTGCAACTTGAGTTGAAAAATAATTCAGGAAGGAGCATATGTATTAATTTAAAATCTATAAGAGTGCTCTTCGATATTTGAAATGTAAAATGGTAATGATGATGACATTGCTATTATTTGACGTGTCCATGTCTATTGCCGATGAAACTCAAACATTTGACATGGATTTTTTATCTAGCATCTAGTTAGTTATGCTTTTCTTTTCATATAATCAGTTTTGTGCGCTATCTGACATGAATGCCTTTATATCTACAGGGAAGCACTGCTGGACCCATATTTGTCTAGATACAGCATCATCATTGTGGATGAAGCTCATGAAAGAACAGTCCACACAGATGTCTTGTTAGGCTTGTTGAAAAATGTACAACTAGCTCGGTCAAATTCTATTGTTAAGCAACATAATTGTGGACATGCGGGGAACGACAGACAAGATCACAACCTAACCTTCACTTTGAGGGCATGTCAGGCTTTGAAGTATACTCCTTTAAAATTGATTATAATGTCTGCTAGTTTGGATGCTAGAGGTTTTTCAGAGTACTTTGGTGGTGCTAAAGCAGTTTATGTTCAAGGGCGACAATACCCTGTAGAGATTCTATATACATATCAACCTGAAATAGATTATCCAGATGCCACACTGATTACTATCTTTCAGGTTTATTGACCTCTTTATTTAAACGGCCATCTTACTTTCTTTTATTATGCTTTAAACTGGACGCTAGACCAGGAAGTTTTCTGTCCTTCTTTTTATTTTCAAGATAAAGTTACTTCCTTATTAAAAGAGGGAAATGAGTTTTTTGTAGTTTCATTCATGCTGGCGAATAGAATAACACCCAATGCAATAAAAGGAGAAAAAACTAGCTATCTTACAAAAAAAAAAGAAAAAGAAAAAGAGAACACTGAGTTTATGAAATCAATTTACCTCTCTATTTTCTTGATGTTGCTTTTCGAGCTCTGGATATACCCTTCCATTTCATGGTGCCTCCATGAGCTTTTCATGTGTCATATGGAAGTTGATCTGTGGAAGTTAATATGGTATTTATAAGTATTTTCTTTTAAGTCTTAAGCTTATGTTTGTAATGTTTCTTTCTTTTTTAGATCCACATAGAGGAGGGGCCTGGAGATATTCTTGCATTTCTAACTGGCCAAGAGGAGATTGAATCAATGGATAGACTAATTCATGAGCGAGTTCGTCAACTTCCTGAAGGCAGTAATAAATTAATCACTGTCCCCTTCTATTCCTCTCTTCCTTCAGAGCAGCAAATGAATGTTTTCAAGCCTGCCCCATTTGGCTTTCGCAGGGTAAGTCTAATTGTTAACCCCCCAAAAACAGATTTTTCCCTTGGGTTTTGATTTTACTCTGAAATTTGTGTCAGTTTTTGTATACTTATGACATGAAGTTATTGACGCTATATACTAAATCTAGGCTTTATTTATGTCATGATTTACTGACCTCAAAAACTAAATCAGGAACTTATTTTGTTTTATAACATTATGGTAGTGCAGAGATATATCTAGCTCCTGTCCTTTTTGTACTAAACAGAAGTTAGTGAAGGAAAAGTGTAGACTTTGTTTAGTTTATAATAACATTGCAATAGTGTTGGCTTTATCTACTTTTATAATATTATAGTAGCGCGGAGAAAAGAAACAAAAAGTTTGCATTACTAGCTATACAGGGTTGCCTATATAAACTATTTACTCTACCTTGTAGAAGATCATTTTCCCAACCCAAGTGCTACCAAGCCTTTTCTTGCCACATTTTCCTCTATAATAGTAACCTTCTCCCTCCTCCCAAGACACCTATCACTTCAATCAAAAAATAAAATTAGAGGATTGGAATCATTGGATCATGTAAAAGGAATTTATATCTAGAACTCTGTTGGCTATGTAATACAGTGTCTTATAATTGATTGTTTCATGTAGAGTGAAAATTAAAAGAATGTCAAACATGATGCTGAGGTTTTAGAACTAATGTATCATTTATTACGTGCTTTCCCTTTCCCTGTCAAAGTCAAGTGTGGGCTAAAGTTATAGGCAATGAGGACTACTAAGGCACTGTTTGGTTGGGAACAAGGCCTGGAATAAGGCCTTGTTCCAGCCTTGTTCCCCAAGGCTGCATTTGGTTCGGGTATAAGAAAAATTTAGTTATTCCGGGGATAGGTATAAGTTATGATATTAGCAGGAACTAATGTTAATTTAAGTTTGGGTGGGTATAAGAGTTATACCGGGTATAAAGAAAATTGTGTTTGATAAATTAAAGAGGAATAAAAAGAATAGAGGGAATTAAATTTTTATAAAATAATGAAATAAATTTTAAATTTTATAAATTTAAATAACTTATAATTTAAAATAAAATTAATTAATTTAAAAAAAAAAAAACTACAGGTGGTCCACCTGCTGCTTGGAACAGTTATCCCCCTCTAGTTCTTGTACCCAAACGGAGCCCAAATGCGTTTGGTTATTGGTAGGAATAGCAGTTCTCGTCTCCCTGGAACAAGCTGGTGTAAGGCTGGAACTACTGTTCCACCATTTTACTTGGAACAAGCTTATTCGTACTTGAGAACAAGATTAATTAAAGTAAATATAATTTAATTATTGTATTAACTCTTTAATTAATCTAATATTTTAACTAATTTAATTATTTTATTACTAATTATCTAACTATTAAATAATTAACTATTTAATTTATTAATTTATTAAATTATTTGTAGTTAATTAAATTATTAATTAACAATACTCATTGTTAATTATTTTTATTAATTAATATTTAGGATTATCTAGCAATAGTTAATTAAATAAATTAAATTATTATTTAATTAAGTTAATTATGTTAATTAATTAGATAAAATATTATTATTTAAAAATTATAATTATTCTTATTCTCATTATTCCAATCAAACTATTCAAACGCTATTTGTCTTATTCCCGAGAATAACCTAATTTTCATCCAAATGCAAAATTAGTCTTGTTCCTGCTTATTCCAAGAGTTATACTTATCCTTGGAATTAGCAATTCTCGCATATACTCTAACCAAACACATAAGGGAATATTGAAGGGTCTGTCATGCACCCTCTCTGTTTCCCTCTTATCTTTGCTTTCTTCCTCTTTGGTTCCACTTGATTTGGATAATAAAAAACTAAGTAACATATCAGATGCATAACTTAAAAAGTAAAGCATCAAATGAGATTTCTTTCGGTTCTGTTGTACATCATCTTATATAGCAAACTAACCTAATACTTAATTTCAGTAAATTGGTTACTCCTCATTCTATGAAAGTCTCCACTCACTGATGGTAAGTCTAGTCTACCATTTGGTTGGATGTGGTTTCTGCTGATCCTCTTGGTTTTGAGGACCAGTAAATCTGACTTAATAATTTTGATCTCTGATTTTTAAAGCAGAGTCGATTTGACATAAAAGCTTATATAAACCTTAGTTTGATAAACTGATGCTTTGGTTTGTTTTGCATACACTTTCTTGATTGTAGTTGCGGGCTCAAATATTTGTCAAAGTCTCAAAGGCTGTGCAAAAAAATTTATCTCAGTTAAGAAAAAAAATTGAAACCTAATAAATTTAAATTAAATGAAAAAAGCGAATAAATATTTCAACACCAATAGTAAGCATGATAAAACAAAAAAAAGGGGATGCGGTTACTATGATTTATAACTTTAGATTTGTAGTGACTAAAATATTTATATCAGTTTAGAAAAGGGGATGCTGTGCAAAAAAATTTGTCTCAGTTAAGAAAAAAAATTGAAACCTAATAAATTTAAATTAAATGAAAAAAACGAATAAATATTTCAACACCAATAGTAAGCATGATAAAACAAAAAAAAGGGGATGCGGTTACTATGATTTATAACTTTAGATTTGTAGTGACTAAAATATTTATATGCAGTTATATTTGTAAGTTTGGTTTTGATGTCTAAGCTGAGCTTCTGTTTAGTATGCTAGGTTTCTTTTATTGTGCTGCATCTTTTCCATGGATTTTCTTATTTTTATCTTGTTGTTGGTTTCTTTTTTTTTGAATTTGCAACTATAGGGGGTGTTTTCATGATTTTTGTGGCACTAATTATTTCGTTCATTTATTAGGTTATTATTGCAACAAATATTGCTGAGACTTCTGTAACAATACCCGGTATAAAGTATGTCATTGATCCTGGATGGGTGAAAGTTCGTTCTTACAACCCAGTGACAGGAATGGAGTCATTAACCATCAGTGAAATCTCAAAAGCACAGGCTCTTCAGAGGAGGTAAAAATGTTAGGCATTTTTGTGTTTGTACTACAGGATTATGAATTGATTTCACCTGATCACCATGGTTCATAATGCTTTTTTTGTCTAATTTGGCTAAATATGGCTGTACTAAGCTAATCGTCTTATGATGTGCATATTTGTTATGTGTCATATTTTTGCTTTAGGAACTGTTGATATTCATGTTTTGTTTTTTTTTTTTTAGAGAAAGGTAGTATACTACCGACTTCGTTTACTTTTGAAATAAACTTAGCTGGAAATGTGAAGCAACTAGGCTTTGAACTCGGGACCTCGGGTATCAACCAGCAAGCCCTTTGCCACTTGCGCTAGAGACGGTCGATATATTCATGTTTTGTTAATAGTTACATTATGGTTATAACTAAAGATGTTAGTATTGCACTCATTTGTTAATAATTATATGGAAGAGAGTGCTAATTTGATCGCCTTGATTTCGTTTTTACTTGAATGTGGGCATGTTGTAGCTTGATGCTTTCTTGTTTCTTGGAAACAAAGATTTATTTCTTGGTTAGATCGACTTCCAACCTTCTTCAAGCCTTGAATCTTGACCTGGCGAGCTGTTCAACATTTTAATGTGAATAGCAATTTCTTGATTTGTATGGGTCGTTGGATGTCTAATGAATGAACCCTCCATCAAATAGAGGATTTTTCATCCCTTTGACATTGCCAATTTTCTATTACATTTTTGAATATGCCTCGTTCTTTACTCTACTGTTAGTACTGAAATTGTTTACCAATTTATTTGTATTCTCATTGTTCTTTTAAATTTTATTGCTTCAAAAACATAAAAAAAATAGAGATGCTAAATGGTTTTGAAATCCTTTTTATGATGTTGCTAAAAGCCTGTATATCAGTTGTCTACATGGTTGCATATGATCTTTTATGTGGTATACTCAACCTGACCAGAAGAAAAGTCAAATCTGTTTGTTTGCTAACTTGCTTGATAAATGACCAGGATATGAAACTAAATATTATTTTTCTTACCACACTTTGTGCGTGTTGCATGTAGTGGTCGTGCTGGTCGGGAGGGCCCAGGGAAGTGTTTTCGGTTGTATACAGAAAGTGCTTTTAGGGAACTGAAGGATTCTACTATTCCAGAGATCAAAAGGTGCAACCTTGCGAATGTTGTACTACAGCTCAAAGCCCTTGGGATTGATAATACATTAGGGTTTGATTTCATGGAAAAGCCTTCAAGGTGAATTCTGATATTCTTTTTCAAGATGTATGTTGTCTACGGCTTGGTTTTCTGAGGAGCTGTGATCTTGGCTTGGTTTTTTGAAGAGCTGAATTCTAGCTGATAGGTTTTCATTTAAGTAAATCTCGTATGCACTGAATAAGGAAACACTTCTCCCTTTTCACCAAAGTTGGAAAACTATTTCAGTCTTTCCAATGCTTTTCCTTCTGATGGAAATACCTTCAATTTCATTAATTGGAATCCAAATTTTATCGTTGTGTGTGTTTTTATTTTTTCTCGTCTGGTTCCCAGACAAACTACCTTTTTTCATCATTGAAGAATGAAACTTTATTAAATTTAATCACTTCCATCAGAATAATAACCTTGTGGTTAGGAAGCTGCTTTAATTACACATTGGAAGCTGCTTTTGAATTACACATTGTGTGCAAGGAAGAAAATAAAAATGTCCTTACTGTGGTCAAATATTGAAAAGCATTCCTAATTTGTTTCAGTGATTTATTCTGCTAATTGTTTCTTGGAGGTCTAATAATTGCTTACTCTGGTACCAATTTGTCCCCCGGCCCACACCTCCCTTTTTTTTAATGGGTATGGTTTTGATGCCTTATTTGCAGGACTTCTATAGTGAAATCTCTGGAGCAGTTGCTCCTACTAGGGGCTTTGACGGATGACTGCAAGTTGTCGGATCCAGTTGGCCATCAAATGGCCAGGCTTCCTTTGGACCCTATGTACTCTAAGGCACTCATCGTGGCCAGTGAGTTCAAGTGCTTGGAAGAAATGTTGATAGTGGTTTCAATGCTTTCCGTGGAATCTATTTTCTACTCTCCTCGTGATAAGATGGAAGAGGTATGCACTATAGTGCTGGATATATTGAGAAGCTGAGTCATCTGCATGGACTGGTTGACTCAGTTTATCCTATTTAGCTTCCTTTTCTTACACTTTGGGCTGGTGCCTGTGTATCCTTGCTTTTGCTTTTACTTTCAGCAAATAGATAAGTCTGAAGTTATTGGTGCAGCAAGAAACTAAAATGAGATTCTAAGCCCTAAAAGAAAAGCTTTTATTTGGAATTTCTACTTCTTCTGCAGACAGAAGTTGCTTGTGTCATTTTTATGAGGTACTTCCTCTAGTAGTACAATTTAAACATCGATGAGTGCTTCCTCTAGTAGTACAATTTAAACATCACTTCATCGAATAGTACTATATCGCTACAATACCACCAAAAACTCTTATTTCAATAATGCCCTATGTATCACGAACGTGGCTATAAACTTCGTGCGTCCATGTTAGACACGAGTGTCTATGTTGCACCTGTGTTCGACGCGGAAGCGGATGCGCCATGGATGAGCGTTGAGTCCGATGCGGATGCACGACGCGCTCCTATGGCGCATCCATAAAAAAAAATTATTTTACTTTTTTTATACTTATATGATGTAAGTTGATAAATATTTTGGCTTTTTGATGAATGCATGGATACTCTTTTTGGACGATATAAATTATGTATGGTGGAGAGTTTCTTTCTTAAAAATATATGGACTAACAAGGTGAATTTTACTTACTTTCATTCGTATGAGAAATATGACAATATTTAGCAAAATTAATATTTATATATAATTAATATATATTATTATATTAATAATATAGGGCTTTTGCTTATATACCCCTTACTCCTATTAAATTTTTTCAAATTTACACCTCAATACCCAAAACACCCTTCTAAAACCCAATCCCATTAGTAAACCCTTGAGGGAAAGGATATATTTGAAGGAATTTTTTGAAATCAATAAGGGTATTTTGGTCATCCAGGGATTAATAAGATATTTTTGAACTTTTGCTGGGCATATTAGTTATTATCCCTAATAATATTATATATTTTATTAGCGGTGTCCATGCTACGTCCATGTCCATGTTCTAATTTTTTTAAATGCTATCGAGTCACCATGTATGAGTTGTGTTGTGTCCCGTGTCTCGTGTCCGTGACGCCTAGATAATGCCAAATAGGGCTGGAACACATCAACTGAAACTCTGGGAAACTATAATGGACACATGTATCCCAATTTATGTCTTGAATCATATCCTGATGTCGTACTTTTTTTAGATGAAAAAAAGAAGAATTCTATCCAATAATCTTATTTTTAGTTTCTTTTGTCTTGTTTCTTGCTTAGGCAAATGTTGCAAAGAAGAGATTTTCAAGCCCCGAAGGGGACCATATAGCTTTGGTGAATGTATACCGGGCATCTGCAGAATGCTTGGAGAAAAGCAAAAATGCAAAGATGAAAGAGAAAACCGTGGAAAAAGCTCTAAACAAATGGTGCAGGGAGAACTTCATCAATTACCGTGCTCTAAGGCATGCTCGAGATGTTCATAGGTTAGCTGCACTATTATTGTCATTATTTTTGGTTATGAAGGGCTTATCCTTCTTGATGTACTTGCATCAGCGTTTCATTTTCATTCTAACATTTGTCTTTATTCAACTCATGTATCGGGAGATAGTAAAGTTTGGAATGAGGAAAAATTGGAGTAAATATTTGGCCAAAATAAATGCGAAGGGAGATATTTACCGATTTGCTTGGCAATTTGTGGCCATTGTGATACTTGAAGATGGAAGCATGAAAAACCAACTTACAGATTGTATAATATCGAAGAAATTCAAGTTATTCAAAACTCATTAAGATGTTAGATTTGCATCACAGTTCATTTTAATACTGAGCAAATGTTTATTAGGTTGTTAGTCATCTGATATTGTCATCAGTTTAGTTCTTAAAGCTGAAAATTGGAAAAAAAAATTCCTTTCAAATTTGAAGGATGATGCCTTTGCATAACTTGTTTTTTTTATTTATTGTTTTTGTTTTATCTTTTACAATTTCTGTTTATTTATTTATTGTTTTTGTTTTATCTTTTACAATTTCACAGTCAAATTAAAGGGCATGTAAAGCAAATGGGCCTTGTTCTGTCATCATGTGGCGACGACATGCTTCAATTCCGCAGATGCCTTACTGCCTCTTTCTTCCTCAATGCAGCAAGGAGAGAACCAGATAGAT
This sequence comes from Tillandsia leiboldiana, assembly GCA_029204045.2. Lineage (NCBI taxonomy): Eukaryota > Viridiplantae > Streptophyta > Magnoliopsida > Poales > Bromeliaceae > Tillandsia > Tillandsia leiboldiana. The sequence continues at coordinate 7,130,125 of CM055074.1, read as the reverse complement.
CATACAGGTTTGTTTTTACACTACAAGTAAATTTAAGGAAATCGATGTAAAGCCAATGAAAGAGAAAATATTTTGGTCTAGTCACCTAGTCAATCGTTTCTTGATCAGAGGGCCAGATATATCATATAGTTTTGTTTTTAGCACTATACAAGTAAATTTAAGGAAATTGATGTAAAGCCAATGAAAGAGAATACTTTGGTCTAGTCACCTGGTCAATAGTTTCATAATCCAATAAGCATCTAGCGGATCAACCTGATAACCCCTGCTAGAGCACAAACTAGCTGCATTTCAATATTCGTTGCATATACTGGGTAGAGCACGAAATTACTTGAACTTAGGTGTATTTCACTTTCGTCTGCCCCTTCAACATAAGCAGTGGACACACCCTATGCTCACGTAAAATTCCTACATTTGTTCAACCCCCATTCAGACCAAGTTTGGAATTGTATTCTCCAAAAGCAGCTGCTTTAATGCTTTATACACCCCCCAAGAAATCAAAAGTGCTAGGAAGCTCTGCGTTCTCAATGCTGCAGAGTGGCGGTGGAAACCTCTACTGGAAAAGCTTCTCACCTGATGCTTCTGAGATGGAGGTTTCCACTGTCATTTCTCAATACTGGAAGGTCGGAGTTCAATCCAAGTGTTTTTGAATTTATTGAGCACTGTAAAGCATCAACGTGTTTCCAAACTAGTCTAGATAGTTTAGAGGAAATACTGATACGGCTACCACAGATAATACCACAGATAATAGCCACTGAATGGAGTTGATGAAAGGTATGATAATGAAACACTTAAATTAGTGCAGTTGTTGAGCGCTTCAATTTAAAAGTTGAGAAATTTACTTGCATTCTCATCTCAATAGAACTAGTGCTTAATTTCTCCAATTATACGTTCTTGTTTCATCATTAAGATTTAAGTATGAAATTTTTATTGACTATCTGAACCCATTTAATTTCTGTTACACGTATGTATATGGTCCCTGTTGGCCTCACTCCCAATGGTTTGTTTTCAGGACTACGGCTAGTGGTCAAAGCGTGCATATCCATCCTTCTTCATTGTTATCTGAAATAAAGCCAAAGCCGGATTGCATCATCTTCAACGAATTGGTTTACACTACTCAAAATTATGTCAGAAATGTGACGAGGATAGATCCATTGTGGTTGCCCGAACTAGCTCCTCAGTATTACGCTGCGGAAAGTTAATTATATTTTCCATTTTGTCTCACGATTTCTTGGCGGCATGAGGAATGTTACTTGTACACCCAATCATGAATGTACATCTTACGCTTCCACCCATCTAAGAGTGGGAGGCTTTTCCATCCATCACATCAAGTAATTGGTGAAATTTATTTTATTCTTGGATGGGTGGGGTGGGGTGTAAGATATACACTCCAAAAGAGGTGTATAGTTAGTTTTTTCTATTATTTAATGCATCATTGGCCTCTTTTGGTTTTAAATACTGGTAGGGAATTCTTGGGGTATAATCTGAAATTTTTATTCGGGTATTGGTACTGATATCTTATTACACAACACTCCCGACTGGATGTGTAAATTTGGAGGAATAATATGATTGGAGAAAACTTTTATTCAGAACCGAGTAGTAATTTTATTTTCTGAAATAATTGGGTAAAATTATGGAGTCTCATGCTCACGGTTCTTAAAAGAGCAATTAGTTTTTTTTGTCTTGCATATTTTTTTTTTTTTCATTTTGAGTCCAACTGGATGAAGTTTTGAATTTCTGAGGATAGAATAGCGATGATTGCTTTTCACGGTGGGCCCATCTACTCTCTTTCTACTTATCTTCTCGTCTACATCCCGCTTTCTTTTTCTCTAGCTTGTCCTCTGCGCATCCACCCGTCTCCCTGTCTCTCTCTCTCTCTCTCCAACCCACATCCACCAATGTTTCTCTCCACTGTCCTCTTGAGGCTTTAGTCTTGGTTGCGTTTGGTTCGGGGATAAGAAAAATTTAGTTATACTGGGGATAGGTATAAGTTATGGTATTAGCTGCGTTTGGTTCGGGGATAAGAAAAATTTAGTTATACTGGGGATAGGTATAAGTTATGGTATTAGCAAGAACCAGTATAAATTTCTGTTTGGTTGGGTTTAAGAGTTATACCGGGTATAAAAAAAATTATGTTTGGTAAGTTAAAGTGGAATAAGAAGAATAAAGAGGACTAAAATTTTAATTTATGATTAAAATTTTACAGATATAATTTTAAATATTTAATTTTAAATATTTATTAAAAAAATTATTAAAATTTATATTTTACTTATATATAAAAAAATTATTAAAAAAATTTATCATATAATTTATTAAAATTATATAATAAATTTATTAAAAATTAAAGTTAAAAATTTTAAAAGCTATAAAATTTAAAATTTAAAAATTAAAAATTTATAAATGTTAAAAATTTTAATTTTAATTATCTTAAATAATTAGTTAATTATCTAAATACTTAAATAATAATTTAATAAAATAATTAAATTAATTAAAATATTAGATTAATTAAAGAGTTAAAACAATAATTAAAATTATATTAATTTAATTAAGTTTATTCTCAAATGGGAGCAAGGCTTGTTCCAGGAAAAAACTGGAATAGTAATTTCAGTCTTATACAACTTATTTTTACCAAAACGAGGCCTTAGAGAAAAACTCAAAACGGATAAGTTTTGATTGTATTGTACCTTTATCAATGGCGACGTGACTTTCTTAGAAAAAAACTTTAAAATTGTCGGATAGTATATCTATAGATAAAATTTTTGTTATTTATTTGAAAAATACTAGGTGTACATCTCTTTAGGGGTGTACATTCTATACCTCAATTTATTCTGGGGTGGATATTATTCTACTCGTCACATCGAATAACGAGTGGAATTCATCCCACTCCAGAATGGAGTGGGGTGTAAGATATACATCCCTTTAGGGGTGTATACTTATATATACCCTATTTATAAAGAGTAATGCTACATGTACACCCCGAAGGGGTGTACATCCTACACCTCCACCATTTTAATGGTGTCGATATTTTTTACGGGTCACATCAAATGACCACTCATCACACCCCCACTCTTAGATGGGTGGGGGTGTGAGATGTACACCCCTTACGGGTGTACAAGTAGCATTTTCCATTTATAAATGAGCAATGCTACATGTACACCCCGAAGGGGTGTACATCATACATCTCCACCATTTTAATGGTGGCGATATTTTTTACGGGTCACATCAAGTGACCCATCATCACACCCCCACCCTTAGATGGGTGGGGGTGTGAGATGTACACCCCTTACGGGTGTACACATAGCATTTTCCATAAATCTATACCTATCTTATAAAAAAATATAATAATAATCTTTGTATATGAACATTCCTTTGGAGCAGCTCTCCTCCTAGAAAAAAACTGCACGAGCCCTTGCGCACACGTAAAACACCCTCAATGGCGCCGCCCAAGCGAGCGAAACCGAAAGGGGACTCCGCTGCCGCCGCCTCCTCCGCCATCCCCGCCGCCTCCGCCGCCTTTCCCGGATGCCTCCGCCTCCTCCCTCCCTCCACCGTCGCCATCGCCGTCCACGCCAAGCCCGGCTCTAAGGTCGCCACCGTCACTGGTACGAACCCCCAACCCCCCTGCTCTCTCTAGATCTCTCTAGATCGTTCTAGATCACTGCAGATCACTCTAGATCTCTCTAGATCTCTCTCTTTTTTCGAATCTGAAACCCTAGCTCTCAATCGGGTCGCAGAGATCGGGGACGAGGCTCTCGGGGTTCAGATCGACGCCCCTGCGAGGGATGGAGAAGCTAACGCTGCGCTTCTCGAGTACATCAGCTCGGTGAGAGCCTATCTTTGTTGAGAATTTTTTTTAATTAAAATTTCAGTTTACTTGTATAGCTTATAGTAATTATAAAATTACAAGTTCCTTTCTGGACTAATTCAATGTGTGAGCAATTGAATTAGCGTGTGAGCAATTGAATTAGCCCTAATTTCCCTAATGAGACTTAAATCAGTTCAAAATTTGGAATTTGATGTTTACCATGACCTACAAATAGTGGGATCGCCAATTTAGGTTTTGTGGTACTCGAAGATGATAGATGTTTTTGCTTAGAAAACACAATATCAATTTGGATTATTAGGATAACAAGTAACTTTTTTGACTTATTGGTCGATGGACTTTTTGTGTAAAATCACATTGGATATAGGTAAACATACTCTTTTTAAAATAATTTTAGAAGTTTTTTATATTTGCTAATTAGCCTTGCTAAAACTTTATTTGAAAAACTAATTCTATTTTATCCTACTTAGCACTACACTAAGTAGGGTAGAAATATGAAAGAGTAATAGAAAGCGGTGAACGATTCACCGTCTTTCAATGTTCCCACCAGACTTAATGATATCTATTGTGAAGGCGGTGAATCGTTCGTTGTCTTATGAAGACAACAAATAATTCATCGTCTTGCATAGATTAATTTTTCAACCAACAATTTGCTGTGTTTAAGTCCCTGAGAACTAAAAATTTTTGATAACAAACACAACAAAAGTAAATGGAGCACAAAACTGAATGAAATATAATATAACACATATTCAAAATAGTTTAAATGTTAATAAAAATTCATTGATAATAAATGAGGGCAAAATCCTTGCAGCTTTTCCTCTCCCTCGACGTTCTTGGCCATGCCTACATCCACGGTCACGGCCATGATTATGGCTACGGCCAACATCGAGCTCATTAGCAATTATGTTGTCAAGTGGCTCGATGTTGCTATATGATCGAGATTTTCAATGATGATGCCCTTATTATACTCAGGGACCTCATGAGTCTGCTGCGGCACTAGTCGATCGCTCTCTACAACGGTGGTGTAGATGTTGGCAAGAGCTATGATGGGGCGAGTGATGACGTCGAAAATACATCTGAGTGGGTTGTGTATTCGACGTGGACAATGGAAGGGAGAATGTCTGAGATGTAGAAGGAGATATTGAAGAAGACTGAATCAGAGGTAGAGTGTGGCGTACTTGAGTGTTTGATGTTGACGCTTGAGCATGATCCCTGCTTCTTGGATCTCGGACAGTTGGCAGAGTAGGTAGATACTCCAGCACTATCTCCATATGCAATGTATCTCCATATGCAATGAGATGCTTGTCAGAGTTTCTAACATCATACATAGTTCAGGATGATTGTCTATTAATTGCTTGATATTGTAGTTCGTCCGTTGTAAGGTGTCGATCTGTATTGCAAACACTAACTTGTGATTCTTTGATTAGATTGACATGAATTTCAAAATATAGGTTGCATTATGGTACCGGTCTTCTCTCTATTTGTTCATGAGGCTGGAAGGTTATTGAAAAATGCTGTATTGGGTGAGATATCAATCTCTTTATTATCATCCAGTACTACCGCATGTAAATATAGATGGCCTATATCGAATCATTATCGACAATTAGAAACAGATCAATAATATTCTCTAATCTCTATGCCGACCTCTGGATGTGTGCAGCATGAAAGACGCCGCAATCCTTATCAGACCCCCTTTATAAATGTTCCCAAGCCATTCTTCCCTATGTCCCGAGTATCAAACTATTCCAGGACTTTCGTTGTTCTTTACTTTGTTGGAATACTTGTGTTGCCTTAAATACCTCCGTCACTATCCACTTATTAGTCATTATAAAATTGCTCAATCCGCTAAACAACAAAACATTTATCAAGCCTTCTTTTTGTCTTAACAGAACATTTAGTCATTATAAAATATCTCCCTCATGCACCTTTTCCTTTAGCATATGTTTGTCACGCTCGGAGACTGCCTATTTGGTCAGTTCGGGCACGCTAACAGACCTGCCAAACGGGCATGACCTCTCTATATCTGAAAGGAACGGAACAACCATCTCAAGCAATACAATGAGTATAATGAGATATCATATCAGAGTAAATTACTAAACTGAGCATTCAACTTTAAACATAAATACAACTGAATAAAGCTGAAATAAAATACTAGAATGAATATTTGCTATATAACAATTAGGTACAAATTTTCTCTTGTTTATCCTCACCAAAATACAATGTTCACTCCAAAATAAAAAATGGGTATAATACCACTAGATCTTCTAGGTCTCTATGTTGTTGGGCCCTTGCCCCCTATCGTGTGCCTCACCGGCTGTATCTGGATCTGTAAAAGTGGAAACCAACCGGGTGTGAGAAGTACGAATAGTTCCCAGTGGGTTCATCCACCGAGAAATATGCTCTATACCTCTTGATCCAATGAAAGCATTAGTAGCAAGATAATAGGGAAAGCTGTAAATACTATACTAGCATGCTGATATAATAATCACTACACTACTAGTCCATATTCTATGCCATAACGCTACCATACTATGCCATACTAGGCCACTATACAATAATTCGGTCACTATGCCACTATACAAGGGTTGCTCCTAACCCGATCACATTCAGTCACTTTCATTTTCTTTTACTTTTAGCCTTTCGAAAGTATCTCGTCCAACGGGGCCCCTGCCCTAGGAGTCATGCTCCCAATTGACGAGTCTAAAATCCGAAGGTGCATTTTACATTTACTTTTCACTTTTAAAATATTTTTCGTCTTTATTTGCCATGACCTCTACGTAGCCCACTAGCTAATTGGGTCCCATTAGCTTACCTACCCATCATGTGCATACTCTCTAGGCCACATGTCCCGAACCGTTCATCGATCGGTTCCATATTATAATACCTCATGAAGAGCCCGAATAGTCAAGCTACTCTCCAATCGGTGGGCCCACAACGTCGAGGGTGATTGGCATCGCCGCACCCGCTAGTCACTTGGAGTCGAGGGGTATCAGCATCTCCAAGCACTGCACAGTCACTTGGTGTCGAGGGGAATCGGCATCACTAAGCACTATATAGTGAGTTGAGGGTCATCGACATCTCCCGCCACTGTATTAGGAGTCGAGGGTGATCGACATCTCCCGCCAAGCCATTTCGGAATATCGCGACCTTGGTCACTGTCTCACTCTAGGTTCCACGACTCTAGGACTATAACATATGTCTTTTACCTTTCTTGCTTACTTTCCTCTTCTACCCTAGGTTATTAACTCTAGGATAGTTAGGATGTCCCAAGGACATCAATTTAAGTTATAGTTCTTTTATGTAACACTTTGCCCATTCGACCCTAAGTTCTTAACTCTAGGGTTACAAGATGTTCCATAGACACCAACTCACTTATACTTATTCATTAACCCTATGTTTAAAACCGTAGGCCCCGTTTGGTTCGAGAATAAGCTATTTTTGTTTATTCCTGGAATAGGTATAACTTTTGGAATAGAAAGGAATTTGATCAATTTTGTAGTTGGACGAAAATCGAGATATTCTAAGAATGAGAAAAATTGTATTTGGATGATTGGGTTGGAATAGTAGGAATAAAAGTAATTATGATTGAGAACGAAAATAATTTATCTAAATAATAAGTATTTAAATATTAGTAAAATAATATTTTAACAAGTTAATAAATTAATTAATTAGAAATACCATATGAAATGACGAAGAATGTCATTAATTAATGAATAACTATAAAAAAAAGACAATATGTTAATATTAATTAATTATTTATATTTTTAATTAATACATTAATCAGATAAATTAAAATATTAAATATTTAAACAATGTAAATATTAGTTAATTATTATATAAGCATATCAAATAATTAATTATTTAATTAGATAATTAATTATAAATAATAAATTAATTATTATTTAAATAATTTTTAATTTAATAAATCAAATGAATAGTAAGTTAATTATTAAAAAAATTAATTGCATTAATTATATTTTATAATTATTTATAACTCAATTAGTAGAGGAATATTAATTATATTTTATAATTATTTATAACTCAATTAGTAGAGGAATATTAATTATATTTTATAATTATTTATAACTCAATTAGTAGAGGAATAAGATAGAGAATAGCTTGTTCCACCCAATAGGTGGAACTACTATTCTCCTCTCTTAACGGGTTATTCTAGAATAACCCGTTAAGAGGAGAATAGTAATTCTTAACAATCTCTAACACCATTCGGGAGAATAAGGAGAATAAATTTCTTATTCTCCCTTTATTCCTTCAACCAAACGGTACCTTAGGGTGCCACGATGTTCCAAGGGCACCAATTTGCTCATATCACATTTAGCCTAGAGTTCATTGATTCTATATTTTTATGTCACACTTAACCTAGAGTTCATTGACTCTATGCTCTCATATCATATTTAATCTAGAGTTCATTGACTCTATGTTCTCATTTCATACTTAATCTAGAGTTCATTGACTCTATATTCTCATTTAGAGTTTATACTTTATACACTTGCCTTAGGTTTTCTTTTTCTAAGTTTCATGCCACTTAATTTATGACTTAAATTCTTCTTAAGTCGAATGCCACACAATTCAACCTAGGTTTTCTCCTAAGTTCCATATCACCCAAAGTTTGACCTAGGTTTCTCCTAAGTCCATTTCCATGCAAAGGTAACCTACCTCTAGGTTTTCTTGTTCACATATATGCAAGGTTAAACATTGAAATCCACATTTACCACTTAGGGCTAAACCCTAATTCTTAAACATATACACATGCACTAAATGCATTTACTCTTACATTAATGCTTCTAAATCATAGAAAAGCAAAGAAAAAGAGATGAGTTCACCATTTTTGGTGAAATCCCCCACCTTTGTGTCCTCTTGCAAGAACTTAGGCTTGATCCACTATTTCTCCAAGAAATTTTCTAAGACGGGATAAAAATCCATAAAAGATCAATAAGTCTCTTCTAAAGCCCCATAGAACTCAAAAATGCTTAAGCCCTAGAAGTTTACCTCTTGTTCTTGCCCCAAAATGTGGAGAAGAAGGCTCCTTCTAGCTCCAAGAACCTCCTTTGGAAGCCTCATTCAAGTCTCTTACCTCACAAGAGATTAATCCCTTCAATTCTCCTAGCTAGGGTTTCCTCTCCCAAGCTTCTAGAGAGAGAACGAGAAGAGAGAAATGGGATAGGAGAGGAAAATGGGGTTGCTGTGAGGGGAGGATCATGTTTTAAGCTGGGCTAACCCAACTTAAACCCCCACACTAAGCATGGTTAAACCACTTTGCTCGTGCTGTCAGGGGCTTGGGGTACCGGTACGCGGGCTAGGGTATCGGTACGCAGACTCTGGTTCCGGTATGTCTCTCCTGATTCCTCAAAAATCCGAGAGCTGGATTTTCTAGCTTTCAATGGGGTTTCAGTACGTGTCTTGAGGTACCAGCACTCCATGCAGCAATTTGAAAATTTACAGATTTTGCCTTTCCAAGCTCGCTTTCCAACTCAACTTTGGTTCGGATGCCCTTTGTTTCGAACCAAACTTGCTTTATCTCATTTTACCCACATTTTTAGACATGTTTAGGGTGCCTTATCCGCACTTTGCCATTTTAGCGAAAGACGGTGCACTACAATATTCCTACATATTTACTAAGTATTAAATTCTAGCATTATCTCCCTATATAAAGAGAAGAAATATAATACAGTATATTCTAGATAGTACACATTTATTTATGTCATGTGGCACCCTTACCATACACTACGATTTTCTGGTGGGTTGGGGAGGGAGCAACGATGGGATGCAATATGTTAGAGAAATAGCACGACTTAAAAAATACAATATGTTAGAAAAATAGCACAACAAAAAAAAAAGATTTTTTCTCCAACACAACGCACAACAACTGCGCATCCTCCCCGACGTGGCCCAACCCTATCCTACACAGGCCTCACACTTTTTGTGCGCGGTGGCTAGGTATGGTGGGGTAGGGGAGGTTTGGGGTTGTGGTAGGTGGTCGAGGCTAGGCCTCCTCAGACCCGGTCGAACTCCCTGGGGCACGACGACATGGAAGAAGTGGGAGGATGTGCTTGACAGAGATGAGAAGGTCGCGAGAGAAGGGGAGCACGCTAGAGAGAAAAGGGTAAAAAGAAAAAAAGGAAGGAAGGAAAGTACCATCTCCCGCCGCTGCCGTTTCCGCCGTTATCTTGGCCGGAGGGTTTGTCGACGTCGTCTTGGCCAGAGGGTTCGTCGTCATAGTTTGATTTGGGAAAGAGAAGAAAAAGTTTTTTTTTTGTTTACTTCTTACTAGAGAAAGGAGAGAATGCGTCGTGAGAGAAAGAGAGGGCATCACACGCCGAAGGAATTTTTTTTTTTTAAAGTCAGAGTGGAGCGATCAAATACTCTAATTTTTACCGTATAGTTTAACTATGCCATAGTTTTTAGGCCTGTTTAAAGTCTATCGAAACAACGACATAGTTAAAACAAACTATCTTATGGTATAGTTAAACCCTATTTTTGAGCCCATCCAAACGAGCCCTAAGTCAAATTCATTAATAATGTGAATAAAGAACAAAGGAAATAATCTCCATGTTTTCTAAATCAAGCAAACTATTATCTAATCTCCAATTCTAGCTCGAAATATGTTGGATCGTCCTTAACTTTAAGTATCACAAACGTCACTCCAATAGACTTTCAAATGTACTCGAGATATGTCGAAATGAGCTTGAAGAAGACGTGAGGTATGGGAAACGAAGGGAAGTGTCACGCCCCGGGTTACAGCAGCTCCCCGGGCATGCTAATAGACCTGTCGTATGCACGGGGATGCTCCTGCACATACAAAGTGTAACACAGCTTTCAATTCTCATATACACATGGTACATACATGTGAAATGCATGTAAGTAAATGTATCAGAACCAAAATACAGCTATACTATCACAGCTACAACTATATAAGTCACAACTGATCGACCTAAAACAATATATACAACCTCTCTCTATATACAACATGTACACTCCATCCTTGCTAGAGGGTTACTTCACTAGCTTGTCCAGGGTAGGAGGTGCTATCTAGCTCGCAATTCCCTTACTATGATCCTCTATCGATGATGACAGCTCTGAAAGAAAAACAATAATAGAAGTGTGTGAGAACTACTGAAAAATAATTTTTAGTGGCTATAGTCGTCAATAGCGACGACCTACATCACTAGGTCTACTCGAGGCATCAATAGTATAAGTTGTGAAAAAAATAAATGACAAGTTCAATGAGCTATCAACTATTATGCTACTATTATGCCTCTACAAAGTGAAAGTATCAAAGATAAGAAAACACATCTCATCATGCATCAAATGTGATAACTGACAACAACTACAATATCACCTAATCCCAACAACCAACTCATAAGTCCGATCAAGCTTGTGCCATGCCTAGTGGAACATTGAGCAATAGCACATTGATCACTAAGGCTCTCAACTATAGGCAGCTTGGACGATCCCATAGCTACGTGGCTACGCCTCCGAAGGGCCATCTCGTTGGGGAGCGACTCTACGCCAGTAAATATGTAGTTGAACTCAATTTGGCTCTTGCAGGCTGTAATCACACATCACGATCAACAAGATCTCATAATCCTTTTTTGCATATCACTTTCACATAATCTCAATATCTCATATTAACATAATAAATCCACATAGTACTCATCTCAAGAAAATAGGGTATGTAATATGCCAACAAGTAAGTTTCCAAAATGTTCAAATAAACCATAGTTCAAGTACCAAAGTTTCTCCAATATGCTCTTATATCAAGATATGAATGAAGAACTACATATTAACGTGGATATTCAAGGTATTGGAACATAAAAATTCAGATAGAAACATAAGTAAATAGACATAGAGTTAGTTCACCGTGTTCGGCATACGAGCACCCACCAAATCAACTCCAATCCGTAGTAGTCCTCAATTTAAGCTCTCGTCTTCATATTAACCCTAAATAAAGAAGTTTCCCATATTAAATCTCGGCTAAGAACCACCTCTACATAACCACATCAAAAAAATTCTTCCAATACTATCCATATTAAAGAAACTATCTCAAAATCCTTAATACATATCCCAAGAACACCAAATCTCACCATTTACTATGCTCTAATTTAATGGAACATAAGATGGAATCCTCTAAGAGCTTTCCTCCTTGCTCCTCAGCCCAAAACTCAACCTTAGAGATATTAGGAGTAACTAGGAAGAATTAGAAATCAAACCAAAGCTATAAAAATAGAGAAAAAGCAAGAAAAAGAGATGGAGATGGAGAAAGAGAAAGGAAACCTAGAAGAACTACATATTGACATGGATATTCATGGTATTGGAACATAAAAATTCAGATAGAAACATAAGTAAATAGACATAGAGTTAGTTCACCGCGTTCGGCATACGAGCACCCACCAAATCAACTCCAATCCGTAGTAGTCCTCAATTTAAGCTCTCGTCTTCATATTAACCCTAAATAAAGAAGTTTCCCATATTAAATCTCGGCTAAGAACCACCTCTACATAACCACATCAAAAAAATTCTTCCAATACTATCCATATTAAAGAAACTATCTCAAAATCCTTAATACATATCCCAAGAACATCAAATCTTACCATTTACTATGCTCTAATTTAATGGAACATAAGATGGAATCCTCTAAGAGCTTTCCTCCTTTCTCCTCAGCCCAAAACTCAACCTTAGAGATATTAGGAGTAACTAGGAAGAAGTAGAAATCAAACCAAAGCTATAGAAATAGAGAAAAAGCAAGAAAAAGAGATGGAGGAGATGGAGAAAGAGAAAGGAAACCTAGAAGAACTACATATTGACATGGATATTCATGGTATTGGAACATAAAAATTCAAATAGAAACATAATTAAATAGATGTAGAGTTAGTTCACTGCGTTCAGCATCTGATCACCTACCAAATCAACTCTAATCCGTAGTAGTGCTCAACTTAAGCTGTCGTCTTCAAATCAACCCTAAATAAAGATGTTTCCCATAGTAAATTTCGCTAAGAACCACCTCTACATAACCACATCCTAAAAAATTCTTCCAATACAATCAATATTAAAGAAACTATCTCAAAAACCTTAATACATACCCCAAGAACATCAAATCTCTCCGTTTACTATGCTCTAATTTAATGGAACATAAGATGGCATCCTCTAAGAGCTGTCCTCCTTGCTCCTCAGCCCAAAACCCTCCTTGCTCCTCAGCCCAAAACCCAACCTTGGAGAGATTAGGAGTAACTAGGCTGAAGTAGAAATCAAACTAGAGTTATAGAAATAGAGAAAAAGTAAAAGAAGGAAACGGAGAAAGAGAAAGGAAACTTAGGGTTCTCAGTTGAAAATGGATAGAAGAGGCAGCTGGAGTTGAGGGTTATCCTATAGAGTTGAAACAATTGCATATAAATCCCTCAAACCCAAAAAATTGCAATAAAACTTCCTTCAGCTTGCGCCAGGTTTCGGGCGTCCAAAAGCTCATTGCTGACTCAGCTGCTCGCAGGTTCCGGGATGCCTCTTCGCTCATCCGCACCATTCTGGGTGCCCATAGGGAATTCCGAGTGCCAAAATAAGTATGGTAAACAATAATCCGAGCTCTCGGGCTGAGCGTTCGAATCCACTTTCAGGCCTTCGAATCAGAGTTCGAAAACATTCGGGCATCCACAGGAGAATCTGGATCGTCTTAAACACTGAAATCCCACACAACACACCATTTCTGAGCACTCGCAATCATTTAGGGCATCCGGAAATGCTCAGAAACTCCAGTTTCTACAGAAAACAATTCCGGATTCCGTTTTTGCGCCAAAACTAACCCAACTCGCCCAGAAAATCTTCAGAACTCTTTAGTATCAAATACTATTTTATACTAAGACTTTACTAATTTGCGGTCCAGTACATTACAGGAACATGCGATAGATGTAAGATTCAAAAACCTAAAGATAATGAAAAAGATGGAGAACAAACTATGGAAGATAATGGAAAGGAACAAAGGACGAGAAACCCTGTCCGACGGCCCAAACTCACCGATGGAGAGGCAGTATATGTGAAGGAACTGCTTGTTGGAATTTTGTTGGAGACTTCTTGTATAGTTTGTGTACTCAAGGCATAGGTGCTGTTTGTGCATGAAAAATCTGTATTGCAATTTGCAAGTTATCATCCTTTAATATAACCATAACAACGGCTGGTGTTTAGTTGTAATTTATTTCGTAGTAGACAAGTGTATAATTTTCTTAAGCAACATAGTCATAGAGTGTAAAATGTACAAATCTATTGCTGCAACAGTAAGCGTGCATTATAGTGTTAACCATATCTTAGAAACTCTAGTCACAGTGAATGAGTGAAATCACCGGACCCAAATCGGAATCAAGTGTTCCCAGCTTTTGAAGAGCAAAATATGATTATTATTATTAATTTTTGTTATCATCATGTGTTCAATTAAACCAGATTCCATCAACCTTACGATATTGGAAGAATCTCATATGACTTGAGTTGCTTTATCCTGATTATGATCTTGTTAAAAGCTTACATGTAATTTTCTGTTAGTGAATGTGGGTAGATGATTGGCTTCGTAAAGTGAGGTTTCTGAATATTATTAGTAACTAGTCATTTTCTTAAGTTTGAAACTTTGTAGAATAATTACATAGGTGTATAAGACTCGATTGAAATGTCTTTATGCTAGTCTAATCGACTTGGCTTCAACTTGCAAATTGTTTGATAGTGAACTATGTTTGTAAAGAATCAACGGATAGCATGATTTATAATAGTAAATTTATGGGTTTCTTCAGGACAGAAAACAGATTAATAAAATTTGATGCCCTCGACTTGAAGACCTCTAGTAGATTGAATGCAGTTGAATGAGTGGTATAAAGCTTACTACCTTGTGCTCAACCTTTTCCCGCGTTTTTCTGGATAAGGTTTCACTTATCTCAGGATATAATATATATATAGCCCCATTGAAAGGGGTGGAACTCTGTTGTTCCAATACTATACTCTTTTCTTCATGGCGCAAAGAAAAGTGTGCCTTTATTTGTATGATTTCTGTGCTTGCCATCATATTAAGCAACCAAATTTACCCTTCTATACTCTGGAAAAATAGGACAAGCCAGGGATAAAAGGACCATCCTAACTCCTTGTCCTGTGGGACTTGATCTTTGCATTCAATTATGAAACTGTTTTTAATATGGATAACCATGCTAATGTGTTACCTTTCTTCTTTTTGTTTTCGATTTCATCGTCTTTTCTTTTTAAACCAAAGTTCATTACAAATTTTCAAATCATTTAAATGTAAATTGTGCAGGTATTAGGAGTGAAGAAAAGGCAAGTATCTATTGGCTCTGGTTCGAAATCAAGAGAGAAGGTTGTGCTCGTTGAAGATGCAACTCTCCAGAGTGTCTTCGAAGCTCTAAACAAGGCCTGTAGTTCTTAATGATGTACTCAATAACGAAACTGTATAGTATATGTAATTTATATGTTCCATTTTTCAGATTGTATAAATCTACTAAATTTTAGAGGATGCATGATTGTAAATAAAGAAAATGAAAATGGTATGATGTGGCTCACAATGCGACAATACTGCAGTTGCCCTTTTTTACTTTTTTTTTTTTTTTTTTTTCATTCCATATCCAGTGCTTCTTTCGGATATTCTCATTGCAATAGTTGGACTCTTTTTAGGGTTTCTGAGATTTGTATAGCAAATGGATGTAATTAAAAGGATAGGCAGAGAAGAATCCTTTTTCTTGTAATCTTGCGTCAGCTTCTTAAATAGATCATAATAGTTAAGAACCTGCTCTCCGTGGCGAAAGCTCTTATAATTATTTTGTAAAAAAAAAATAAAAAATCTAACTAAGTTACACGCACGTCGAATTTGAAATATAACATAATTTAAAAAAAGTTACTATAGTAGTTATGCATATATTTTTTATGATGCTTCTCGGGTTGGTCTAGAGTGTCTTGATGTAGAAGGATAAGGTCATTGCATACGCGTAACAACAGTTGAAGCTGTACGAGTAGAACTATCCCACACATGATCTGGAGCTCGCGGCAGTGGTATTTGCCCTCAAGTTGTAGAGGCACTACCTTTATGGCGTTTGGTTGAGTTCGTTAGTGCCTCGGGATTCGTGAGAGCTGGTTAGCTGAGTCGTCGAGAGTACTCCGACCGTCGTGCGAGATGTTTGAGGATCCTGAGTCCTTCCGTTTTGAGAGTGAGCGTGGATTTTGACTATAGCCTGCATGACCCACCTTGAGCTCGACAGAGATGCGCGGATACCTTTTTCCTCGGTGGGGTCGCGCCCCTCGAGTGCCCTGTCCGGAGTGGGCCTATTACTTTCGCATCGTGACTTTTCGATGCTGTCCCTCTGGCTGGGCCTTTTTTTAGGCAGTCACGGACGCAGTCCTTCTGGCTGAGCCAGTTTTGGCAGTCACAGACGCCCTACGTAAGTCCAGTCCTCCGTGGATGTACTGGCAGTAGGTAGGCGCAGGCTTGACTGGACCCTATGATGCAGTCAGTTCGATTGGGTCGATTGAGCACCTTGGGTGCGAGTAGTTGCATATCTTTTTATCTGTATCACCCATTAAGCATTTAGATAGAGGCATGGTAGCTGTAGAGTATCTCCAGCTTTTCTTGTTCAGTTGTTACTGCATTGTTATCTTATGCCTCTAGTAGACTTAGTGGGCAGACCGTCGGGCTTGGTGGCGGTACCCACTGAGAACTACGTGTTGATGTAGTTCTCACACCCGTTGGGGGGTTCTCTCCATCCTTTTTCTTTCCTCTCATTTGTTTTGTAGAGTCATCTATAGGAGATGCTGATTCTGCTATTGCTGTTCGAGGCGAGGGAGTCGCGAGCTAGATCCCTACATGTCGTTAGAGAGTAGCTGTACCCCAACATTGGTGATTTGTAGTACAGTCAGTATATTAGTTTTATTTCTGCTTTTGAGAGATTATTGTAGTGAGGATATGACTTGTACTGAGAGCCTGTACATTGATGTATTATTTCAGGTTACCCTCCCTGTTGAGTTCTGGGTTATTGTATCTGAGGATTTTGTATTTGATCATTTTTTGGAGATGGATATTGTATCATTATTTCCAGTTGTACAGTGGTTGGATTTTAGTTTTACAGCACTTGTCTTTATAGCTCTGATATCTGTTTAGCTGTAGTACCTTTTTCCTTGCAGGTTGGACGCTTCGCCTATGCGAGGTTTTCGTATAGGCGGCGGATCTGTTTGCGAGTCCGGGTCGCAGTTTCGACCCCGGGGCGTGACAGATTAGAGTGGTATCAGAGCCTAGGATGTAGGTCATTGTGGACTTTAGAAACCCTAGGCTTGTGGTTGGACACTAGGATGACTTCGTGAGATTCGTGATTTTTAGCGAGAGTCCTGATTGAGTTTTATACCTCTCCCAAGGGATGGGATGAGTGATCGGCATGTTTATTCTCCTAAGTGATTATGTTAGCTGCAGACAGCATAATGCTGTGGAATGGGTGACATGCTCTAGACTTTCGCTAGATTGGGTCGAGTGTTTGTTGTATGCTGTTTGCAGTTTTTGTCGTGGTGAGCGGTGTCTCCCCGACGCTGGGTTTTGACCCGTGTGCACCCTGTCGTAGCTGTGGAGCTCGAGCGGTTAGTTTTGGGCCGGATACCCGGATTGAGGTCTGTCTGCGATCTCGAATGACTCATCTCGCGCGGTTCCTCTGGGGATTCCTGTGGGATGGTATTCACGATTCAGATTTATATTTATATATGTGGATGGGGATGGGTGTAGGTGTATGTGGGTATCAGGTATTGTGGATTCATGACTTCCAATAGACGCAAGCATCTATTGTTAATTACCCCCCATGTGATTGGAGCACCTTCGATTAAGAGACCTTTGTAAGGAGGATAGAATAAATCGTATCCTAATGATTGACCAAATCCTAAGTATATGTGTTAGGATTTAGCTGGATTTGAAATTGACTCGATCCCGATTATATGTGTTGAGGACTAGTCGACATTAAACTCTAAGTATATGTGTTAGAGTTTAATTGGGTTCAATTGGCTCTAAGTATATGTATTAGAGTCCAATTATATTTGATTTCGCATTTGGCGTATGTTCTGAAGTGGAGACATGACCAAACCCCAATCCTATATGTATTAGGATTGGCCGAGCTTGATATGTTTTTAACTCTAGTTATATGTGCTAGAGTAAAAGGTTGACTAACCCTAAGTATATGTATTAGGATTAGTTGAGTTGATTTGGTTTCTACCCTAGATATATGTGCTAGAGTAAAAAAAGTTAACTACACCCTAAGTATATGTATTAGGGTTAGTTAGGTTGATTTGGATGGACTCTAAGTATATGTGTTAGAGCTGGATCGAATTGGATTTGGCTAAATTCTAAGCTTATGATTTAGAATCTAATCGGTTTGAATATAATTTTGCCTTAATTATATGTGTTAAGGCGATGAGATTGAATGAGTTTTGGGTTTTATTTGTGGATCGAATGGGTTTTGGGTTTTATTTGTGGGTTAGAATGGGTTTTGGATTTTATTTGTGGACTCGGCTTATATTATATATGGACTGGATTTGGGGCAGTGTGTGGACTGAGCCTATGTCATATGTGGATTGGATTCAGTGCCCATATATGGATTGGGTGCGTTATTTATTAGGTCTCTTGGACTTAGGCTCCAAGTTGATTAGACCCTATTTGAATCTTGTTTGAAATCGACTCTGGATTCAAAGAAATTTCTGTTTGTTTCGATATATCCTCTTTTATTTTATTTTATTTGGGATACGAGGGGAATCCCGTAATCTTATCTTGGGGTTCGAAGAAAATTCCTTACATTATCTTGGCATTGCATCTCTTTTATCTTATATTTGATTTGGGATCCGAAGGAAATCCACTAATCTTATCTTGGGGTTCAATCCCTTTTATCTTGTAATTTGATTTGGGATCCGAATGAAATCCACTAATCTTATCTTGGGGTTCAATCCCTTTTATCTTATATTTGATTTGGGATCCGAAAGAAATCCACTAATCTCATCTTGGGGTTCAATTCCTTTTATCTTGTAATTTGATGTGGGATCCGAAGGAAATCCACTAATCTTATCTTGGGGTTCGATCCCTTTTATCTTATATTTGATTTGGAATCCGAAAGAAATCCACTAATCTCATCTTGGGGTTCAATCCCTTTTATCTTGTATTTGATTTGGGATCTGAAGCGATTCCTTTTTGGCTTAACCTAAGTTCGGATGTCCGAAGAAATCATCCGAACCGAATTTTTTCTTCTTCTTTTTTTTTTTTTCTTTTGAGCCTAAAGTAAGGGGCGTCCGAAGAGGTCCCGAACCGGCTTTATTAAATTCCTTTTTTTCTTTCTTTTGAGCCTAAAGTAAGGGGCGTCCGCAGAGGTCCCGCCTAAAGTAAGGGGCGTCCGCAGAGGTCCCGAACCGGCTTTATTAAATTCCTTTTTTTCTTTCTTTTGAGCCTGAAGTAAGGGGCGTCCGCAGAGGTCCCGAACCGGCTTTTATTAAATTTCTTTCTTTTGAGCCTGAAGTAAGGGGCGCCTGCAGAGGTCCCGCACCGGCTTTTATTAAATTTCTTTTTTTTCTTTTGAGCCTGAAGTAAGGGGCGTCCGCATTTTCTTTTGAGCCTGAAGTAAGGGGCGTCCGCAGAGGTCCCGAACCGGCTTTATTAAATTTCTCTTTTTTTTTTTCCCTTTTCTTTCTTTTGAGCCTAAAGTAAGGGGCGTCCGCAGAGGTCCCAAACCAGCTTTATTAAATTTCTCTCTTTTTTTTTTTCTTTCTTTTGAGCCTAAAGTAAGGGGCGTCCGCAGAGGTCCCAAACTGGCTTTATTAAATTTCTCTCTCTTCTTCTTCTTCTTGTTTTTTTCTTTCTTTTAAGCCTGAAGTAAGGGGCGTCCGCAGAGGTCCCAAACCGGCTTTATTAAATTTCTCTCTTTTTTTTTTCTTTCTTTTGAGCCTGAAGTAAGAGGCGTCCGCAGAGGTCCCAAACCGGCTTTATTTTATTTCTCTCTTTTTTTTTCTTTACCTGAGAAATACGTCTAAAAAAAATGGCCGAGGAAGTCGATTGGGGGTGCTGAGAAAGTCGATCGGAGTTGCTGAGGAAGTCTACCGGAGGAGTTGAGAAAGTCGATCGGAGTTGCTGAGGAAGTCGATCGGAGTTGCTGAGGAAGTAGTTGCTGAGGAAGTCGACCGGAGTTGTTGAGGAAGTGTTGTTTCTTTTTTTTTTTTTATGTTATGTGGCGATGATGTTATGTGGCGATGAGGGATATGTGGTGGAATCCGGGAGGAGGTTTTTTTTTTGTAGTCGAATATAGGAAGTTTTTTTTTATCGTGGAATATGGGAGGGGTTTTTTTTCTTACGGTGGAATATGGGAGGTTGTTTTTTTTTTTTCTTATGGTGGAATATGGGAGGTTCTTTCCGACCGCCAAAAGAAAGAAAATCTCCTTTATTTATAGTGCGGAGTAGCAGAGAAATATCGCGTGGGGGGTTTGTTGGGATTTGTTAGGGATTGGCGAGGAAATGTGAGTTTGTTGAGGGAAAGACGTGCGTGGGTTCGTTGAGGAAAAGACGAGGTTTAAAATTTGAATACATTGAGGAAATTATTATATTCAAATTTCAAATTTCAAATTTCAAATTTTAAATTTCAAATTTCCAAAATTGAATATGTTCGAATTTTTAAAATTAAAATGTTATGTTCAAATTTTAATATTGCGAGACTATGGTTATATTCAAATTTTAAATTACAAATTTCAAGATTGAACGATATGTTCCAATTTCAATATGTTGAGGGAATATGGTTATGTTCAAAATTGAATATGTTCGAATTTTAAAATTGACCGATTATGTTGGAATTTCAATTTCAATATGTATTCAAATTTCAAAATTGAACGGTTGTATTTAAATTTCAAATTTCAAATTTCAAAACTGAATATGTTATGTTCAAATTTGAGGGAGTATGGTTGTATTAAATTTCAAATTTCAAATTTTAAAATTGAATATGTTATGGGAATGTTCAGATTTCAAAATTGAATATGTTGGAGGATTCGAACGAGGGAATTTGCTTGAATTCAAAATTTGATTGGAACTTGGTTGGGAATTTGAATTTCGAATATGAATTTGAATAAATCGGCTGAAAGATATTTTGAGATAATTGATGGATGAAGGATTTCGGCTGAATTCAAAATTCAAATTTGAGTACAGGTGACGTTTGAGAGATAAATTCAAATTTGAGTATAGGTGGCATTTGAGAGATATTTTGAAATTTCGTTAAAAATTTGAAATTCAAAATTCAAAATTCAAAATTCAATTTGAACATAATTTTTGAAATTTAATCTTTAAACAAGAAGTTGACTATAATGTAAGGCCCGCGTGGCAGAAAAAAATAGAATCCGACTGATTTGGTGACAAAAAAAAAATCGACGGACTTTGATGAGACCTATATGGTTGTGTTCACAAATGGCCTATTAATGTTGCTTGAATTTATAGTAAAATTTGTTGGACCCAAATTATTAAAAAATTTTGGGCCATAATCTTTCCCCCTATTTTTTTATTATAATTTTTTTGTATGCCAACAAAATGCCCCCCATCTTTTCGTTGTACAAGGCACGAGTACGGTAAAAAGATGCACGTTCAATTATTTTTCTCTCTTCATTCTTTTTTCAAATATTTTCACTTTTTTTTGTAGGCATTCAATTTAATTTTTTAGATTAGTGACATGGCGGTCGATTTGAATATGGGTTGCACAGTTTAGTGACATGGCGGTCGATTTGAATATGAGTTTGCTCAGTTTAGTGACATGGCGGTCGATATGGATATGGGTTGCTCAGTTTATTGACATAGCGGTCGATATGGGTATGGGTTGCTCAGTTTAGCGACATGGCGGTCGATATGAGTATGGGTTGCTCAGTTTAGTGACATGGCGGTCGATTTGAACATGGGTTGCTCAGTTTAGTGACATGACGGTCGATTTGAATATGGGTTGCTCAGTTTAGCGACATGGCGGTCGATTTGAATATGGGTTGCTCAGTTTAGTGACATGGTAGTCTATATGATATGCGTTACTCAGTTTAGTGACATAGCGGTCTATTTGATATGTGTCTCTCAGTTTAGTGACATGGCGGTCTATATGAGTATGAGTTGCTCAGTTTAGTGACATGGCGGTCTATATGAATATGCGTTGCTCAGTTTATTGACGTGGCGGTCGATATGAATATGGGTTGCTCAGTTTATTGACATGGCGGTCTATTTGAATATGCGTCGCTCAGTTTATTGACATGACGGTCGATGTGGGTATGGGTTACTCAGTTTAGTGACATGGCGGTCTATTTGATATGTGTTGCTCAGTTTAGTGACATGGCGGTCTATATGAATATGGGTTGCTCAGTTTAGTGACATGGCGGTCGATATAAGTATGGGTCGCTCAGTTTATTGACATGGCGGTCGATATGAATACGAGTTTAGTTTAATGACTTTCCGGTCGTGAAAAATTTGGGTTTAGTTTAATGACTTTTCGGTCGTTTGAAATTGGGTTTAGTTTAATGACTTTTCGGTCGTTTGGAATTGGGTTTAGTTTAATGACTTTTCGGTCGTTTGGATTTGGGTTTAGTTTAATGACTTTTCGGTCGTTTGAAATTGGGTTTAGTTTAATGACTTTTCGGTCGTTTGAAATTGGGTTTAGTTTAATGACTTTTCGGTCGTTTGGATTTGGGTTTAGTTTAATGACTTTTTGGTCGTTTGAAATTGGGTTTAGTTTAATGACTTTTCGGTCGTTTGGATTTGGATTTAGTTTAATGACTTTTCGGTCGTTTGAAATTGGGTTTAGTTTAATGACTTTTCGGTCGTTTGGATTTGGATTTAGTTTAATGACTTTTCGGTCGTTTAGATTTGGGTTTAGTTTAATGACTTTTCGGTCGTTTGGATTTGGATTTAGTTTAATGACTTTTCGGGCGTTTAGATTTGGGTTTAGTTTAATGACTTTTCGATCGTTTGAACTTGGGTTTAGTTTAATGACTTTTCGGTCGTTTAGATTTGGGTTTAGTTTAATTACTTTTCGGTCGTTTGGATTTGGATTTAGTTTAATGATTTTTCGGTCGTTTAGATTTGGGTTTAGTTTAATGACTTTTCGGTCGTTTGGATTTGGGTTTTGTTTAATGACTTTTCGGTCGTTTGGATTTGGATTTAGTTTAATGACTTTTCAGTCGTTTGAAATTGGATTTAGTTTAATGACTTTTCGGTCGTTTGAAATTGGGTTTAGTTTAATGACTTTTCGGTCGTTTGGATTTGGGTTTAGTTTAATGACTTTTCGGTCGTTTGAAATTGGGTTTAGTTTAATGACTTTTTGGTCGTTTGAACTTGGGTTTAGTTTAATGACTTTTCGGTCGTTTGGATTTGGATTTAGATTAATGACTTTTCAGTCGTTTGAAATTGGATTTAGTTTAATGACTTTTCGGTCGTTTGGGTTTGGGTTTAGTTTAATGACTTTTCGGTCGTTTGAGACTTGGTTTATGAGTCGATTAAGTTGACTCAGCAAATTTATTTGGAGTTAGCTCGGTTTGAACTCTTGATTTGTTTCAGTTCGGGTGGAGCTGGTGCATGGTTTGGATCATCCCTGAAGTTTGGTTTGAACCTTTGTTCATGTTGGGTTCAAATTGAATTGGTTTGAACCTTTTGTATTTGATTTGGGCTGAGCCGGTTTAGGCTTTCACTTGATTTGTCTCTTTTGAATTTGATTTGAGTCGAACCGTTATACTTTGGTTCAGAACCCTTTGAGAGATGGTTTAGGTTGAACCCTTATGACTTAGTTCGAGAC
Source organism: Tillandsia leiboldiana (assembly GCA_029204045.2). Taxonomy (NCBI): domain Eukaryota; kingdom Viridiplantae; phylum Streptophyta; class Magnoliopsida; order Poales; family Bromeliaceae; genus Tillandsia; species Tillandsia leiboldiana. Next base: position 7,106,503 of record CM055074.1, on the reverse strand, counting down.
CCTTTGAATTCGATTTGGGTCGGGCCCTTATAGTTCGGCTCAACTTGGCCCCTTTCATAGTTTGATCTGGTTCGGATCATAATCTTATGGTTTGGTTCGAGATCCGTTTGAGTTTGATTCAGGTTGAGCCACCTTGGAGTTCGGCTCAACTTAGAATCCCTTTGCATTTGGTTTGGATTTGGTTTGAGTCACCCTCTTTGCGGTTTGGCTCAAAATCCTTTGACTTTGATTTGGGGTCGAGCTGGTGCATGGTCCAGTTCGTATGATTCTACCTAAATTCGATTTGGGTTGAACTGGCTTATAATTTGGAGGCATTTATTTTTTATTTTTTTTTTTGTATTGAAATATATGAGTTTATTTTATCTCGGAAAGCAATCGAAATCGTTGCGTATAACCGACACTAAGGTGAGTTAGAATTCCGTCGTAGACGAAATGTGAGTATTGAAAAATATGGGTTTATTTTGGTTTATTTTTAAAAATATGGATTTATTGAAAAATATGGATTTATTGAAAAATATGGGTTTTTTTTTGAAAGAAAAATATGTTTTTGGTGGCAATCGGGCCCCCACATGGGTTTTCACCCGATATATTCTCCTAACTTTTGCCTGTGAGTTCGAATTGTGTATTCTCACAGCGGAGATCCCATTTTTGCCTGTGGGGTTATACCACAGCCGGGAATGGTTTTTTTTTTTTTTTTTTTTTTTTTTTTTTTTTTTTTTTTTTTTTCTTTTGAGATTTTGTTTTTTGTTTTTTTATTTTTTCTTTTCTTTTTTTTTGGTATTTTTTTTTGAGATTTTTTTTGGTATTGAAAAATACGAGTGTATTTTGTCTCGATTAGCGAACAAAATTGCTATACATAACCGACCCTAAAATCAGTTAGCATTCCGTCGTAGACAAAAATATATTTGAAAGAAAAAATATTTTTGAGTTTTAAAAATATGGGTTTATTTTGGTTTATTTTGAAAAATATGAGTTTATTGAAAAATTTGGATTTGTTTTGAAAGAAAAATATATTTTTGGTGGCAATCGGGCGCCCACATAGGTTTTCACCCGATACCTTCTCCTAATTTTTGCCTGTGAGTTCGAATTGTGTATTCTCACAGCGAAGATCCCATTTTTGCCTGTGGGGTTATAGCACAGCCGGGAATGATTTTTTCTTTTTTCTTTTTTCTTCTTTTTTTCTCTTTTTTTTTTTTTTTTTTTTTTGGATTTTTTTTTTTTTTTTTTTTTTTGAGATTTTTTTTTTTGGTACTTTGTCTCGATGAGCAAACAAATTTGCTGTACATAACCGACCCTAAGATCAGTTAGCATAGACAAAAATATATTTGAAAGAAAAATATTTTTGAGTTAAAAAAATATGGTTTACTTTGGTTTATTTTGAAAAATATGGGTTTATTGAAAAATATGGGTTTGTTGGCAATCGGGCGCCCACATGGGTTTTCACCCGATGCCTTCCCCTAATTTTTGCCTGTGAGTTCGAATTGTGCATTCTCACAGCGGGGATTCGATTTTTGCCTGTGGGGTTATACCACAGCCGGGAATGATTTTTACTTTTTTTTTTTTTTTTTTCTTTTTTTCTTTTTTTTCTCTTATTCTTTTTATTCTTTTTTTTTCTCTCTTTTTTTTTTTTCGTTTTTTTTTTTTTTTTGAGATTTTTTTTTTTCGGTACTTTGTCTCGATGAGCAAACAAATTTGCTGTACATAACCGACCCTAAGATCAGTTAGCGTAGACAAAAATATGTTTGAAAGAAAAATATTTTTGAGTTAAAAAAATATGGTTTACTTTGGTTTATTTTGAAAAAATATGGGTTTATTCAAAAATATGGGTTTGTTGGCAATCGGGCGTCCACATGGGTTTTCACCCGATGCCTTCCCCTAATTTTTGCCTGTGAGTTCGAATTGTGTATTCTCACAGCGGGGATCCGATTTTTGCCTGTGGGGTTATACCACAGCCGGGAATGATTTTTACTTTTTTTTTTTTTGTTTTTTTTTCTTTTTTTTTCTCTTATTCTTTTTTTTTTCTCGTTTTTTTTTTTCGTTTTTTTTTTTTTTTTTTTTTTTTGACTGGTTTTTCGAAAATATGAGCTTGCCTTTGAACACCATCCTTTTGGATGTAGGTGAGTAGGTGAGCTGTTCACCTACGGGTTGGTGAAGAGGATTGGCTATGCCCCAATTAGTTAGATTATTTTTTCGAGGTTGCAGCCGAGGAATTGACCATATTGTGTGCATTATTGGGAAAGGGTAGTAAAGGTAATCATGCCCCTAGTAAAAGCCGCAATGTTCATATATGTTGGTGCTATTTTCTCAATGTAAGTATTAGGATTTACCTTTACCGCTTTTTATATATATATATATATATATATATATATATATATATATATATATATATATATATATATATATATATATATATATATATATATATATTAAAGGTCTCAAAGATGGAAGGAGAAGTTAGGTCCCACCGGGCATGACTCATCTCGCGCGGTTCCTCTGGGGATTCCCGTGGGATGATATTCACGATTCGGATTTATATTTATATATGTGGATGGGGATGGGTGTAGGTGTATGTGGGTATCAGGTATTGTGGATTCATGACTTCCAATAGACGCAAGCATCTATTGTTAATTACCCCCTATGTGATTGGAGCACCATCGATTAAGAGACCTTTGTAAGGAGGATAGAATAAATCGTATCCTAACGATTGACCAAATCCTAAGTATATGTGTTAGGATTTAGCTGGATTTGAAATTGACTTGATCCCGATTATATGTGTTGAGGACTAGTCGACATTAAACTCTAAGTATATGTGTTAGAGTTTAATTGGGTTCAATTGGCTCTAAGTATATGTATTAGAGTCCAATTATATTTGATTTCGCATTTGGCGTATGTTCCGAAGTGGAGACATGACCAAACCCCAAGGATATGTATTGAGGTGGGTCGGATTTGATGCTACTCGAAAGTAGGAGGTGGCTAAGTCCTATATGTATTAGGATTGGCCGAGCTTGATATGTTTTTTACTCTAGTTATATGTGCTAGAGTAAAAGGTTGACTAACCCTAAGTATATGTATTAGGATTAGTTGAGTTGATTTGGTTTCTACCCTAGATATATGTGCCAGAGTAAAAAAAGTTAACTACACCCTAAGTATATGTATTAGGGTTAGTTAGGTTGATTTGGATGGACTCTAAGTATATGTGTTAGAGCTGGATCGAATTGGATTTGGCTAAATTCTAAGCTTATGATTTAGAATCTAATCGGTTTGAATATAATTTTGCCTTAATTATATATGTTAAGGCGATGAGATTGAATCAGTTTTGTGTTTTATTTGTGGGTTAGAATGGGTTTTGGATTTTATTTGTGGGTTAGAATGGGTTTTGGATTTTATTTGTGGACTCGGCTTATATTATATATGGACTGGATTTGGGGCAGTGTGTGGACTGAGCCTATGTCATATGTGGATTGGATTCAGTGCCCATATATGGACTGGGTGCGTTATTTATTAGGTCTCTTGGACTTAGGCTCCAAGTTGATTAGACCCTATTTGAATCTTGTTTGAAATCGACTCTGGATGCAAAGAAATTTCTGTTTGTTTCGATATCGCCTTTTATTTTATTTTATTTGGGATCCGAGGGGAATCCCGTAATCTTATCTTGAAAATTCCTTACATTATCTTGGGATTGCATCTCTTTTATCTTATATTTGATTTGGGATCCGAAGGAAATCCACTAATCTTATCTTGGGGTTCAATCCCCTTTATCTTGTAATTTGATTTGGGATCCGAATGAAATCCACTAATCTTATCTTGGGGTTCAATCCCTTTTATCTTATATTTGATTTGGGATCCGAAAGAAATCCACTAATCTCATCTTGAGGTTCAATCCCTTTTATCTTGTAATTTGATGTGGGATCCGAAGGAAATCCACTAATCTTATCTTGGGGTTCGATCCCTTTTATCTTATATTTGATTTGGGATCCGAAAGAAATCCACTAATCTCATCTTGGGGTTCAATCCCTTTTATCTTGTATTTGATTTGGGATCTGAAGCGATTCCTTTTTGGCTTAACCTAAGTTCGGATGTCCGAAGAAATCATCCGAACCGATTTTTTTCTTTTTTTTTTTTCTTTCTTTTGAGCCTAAAGTAAGGGGCGTCCGAAGAGGTCCCAAACCGGCTTTATTAAATTCCTTTTTTTCTTTCTTTTGAGTCTAAAGTAAGGGGCGCCCGCAGAGGTCCCGAACCGGCTTTATTAAATTCCTTTTTTTCTTTCTTTTGAGCCTGAAGTAAGGGGCATCCGCAGAGGTCCCGAACCGGCTTTTATTAAATTTCTTTCTTTTGAGCCTGAAGTAAGGGGCGTCCGCAGAGGTCCCGAACCGGCTTTTATTAAATTTCTTTTTTTTTTTTTTCTTTTGAGCCTGAAGTAAGGGGCGTCCGCAGCGGTCCCAAACCGGCTTTATTTTATTTCTCCTTTTTCTTTTGAGCCTGAAGTAAGGGGCGTCCGCAGAGGTCCCGAACCGGCTTTATTAACTTTCTCTTTTTTTTTTTTCCTTTTCTTTCTTTTGAGCCTAAAGTAAGGGGCGTCCGCAGAGGTCCCAAACCGGCTTTATTAAATTTCTCTCCTTTTTTTTTTTTCTTTCTTTTGAGCCTAATGTAAGGGGCGTCCGCAGAGGTCCCAAACCGGCTTTATTAAATTTCTCTCTCTTCTTCTTCTTCTTCTTCTTCTTTTTTCTTTTTTTGAGCCTGAAGTAAGGGGCGTCCGCAGAGGTCCCAAACCGGCTTTATTAAATTTCTCTCCTTTTTTTTTTTCTTTCTTTTGAGCCTGAAGTAAGGGACGTCTGCAGAGGTCCCAAACCGGCTTTATTTTATTTCTCTCTTTTTTTTTTCTTTACTTGAGAAATACGTCTAAAAAAAAATGGCCGAGGAAGTCGATTGGGGGTGCTGAGAAAGTCAATCGGAGTTGCTGAGGAAGTCGATCGGAGTTGCTGAGGAAGTCGACCGGAGGAGTTGAGAAAGTCAATCGGAGTTGCTGAGGAAGTCGATCGGAGTTGCTGAGGAAGTCGACCGGAGGAGTTGAGAAAGTCGATCGGAGTGTTACGGCATTTTGGTATTGGCATATTTCGTGAGTCAAGTCAGTGAGTTGAGTCGGAGTCTTAAAGGGATCAAATTGTCAATCAGCAATCAAAGACTTAGAGAAGATTCAACAAGAGCTCAAGTTGACACTCAGTGTCTTGAATCTTGAAGATTAAAGTTGAAGAATTGTGGATCAGTTACATCAATCTCAAGAAGAAAGTATTCAAAAGGATCAGGTATGGTTAACTAAATAATTTTGGTGATCCGAATACTTTCTTATAGTATAGAAACACTTGGAAGAATTTTTAATTTCATAATAATCAAAAACTGGTGTTCGGACATGTTCAGGATCCGGATCAGGGCCAACGATCCGGATCCCGAAGGTTGTTGCTTCATACAAGACTTCGATCCGGATCCATGCAATTTCCGATCCGGATCCCGAATGTTAAGTTTTCTGATTTGTATGAACGATCCGGATCGGGCAATGCGATCCGGATCCCGAACCCTTGGTTTTCTGGAATCGTCAATCTCGTTACGACGATCCGGATCGCAGTAAATCCGATCCGGATCGCCGTCCTGAAAATTTCCAGATAAGGTAAGTTTTTGATTCTTATCTCTTTCCAAAGGTTTCTAAACTATAAATAGACACTTAGGGTTTCTCAAAAACGTGGGAGCTACGGCCGATCAATTTATAAAACACTTGAGAGCAACCCTAGAGGCTAGGTTTTTATCGATCTTCTTCATAGCCTCTTTTAGGTCAATTCGATGGTTCTTTCAAGAACATATCTTTTGTCGAATTGATCTAATCTTTGCTTAGAGATTTCTTCTACGGTTCCTCAATGAGAATCTAAGCAGAGGATCACCATCGAAGTCAATATTCTTATCGACTGAGTTTGCGTCGTGGATTCGACGTGGCATCGTGGATTCGGTGTGCTAAAGGCGTTTCGTGGATTCGAAGCGTGCGTTCGTGGATTCGAACGTGAGCAGTGGACAGGCAAAACGGTGGAGCGCGAGGTCCAAGAAATTGAAGGAGGGGTTAAATCCGTGGAGACGGTAATCACCTTGTTATTCTTCTTTTCTTAGGGATTGTTATTGCGTGGATATCCAACCGGTCAGCGCAAGGTCCGAAGAAGCTGAAGGAGGGGTTTGAGTCCGTGGAGTCGGTAATCACCTTGTTATTCTTCTATTCTTAGTGGATTGTTATTGCGTGTTGGTCCCGTGGTTTTTCTCCTGGATTGGAGTTTCCACGTATATCTCGGTGTGCTATTTTTATCTTCCGCATTGTTTTTATTTTGCACTGAGATTGAGTTTTTAAGTATTACACCTATTCACCCCCCCCTCTAGTTGTTTGATAGTACCTATTTAGATCCTTTGGGATTCATAACTCTATAATTGGTATCGGAGCGGGTTTTAGGTTTATCTATCATGATGGGTGAAAGTGGTAATATTTATAGACCTCCTCTTTTTGATGGGACTAATTATGCTTATTGGAAAGTGCGGATGAGAGCTTTTCTCATCGCAATTGATGAGCGAGTATGGCAATCCGTGGAATGCGGTTGGGTGCATCCTGTTGAGGAAGTAGGAAATTCTACTACCCCAAAACCTCGCTCTAGATGGTCCAAAGAGGAATTTGAAAGATCTTCTTACAATGGGAAAGGTATGAACGCTTTATTTAATTCTCTTTCCTCGACTGAGTTCACACGAATTTCCGCGTGTGAATCCGCGAAGGAAATTTGGGATATTCTCAAAATTACACATGAGGGTACTAATCTTGTAAAAATTCAAAAGCTCCAGATGCTTACAAGTCAATTTGACTCTATTCATATGGATGAGCATGAATTGTTTACAGATTATTACACTAGACTTCAAGATGTAATAAATACATGTGCTAATTTAGGAGAAAAGATCCCGGAGTCGAAAATTGTAAGAAAGATACTTCGGACTCTTCCGGAACGGTTTAGGGCAAAGGTTACCGCCATTGAAACCGTTAGTCATCCGGATGAGATGAGTGTAGAGGAATTAGTAGGTGCTTTGCAAACTTATGAATTGACTTTTCCTACTAATCAAGTTTCTTCCAAGTCTTCTTCTAAGCTTACAGGTATTGCATTCAAATCCACAAAGAAAGAAGATAGCGAATCGAGTTCCGACGATGAAATCTCTTTTGCCGATTTTGAAGAACAATTGGCGCGGATCACAAAGAAATTTCGTCGGAAATTTTGGAAGAATCGAACCGATGGATCTTCATCCACGAAACCATCTAAAGGATCATCGGGTTCTAAATCCTCTAACCTCAAATTCCTTGCAAAACCTTCTAAGGAAAAAGATGAATTCGAAGGGGAAATCCGATGTTATAGATGCAAAGGCTACGGCCATATTTCAACGGATTGTCCTACTCCGAAATTATATAAAAGAAGGCTTTGCAAGCGAAAACTTGGGACGATTTTACTTCTAATGAATCAACCTCAAGTAAAGAGGAAAAAATCGTTGCTTCTCATGCCTCTCATTTTCCCTCTTCTAATAATTGTTTATCATCATTAGTCACTAACTCTACTCCTTTGATTTTGTATGAAACATCAACAACCGGCGGAGAGTCATCAAGTGAGGGGGAGTCGGACGAGGAAGAACTCGTTGAGGCATATCAACAACTTCTTGCGGAATCTAAGAAGATGGCCAAACATATCAAGAAGTTGAGAAAGCAACGACTTGAAGATCAAGACGAGAATCATGCTTTAAAGATCAAACTTCATGATCTCGAGGAGGAACGAGAGCTTTTATTGGATAATAATAAAATCCTCCAAGAAAAGATAAATCAATCGGAAACGGTCGTTAATTCCCATATTAACAAGATTGATTTTCTTGAAAAGCAGTTTGAGGAAATACATGTCACCAATCAAGCATTGACCAAGCAAGTTCATCAACTTAAATCCGACATACAAAGGATTTCAACCGGTTCCAAGAAACTTGAATGTATGTCCGGATTAGGTCAAACAAGCAAGGTTGGTTTGGGATTCAAAAAGAACCAAACTGTGAATGCTTCAAGTTCCACAATGAAATTGAAAGGAAGAACTTGTCACCTATGTGGACTTGAAGGACATTTGGTGAAGAATTGCCCGAAAAAAGAGAAAGAAGAGTCCTTCGGCAACTTCATCTACGGAGCGAACTCAACGGAATCAAAAGACACATCAAGTCAAAGGAGTTCACTCAACCCACCAAAGGTCCGAGCCACAACATCAATCATTCAAGTGGATCACTGCGAGGCAAAGACCTAAGGTGGATCAACAGTCAAAGCGGACAACCCCCGGCCACAACGAATCAAGACAACCCAAAATCCAGCGATTTTGGATTCGGAAAGGTGATATCTTTCCTTGTCTTAAGTTCTAAATAGCTTATGACTGTATGTAATGCTTTGATTAGTTTTCCTTTCATATTTTTCTTAATCTTTGCATTACATGTTTCTCAATGCTCTTCGTTTTTATACTTTGTTTTTGAACAAAAGGGTTTTTACTGAACAAGTGCATTGAATAAAAAGGGCTTCACTTTTATTCACTCCAAATTAATTTTATTTGGATTATCAACTTTACTCCTTAATCATAATCTTGAAGATACTTCATTATAGGAGTTTTTGATTTTATAAGCATCAAATTTTAGAAATCATGTGTGATCTTTAGATGCTTAATCTATCTCGGTTGTGTGAATTCATTGTGATAAACGTGAGACAACCGATAGACTAAAATTTGGGATTTAATTCTTTCACGTAAGAGATTGCATTCTTTCAAGGGTATTGAAATGATTTGCAAAAGATGTGGAAAGAGTTACATCCGAAAGGAGTGTGAAAACTACCACCACATGTAGGAAAGAGCTGCCACCCCGGTCGTCCGGTTTGTGTGTGAAGCTACCACATGTTATGGATGCTTGATAGTATTTTATGAGAAAATCTTTAGTTGAAGCATTTGGAGATTTATATGCAAAACTCTTATATTTTGAACAATCTCCTGGTTGGTATAAGGTGGGATAGTTGAAAGATGCTCAAGAGCCACCCTTAGGTATTTTAGTGCTTATCTCAATTTGAAAGGGTAGAATTCAAGATTGATGTCGTTTGGAAATCTCCGTATGTCATCTTTGTAAATCCGTTACATCTTGATAGACTTTGGATCTCAAGATTATTTTTGATGACTTGTGTTTGAATGAATATAACATGAAAAACGGTTTATAATGTTTACCTTTATTTTCATGATTTTGGAGTAAATCTTTTTAATTTTGTGAAATTAATTGGATTGAATGACATCTGTGTGAATTCACTGTTTAAAGCACTTAAATTGATTTCTTGATGGAATACAAATCGGTATTTGAAAAAGATTCTAAATCTGGATTTGTTTCAAGAAATTATTTAATTTTTGCTTTCTGGTACCGGTACGCAATCTGCATTTTTGTTAAATACCAGAACTGAGCTTTTATCTCTCTTTCTCTATGAACTAATATTGTTAGTGATTTCCTTTTGTCTAGTATGTTCACTGTTTGACAATTTGTGACAAAAAGGGGGAGAAGAGAGAAATAGGGGAGAAGAGATCATCGAGATTGGGGGAGAGAACGGAAAATGATGATCGTACCACAAAGGGGGAGAACATAGATGCTCAAGAACATGGAGAACATGTTAGAGATGCTCAAGATAGGGGGAGACAAAGAAAGGTTGAAAGAGCTGGGAAAAAACAAAAGAACCAAAAGGATGAATCAAATGTAGGATTTTAATTTCTAACGACTGACGTTTGATTTTGTTTGGAGTTTTGTTTTGCAGGAATACATCACTTTAAGACTCCAAGTCCTAAGTCATAGAGTATGTTCTAGGACTGTTTGGTTCAAATGTAATTTTGTATTTATTGGATCTTTCACGCAAAGAAAATCAATGTTTTGGTGATAACATTGAATTTCGATTTTTGGTTTAAGATAAGTGACTTGAGCGCTTTTATGTATTTTTGGGTTTTGTCACGAAATTGCCAAAGGGGGAGATTGTTACGGCATTTTGGTATTGGCATATTTCGTGAGTCAAGTCAGTGAGTTGAGTCGGAGTCTTAAAGGGATCAAATTGTCAATCAGCAATCAAAGACTTAGAGAAGATTCAACAAGAGCTCAAGTTGACACTCAGTGTCTTGAATCTTGAAGATTGAAGTTGAAGAATTGTGGATCAGTTACATCAATCTCAAGAAGAAGTATTCAAAAGGATCAGGTATGGTTAACTAAATAATTTGGTGATCCGAATACTTTCTTATAGTATAGAAACACTTGGAAGAATTTTTAATTCATAATAATCAAAAACTGGTGTTCGGACATGTTCAGGATCCGGATCAGGGCCAACGATCCGGATCCCGAAGGTTGTTGCTTCATACAAGACTTCGATCCGGATCCATGCAATTTCCGATCCGGATCCCGAATGTTAAGTTTTCTGATTTGTATGAACGATCCGGATCGGGCAATGCGATCCGGATCCCGAACCCTTGGTTTTCTGGAATCGTCAATCTCGTTACGACGATCCCGGATCGCAGTAAATCCGATCCGGATCGCCGTCCTGAAAATTTCCAGATAAGGTAAGTTTTTGATTCTTATCTCTTTCCAAAGGTTTCTAAACTATAAATAGACACTTAGGGTTTCTCAAAAACGTGGGAGCTACGGCCGATCAATTTATAAAACACTTGAGAGCAACCCTAGAGGCTAGGTTTTTATCGATCTTCTTCATAGCCTCTTTTAGGTCAATTCGATGGTTCTTTCAAGAACATATCTTTTGTCGAATTGATCTAATCTTTGCTTAGAGATTTCTTCTACGTTCCTCAATGAGAATCTAAGCAGAGGATCACCATCGAAGTCAATATTCTTATCGACTGAGTTTGCGTCGTGGATTCGACGTGGCAATCGTGGATTCGGTGTGCTAAAGGCGTTTCGTGGATTCGAAGCGTGCGTTCGTGGATTCGAACGTGAGCAGTGGACGGGCAAAACGGTGGAGCGCGAGGTCCAAGAAATTGAAGGAGGGGTTAAATCCGTGGAGACGGTAATCACCTTGTATTCTTCTTTTCTTAGGGATTGTTATTGCGTGGATATCCAACCGGTCAGCGCAAGGTCCGAAGAAGCTGAAGGAGGGGTTTGAGTCCGTGGAGTCGGTAATCACCTTGTTATTCTTCTATTCTTAGTGGATTGTATTGCGTGTTGGTCCCGTGGTTTTTCTCTCCCGGATTGGAGTTTCCACGTATATCTCGGTGTGCTATTTTATCTTCCGCATTATTTTTATTTTGCACTGAGATTGAGTTTTTAAGTATTACACCTATTCACCCCCCCCCTCTAGTTGTTTGATAGTACCTATTTAGATCCTTTGGGATTCATAACTCTACACGGAGTTGCTGAGGAAGTCGATCGAGTTGCTGAGGAAAGTCGATCGGAGTTGCTGAGGAAGTCGATCGGAGTTGCTGAGGAAGTGCTGTTTCTCTTTTTTTTTTTTTTTAATGTGGCGATGAGGGATATGTGGTGGAATCTGGGAGGAAATTTTTTTTTTGTAGTGGATATGGGAGGTTTTTTTTTATCGTGGAATATGGGAGGGGTTTTTTTTTCTTACGGTGGAATATGGAGGTTGTTTTTTTTTCTTATGGTGTGTTACGGAATTTGAGTTGGCGTAGTTTCGTGAAAGGTTCAAGTCTTGAAGATTGAAGGTGAAGAAAGTTGGATCATTTAACTCAATCTCAAGAAAGAAGAATTCAAAAGGATCATGTATGTTTAACTAAAGTTTATTGGGTGATCCGAATACTTTCTTGTAGTGTAGAAACACCTGGAAGAATTTTTAACTGCATAAAAATCAAAAATTGGTGTTCGGACATGTTCAGGATCCGGATCAGAGCCAACAGTCCGGATCCCGAAGGTTGTTGTTTCATACATTACTTCAATCCGGATCGCAGCATCTCACGATCCGGATCCCGAACGTTGAGTTTTCCTGAAATGTATGAACGATCCGGATCAGGCATTCCGATCCGGATCCCGAACGTTTGTTTTCCTGAAAAACCGTCTTTATTGCTACTGCAATCCGGATCGCCCAAATACGATCCGAATCGCCGTCCGTCAAAATTCCAGAAATGTTAGGTTTTTTATTCTTATCTCCTTCCAAATGTTTCTAACCTATAAATAGACCCTATGATTCATTTTTCTAGGGTAAGCCGATAATCCAGAAGAGCCGTCATATTCCAATATTCTTTTATACGGCCCTAGATCCACATATAGAGAAGAAAGGAAATCATTAGATAATACTCTATGTTTCTTCATCTATATTGATTAGTTTGATTCTAGGTTTTCATACTCACATCTTGAGTTGAATCAAACTAATGAATACTAGATTGGTATTTCCGATCTATCTTGATCTAAGTATTCGGCGATCATCACCACCCAAAAACACCGATTTACCCCAAAATCGGCGCGTGGATTCGCGTGTCCTTGTGGATTCAGTTTCAACGCTCTCGTGGATTCGGAGCGAGGCACGTTCGTGGATTCGAAGGTGCTACTGGGTGAAGACCGTGGATTCGGTCGGACGTCGTTGGATTCGACGTTGGACGCCGTGGATTCGGCGTTGGGGCGCAGATCGTGGATTCGAGAAGCGTCGTGGAGCGAGCGGAGGAATATCCTCTAGGAGCGTATGGAAAAGGTTGAGTCGTAAGTGTGTACGGTAAATCACCTTGTACGTGTTTAATTCTAGTGGATTTCGCCGTGTATCCGGTTCTCCCGTGGTTTTTTACTCCGGTTTGGGTTTTTTCCACGGTAAAAATCGTGCGTGTTATTTTTATTTCCGCATTAAGGTTTTATCGCAACGATTTTTGAGTGTTTATATGTTTACAACCTATTCCCCCCCTCTAGGTGTTTCTTCCCCTATTTAGATCTATTCTATATGTAACCCAACAAGTGGTATCAGAGCGGGAATAGGGTTGTAACAATGGTTGAAGGTGAAATCAATCGACCCCCTTCTTTGATGGAACAAATTATGCGTACTGGGAAAGTAACGATGAAAGCCTTTTTAATTTCCATCGACGAAAGGGTGTGGCAATCAATTGAATATAGGATGGTACTAATCCAACTGAATTATCTCTGATGTTCGCACCTTAAACCTAGGTCGAAATGGACCAAGGAAAGATTGATTATCTTCTTACAATGGCAAGGGAATTAATGCTATTTTTAATGCCTTATCTCAAACTGAACTTCTCTCGCGTCTCGGCATTTGGAGACATCGCGTAGTTAGACTGCGAATACCTCTTGGGATTTTCTGCAGGTTAACATGAGGGAACTAACC
>CM055074.1:7034732-7093028 GCA_029204045.2 Tillandsia leiboldiana | reverse complement strand
CCGCCGTCCGTAAAATTCCAGAAATGTTAGGTTTTGTATTCTTATCTCCTTCCTAGGGCTAACCTATAAATAGACCCTATGATCTTTTTCTAGGGTTAATCCGATATACAGAAATAGCCGTCATTTTCCATATATCATTTATACGGCTCTAGATCCACATATAGAGAAGAAGGAATCATTAGAGAATACTCTATGTTTCTTCATCTATATTGATTAGTTTGATTCTAGGTTTTCATACTCACATCTTGAGTTGAATCAAACTAATGAATACTTAGATGGTATTTCCGATCTATCTTTGATCTAAGTATTCGGCGGATCATCACCACCCAAACACGATTTACCCCAAAATCGGCGCGTGGATTCGCGTGTCCTTGTGGATTCAAGGTTCAACCGCTCTCGTGGATTCGGAGCGAGGCACGTTCGTGGATTCGAAGGGTGCTATTGGGTGAAGACCGTGGATTCGGTCGGACGTCGTGGATTCGACGTTGGACGCCGTGGATTCGGCGTTGGGCGCAGATCGTGGATTCGAGAAGCGTCGTGGAGCGAGCGGAGAAGATCCTCTAGGAGCGTATGGAAAAGGTTGAGTCGTAAGTGTGTACGGTAAATCACCTTGTACGTGTTTTAATTCTAGTGGATTTCTGCCGTGTTATCGGTCCCGTGGTTTTTTACTCCGGTGATGGAGTTTTCCACGTAAAAATCTTGCGTGTTATTTTATTTCCGCATTGGGTTTTTATCGCAACGATTTTTGAGTGTTTATACGTTTACACCTATTCACCCCCTCTAGGTGTTTTTTCCCCTATTTAGATCTATTATATATATAACCCAACAAGTGGTATCAGAGCGGGAATAGGGTTGTAAACAATGGTTGAAGGTGGAAACATCAATCGACCCCCTTCTTTGATGGAACAAATTATGCGTACTGGAAAGTACGGATGAAAGCCTTTTTATTTCCATCGACGAAAGGGTGTGGCAATCAATTGAATTAGGATGGTCTAATCCAACTGAAATTATCTCTGATGTTCGCACCTTAAAACCTAGGTCGAAATGGACCAAGGAAGAGTTAGATTCATCTTCTTACAATGGCAAGGGAATTAATGCTATTTTTAATGCCTTATCTCAAACTGAATTCTCTCGCGTCTCGGCATGTGAGACTGCGAAAGAAATCTGGGATGTTCTTCAGGTTACACATGAGGGAACTAACCTCGTGAAGATTCAGAAACTGCAAATGCTTACGAGCAAGTTTGACTCTATCTTGATGGCAGAAAATGAATCTTTCACGGACTACTATACACGATTGCAAGACATCGTAAACTCATGTGCTAACCTGGGAGAGAAGATTCCAGAATTTAAGATTGTAAGAAAGATCTTAAGAACTCTTCCTGAACGATTTCGCCCAAAGTTACAGCCATTGAAACTATTAAACACCCGGACGAAATACGTGTAGAAGAATTAGTTGGTTCATTACAAACTTATGAAATGACATTTACTACTAACATTCTTCTGGAAAAGCATCCTCTTCTAAGTCTTCAGGTTATGCGTTGAAAACAACTAAGGAAGAAGACGCGGATACATCCTCCTCAGACGATGACGAGAACCTTTCTATGGAGGATTTGAGAAGCAGCTCGCTCTCTTGACAAGGAAGTTTCGCCGCAACTTTCGAAGGGGTAATTCAAGAAATCTCCATCCTTCGGAAAGTCGAACAAAGGCAAGGGTACTTCAAGTTACAAGTCAAGAAAGCAAGAGAACTTCACAAAGGATAAGAAAAGTTCAGAGGGACAACTACAATGCTTCAAATGTCGAGGCTATGGCCACATTGCAACGGAGTGTCCCAACAAAGTATCCGGCAAAGAAGAAGGCGATGCAAGCCGTTCACTTGGAATGACAACTCAACGTCAAATTAGTCGTCTTTCAAGTGATGAAGAAAAGGGCACCACGGCATTCCACGCGTCCACATCTTCACCCTTCATGTGCTTCATGGCAAGTACGGTCCGAGTCATTGTCCAACTCCACTGTTGAAAAGATTGCAACGGACAACGAATCGGATAATTCGGAAGGTGAAGATTTTGCTCTAGCCTATCACAGATCTTTACGGGATTTAAAAGAAACCGGCTAAGCAAAACAAGGGGTTGAGAGGGAGATTGCAGGATCTCGAAGAAGAAGTAAAAAGGGTAACTTCCTCTCTCGACCGATCTTGAAGTGGAAAGGGATAATTTGATAAAAGCAAATGTTTCCCTTCAAGAGTCCAATGAGCAACTCGAGAAGAATTATATAGATATGGTGAACAAAGCGAATTACTTCTTGAAGCTCTACGGCGAGGCCCGACAGGAAAAAATTGGAAATGACAGAGACCATTCTCCAACTCAAGGATGACTTACAGCAATTTTCATCTGGAAGGAGTAAGTTGGATAAACTTCTTGGTCTTGGTCAAACAAACAAGTTCGGCCTCGGGTACACTCAAACTGGAAACAGTCCAAGTTCGAGTGGGACAGTCTTTGTGCCTCAGTCGGTATCTCCTCCTCCGACACCGGAATTCACGACAACCAACGACAACAAGCCTCCTTCACCCTTTTCCGGAATCGTCAAGCACAAAGGTATGTTTTCGTTGTAATTTCGCAGGGCACATTGAAAGAAATTGCAAGATTAGACCTCAAACGATCAAATCAACCACATCTTGCAACTGCTACCAATAAGTTCACTCCCCGGAATTCAAAGAAGGATTTTTCAAAAGAAAGAACATTGGTAGTACTTCAAACAAGACGATGACAAAAGAAATGGATCAATCTTACAAGACGTCTTCATCAAGGAAAATTTCTCACCATTGCCAACATACTCCAAAACTCAAAAGGTTTGGGTATGCAAAGGTGAAATCCTTCCTTGTCTTTAATCATTCTACGATTAAATGTTGTGTAATTTATGTAGACTATTTTTCTTTCTTTGGCCAACTCGTCAACCATCTTTGGAGGTAAATGGTATATTGTTCTTGATGATTGATGATTTCTCTCGGTATTCTTGGGTAGCATTTTAAAAGAGAAAGCTGATACTTTTGATTCTTTTCACGAGATTTGCCTTCGTATTATGATTGAAAAGAATGAAAAGAATCATTCGTGTTAGAAGTGATAGAGGTGGAGAATTCGTTAACTCTAAATCATTGACTTTTGCACTTCAAACGGTATTAAGCATGAATTCTCTGCACCCTATACACCTCAACAGAATGGTGTTGTCGAGCGCAAAAACAGGGTTGTTCAAGAGATGGCACGTGTTATGCTTCACAGCCGGAATTTACCGCTACATTTTTGGGCTGAAGCTGTGAACACTGCAATCTATGTAATTAATCGAGTTTATTTGCGCCCGGGAACGTTAAATACACCATATGAACTATGGTGTGGTAGAAAACCCAACATCAAATATTTTCGCATCTTCGGGAGTCGGTGTTACACTTTACGTGACCGTGAAAATCTTGGAAAGTTTGACTCTCGAAGTGACGAAGGGATATTCTTGGGGTATTCTACAAATAGTAGAGCATATCGAGTATTTAATTTGGAATCTAAGACGATCGTAGAATCTATAAATGTTAAAGTAGATGAAGCTTTTCACTTTGGATCTGGAAAATCTACCCTCGATATCTCTCTAGATGATGATTCACCTGCCATTGCATCTTCTCATAATAATACTTTCAATATTAATGATGCATCTAATGGTTCTTCAAGTTTATCTGATGTGCAGGAATCATCTCATGTACCTCCGAGTGCTCCGTTTCAACAAACGCTACGAATCTCCAAGGATCATCCGGAATCGAATATTATTGGGGATCCACAAGAAGGAGTTAGAACTCGGAGGCAGTTGGTTTGTGGATTCGCTTGCTACGTATCTTTAATCGAACCAAAGAACATAGATGAAGCTCTTCAGGATGACTACTGGATTAAAGCAATGCAGGAAGAGCTCCATCAATTTGAGCGAAACAAAGTCTGGGAATTAACGAAGCCTCCAAAGCAACATAATGTGATAGGTACCAAATGGATTTTCAAGAACAAGAAAAATGAGGATGGTACTATCATCAGGAACAAGGCACGATTAGTTGCTCAAGGCTACTCTCAAGTAGAAGGTATAGACTTTGATGAAACATTCGCCCCTGTAGCTAGACTCGAGTCCATTCGTATACTATTTGCTATTGCTTGTCATTTTAAAATCAAATTATTTCAAATGGACGTTAAGAGCGCGTTTCTAAATGGTTTTTAAATGAGGAAGTTTATGTGGCTCAACCGAAAGGTTTTGTAGACCATAAACAACCTAACCATGTTTTTCGTTTGAAAAAAGCTCTTTACGGTCTGAAACAAGCACCGCGAGCATGGTACGAAAGGTTGACAAAGCACCTTTTGGAGAAGGGCTATACTCGAGGGGGAGCTGACAGGACTCTCTTTGTGAAGCATTATCAAAGCAATTTCATTGTAGCACAAATCTATGTCGATGACATTATATTTGGCGCAACAAGAGATAATGATGCTTCTAAATTTGCGGAGACCATGGAAAGCGAATTGAGATGTCCATGATGGGCGAATTGACTTATTTTCTTGGATTGCAAATTAAACAAAATGATGAAGGTATTCACTTGAGTCAATCCAAGTATGCAATGGAGTTGGTTAAAAAGTTTGACTTAGAAAATTCGAAGGATTTTCCGACTCCAATGGGAACTAGCCACAAGGGACTTGGAAGTGAATCACAAAGTGAGAATGTAGACGAGAAACTGTATCGAAGTATGATTGGAAGTCTACTTTACCTCACGGCTAGTCGCCCGGATATATCCTTTAGTGTTGGGATTTGCGCGAGATATCAATCAGCACCAAAGGAGGTTCACCTGAAAGCGGTGAAAAGGATCATCTGGTACATCAAAGGATCAATTAATTTCGGAATTTGGTATCCTATGGGAACAAGTTTGGATATTGTTGGATACTCAGATGCCGATTGGGCAGGATCAGTGGATGATCGGAAAAGCACGAGTGGTGCATGCTTCTATCTCGGCCATTGCCTTGTTGCATGGCACAGTAAAAAGCAGAATTGCATAGCACTCTCGACTGCCGAAGCGGAATACATTTCAGCGGGTAGTTGTTCAACCCAACTCATTTGGATGAAGAGTGTGTTGAGCGACTTCCGGATTTCAGCATCTTCGGTAACAATTCTTTGTGACAACACAAGTGCAATTAACATTTCTAAAAACCCTGTGTTGCACTCTAGAACAAAACATATTGAACTTAGATATCATTTTCTTAGAGAGCTAGTTGAATCAAATACTCTTCAACTTTCATATATTTCAACTGAGGATCAATTAGCTGACATTTTAACAAAACCTTTGGATCAAAAACGTTTTATTCATTTGCGAAAAGCAATTGGAATGCTTTCCTTGAAATAAACTTCTTTTGAAATCTTTGCTTAGGATAGGTTTTGTTTTTGTTTTGTTTTGTTCATTATCTATGTTTGTACATAGGACACTAATTGAGCATATATCATAATTGACTTTAATTGCATCTGTTCGCACATTTAGAAATTTATTATGCTTTTGCCATCATAATATTTCACTGTTGCAATGATCATTTATGTTAATTAAATCATCTTCTAAGTGATCAAAGTCAATTTCTCTCTCAATGATCTCTTGGTATAGTCATCATCTTATTTGACTACTTAGTCGAGTATGAAATCGAGATCAATTTTTGGTTGAATACTTTATATCTTAAATAATTGATAGCCAATTGAGGGGGAGTCAAAGAAATGTAAAATGCTCAAAAGATGTGGAAAGAGTTACATCCCAATGAGGAGTGTGAAAACTACCACCACATGGAGGAAAGAGCTACCACCTCGGTCGTCCGAGTATTGTGTGCAGCTACCACATGTATACCAAGCATGGTTGTTCAATTTTTGATTAAGTAAAATGCATGATTGAAATACTTGACTCCGTCAAATTTCAAGGTTGGTATAAGGTGGGATTTTAAAGAAAGATGCTCAAAGAGCCACTCTCTTCAACAGATTGTCTAGAAAAATTATCTACCATATTTGGGATTTCAAACATCTATTGATCTTTGTATTTCATTTTCTTTACCGAACTGATGATTTGATAAAGGCATTACTCATAAGATCAAGTTAGATGTAATTGAAGGTGTTCAACTTTAAGGGATTTAATTTTTGTAAATTCTCGTTTCATTTTTGGATATTATTGATAGATTTGGCATAATCTAATTCTTGTTGTATGAAACGATGATTTTTGTTTAAAGTTGATACACGATTGTGCTTACAATCTTTTTCTGGTTTTTCTTGAATTTCTCTGAAATTTTTCTGAAGAAAAAGTTGGAGCCGATCCGGATCGGGCAAGATGATCCGGATCCCGAACGCAGGCTTTTTCCTGCGGCTGGCCGATCCGGATCGAAATCTCGATCCGATCCGGATCACGGCTAGGGTTTTAATAAGAACAAGAGGGTTTTGATTTCTTTTACCTTAATCTTTTGTTCTCAAGTCTCTAGAGCCTCTCTCTCTAGAACTATTGCACCTTGGAGCTTTCCAAACTCAAGTTCTTCGAATACAAGTAAGTTTTATTGATCAAAATCTCAGTTTTCACCGTTTTTCTCTTTTCCTCCTCAAACGTGATAAATTTCTTGGATCAATTTCGTTTGTGGATGGTTTTTGGTCAAATTTCTTTTGAAATAAGAACTCTGGGTAGATTAGTTTTGATTATATGCTAGGTATTCTCCTGATTAACGGATTTTTAGGCTTTGATTTCTAAATTTTCGGTTTTAGGGCATATAATAAGGATTTTCGAAAATCATGCAATTGATCTATTTTTAAAAGTCCTTCTGCAAAACTAATTTGATTCTTAGTCTCTCTACATGATTATGATTGTTTGGGTACAATTTTTCAAATTTTTGAAAATTAACAATTTTTCATGTGTTCTTGAGTTGGTCTTCACAGGATACATTTTTCACTAGCAATCAAAATGGTGATCACTTGGATTATTTTCCTACTTGCTGCCATGGTACATGTCAAGGACACTGTCAAGCCCAAGAGGGCTAAGAAGGCTAAGAAAGCGAAGAAAACTAAAGATGATTCCGATACAGAATCTGAAACGGAATCAATTGATTGGGATGAACTGCAAGTTGAAGCAACGACTGTTCCCACTGCTTCAAAGGGAAAAGCGCCTGCGGAAACATCGAAGGCTCCGCCTACTGCTGCTGAAAAAGGCAAAGCTCCAATGGAAGAAACTTCTGGGAAGACAAGAAGAAAGAGTGTTGCTCGCAAAAGAGGGAGTGCTCGAGGAATCTCCATTGAGCAACCAGCTGCTAGCCAAGCAACTCCACAAGACTTTATCAGCTCGGCTAGAATAAAGGATTTTGAAAACAGGGAATGCATTGGAGAAAGGCATGTTGATGTAAAAGCCTTAAAAGAGCGTTCTCGGCCATTTGGGATTTTGTTTGACCAGATAGGTCTTGCCCCCATTTGCGACTTCCCGGAGACCACTGGGTATTGTCTTCACTCAGTGAGAATGTTTTATCAGAATGCTTGTTATCTAGTTGATCAGGAGAGCGGACGCCGAGACTTTCAAACATTGGTCAAGAATGTTAAGATCAAAGTAACGCCCCAACTGATTGGAGAGGTATTAGGGATGGACGCCCGAGCCGATGGCACTCATTACCTGAAGAATCAAGTCTTCAACACCTACTCCTGGAGAGTGGTAGTTGATGGAATCTGTCTTCCGGATACTTGGTCGACAGGAAACTCCGTTTTCTCGAAAGAACTACGACCAGAGTACCGCTTCTTAAACTTCATTGTTTGTTATAATGTCATTCCAAACATGAACACAAAGGTTCTTCGGTGGGATAGAATGATATTCCTTTATCTACTTGGAAACCCCACAGCAGCAATGGGAGCTAACTTAAGCATTCCTTACGTCATCTGGACAAAGATGGCGCGATATGTGGAGCATGCTCATCCTTCAGAGAGACTACCTTATCCAATGATCATCATGCGCATTCTTCGCAAATTTAAAGCTGACACAAATGCGAGTTCCTATATGCACAGTCTAGGAACGATCAATGAAACAACAGTTGTAAAGTCACTCTCGACGAAGCAAGATGAACCCTTAATACCTCCTCACCGGCAACGAGCACAACAACAACAAGCGACAACCTCTGCACCGGCAGAAACTCCTCCAGTCCAACCAACACAACCAGCACCTCCATCAACGTCTGATGATGATGCGTCGGTTAGCTCAATCTTTAAGGAACAACAGCGACTTTCAAACGAGCAAGAACGCATGGCTACTGATTTCGCTGAAATGAGAGAGGATATCAAAGAAGTTAAGAAGGAACAGGCTTCCATGAACAAAAGAATCAAGAAAATGTTTCAGAAGCTTGGATGTATCAGCTCAGACGACTCTGCATAAAGTTTTTGGTTCTAATCTTTCTTTTGCAGGTTTTTAAGTTTCTGCATTTATGTTATTTTCTTCAACTCTCAAGTTTCCTAATTTGTATTTAAACTTTTTAACTCTCCTTGACTTGCAATTTTAGCTAGTTTGTGACAAAAAGGGGGAGAGAGTTTAGAGAGAAAACTTGAACAATGATTGAACAATGATGATGAATATGTGAACATCAAGGTAAGTATCACTCCAACTTTGACTTTGGTGAAGGGTAAGTATCACAACTTTGGTTTTTATCTTGTGATTTGTTGCATGTTCCTACTAACTATTCGACTAACTATTTGGACATGTATTATTACTAACAAGTTGTGTGATTACTAACAAAGCAAAGTTATGACATTTGGAATTTTATTGCTTAGAAGATATGTCAATGTTTGATTGTGATCTTATTACATATCTGATTTACTCAATGTCATGGTGAGCATAAACTCTATCTCTGTTAGGTTTTGAATGCTAAATATTCTTGAGGTATCTAACGATCGCTTTTTGTCAAGAATGATTTCTTTGTGCAGAGAGTACAGATGTCTAAGTCTAGAGTCTGTTTTAGGAGTTTATCTCATGTTTTTAAATTTTTGGATCTCCATTGTAAATTTTTGTTGTATGGTGATAGCAACAAAAATATATTTTTGAATTTTCTTTAGTGGATCTGTGTTTTGTCACGAAACCGCCAAAGGGGGAGATTGTTACGGAATTTGAGTTGGCGTAGTTTCGTGAAAGGTTCAAGTCTTGAAGATTGAAGGTGAAGAAAGTTGGATCATTTAACTCAATCTCAAGAAAGAAGAATTCAAAAGGATCAGGTATGTTTAACTAAAGTTTATTGGTGATCCGAATACTTCTTGTAGTGTAGAAACACCTGGAAGAATTTTTAACTGCATAAAAATCAAAAACTGGTGTTCGGACATGTTCAGGATCCGGATCAGAGCCAACAGTCCGGATCCCGAAGGTTGTTGTTTCATACATTACTTCAATCCGGATCGCAGCATCTCACGATCCGGATCCCGAACGTTGAGTTTTCTGAAATGTATGAACGATCCGGATCAGGCATTCCGATCCGGATCCCGAACGTTTATTTTCTGGAAACCGTCTTTATTGCTACTGCAATCCGGATCGCCCAAATACGATCCGGATCGCCGTCCGTCAAAATTCCAGAAATGTTAGGTTTTTGATTCTTATCTCCTTCCAAATGTTTCTAACCTATAAATAGACCCTATGATTCATTTTTCTAGGGTAAGCCGATAATCCAGAAAGAGCCGTCATATTCCAATATTCTTTTATACGGCCCTAGATCCACATATAGAGAAGAAAGGAAATCATTAGATAATACTCTATGTTTCTTCATCTATATTGATTAGTTTGATTCTAGGTTTTCATACTCACATCTTGAGTTGAATCAAACTAATGAATACTTAGATGGTATTTCCGATCTATCTTTGATCTAAGTATTCGGCGGATCATCACCACCCAAAAACAACGATTTACCCCAAAATCGGCGCGTGGATTCGCGTGTCCTTGTGGATTCAAGGTTCAACCGCTCTCGTGGATTCGGAGCGAGGCACGTTCGTGGATTCGAAGGGTGTTACTGGGTGAAGACCGTGGATTCGGTCGGACGTCGTGGATTCGACGTTGGACGCCGTGGATTCGGCGTTGGGCGCAGATCGTGGATTCGAGAAGCGTCGTGGAGCGAGCGGAGAAGATCCTCTAGGAGCGTATGGAAAAGGTTGAGTCGTAAGTGTGTACGGTAAATCACCTTGTACGTGTTTTAATTCTAGTGGATTTCGCCGTGTTATCGGTCCCGTGGTTTTTTACTCCGGTTTGGAGTTTTTCCACGTAAAAATCTTGCGTGTTATTTTTATTTCCGCATTGGATTTTTATCGCAACGATTTTTGAGTGTTTATATGTTTACACCTATTCACCCCCCTCTAGGTGTTTCTTCCCCTATTTAGATCTATTATATATATAACCCAACATGGTGGAATATGGGAGGTTATTTCCGACCGCCAAAAGAAAGAAAATCTCCTTTATTTATAGTGCGGAGTGGCAGAGAAATATCGCGTGGGGTTTGTTGGGATTTGTTAGGAATTGGCGAGGAAATGTGAGTTTGTTGAGGGAAAGACGTGCGTGGGTTCGTTGAGGAAAAGACGAGGTTTAAAATTTGAATACATTGAGGAAATTATTATATTCAAATTTCAAATTTCAAATTTCAAATTTTAAATTTCAAATTTCAAATTTCAAATTTTAAATTTCAAATTTTAAATTTCAAATTTCCAAAATTGAATATGTTCGAATTTTTAAAATTAAAATGTTATGTTCAAATTTCAATATTGCGAGACTATGGTTATATTCAAATTTTAAATTACAAATTTCAAGATTGAACGATATGTTCCAATTTCAATATATTGAGGGAATATGGTTATGTTGAAAATTGAATATGTTCGAATTTTAAAATTGACCGATTATGTTGGAATTTCAATATGTATTCAAATTTCAAAATTGAACGGTTGTATTTAAATTTCAAATTTCAAATTTCAAATTTCAAAACTGAATATGTTATGTTCAAATTTGAGGGAGTATGATTGTATTAAATTTCAAATTTCAAATTTTAAAATTGAATATGTTATGGGAATGTTCAGATTTCATAATTGAATATGTTGGAGGATTCGAACGAGGGAATTTGCTTGAATTCAAAATTTGATTGGAACTTGGTTGGGAATTTGAATTTCGAATATGAATTTGAATAAATCGGCTGAAAGATATTTTGAGATAATTGATGGATGAAGGATTTCGGCTGAATTCAAAATTCAAATTTGAGTACAGGTGGCGTTTGAGAGATAAATTCAAATTTGAGTATAGGTGGCATTTGAGAGATATTTTGAAATTTCGTTAAAAATTTGAAATTCAAAATTCAAAATTCAAAATTCAAAATTCAATTTGAACATAATTTTTGAAATTTAATTTTTAAACAAGAAGTTGACTACAATGTAAGGCCCGCGTGGCAGAAAAAAATAGAATCCGACTGATTTGGTGACAAAAAAAAAATCGACGGACTTTGATGAGACCTATATGGTTGTGTTCACAAATGACCTATTAATGTTGCTTGAATTTATAGTAAAATTTGTTGGACCCAAATTATTAAAAAATTTTGGGCCATAATCTTTCCCCCTATTTTTTTATTATAATTTTTTTGTATGCCAACAAGGTCAGAGAGCTCCGGACCCAGTTGACAGGATTGTCTGAGTTATATCAGCGGCGGAGTGAGCTGCTGGTTTGGGTGACACAGTTGTCGGAGCAGCGGGCAGCCCGACAGTGCTTTCCTCCTGAGACCACCCGGTTGCAGTATCCTCAATGGCAGCGATTTCAGTGGCGCCGATGGAGCGAGTAGCCCTGTAGAAACTTGAAATATCTCATTTTAATAAATAGACTAAAAGCGAATTTTGAGCGGGTTTTAAATTCAGAAGACCCCTGTTAACCTAAATGGTCAATCGCCAGTGTGCAAGTTGCACAATTTACGAGGCAAAAAGGCTATTTTCCAATCCAGACATGATCTTGGAAATCCGAATTGATCGTTGCGATCGTCTCGTCGAACTGAGTGTGATTCATATTCAGCACTTTTCGATCTGACGGTCGAATCTTTCAGAAATTAGCGAAGAAGCGGGCGAAATAGCCGCGACCAATGTAACAGTGCTCTATGCACAGTGCACTTAAGTGAGTCACTGTATATGAACAGTAACCCTGATTTTCGGGACCCCGACGAATACAACGTTGACTAATTCACTGTTCGGAATCCGAATATAGTGATCCAGGTAGTCATTTCGAACGGTTTCATCGTTCTGGACGCAATGGCACTGACGGAATTTCTGTTTGACGGCCCTAGAGCCTCAAAACACGCGATAACTGTGTTTCGGTACAGTATAAGATGGAATTTAAAAATTAGAGAGCAAAATTTTAGTGAACCAAAATCGCTACCTGATAGGTTTCGTCGAGCCGGACGTCGTGGCGAAGTCCAATTTTCGTTTCGACGACTAGAACGCCTCGAAAAGCGTAAAATACGGCAGAAAACGCGATAAATTGTGCGAAAACCCTATAGTTTTGTGCCTCGAAAACCGTGCAACTCCTTGGAGAGGGACTTTGGTGTGAGAGGAACCTCCTGTGAGGGACTGAACTGTTACTATCAAGTGATGGAGGGGGGTTTGATGCAAATGTTACATTATGCTTATTAATACACGCATGCATACAACCCTAGGGCATCTCCTCGAACCCGAGCCACCCCCTCACCTCCTCTCTGGAACCGACGCCCTTCCTCCACCTCTCCCAAGCGTCGCGTCGGCGCCACCGCCGTCCCCGTCGCCGGAGCAACCCAAGAACGCAAAGAATAGAGAGCATATTCTCGGTTTATTGGTGTGGGATGCATCAAGAGGGAGAATTGAGGATCCAAATATCAACTGAGTGTTCCTCTATGAAGCCTCAACCGAGCCGGGGTGAACCGACGCCGGCCTCCGCCGTGCGCCGCCGCGGTGGTGGGTCTCCTTCTTCCTCTTCTCCGGCAAGGTAAGTTGTTGGAAGTTTTTGTTCTTAGATGGCTCTTAGACCCTACCATTGACTTCCTGACATTGAGGGGATCATCCTCATGTAGTCCGAGCCGCCGCCGTGTCCTGGGTGGCCGGCGGGAGCTTCCTTTCGCCGGAAAAATGAGGTTCGGTTGGGGGACTTTTCGACCATTGAAATCATGATCGGAACCGTTGAACCTCTTCCTCCCGATGACAGCAAGGACTCCATGAAGTTTCAGGCTGATCCGATAAGGATCCGAGTCGCACGGGCTTGCCCTAGAACCGGGCATTTTGATGCTTCGGCCGAGCGTCGCCGTCCGGCGCCGCAGCTCACCCGTGCCGCCGGCCACCACCTCGGCAAGCACCGTAGCACCAAGAGAAGCATTATGGTCCAAGTTGGAGGACCTCTCGTGCACCGGATCAAAATCCGCCATTAGAGCTCTCTCGAGCTTGGCCGAGCTCCGCCGCCGGCGGTCGCCGGGACTTCGCGCGATGGGAAAGCGACCCAGGTAGGTTCCTTTTATCGTTTATAAGTTATTCATGCAGTTGCATGAAGTTTTTGACGTCGGGTTTTTACTCTTTGTGGTTGCACCATGTTATTGTCCGAGCTCACCAAGCTTCGTCGTCGGCGATCGTCGCCGC
Organism: Tillandsia leiboldiana; assembly: GCA_029204045.2. Taxonomy (NCBI): domain Eukaryota; kingdom Viridiplantae; phylum Streptophyta; class Magnoliopsida; order Poales; family Bromeliaceae; genus Tillandsia; species Tillandsia leiboldiana. Next base: position 7,079,387 of record CM055074.1, on the reverse strand, counting down.
TCCGCGCCGCCGGAAAGTTACCCAGGTAAGCTTTAAACCTTGTATGCTTGCTTTACATACAAGTTTGAAGTCCCCAGGTTGCCCCTGTGCAGTGAACAAGCCGGGCAAAAAGCTTGGTTGCTTGTTGATTTTTGCGCCCACAAGGTGTTCGATGAAATGTTTCAAAGAAGAAAAGTTGGGAATTAGACTTCGATCTAAATATGAAAGTTGTTTTAAATCATTCCCTGAGCTCAGTGCTCACTTCAGATCAAATTGGGTCTGAGTGGATGTGTGTGTGGTGCATTATCAAAGTGTTAGAGAGCGAGGGACTTGGATTTGGTTGATCCATCAGTTTTGGACTGAAAATAAGGTGAGCCCCAGTGTCCTGGCACTGTCCAGAGGCACTTTGATATATAACTTTTTGATTTTTGATGAATGGATTTAAAGTTGTATTAAAAACTAAGTGTTAAGAGAATAGTTGCCCGTAGTAGGGTATGGGTCTGTTTGCGAAGCCGCGACAGTGTGCTCTTGGCTAATTTGGGGTCACTGGACGCGATGCTCGTGTTAGATTTTGGTTTTGATGAGCCGGAGAAACAAAAATGCTATTTGGCTATGGTAGAGAGGAAAATCATGGCCCGAAGTTTTCCTCGGATCTCGTGCTGCTCCCAAATGGTGAGCACGAGCTTCGTCTTGTCGTAACGGACACGCTGAAACTTGCGGCGCTGTCTTTGGATTTCTGGTTTGGAAGAACGGGTCAAAACAGTGTTCAAATTGGTGTAATTATGCGATTTAAAGGTAAATAATGGATTAAGTTGCAAATGTAACATGCTGGCTGTCTTTGGACAGTGTGTACGCACCCTCTAAGCTTTTCGTTAGAGGACCATAGACTTTCGTTGAGCGGAAAACGGATATCGAATCGTAAATCGGCAAAATCGTCGGTTTAACGGCTTTCGGCGCGAGTTCCGCGTACTTCGATGTAAAGGAACAGTTTATAGATGTTGTTATCCGTCCCTGATTAGCATTCGTGATTCAGGTCCTTGCAGTCTGACTCCGGCTCACGAGTCTTCTGTTGGAGTCGTTGGATCGGCCTACATTCAGGTGGGTTATCTTCGGTCCGTGCTTTATCTTTTCGGCCCTCTGTTTGCTTTAGTCCAGTCGGACACCTGTTTTTGGATTAGCCCTGATGATTTTGCATGTTCTTGATTATTCCTGATGGTTTATGATTTTGCCTGATAGACTCTGATCTCCTTAGACATATCACATATACCTGCTTGATTGGTCATTAGTTAGATGATAGTTCATTAGCTCCTATTGGACACACATATCATGTTGGCTCGATCATGTCATAGATTTGCTTTTATTCAGACATACATATTTCTTGTATTCTAGATTTCATGATAGATATATGATGGATTTATAGACATCTGCATCCATGTGGGGATTTCCGGCATGTTGCCGATTACCCGGTCCGTGGACCGGGAGACTTAGCATTTTGCATTGTGATGATTGTACACCTGCTGTTCGTTCACGTACGCCGTGGGATTGATCCCCCACATTGCGTTCTTTACCGGTAAAGGGTCTGCTTGACCCGTGAGCTCGCCCCTCTCTTGCTGTATCACTGGGTACGGGGAGCCCCTTGGCTGTACCGATATGAGAATCCTCTCGGCTGTACCTTTTGGTACGAGGATCCTCTCGGCTATATCAATGGTACGGGGTTTGCGGTTCAGTTCTGCTAGGTGGAATCCAGGATGATTATGATTGGCTCTGCATAGATATCTTCGCCTGAGGTCCCTGTGACCAACAGTGGCACCGGTTAGTACTTGTTATTCTTTGTTGATGCATAGCCGATATTTCGATTTTCAGTATTACTCATCTGCAGTTCCTTATGATTGATTACCTGCCTAGTTAGCTTATCTGTGGATTCTGTTGATTATCAGTAGATCTGTTTTATTGTTCAGCTTTACCCTATGATCTTTACTATCCGCAGATTATTGTACCCAGTAGGTACGATTAGCTATTTCTCGGCTCGTCGTGCCCACTGGGATACACTCCGGTGTGTCTCACACCCTCGGGTGACTGTTTTTCAGGTCGTTCGAGTAGAGGGGTGTCGGGACGATCCAGTGAGGCTGTCACGATAGAGCTGTCCCCCTGATGATTGTGATTGACTCTGATTTATGTTATTTCAGCTTCTCGATTATTTGGATTATTCCTGTTGACTAGTCATTGTTTAGTTTAGATGTTGATTGATCTCTGATTGATGATTGGATTTGCCTAGCCGTGCATGTATAGGAGAGACCCTATCCCTGTGGATAGGGGATTTCCTATATGTGTGGCGGTCTGTTACGCCCGTTTTGCAAACTCTGATGTATTCAAAAAAAAAAATTTCAGACCTGATTTTTAAACTCGGGGCGTGACAAGCCCCCTCTGTGCCGACGATTAGTGCCGAGGCACCGAGGCAGGGTGGATAGCTGACAGCTGATGAACTGTGGGACATTATCGATCAGTTGAGCCAGTTTCGGCAGATGAATTACCCCGATTCATAGGTTTGAGTTTGGAGCCTTTGGAGGCAGAATCGTGATTGGTGGTGATGGAGAGACTACTTGAGAGCCTCCTTGTGTCAAAGAGTTTACGCTGTTGTTGAACTGCGCGCTCCATGTTTAGAGGGACGAGGCGCATAGGATATGTGTGTTTGGGAGTGGATTGCGCCAGGATATCTTTCAGCTCATTCAGTCCCTCCGTTTCAGTTTTTGGATGGCTCATTGGAGTAGGCGTTGAGTGGGGCGTGGCGCTGCAGTTCCTTTGGATAGGGATCTACCGCAAGAGGCGAGTTCTGGATAGAGGCGCTTGGCGCTAGGAGTTGGAGGACAGATCGGCCGACAGAGGCATTCTCGATTTTCCTTCCCCAGGTTGTGGATTTTTGAAACGCCAGAGGTCGGGTAGACCCCGATAGCAGTATCAACATTAGTATCAGCAGCGGCGGTAGCGTAGATGTGTTATCTACGGAGGACCATATTCGTCGCCTCAGCGTGAGCAGAGGCAGAGGTCGTGCTCCCTATGTGATTGATATAGATATTTTCTGACAGACTGGACTTTGATGACGAGGTAGACTGAGCGACGACCACTTGCATCGAGCGAATGAGTTTGTGCTGCCTGGTTGGAGGGCGCCACGACAGTGAATCGGATTGTCGCAGGTGTGATTTCATTACAGCAGTCTGAGTTAGAGCATTGTGCATTCCTGCATGGACTAGAGGCAGAGTCGTTACCACGTGCACTAGAGGTACAAGTTTCTATCGGTGTTGTGCATGTGGAGGAGGCTTGTGGATTATGTCCAGTGCAGTTGAGACCACGAGTTATACCGGCAGACTTATTGGTATTGTGGTAGTTGGTGTTGACCCAGTGCCTAAGATTGGTTGGCACAGTACCACATGATGTTTGACTGCGGAGAGAGAGAGAGGACTATGACCTTCTGCGAAGCAGACAAGAAGAGGCTTGTTTGTAGAAACAATTTGAGCTCACAAATTACAGTGACAGTGTGAGAGGTGCCTACGGCGGCACCGGGGCTCAAGAATATCCCTATTGCTGTGAGATCTTGGGTGTGAGTCCACTTGAGCTGATGATGATGCCGCCGGTTAGGGAGATTGAGATTGCGATTGACGTGGTTGGGTGATGAGATGTCGGGACGAGTTGATGTGAGCATATTCTGATAGAGCCGTCCCCTGTTGTTAGCTTCGTCTAGCATAGTTTTTTCTTTACAGTTAGACTATTATGGTTATGAACTATTGATGTTAGACTTATGATATTTTAGTGATTGAGATTCTAGTATTGTGGATTATGATTATGTTTCAATACGTGTTGTTTAGTACTCTGATTATATATGTTGTACTTGCCTAGCCGTGCATGTATAGGGTAGACTCTGTCCGAGTGGACAGAGAATTTCCTATGCATGTGACGATCTGTTCATGCCATGAAAATGTTTTAAACTCTGATTGCAAAAATAAATAAATAAATAAATAAAATTACCTGCTTTTCGAAACTCGGGGCGTCACACACACACACACACACACACACACTCTCTCTCTCTCTCTCTCTCTCTCTCTCTCTCTCTCTCTATATATATATATATATATATATATATATATATATATATATATATATATATATATATATATATATATATATATATATATATATATATAGACCTAGGCTACTATACTATTAATAGCACAAAGTCATTAGTGTTATTAAATTTTTGACCCTTGGATGAAGTGATGTGCGGTTAGGATGAAAGTGGACCCCTAGAGTTTAGTGGGTGGTTAGAAAAATAGTATGATCTAATAGGTGGAAATGATCAAAGTGGTAGATCTAACGGTGGAAAACTTAGTAGCACCAAGCGCTTGGTACTATCGATAGCATAATAGCCGGACTCTCTCTCTCTCTCTCACTCTTTCTCTCTCTCTCTCTCTCTCTCTCTCTCTCTCTCTCTCTCTCTCTCTCTCTATATATATATATATATATATATATATTATTTTCTTTTATTTTTTCCTCTTTCTTCATTTTCTTTCATCCTATGTATTATTTTTTACTACTACGCCCCCTCCCTCGCCCTTGCTGCAACAACAGTCCTTGCCATGATGTGCTCTCTCTCTCATCCTTCTCAAATCCTATGACACCATCATCACCGTCGCCATCCACGACCATGTTCTCTACCGTGGCCTCACCTCGACGATATGTGCAATATTCGAGCTAGTGTCGCCAGCGTCGACGTCAGTGAAGGTGTGGGTGAAGTAGGAGAGATGAGCACTGTTATATGTATGTCCTAGAAGCCAACCAAGCTGACACATGTATTTTTTTTAGGATATAAATTTATATTTGACATTTTACATTATGAATATAATTCGGTTTTTATTTCCATTCATATTGTATATGTGTTCATAAATTGTCCAAGGGATTAATAAGATGATGATACATATTCTCAAGAGTTGAGAATTTGATATATGTATGATTAGTGATTAATTCCTAAATGCTCCCGATCAATGGATCATTATGGGGACAGTGATTGATCCGGTGAGATTAGTGCACAGGTCGCTTCCCTTTTAGGGTAGACGATTTTCGAGTCAATAATGTGGGGACACTGGAGCAAATGTGCAGGTGGTTGTTAGAGAACAAGGGTACCGAGCATGACCAACACGAGAAGTCACTTAAATGTCTACTCACTCGTGAGTGACTTACTCGATGTTGCAGTAGTGTAACTGGTCCTTTGACCTGCGGTGCCTCGGCTATTCACAATGGGGTTACTGTAGTTTGACTATACATATACTTCGTCCCTAGCCATTTGGGTTCTTACGATGCATGTTGGCTACGATAGGTTCGTTATAGGAATAAAGTGTGCACCTATATGGAATCTATCGCCCTTAGTAGATAAAGGAGTTAGTCCTATATGATTTATGAGACCGAGTTTAAAAGATCTTGGCCAAGGCAGAGTAAATAACGGAAAGGGTTTTCGATATTAGAAACTTGAGTCGAATAAATTTGACATATGACAAACGGTGGGGTTTGACGAGCAATTCCATGACCTCTGTTGTTAACTGCACTTAGAGGTTCATTATTTTATTCTACTGGAATGCCACTATATGCTGTTAGGCGTAACTGGTGAATTGTGGGACTCACGAGAATTATCCGGATGATCGATGATTTTTATTGGGCTGAATTGAAATTATTCTGATCCACTAAAAAGAGTTTCAGCAACATTGTTGATGGTGATTATAATATATCTCACTACTATATAGAATAGAACCTATGGGGTCACACACATTAGAGGTTATGAATGATCGGATAGCTAGATCGCGATTTTTGAATCCCCTGAAGACTTAATTATCAATATGTTGATAAATGGACTAATTTGTAATTATTACAAATTGGGAATATTAAAGTGCAAATATTGCAAGAGAGAACTTACTAATAGTTATTGAGTTGTAAGAGAACTTAAGTGCAAATGTTGCATTATTGATTTAATATGATCAAATTAGAATTGAGTTCAAGTCGAATTAAATTAGGATTTAATTGATTGAGTTCAAGTCGAATTAAATTAGGATTTAATTGATTGAACCGGTTAGGAATAAGATAAACTTAAATCTAATCTTAATTATTATAAAAGGGATTATATATCTCTCTTTATACAGATGAGAGTCTCATCTTTTTTCTAAATATCTATGCAAAGAAAGAGATTCTTTTTAAGGAAACTAGCAACCCGGTGAGAATTTCGATCAGATCGGCAATTTCGTTTGGATACCCGTAGAGGCCGGACGCTTGTGCGGCTTCAAGAGAATCAAATTCCACGATCATCACATTGCGATGTAGATTTTTTCGCTCAAACGTAAAAATTAGATTTTTTTTTCTTTTAATCTTACGTACATGAGAAATCTTATTTTACGTGATTTTTTAGATCGGATCTCAAGTTTCGAAATATAGTTTTATTTGATTTTTTTTTCCAGCTACGTTTTATCTTGCGCAAAATTCTAACAAGCACGCCGTCGATGGAGAACGGTGAAGAAGGAGGAGATGGAGAGCGGTGAAGAAGGAGGAGAGAGAGAAAATAGGAGAAGAAAGAGAGTAATGGACGATGAGCAAGAAAAAGGCGAAAAGGGAGGAGAAAAATAAACATGAGAGTTTTTTTTGGTCAGTTTACTGAAAATCTAAACTTAAAATGCAAGGATAAAAAAAAAGTGATATATTTTTACAAAAAATATAAAATCGATAAATTTTTTATGCAAATTGGCCAATTTGATAAGCAGAATTCATAAATTTGATAAAATCAAAAGTTAAGGTCTTTAAATCAAAAAAAAAAGAAAAGAAGAGTTGAGAGGTCTATTTCGGAATATTCTAAGGTGTTCTAGGCAGTATGAAAATACTTTTGTTTTTTAACTTAAAATGCAAAGATAAAAAAAAGTGATATATTTTTACAAAAATATAAAATCGGTAAATTTTATAAATTTTTTGATAAGAAGTCTTCATAAATTTGATAAAATCAAAAGTTAAGAACTTTAAATCGAAAAAAAAAGAAAAAAAAGTTGAGAGGGCTATTTGCGAAGACGGTCTTTTTATATGAAAATACTTTAATTGGATGTACATTATATATTCTATCAATTATAGAATGAGATGAATTTTACTAGTCACTTCAAAGTGACTAGTGGATAAGTTTGGAGTGTATATCTTATATTTCATCCATCATAGGATAAAATAAATTTTATTAGTTATTTCGAAATGACCAGTAAATAAATTTTTATTCTGAAATGGATAAAGTTTACATCGTACATCTAATTTTAAATGTATATATAGCATTGACCGATTTTATATAACTTCAATAATGATACAAAACAGATAAATTGAGCACTAATATTTACAACTTTTAATCCAATAGTTTAAGAATTTAAACAATACCTTTTCGGCTTTTAGGCCAAACCGAATTCAAGTTGACAAAATATAATAAAGCTAGTGTATTAGTTATATTCTTAAGATGGACTAAAGTGTAAGATTACAATTGTAGACCTAGCAACATCTCAATATATATATAAAAAAAAAAGCATGTACTTCACAATTCTATATAATTTGGGGTCTCCGTACACTTTTACCGAAATCAACTCTCTTCCTTCTCGTGCTCTTCGTAATAACTCATTTTAACAGTCCCTTGTACTCCGTCGACTTCTTCGTCCTCTCTGTCTTTCTTTCTCTCTCTCTTCGACCCTTTACAGCTCGCTTTCTCCCTCCTGGGGTTTCATGACCTGAGGGGGGTTTTGATGAGAGCCCGAGGGGTTCGATGACGATCGGAGGCCCGCAGCGGCGGCGGCGGCGGCGGCGGCGGCGATCGGCGAGAGCCCGTCCGATGGAATGGCAGATCCCGTCGAACTCGAGAAGGTGAGCGGAGGAGCGCCCCCGCATTACCCCGATTCGCCCTCGATTCGCTCCTTTTTTGTGGCTTTTTTTTTTTGCTGGGTTTTAGTTCTCTTTGTTGGTGTTTTTGCGCGATCGCGAGGTCTTAGGGTAATGCTGGTGATCGATGCTAATGAATCGATTGGTTTTTACCGTATGATGGGGCAGTCCTTCTTTAGGGAATGGAGCTAGAGAGAATTTGTTGAGATTTGTTTGTTATGTTGCGTAAAAATCGAATTTTATTTGGATAATGAAACTCATACTAATGACACTACTTGATTGGAATTGATTAGGATCATTAAAATTTGGGTTGATTACAAATTTGGTCTCTGAATTTGACCTGGATTTCATTTTCGCCCTTACGGTTTTAGTTTGAACAATTAAGTATGGAATATGTTGAAACTAATGTTTCGTATATAATAGTGCCACATCAACACCAGCATTAAGGTTTCCTTTGTTAAAATTGAGAATGTTGAAACCAATGTCAAACTTCAGAAATGAAATTAGATTCGAGGTCAAACTTCAGGTTTAGAATTGAACTTAAAGGTACGAAGCTAAAATCAGGGCTGAATTAAGGGGGTAATTGTTACTTTTGAAACTCTGAGAACGAAATTGAAACCCAGGTCAAACTTTTGGGACTGAATTTGCATTAATTTCTTAACTTGATGAATTGGGTGCAGTGGCATTTTGCCTTTAAACGCCGTCTAGTCTAGTTGTAACATTTTGCGAGCTATCTTTCTAAACAACGAATAGTGAAGCTTCTTAGTCTTACTCTTGCTTTCCCCATAGGGCAATCTTGAAGTTTAGAGGTTGATGGATTGGAAGATCTTGATTATTTCTACTAAATCTTCTAGGTTACTATGTAAAAGCATTACGGGCAGAGACTTAGAGTGAGAGTTAATATATTTGATCAAATTCCTAGAGACAATTGATTTCTCTTGTTAGTTACTTATTAACAATTTCTCTTATTTGTGGAGATAATAATAGGGACGCGTATATTTTATCTTAAGTATGTAATTTGTTGTTCGAAACTTTGAACAGATAGATTTAATATTGTATATTAAGGTCTAACCATGTAAAATTGAATGCTACTCTTTTCCATTTCTACTTAACAGCATTGCACTCATATTTCATAGTATCTACCTTTCAGTTTCAGCGATATCAATGTTTCACTTCTGTTTCCTGCTGACTTCTCTAGCTGGGACATGTATTTTGCAGGCAGTTATTGCTTTAAAGAAAGGAACTCAGTTGCTTAAATATGGTCGCAAAGGGAAGCCGAAGTTTTATCCATTCAGATTAGCACATGTGAGTATGCTAGAATATCTTCTTGTATGAGGAAATAGATCTATAAAAATGATGTGAGCTTCAAAATTTAGTCACTTGATATACGTCCAGGATTTTTGCCCTCATGCTATACATACTTTTGGTTATGTGGAATCATTTTTGCTACACCACATTTTTTATGTATTTTTCTTTTGGTTAAATTCAGCACTTCTTTTTTTTTGTTTTTGTTTCGGGACATTTTAGTCAATCATAAGACCTCCGAGATGAAGTGCTGGCGAGTTGTCTTAGTCGATAAATAATGTTCAAAATCTTATTTTGGGCAGGAGTGGGCATATGCTAATGCATCCACTTTGAAGATTGAGAAGCGTGCAATATGACTTTTCTTATTTTAATCAAAGTATATATGCCATGATGTGTTCATAATTTGCAACACACTGGTACTGGGTGTCACAATTCAACATGAATAATTAAGGGCACTTTTAGCTGCCTTGTTGCTTATTTGGTAATTTGAATAAAATATATAACATTCTTTTGGAGAATGATAAGAACTGAGGGATCCCTTGTGGTGTTAGAGGATGATCAGCTATTGGTGACTTCAAAAATGGAAGTATGAAAAGCTAACAGTGTGTATGTGTGTGTGTGTGTCTGCATGCGTGTGCTCTCGTGTGTGTGACAACAATGGGTTTTCCATAATTTGGTTGGTTTTTTTCAAAAGTATTAGAGATGCATTCTAAAAAACAGATGGCTGGAAAAGGCAACTATTGTTTGATTAGTTTTCAAAACTACCTTTTTGCATTAGAGGGCACTTCTATTCATTGATATGTGGAACCTTATCTGTGCTTTGTAGGATGAATCATCATTAATTTGGATCTCGAGTAGTAAAGAGAAAAGGTTGAAGTTAGCTTCCATTTCAAGAATCATCTCCGGACAAAGAACTGTAAGATTATCTATGTGATTACTTATCTATGTGATAACTGAGGACCTATTATTTTTCTTCTTATAATTCATTTTCTTTATGATCAAGTTTTTCTTAAGATTTTAATTTCACATTGTACCTGTTTAGTTACTATGTTTTCTAATTTCCAGTTAGTTTTTCAACGGTTTCCACTCCCTGAAAAGGACCACTTGTCCTTTTCACTCATACACAGCCAGGGCAAACGATCGCTTGATCTGGTTAGTATATAAAAAAAGGCTTCTGCTTTTCTTAATATCTTCTTGAGATTTTCATTGATCTGATTATTTTCAAATCTCATTACTGTTTTACAAGACATGCAAGGATAAAGTTGAGGCAGAGGCATGGTTTACTGTCCTAAGTACATTAATTTCTTCAAATCAACGTGGAGTTGCAAAATTAAACAGCTGGAGCAGTGGAGGACTTTCATTTGATGTAAATGAATATTTCTTCATCTCGCTGAACCATCCTTACATTATTATCCTTTGCGTGATTTTGTATATCTATATCAACCCACTTAACCTTTAACTAATCAAGCACATTCTATTGACCCTAGTGGCTTCTACATGATACCTTTTGGCTGAATAATTATTTAGGTTAGATGTCAAGCATATTCTTAGCTCCTGCCAAATTACAAACTTGGCTGTTCATTACCAATTACAAATCAATTACTTAACCACCTTTTCTTGGTAAACGATAGAGAATAGTAATAATCTTGTGATTTTGAAATTTCTTGTTTGCAGAACCTTTTATGCATTTCTAAAATCATTTGGGACATGAAAGCACTTTTTATCACCTTCTTTCATCTTTCTTAATTGGTTCTACATATTGTTAGCATTATTTTTCATTCAAAATTTAGCTTTTGCAGGTATATTTCACTTCTGTACATCCCATTGTTTTCTAGATGAATCATGCACATTTTTGCTATCAATATAACCTTTTTGATACATGCTTATGTGGAAAATTATTTCAGAGTGGTACTAGGGACAGCAGTCTGAGCTGCAATTCCTTCATTACCGTTGATTCTCTAGAAAATAAGCTAAATTTGAACACTTCAACCAAGGTCCATTCTTTCGAGGACTTAAACTATGCAGATAGAACAGATGTGACAGATATGCAATTGAAAAACTCCCCTTCTGACATTAGAATAAGTATTTCTAGTGCCCCTAGCACATCTAGTCACGGCTCTGCGCAAGAAGATTCGGAATTTTTCGGTGATGTGTATGTGTGGGGCGAGGTCATCTACGATGGCTCCTCAAGAGCAGGTCCCACTAGAAACCTCAGCACTTCTTTGAGAACTGACATCCTTTTGCCAAAACCTATAGAGTCCAATGTAATGCTTGATGTCAATTATGTAAATTGTGGGGTCCGCCATGCTGTGCTTGTTACGAGGCAATCAGAAGTATTTACGTGGGGAGAAGAGTGTGGTGGCCGACTTGGTCATGGAGTGGGTTCTGACGTTATTCACCCACGTCTTGTTGAATCTTTATCGGCCCTCAACATTGAAACTGTTGCTTGTGGAGAATACCATACTTGCGCTATTACCGTTACTGGTGAGCTTTATACTTGGGGGGATGGCCGACATAATGCAGGCCTTCTTGGCCATGGCACTAAGATCAGCCATTGGATACCTAAAAGAGTTGCAGGGCCCCTTGAGGGAGTACAAGTCTTTTCTGTCTCTTGTGGAACGTGGCATACTGCTTTGCTTACTACGGCTGGGCAGTTGTACACTTTTGGGGATGGTACATTTGGAGTTTTAGGGCACGGAAATCGAGAAACTGTTTTGTACCCCAAGGAAGTGGAATCTTTGAAGGGGTTGAGGACGATAGCTGTATCCTGTGGCATATGGCACACCGCTGCAGTGGTGGAAGTTATCGTTACTCAGTCGAGTACTTCGTTTGGAAAGCTGTTCACTTGGGGGGATGGGGACAAGTATCGGCTCGGACATGGCGATAAGGCCCCCAGACTTAAACCCACTTGTGTACCCTCGTTAATCGACTACAACTTCCACAAGATAGCGTGCGGGCATAGTCTCACAATCGGGTTGGCCACTTCGGGACATCTTTTTACTATGGGCAGTTCTGTTTATGGTCAGCTTGGCAATACTCAGGCAGATGGGAAGTTTCCATGTTTAGTTGTGGATAAACTCGGTGGGGAAGCTGTTGCCGAAGTTGCTTGTGGGTCGTACCATGTTGCAGTCTTGACAACAACTGGCGAAGTTTACACGTGGGGTAAGGGGGCTAATGGGAGACTGGGCCATGGAGATATTGAAGACCGGAAAACACCGATGCTTGTCGAAACTCTAAAGGACAGAGCTGTTCGACACATTGCATGTGGTTCCAGCTTCACGGCAGCCATTTGTCAGCACAAATGGGTTTCAGGTTCAGAACAGTCGCAATGCACGGCTTGTAGACAAGCATTTGGGTTTACCAGAAAAAGGCACAATTGTTACAACTGTGGTCTGGTACACTGCCACTCATGCAGCTCGAAGAAGGCTTTTCGAGCGGCACTTTCTCCTAATCCAGGAAAGCCGTATCGTGTGTGTGATTCCTGTTACTTGAAATTGAGTAATGTTATGGAGTCTGGTATGAACAATAGTAAAAAGACTGTTATGCCCCGTTTAGAAAACAAGGATAGGTCTGAAAAGGTGGACATGAGAGGAACAATGAAGGGTACAAGTTTAGATTTGATCAAAAACTTGGATGCCAAATCAGTTAAACAGGGAAAGAAGACCGATTCTTTGTCTCAATTTTTTGCGGTTTCACAGTTGAAAGACATTCCTTTCATCGACCTGAACCAAACAGCTTCATTTATTTCTTCAGCAAATGATCCCAGAGCTGTTTCACCTTTTTCAAGAAAATTGAGTCCATGGTCCATTTCACCTAATTTGGAAAGCATTGACAGCCTGAAGGAAACAAATGACCTATTGAACCAAGAAGTGCAGAGGTTGCGTGCTGAGGTACGTTAGCAAGGGTGTTTTAAGCCACTATAATAATATTAAGGGTTGATTAGTAGTTTAGTCATTGAGTGTTGACCCTAAATTTAATTACATCCTCAGATTTCCAATTTTAACAATTGAATCGCTGAAGTTTGTCCTATGTAACAGGTAAGCCCATTCCACTACCTAGAAAAGAAAAAAGAAATAAAAAACTGCCATATTGCCTTGGCAGTGAATGATGCTTCCGTGGCATTCTTCTAGATGCTATACTAACAGAAGGTTTTAATTGTTATACAAAACTAACTTCATGGAATACTGAGGTCTTGATTGATATCACTATCAAACTTTACAGACTAATTTGTTTTTACTCCTAATTATAATTTATAACAGTTTGCTTGCTGAATGCTTATATTTGTTAATGCAAATGAATCAGATTGATAGCCTACGGCAGCAATTTGAACAGCAAGAAATTGAGCTGCAGAACTCAGAAAGGAAAGCTCAAGAGGCTGCGACACTTGCTGCTGAGGAATCTACCAAGTCAAAAGCTGCGAAGGAAGTAATCAAATCTCTAACTGCTCAGGTATTGTTCTTCGAAAATCTTTGTTTTGCTGTTCTTGAAATCTACACCGGCAAACTTATATAATCTGTGTTGATTTAAAATTACAAATCCCATTATTAGTTAAATTTTGTGTGCTTGTTACCATGCCTCCTATGATATTCTCTATATAAAATCGCAATGTTCTTTATCCTTCATCTGGTTAAGTCCTCCTTCCTCATGATATAACTGTGTATTTAATTGTTTGATTCGTCTTTTATTTTGTTATGCAGGTTTGCAATCATATTAACTAGTGTTCTTTATTGATGTAGGAATGCAGTCTCAGCACCTAACTTAGTTTTTTTTTGTTTTTTTTTTTAGCTAGCTAAATCAGGATTATGTTTTGTTTTCTACCATAGAACAAATTTTAATTGTTCTGCTTGTCTGCATTTCTTTCCTTTATAGCTAAAAGAGATGGCGGAGAGGCTTCCTCCTGGGGTTTATGACACCAAACAAATACGATCTATGTACCTTCCAAATGGCATTACTCAGCATGGCATTTTACAAGCAGATCCTCATAGAGATAATCAATTGAGAAACGATCCAAATGACGCCCCTTGCTCTCCAACTGTTTCTTCTCCCTCGTCTCGTTACAGCGACAACTTTAATACGATGGAGGAACGTCCAAATACTCAAAAGAATATTATTTCAGGGATGGCGACTTCTGTTAATAGACCTGAAGATTTTGATAGGAGGGAAACTGAACGGTTCCAAATTAATTTGAATGGTTCAAAGCCGAGAAGCCCCACTTCAGCTGGTAATCAAGTCGAAGCGGAGTGGATAGAACAATATGAACCTGGTGTGTATTTAACTCTTGTCGCCCTACGTGATGGAACCAGAGAGCTGAAGAGGGTGCGATTCAGGCAAGTTTGGAATTAACTTCCGTAGCTTCTTGAATAATTCATCCTTAATTCTTTTTTCTTTTTGTTCTTTCCATCAGTTTAGAGTAACAGATAACCCCCTTTGATATTTCATGAATTGCTCCTTATCCCCATTCTTCGATAATTAAAACCTAGAGGTAAAATCTCGATTAATAATAAACCATGCATTTTAGTCCCCTACAAAAGGGAGTAAAGGGCTAACATATATGTCTAGTGGATTGGCTGTAGATTTTGATTATAACTTTATAAGTGGGGTTGGGGACTGCAAATTGCTGAATATCCAGGGAGATTATATGAATTTTAGCCCTTTTCTAATGTAGCACAGTTGGAGTGCTCAACCTTTTAGTGGCGCTCTACTTTCGTGCCAAACCTTCTTAGAATTTTAAAAACACTTGTCCTTCCGCTGAATTCTTCCATTAAAATGGGTGTAGATGCCTAACTAATTATCATGGAACTGCTTAGTAAGCCTCTGTCAAATCCTCTCTTTCCGGGTTATTGTAAATATCGCGGGATGTTACATGGACATTTTTGTCGACTTTAATGGAGGAACTACATAGAAGGGCTAAGATTGCAGCAGAGTGCAGAGTGTAGGGATCTAACTGTCATGATCAGAAGATTGATGATAAATGCAAAAAATATACCATAAAAAGAATTATTCTGATATCGAGAGCAATTTTGCAGCCTACGAAGATTTGGAGAACAACAAGCAGAAAGATGGTGGGCGGATAACCGTGAGAAAGTCTACGAGAAGTATAACGTCCGTGGATCTGACCGGACATCCTCAGCAACCCCCACTACTTAATCTTCATGACCTTAAGCAATCAAACTAGTTTCTGTTTAGGGCTCAAAATCAAAAAGAGATGAACTGGGCACAAGATATCCACCGGAATCAAGAGTGTTTCGGCTCAACTATTCTAATCATTTTGAAGGCCGCATAGTAAGTTATTCTTCATCCAAGTGTACTTTGTAGCATATTGTGTTCATTTTGTTGTGATATTTATCCCGTAATAGTTTCACCAACTTGGACTTCTGTTGTATCTTAGTGTACATAAAAAATTATCTAGTATGCGAGAACATGGGGGTTAAATGTTACTCTTTTTTCCCCTCTCACCAAATGTATACACTTTCTGTTACCGAAATCGAATGTGAGTGACCCCTCTCTGTATTTTGAAGTTTTCCTTTGTAGTGTTTTGTGGGTTTGCGGCTGTCACATGGAAAAGCTCATAACTTGTTCATATGTTGATGTTAGTAGCAATTATATTTGGCCATGCTTTCATCTTCATGAATGGCTAATCAAATTATTAATGATTGGTTATATTTGACTTTAGTTAATAATTAATCTGGGGTAAATTATAGTACTAGTGGTCACTGAACTTACGTGGAAGTTTTATTGTGGTTATTAAACTTATTTTGTTGTAATTGAGGCATTAAACTTAGTTTTTATTTTGATCGGCCGGTAGGGCAAACTCTGTCACGCTCCGAGACCGTCAATTTGATCAGTTCGAACGCGCCAACATACCCGCAAATCGGGCATGATCTCTCTATACTCGAAAGAAACGAAAACATTCATCTCAATGAAAGTAAGTGATCAATAAGGTACAATATCAGAGTACAAAAGTACTAAACTAAAAATTTTCATTCATTTAAACAAGTTTAATGAAAAGCGGAAAGTTAAGTACACGAATGAACCACATAATATAATATTAATTACACTTTTCTCTCAACATGTATTTACACAAATGTTACAATTTTCATCTTTCCTTACAATACATAGTTTATTCAAATATCCAAAAAGATAAAGATACGGCTAGACCCTCTAGGTCTCTAAGCTGCCGGGCTCTTGTTCCTGTCACGTGCCTCGCCGAAGATTACTAGATCTGTAAAAATGGTCACCGAAGGGTGTGAGAACTACAAATAGTTTCCAGTGAGTTCAACTACCGAGAAAATATATTTTACACCTCTTAATCCAATGGAAGCAATAGTAGCAAGATAATAAAAAAATATGGAAAGTTGTAAATGCTAACTAGCATACTAATGTAAAATCACTACACTACTAATCATGTTCATATAGTATGCTACTATGCCATGACTCGGCCACTATGCCGCTATAAAAGGGTCACATCTAACCCAGCCACTTTGGCCCCTTTACACTTTCATTTAATTACTCGGTCCTTTGAGAGTATCTCATTCAATGGGTTCCAACCCTAGTAGTCATGCTTACCAATAAACGAGTCTTTATTCAAAGGCGCCACTTGCACTTTAGTTGTTCTTGTTATACCATTCAGAAATACCTCGCCTATACCAACAGGCCCATGCCCGGGGAAACGGCTATTGCTTTCACACTCCCATGGTCTACAAGTCCTAATTCTGAAGGTGCCATATTCATTTTCTTTTTGCTTTTGCCTTTTACTTTTACCTTTTTACCCTAAATTATTAACTCTAGGATAGCACCCCAACCTCAATCGAATCGCTCTAACCCTAGAGTTTATAACTCTATGTTGAGAACTCTATCATTCGTCCTTAGGTTTTTCTCTAAGTTAATGCCACTCATTCAACCTAGAGTTATCTCCTAGGTTTTTATACCATGCATCTTGACCTCTTAGTCTAGATTTTCTTCTAAGTCAAATATCACTTATCCACATGCAAGAATAACCTTTAACTAGGTTTTATATACACTTTGTCTCTTAGGGTTAAACCCTAACATGGTCAAGATCATGCATTATCTACCACTACTCTTACTAGCATGCTTCAAGATTCAAAAAGTAAAGAAAAAAAGAGAGAGATCACCATTTTTCGGTAGAGTTCCCCACCTTATGTTATCTTTGAAGAAGAAGCTTGATCTATCAAATCTCCAAGAAATTCTCTAAAAATGGAATTAGAACTCATAAGAGATCATTCTTTCTTTTTTAAACTCATAAAAACTCAAAACCATTAAAATCTTAAAAGACTTACCTCTAGTTCTAGCTCTAAAACGTGGAGAAGAGGATTCTTCTTCCTTCCCAAGCCTTTCTTGGAAGCTTCTTTCCAATCCCTAGCCCTCCAAGAGATCAATCCTCCCCAAACCCCAAGCTAGGTTTTCTTTCCCCACCTTCTAGAGAGAGAAAGAGAGAAGAGAATAAGGAAGAGAGGAGAGAAATGGGTGTTGGTTGTGGTGGGGAGGGGATTTAAGCCAACCTAACCCAAGCTAAACCCACCACTAACCATGGTTCCACCAACTTTGCACTTGCTGTTAGGAGCTTGGAGTACCGGTACGCGGGCTGGGGTACCGGTACGCTGGCTGGGGTACTAGTACCGGGGTTCCTGGTTCCGGTACGCCAACACTTGGGTCACCAACCTAAGAGGTCGAGTTTTCTGCTTTGTATGGGGTATCGGTACGCACCTTGGGGTTCCGCTACTCCAACACTTAGAATTTTTTCAGAAGTTTTCCAACCCGAGAGCTAGATTTTCTAGCATTCCATAGAGTTCGGGTACACAATTGGGGTACTGGTACACCACTCAAAAATCTGAAGTTGGCAGATTTTGATCTTCTCAAGCTTGCTTTCTCGACTCAACTTTGGTCTGAATGGCTTTTGCTCTGAACCAACACACTCCTAACTTATTCTAACATCATTTTAAGCATGGTCGGAGTGATTTAATCTCACTTTGCTATTTAGCGAAAGTCGGTGCACTACATCCCTCCCTTCTTATAGGAGTTTCGTTTGCGAAACTAAAATCTCGCATACCTTGGCTTATTCTTTGAATTAGTGAGGGTGTCGCTCCCGCATTGTGCTCTCGAGCTCCCAAGTGGCCTCTCGCTCACCATGGTTATCCCACAACACCTTTACCTATGGAATGGAACGATTCCTCAACTTCTTCTCTTGCCGATCGACTATTTTCCATGGGTACTCATCATAACTCAAGTCCTCCCGTAGGTTCAGCGACGAGTAGTCGATCACGTGAGCTGGGTCATGAACATACTGACGGAGTTGGGATACATGGAAAACGTTGTGTACTCCCGCCAACTCCGGAGGCAATGCCACTCTGTAAGCCATAGGGTCGACCCACTCCAACACCTCGTAAGGGCCAATAAAGCGAGAGTTTAGCTTTCCCCGCATTCCAAATCGCACAACGCCCCTTTGTAGGTGATGCTTTCAAGAACACATGGTCGCCGACGCCGAATTCCAAATCGCGTCGCCTTTTGTCGGCGTAACTGTAGAGTACCGGGAATTCGGTTGGCGCACCGACCTCGCAAGATGGTGTGGTGTGGAGGAATCGCCACGAGCATGTTCTATATGGGATTACAGATGAGTTCGGGTCGATTCGGATCAACAAGGAAGCCCCGGTTTGAATCGGAGTTTTCCGGGCTTTGTGCGCCGATAGAGGACTGGTTCGGGAAGCACCGACTCCACCGTGGTGTGCAGAAAAATTTGGAAATACTTGGAACAGGTCTACTTTATGATTACAGCGGAGTTCGGGAGGTTCCGGGCTGACGCGGTGTACCCGAAGGCGAAAAGTGAGCCGGAACTGGCAATTTTGGAGCCGATTTTTGGATTGAGCACCCCGGCTCAACGGTTGAGCTTTTTGAGGAGAAAAAAGCTGTGAACATGTGTATTTTCAGATTACAGCGGAGTTCGGGAGGTTCCGGACGGAGGCGGAGGCCCCGAAGGCAAAAAGTGAGTTATTAGGGGCTTTATGGATTATTTAATTAATTTTTATTAATTAATTAGTGGGTTTTGGGGCTTTGGTCTCGGAGGTTGAGTGAAAAGAATGATTTTGTGATGTGAATTGGATAAGGGAGTGGATTGAGTGTGAATTGGATTTTGTTTATTGTGTGCATTTAATGCTTCCAACTACCCCCCCTGCTCCTCCCCTTAATTAGCCTGTAGCTAATTAAAAAGGCCACCTCACCACTTCTTCTTCTCCTACAACAGAGGAAGCTTATGAAACAGAGGAAAAGTATGAAGGGAAGAAGAAGAAGAAGAAGAAGAAGAAGAAGAAGAGAAGGAGGGGAAGAGAGTTTTGAGAGATGCTTTGGGTGGTCCTGCGGCTTCGACCCAAGTGGAGCCGAGCTGTGGCGCGCGCCGAGCGTCAAGCAGTAAGTTTAGTTTTTTTTTTCGGAGAGCTCGGTTTTTAGTGTTTTGTGGGTTTTTGTTGTTGGTGACTCGCTGTCCTGGTGGTTGGAGTGCCGCGCCGCAAGCAGCGACAGCGCGCGGGAGCACGCGTGCGGGCACCGCTGAGCGCGCGTGCGGGCGCCGCACAGCGCGTGCGGGCGCGCGCTGCGGGCGCGCTTGGGCCGCGCAAGGCGGGCCTGGGCCCCGCGCGACGGGCCCCTGCGCCGCGCTGCGGGCCCAGGGCGCCTTGCAGCCGCAGCCGCAGCGGCCGCGGCGCAGCGGGCAGCGGCTGCAGCTGGGCTGCGCGCGGCTTGTGGCTGGCAGGCGCCGTGCGAGCAGCAGCAACGGCCGCGCGGCGCGCTATTTTGAGCGGCGCGCGCATGCGCGCGGGGTTTTTCGTCGGCCGGGCTGAGGTCGCGCCGTGTGTCGCGAAGTTTTGGGACCGTTCTAATTTTGGTTTACCCCTTTTTGCTCTCGCAGGTCTTCTTCAAGTTTGCGGCTTTCGGCGAGGTGCCGTGCGGTGTCGGATCGTTGGTACGGCACACTGTTTCACCTAAGTTGGTCGGCTTTGAGGATCTGAGTTTTTGAATGTGAGCTTGGGACTAAGTATTTGGTGTTTTATGTGTGCATTTGGACTGGTTTGTGCAAGAGTGGATTTTGTGTGGTGAGCATATTTGGAGCACAGAACTTGTGTATGTGTGTGGGATGGTTTTGTGTGTTGGGTTAGCTATTAATTGATTGACTTGAGTGCTTTAAAGTGTGCTGTGAGCTTGGTTGTACTGAAGGGTGTTTATATGCGCATTAGAGCTTGTAGAGAATGGATTGTGGTTTTTGGTAATTGTTTTATGAGAGCTTAATATTGGAGAGTGTTGTGGGTGTGTGTGTGTGTGTTGTGGACTTATGTAAATTGGGTAAGTTAATTTATGTGTGTACTAGAGCCCTTAGTGGTGCTGGGAGCTTATGAGAGGTGTTATGTGAATTAAATTGTGTTGAGACTGTGAAGTGAATATTAAGTTATTAATGTGCTAAGAGGGCTTTCAAGCATGCTGTTGGTTGTGTAAATTGTTTAATTGGAGCTTGTACTTTAAGTGTCAGCTTTTGATGTTGGGGTGGACTTATTTTGTGCTGTAGAATGTGGGTGGATTTAAATGATCTATGGAGGTGAGCTTTCATTTTATGGTGGACTTGTGGCTGTGTGGATAGTGGTGTGTAAGGGCTTAATGTTTGGAGAGGTGGATTGGTATAAGTATGTAATTGTGTGTATGTGAGAGTGGACTTAAGTAACTGGGGATTTGTGTGAGCAAGAATTTTAAGTGTGCTGTGGATACATGGAGCTTGCAAATTCTGTTTTGGAGTTTTATTTGATGCTGGAATTTTGTGAAGACTCGAGGGAATTTATTTGAGCTCCCGAGAATTTTTCCAAGCACGCGGCAGTGTGCGCGCGCGGCGCGTTTTTCGTAGTTTCTTCAATTCGAGGTTTCAGCTCTACACCAACTTCAGCGTTGCCTACGGAATGCGTTCCAGGTGGGTTGGAATTTCTCCAAAATTTATGAAATGCCCTCTAATGCTTCTGTAAGCACATTGATCATGTTTAGCCTATTTATCATATATTGATCATGATTAGCTGATTTATTATATATTGATAAATCTGATAGTTGCCTAGGAAATTGTAGAATGATATTCTTGAGCCCCAGACATTTTTAGTATGATCTAGAGGTTATTTGACACTAGACTGCATGTTCCTTTGAGATTCAGGCTGCATCTGGACCTTCATATATTTTTAGTGCCCCGTTTTAAGTAAAACTCCATTTTTAAAAGGGTTTGTAACTATTGAGAACATTATGAATGGTCCAGATTGTTCGAATTGATTGTGTACTCGTGCCAGAGGGCCGAGGGTATTTTTAGAGCATCGTCTGTCGAGTTCTAATGTCATGAGAGTTCTTCTTCCTTGTTGGGATCATGGGTTGCGTTCATGATTTAGTGGTGGAGGTAGTTCTCCCACTTAGTTTTGAGGATATTTGAGGTTCTGGCAGATCGAGTCATGGAGGTTTCCCGACTTAGCCATGGGTTATGCATTATCAGATTAAGTCGTCGAGGTTTCTCCGACATAGCTTTGAGATCGTGTGGGTATTTCCTGATCGAGTCGAGGGGTCTTTCACCGACCGAGTTGTGCTTTTGAGCTCGTGATACCGATCTGTTTGATCGAGGATTATAGCCTGCTGAGCCTGGCATTTTATGCCAGTTATGAGATACTTGAGATACTTGAGTTCGCGGGGTCGCTCCCCGCGAGCTACGCTCCGGATGCGATGATGATACTGAGCCTGACGAGGCTGCGATGTGATTACTGAGATAGTCCTTGAGGGACACCCTACGTAAGACCAAGTCCTGTTTGGGCGTAGTGGCAGTAGATGAGCGCAGGCTTGACTGGTCCTAAAAGTGGGACAGTCATTGCGATTGGGTGATTTGTGTGAGTGAGTTTCATTGCATGTTCATAGATGAGTTTTCCTTTGAGCATAGTACTTGAGGCATATTATTAGCAGTGAGAGTGTGTGCATAGCAGGGTCTGAGTTGAGTTCCTTGAGCATGATGATACATGTTAGCTATAGTTTCTTTCCTGCTTACCCCTTTTATCTATCTATCTGCATACCTACCTGTTTTGCCTCCAGTAGACTTAGTGGGCATACCGTGGATATTGGGACGGTACCCACTGAGATCTGCCTTCTGCAGTAGATCTCACACCCGCTGCGGTGACAGGTTAGAGGCAGCTGTTCCGGCTGGTTCACGCGGAGACAGCAGATCGAGGTGAGGATGTGGCCGAGTAGTTCCTTACCAGCATTCGAGTCAGAGATAGATGTACCCCGCTAGTTTTATGATTCCACTTTTGTACTGAGACGGTGAGGATTGTATTTTATTATTTTATTTGAGGGACCGGTACTGAGGATTTATGTTTTAGTGGAGCTTACTTATTTCAGATTTCAGTATTTATTCTTTGGCTTTTCTTTTTAGTCTCAGCTCTGATACATGTTTTAGCTTTACATCTGACTTGCAGGGTAGACGCTTCGTCTCTGCGGAAGTTTCCGTACAGATGGCGGATCTGTTGGCGACCCCGGGTCGCAGTTTCGACCCGGGGCGTGACAGATTTAGGTGGTATCAGAGCCTAGGTGTATAGGTCGTTGAGGACTTAGAGACCCTAGGCTATTGGTTGGACAGTAGGATGACTGTCGTGAGAGACGTGACTTTAGCGAGAGTCCTGATTGAGTTGTCCCTCCCCCGGAGGATTGGGGCGAGTGATCTTACATGTTATGTTTTCTAAAGACGATTATGTTGGCTGCAGACAACATAATGCTTTAGTATGGGTAACATGTTTTAGACTTTCGCTTGATTGGGTCGAGAGAGTTTTGGTCCTAATGTTTGTTTTGTTGCAGTGGTTTTGATGCTTCCGAGACGCCGTGCAGCGACGAGGGCGTCTTTGACCTTGGATGAGGAGCCCGAACAACGGAAGGCTGGTTGGACAGACCAGAGAGAGGTTTAAAAGTTATGAGCCCAAGTAGCCCAGACGTTTGAGGCGATGCGGCGCCAGGAAGAGAACATGGAGCGCGTGATGCGCATGCTTGAGCTGAGAGCCCCCCGGGGTATCGCCAGTAGTACTACCGGCAACGGCATCGTCGATTTCGACCCAGATCGCACCACGGATGGTGCAGAAGCAGCGAGAGGTTGCTGACCAGTTATTTATTACATCCAGTTCCATCCCCTGCAGATTTCGAATCGAGCTTGGAGCCTTGGAAGGCCGAGGACTGGATTGCCGCTATGGAAGAGCTGTTCGAGGATTTGTTCATCCAGGAGAAGCATCAGGGCGCTTGGTCATGCACTTTTGGATAAGGATGCCGAGAGTTGGTGGCGTCGAGTTCGTCTTGTTGGACCATCAGGAGCGCAGTTGATGACCTGGAGCGAGTTTCTGCGACGGTTGAGCAGTGTATCCTTTGTCGCCCAGGATGAGGTTTAGAAGTTGATCATGTTGAGAGGGGACTGCATCGAGCCATCTTTGATTTGGGGCATACTTAGTGGGCGCCGACCTTAGATGCGGCGATTGTGCATGCTCGATGGATTGACCGAGGGTCACTGATCACGTCCAGGAGGGACATTGAGCGAGGGACCAGCTCCAGAGAGAGACGTCCAGCATCGTCGGATTTTGGGATAGTCGAGTGGATCGAGGTTGCCATGGTTCCAGTCTCAGGGTCATGGGTCTCAGAGGGGACATAGACCAGTAGTTTCTCGACAGTAGAGGCACCAGCATCAGTGCCAGGACGGGTATGTCAGAGCCGTGATGCCGAGGCAGATTGAGCGATGGCCACCAGCATCCAGTGGATGAGATTGTGCAGCTGGTTAGAATACGCAAGGATAGTGGATCACGTCTTACCTGGTGTGGTTTTCCTTGTGGTCATCGGAGTTAGAGCATGTTGATGCCGACACCGCTTGTGTGTGCTTCAGTAGAGCAGGGGTAGCTTCGCGTGGGCCAAAGACGAGACTGATGGCTGTGCGAGAGGATCAGGTTCCAGATCATGTATAGCACATGGATGAGTGTTGCCAGTCCTGCCCAGTGCTATTAGGACCTTGGATTTGATCCATTGAGTTTTTTTTTGTCCTACATCTGCTTCGGGATGTTGATATGAGGTTGGATAGGGATTGGCTGTCCCAATTTTGTGTTATCAGGAATTGCCGAGAGAGGACGTTGACCCTCCGTGGACCTGGTCAGGAGAAGTGTGTTTATAGAGGAAGCTAGAGCACGACGGAGGTTGAGTCGTGATCGTATCGCTTCGCGAGCGACCGTATTGGAGGTGCTTACGGCGGCACCAGGACTAAGGAATATCTTTATCATCCGGGTGATCCCGGGTACGAAGTCTACCTGAGCTGATATTGAAGCCGCCGCTTAGTGAGTTTGAGATCGAGATAGCGATTGACATAGCTTGGAAACTGCGCCAACCTCGATGGCACCTCTTGGTTTATCACCCGTGAGACAGTGAGCCGATAGTGCAGTTACGGGATCTGATGGGTCGAGAGGTCTGCGTAACCCAATGCCACGTTACGGGTACACAATTGTGAGGGTTCCTTGATGAATTTAGTATAGACAGGTTTGAGTTTGTTTTTCGGCAGATGCCTTGTGAGAGTGGTAGCTTTATGGAACCATACAACCGCGGGCTGTACCCAGAGGGTGTACAGGAACCTGTAAGGGTATTATGAGCTTTTAGCGAGGTCGAGTGGATTGGCTGTGGACCCAACGAAGAGTGATGCCGTTCGGGCTGGACCTAGACCTTTAATAGTGATGGAGGTCAGAAGTTCTTGTGCTAAGCATGGCCGGTATAGCTTTGAGGAGCTAAAGCTGAGTATGATATTGTAGGTTTATATATAGGATCCACAAGGATCTAAATAGGTACTATCAAACAACTAGAGGGGGGGTGAATAGGTGTAATACTTATAAAACCAATCTCAGTGCAAAATAAAAACCAATGCGGAAAATAAAAACAGCACACCGAGATATACGTGGAAACTCCAATCCAGGAGAAAAACCACGGGACCAACACGCAATAACAATCCACTAAGAATAGAAGAATAACAAGGTGATTACCGACTCCACGGACTCAACCCCTCCTTCAGCTTCTTCGGACCTTGCGCTGACCGGTTGGATGTCCACGCAATAACAATCCACTAAGAAAAGAAGAATAACAAGGTGATTACCGTCTCCACGGATTTAACCCCTCCTTCAATTTCTTCGGACCTCGCGCTCCACCGATTGCACGTCCACTGCACACGTTCGAATCCACGAACGCCACTCGAATCCACGAGCACACGTTTCGAATCCACGAAACGCCTTTAGCACACCGAATCCACGATGCCACGTCGAATCCACGACGCAAACTCAGTCGATAAGAATATTGACTTCGATGGTGATCCTTTGCTTAGATTCTCATTGAGGAACCGTAGAAGAAATCTCTAAGCAAAGATTAGATCAATTCGACAAAAGATATGTTCTTGAAAGAACCGTCGAATTGACCTAAAAGAGGCTATAAAGAAGAAAGATAAAAACCTAGCCTCTAGGGTTGCTCTCAAGTGTTTAAATAATTAATCGGTAGAGAACCCACGTTTTTGAGAAACCCTAAATGTCTATTTATAGTTTAGAAACCTTTGGAAAGAGATAAGAATAAAAAACTTACCTTATTTGGAAATTTTCAGGACGGCGATCCGGATCGGATTTACTGCGATCCGGATCGTCGTAGCGAGTCAGGCTATTCCAGAAAAAGCAGGGTTCGGGATCCGGATTGAAATGCCCGATCCGGATCGTTCATGTATTCCAGCAAAAATCTATGTTCGGGATCCGGATCGAAATGACCTTTGATCCGCATCGGATTTGCCAATGAACAAGCACCCTTCGGGATCCGGATTGGACTGTCTGATCCGGATCCTGAACATGTCCCATGTCCAGTTTTTGATTTTTATGCAATTAAAAATTCATCCAAGTGTTTCTACACTATAAGAAAGTATTCAGATCACCAAAATTATTTAGTTAACCATACCTGATCCTTTTGAATACTTTCTTCTTGAGATTGATGTAACTGATCCACAATTCTTCAACTTCAATCTTCAAGACTCAAGACACTGAGTGTCAACTTGAGCTCTTGTTGAATCTTCTCTAAGTCTTTGATTGCTGATTGACAATTTGATTCCTTTAAGACTCGGACTCAACTCACTGACTTGACTCACGAAATATGCCAACACCAAAATGCCGTAACAATCTCCCCCTTTGGCAATTTCGTGACAAAACCCAAAAATACATAAAAGCGCTCAAGTCACTCATCTTAAACCAAAAAGTCGAAATTCAATGTTATCACCAAAACATTGATTTTCTTTGCGTGAAAGATCCAATAAATACAAAATTACATTTGAACCAAACAGTCCTAGAACATACTCTATGACTTAGGACTTGGAGTCTTAAAGTGATGTAATTCCTGCAAAACAAAACTCCAAACAAAATCAAACGTTAGTCGTTAGAAATTAAAATCCTACATTTGATTCGTCCTTTTGGTTCTTTTGTTTTTCGGCTCTTTCAATCTTTTCTTTATCTCCCCCTATCATGAGCATCTCTAACATGTTCTCCATGTTCTCCATGTTCTCCCCCTGTCTTGAGCATTTATGTTCTCCCCCTTTGTGATACGATCATTATTTTCTGTTCTCCCCCTTTTTGTCACAAATTGTCAAACAGTGAACATACTAGACAAAAGGAAATCACTAACAGCATTAGTTCATAGAGAAAGAGAGATAAAGGCTCAGTTCCGGTATATAACAAAAATGCAGATTGCGTACCTGTACCAGAAAGCAAAAAACAAATAATTTCTTGAAACAAATCCAGATTTTAGAATCTTTTCAAATACCGATTTGTATTCCATCAAGAAATCAATTTAAGTGCTTTAAACAGTGAATTCACACAGATGTCATTCAATCCAATTAATTTCACAAAATTAAAAAGATTTACTCCGAAATCATGAAAAACAAAGATAAGACATTATAAACCGTTTTTCATATTATATACGTCAAACACAAGTCATCAAAAATAATCTTGAGATCCAAAGTCTATCAAGATGTAACGGATTTACAAAGATGACTTACAGAGATTTCCAAATGACATCAATTTTGAATTTTACCCTTTCAAATTTGAGATAAGCACTAAAATACCTAAGGGTGGCTCTTTGAGCATCTTTTTAACTATCCCACCTTATACCAACCAGGAGATTGTTCAAAATAGGAACTTTGAATATAAATCTCCGAATGCTTCAACTAAAAATTCTCATAAAATATTTTCCAAGCATCCATAACATGTGGTAGCTTCACACACAAACCGGACGACCGGGGTGGCAGCTCTTTCCAACATGTGGTGGTAGTTTTCACACTCCTTTCGGATGTAACTCTTTCCACATCTTTTGCAATTCATTTCATTACCTTTATACGAAAATACAATCTCTTATGTAAAAGAATTAAATCCTAAATTTTAGTCAATCGGTTGTCTCATGTTTATCACAAAGAACTCACACAACCGAGATAGGTTAAGCATCTAAAGATCACACATGATTACTAAAATTTGATGAATATAATTATCAAAAACTCCTATAATGAAGTATCTTCAAGAATTATGATTATGGAGTAAAGTTGATAATTCATATAAAATTAAATTGGAGTGATTGAAAGTGAAAACCCTTTTTATTCAATGCACTTGTTCGTTAAAACCCTTTTGTTTAAAAACAAAATATAAAAACGAAGAGCATTGAAAACATGTAATGCAGAGATTAAGAAAAATATGAAAGGAAAACCAATCAAAGCATTACATACAGTCATAAGCTATTTAGAACTTAAGACAAGGAAAGATATCACCTTTCCGAATCCAAAATCGCTGGATTTTGGGTTGTCTTGATTCGTTGTGGCCGGGGGTTGTCCGCTTTGACTGATGGTCTACCTTAGGTCTTTGCCTCGTAGTGATCCACTTGTATGATTGATGTTGTGGCTCGGACCTTTGGTGGGTTGAGTGAACTCCTTTGACTTGATGTGTCTTTTGATTCCGTTGAGTTCGCTCCGTAGATGAAGTTGCCGAATGACTCTTCTTTCTCTTTTTCGGGCAATTCTTCACCAAATGTCCTTCAAGTCCACATAAGTGACAAGTTCTTCCTTTCAATTTCATTGTGGAACTTGAAGCAAGCACAGTTTGATCCTTTTTAAATCCCAAACCAACCTTGCTTGTTTGACCTAATTCGCACATACAATCTAGTTTCTTGAAAACGGTTGAAAGCCTTTGTATGTCGGATTTGAGTTCATGAACTTGCTTGGTCAATGCTTGGTTGGTGACATGAATCTCCTCAAACTGTTTTTCTAGAAAACCAATCTTGTCCATATATGATTTAGCATTTGTCTCCGATTGGTTTATCTTTTCTTGGAGGATTTTATTATTATCCAATAAAAGCTCTCGTTCCTCCTCGAGTCATTTCATAAGTTTGCAAAGCACCTACTAATTCCTCTACACTCATCTCATCCGGATGACTAACGGTTTCAATGGCGGTAACTTTTGCCCTAAACCGTTCCGGAAGAGTCCGAAGTATCTTTCTTACAACTTTCGACCGCGGGAACTTTTCTCCTAAATTAGCACAAGTATTTATTACATCTTGAAGTCTAGTGTAATAATCTGTAAACAATTCATGCTCTTCCATATGAATAGAGTCAAATTGACTTGTAAGCATCTGGAGCTTTTGAATTTTTACAAGATTAGTACCCTCATGTGTAATTTTGAGAATATCCCAAATTTCCTTCGCGGTTTCACACGCGGAAATTCTTGTGAACTCAGTCGAGGAAAGAGAGTTAAAAAGAGCGTTCATACCTTTCCCATTGTAAGAAGATCTTTCGAGTTCCTCTTTGGACCATCTAGAGCGAGGTTTTGGGGTAGTAGAATTTCCTACTTCCTCAACAGGATGCACCCAACCGTATTCCACGGATTGCCATACCCGCTCATCAATTGCGATGAGAAAAGCCCTCATCCGCACTTTCCAATAAGCATAATTAGTCCCATCAAAAAGAGGAGGTCTATAAATATTACCACTTTCACCCATCATGATAGATAAACCTAAAACCCTCTCTGATACCAATTGTAGGTTTATATATAGGATCCACAAGGATCTAAATAGGTACTATCAAACAACTAGAGGGGGGGTGAATAGGTGTAATACTTATAAAACCAATCTCAGTGCAAAATAAAAACCAATGCGGAAAATAAAAACAGCACACCGAGATATACGTGGAAACTCCAATCCAGGAGAAAAACCACGGGACCAACACGCAATAACAATCCACTAAGAATAGAAGAATAACAAGGTGATTACCGACTCCACGGACTCAACCCCTCCTTCAGCTTCTTCGGACCTTGCGCTGATCGGTTGGATGTCCACGCAATAACAATCCACTAAGAAAAGAAAAATAACAAGGTGATTACCGTCTCCACGGATTTAACCCCTCCTTCAATTTCTTCGGACCTCGCGCTCCACCGATTGCATGTCCACTACACACGTTTGAATCCACGAACGCCACTCGAATCCACGAGCACACGTTTCGAATCCACGAAACGCCTTTAGCACACCGAATCCACGATGCCACGTCGAATCCACGACGCAAACTCAGTCGATAAGAATATTGACTTCGATGGTGATCCTTTGCTTAGATTCTCATTGAGGAACCGTAGAAGAAATCTCTAAGCAAAGATTAGATCAATTCGACAAAAGATATGTTCTTGAAAGAACCGTCGAATTGACCTAAAAGAGGCTATAAAGAAGAAAGATAAAAACCTAGCCTCTAGGGTTGCTCTCAAGTGTTTAAATAATTAATCGGTAGAGAACCCACGTTTTTGAGAAACCCTAAATGTCTATTTATAGTTTAGAAACCTTTGGAAAGAGATAAGAATCAAAAACTTACCTTATCTAGAAATTTTCAGGACGGCGATCCGGATCGGATTTACTGCGATCCGGATCGTCGTAGCGAGTCAGGCTATTCCAGAAAAAACAGGGTTCGGGATCCGGATTGAAATGCCCGATCCGGATCGTTCATGTATTCCAGCAAAAACCCATGTTCGGGATCCGGATCGAAATGACCTTTGATCCGGATCGGATTTGCCAATGAACAAGCACCCTTCGGGATCCGGATTGGACTGTCTGATCCGGATCCTGAACATGTCCCATGTCCAGTTTTTGATTTTTATGCAATTAAAAATTCATCCAAGTGTTTCTACACTATAAGAAAGTATTCGGATCACCAAAATTATTTAGTTAACCATACTTGATCCTTTTGAATACTTTTTTCTTGAGATTGATGTAACTGATCCACAATTCTTCAACTTCAATCTTCAAGACTCAAGACACTGAGTGTCAACTTGAGCTCTTGTTGAATCTTCTCTAAGTCTTTGATTGCTGATTGACAATTTGATCCCTTTAAGACTCCGACTCAACTCACTGACTTGACTCACGAAATATGCCAACACCAAAATGCCGTAACAGATATCAGCATTGTTATGGATGATTGCCAATGATAGAGAGAGCATGGAATTACCCAGAGACCCTTATACCTGAAGTATTTATTACTCAGGAAGTTTTGGTTGAGGCAGCACCGGTGGATAGAGTTATCAAGATGTGGGAATGATATGGTATAATGTTATCCCGGCGAGGATTTTAGGGTTAGTACGCCTTGGCTAGGCGAGCAGTGCAGCCTTGGAATGAGGTGTTCGATCAGTGGTCGCCACTTTTGGAACTTGGGAATTGGGAGTTGGAATTGAACATTGTTCCCGGTGTTGAACTCTTCTACAATGAATGGACGTGAGAGATGTATGGTGAAACTTGAGTTTGTAGTTGCTAAGGAGCAACGAGTGAGTTATGCCTATCGGAGGCTTAGAGTTGGATTTGGGGATCTTAATTTGTAGATTTGAGTTTACGCGGGGGAGTTGGATCCGCGAGTTTTACCTGACTGGAAGAAGTGCATTTGATCACCCTCATGTTTTGGATTTCACCATCTTGGAATTTGGCGAAGATTGAGGATCTCCTATCCCCATTTGACTGTGTTACCCTCCTGAGTTGTGGATTTATTTGGGTTTCGGGGACGAAACCTTTTTAAGGAGGGGAGAGTGTAGAGTACCGGGAATTCGGTTGGCGCACCGACCTCGCAAGATGGTGTGGTGTGGAGGAATCGCCACGAGCATGTTCTATATGGGATTACAGATGAGTTCGGGTCGATTCGGATCAACAAGGAAGCCCCGGTTTGAATCGGAGTTTTCCGGGCTTTGTGCGCCGATAGAGGATTGGTTCGGGAAGCACCGACTCCACCGTGGTGTGCAGAAAAATTTGGAAATACTTGGAACAGGTCTACTTTATGATTACAACGGAGTTCGGGAGGTTCCGGGCTGACGCGGTGTACCCGAAGGCGAAAAGTGAGCCGGAACTGGCAATTTTGGAGCCGATTTTTGGATTGAGCACCCCGGCTCAACGGTTGAGCTTTTTGAGGAGAAAAAAGCTGTGAACATGTGTATTTTCAGATTACCGCGGAGTTCGGGAGGTTCCGGACGGAGGCGGAGGCCCCGAAGGCAAAAAATGAGTTATTAGGGGGTTTATGGATTATTTAATTAATTTTTGTTAATTAATTAGTGGGTTTTGGGGCTTTGGTCTGGGAGGTTGAGTGAAAAGAATGATTTTGTGATGTGAATTGGATAAGGGAGTGGATTGAGTGTGAATTGGATTTTGTTTATTGTGTGCATTTAATGCTTCCAACTACCTCCCCTGCTCCTCCCCTTAATTAGCCCGTAGCTAATTAAAAAGGCCACCTCACCACTTCTTCTTCTCCTACAACAGAGGAAGCTTATGAAACAGAGGAAAAGTATGAAGGGAAGAAGAAGAAGAAGAAGAAGAAGAGAAGGAGGGGAAGAGAGTTTTGAGAGATGCTTTGGGTGGTCCTGCGGCTTCGACCCAAGTGGAGCCGAGCTGTGGCGCGCGCCGAGCGTCAAGCAGTAAGTTTAGCTTTTTTTTTCGGAGAGCTCGGTTTTTAGTGTTTTGTAGGTTTTTGTTGTTGGTGACTCGCTGTCCTGGTGGTTGGAGTGCCGCGCCGCAAGCAGCGACAGCGCGCGGGAGCACGCGTGCGGGCACCGCTGAGCGCGCGTGCGGGCGCCGCTCAGCGCGTGGGCGCGCTGGCGGGCACCGCACAGCGCGCGGGCGCGCGCGTGCGGGCGCCGCACAGCGCGTGCGGGCGCGCGCTGCGGGCGCGCTTGGGCTGCGCAAGGCGGGCCTGGGCCCCGCGCGACGGGCCCCTGCGCCTCGCTACGGGCCCAGGGCGCCTTGCAGCCGCAGCCGCAGCGACCGCGGCGCAGCGGGCAGCGGCTGCAGCTGGGCTGCGCGCGGCTTGTGGCTGGCAGGCGCCGTGCGAGCAGCAGCAACGGCCGCGCGGCGCGCTGTTTTGAGCGGCGCGCACATGCGCGCGGGGTTTTTCGTCGGCCGGGCTGTGGTCGCGCCGTGTGTTGCGAAGTTTTGGGACCGTTCTAATTTTGGTTTACCCCTTTTTGCTCTCGCAGGTCTTCTTCAAGTTTGCGGCTTTCGGCGAGGTGCCGTGCGGTGTCGGATCGTTGGTACGGCACACTGTTTCACCTAAGTTGGTCGGCTTTGAGGATCTGAGTTTTTGAAAGTGAGCTTGGGACTAAGTATTTGGTGTTTTATGTGTGCATTTGGACTGGTTTGTGCAAGAGTGGATTTTGTGTGGTGAGCATATTTGGAGCACAGAACTTGTGTATGTGTGTGGGATGGTTTTGTGTGTTGGGTTAGCTATTAATTGATTGACTTGAGTGCTTTAAAGTGTGCTGTGAGCTTGGTTGTACTGAAGGGTGTTTATATGCGCATTAGAGCTTGTAGAGAACGGATTGTGGTTTTTGGTAATTGTTTTATGAGAGCTTAATATTGGAGAGTGTTGTGGGTGTGTGTGTGTGTGTTGTGGACTTATGTAAATTGGGTAAGTTAATTTATGTGTGTACTAGAGCCCTTAGTGGTGCTGGGAGCTTATGAGAGGTGTTATTTGAATTAAATTGTGTTGAGACTGTGAAGTGAATATTAAGTTATTAATGTGCTAAGAGGGCTTTCAAGCATGCTGTTGGTTGTGTAAATTGTTTAATTGGAGCTTGTACTTTAAGTGTCAGCTTTTGATGTTGGGGTGGACTTATTTTGTGCTGTAGAATGTGGGTGAATTTAAATGATCTATGGAGGTGAGCTTTCATTTTATGGTGGACTTGTGGCTGTGTGGATAGTGGTGTGTAAGGGCTTAATGTTTGGAGAGGTGGATTGGTATAAGTATGTAATTGTGTGTATGTGAGAGTGGACTTAAGTAACTGGGGATTTGTGTGAGCAAGAATTTTAAGTGTGCTGTGGATACATGGAGCTTGCAAATTCTGTTTTGGAGTTTTATTTGATGCTGGAATTTTGTGAAGACTCGAGGGAATTTATTTGAGCTCCCGGGAATTTTTCCAAGCACGCGACAGTGTGCGCGCGCGGCGCGTTTTTCGTAGCTTCTTCAATTCGAGGTTTCAGCTCTACACCAACTTCAGCGTTGCCTACGGAATGCGTTCCAGGTGGGTTGGAATTTCTCCAAAATTTATGAAATGCCCTCTAATGCTTCTGTAAGCACATTGATCATGTTTAGCCTATTTATCATATATTGATCATGATTAGCTGATTTATTATATATTGATAAATCTGATAGTTGCCTAGGAAATTGTAGAATGATATTCTTGAGCCCCAGACATTTTTAGTATGATCTAGAGGTTATTTGACACTAGACTGCATGTTCCTTTGAGATTCAGGCTGCATCTGGACCTTCATATATTTTTAGTGCCCCGTTTTAAGTAAAACTCCATTTTTAAAAGGGTTTGTAACTATTGAGAACATTATGAATGGTCCAGATTGTTCGAATTGATTGTGTACTCGTGCCAGAGGGCCGAGGGTATTTTTAGAGCATCGTCTGTCGAGTTCTAATGTCATGAGAGTTCTTCTT
The DNA here is from genome assembly GCA_029204045.2 of Tillandsia leiboldiana. Lineage (NCBI taxonomy): Eukaryota > Viridiplantae > Streptophyta > Magnoliopsida > Poales > Bromeliaceae > Tillandsia > Tillandsia leiboldiana. The sequence goes on along the minus strand of CM055074.1, from coordinate 7,045,147 downwards.
CCTTGTTGGGATCATGGGTTGCGTTCATGATTTAGTGGTGGAGGTAGTTCTCCCACTTAGTTTTAAGGATATTTGGGGTTCTGGCAGATCGAGTCGTAGAGGTTTCCCGACATAGCCATGGGTTATGCATTATCAGATTAAGTCGTCGAGGTTTCTCCGACATAGCTTTGAGATCGTGTGGGTATTTCCTGATCGAGTCGAGGGGTCTTTCACCAACCGAGTTGTGCTTTTGAGCTCGTGATACCGATCTGTTTGATCGAGGATTATAGCCTGCTGAGCCTGGCATTTTATGCCAGTTATGAGATACTTGAGATACTTGAGTTCGCGGGGTCGCTCCCCACGAGCTACGCTCCGGATGCGATGATGATACCGAGCCTGACGAGGCTGCGATGTGATTACTGAGATAGTCCTTGAGGGACACCCTACGTAAGACCAAGTCCTGTTTGGGCGTAGTGGCAATAGATGAGCGTAGGCTTGACTGGTCCTAAAAGTAGGACAGTCATTGCGATTGGGTGATTTGTGTGAGTGAGTTTCATTGCATGTTCATAGATGAGTTTTCCTTTGAGCATAGTACTTGAGGCATATTATTAGCAGTGATGTTGGGTTATATGTAATACGGATCTAAATAGGGGAAAAAAACACCTAGAGGGGGGTGAATAGGTGTAAACGAATAAACACTCAAAAAATCTTTGCGATAAAACCCAATGCGGAAATAAAAATAATACGCAAGATTTTTACGTGGAAAACTCCATCACCGGAGTAAAAAACCACGGGACCGATAACACGGCATAAATCCACTAGAATTAAAACACGTACAAGGTGATTTACCGTACACACTTACGACTCAACCTTTTCATACGCTCCTAGAGGATCTTCTCCGCTCGCTCCGCGACGCTTCACGAATCCACGATCTGCGCCCAACGCCGAATCCACGACGTCCAACGTCGAATCCACGACGTCCGACCGAATCCACGGTCTTCACCCAATAGCACCCTTCGAATCCACGAACGTGCCTCGCTCCGAATCCACGAGAGCGGTTGAACCTTGAATCCACAAGGACACGCGAATCCACGCGCCGATTTTTGGGGTAAATCGTTGTTTTGGGTGGTGATGATCCGCCGAATACTTAGATCAAAGAAAGATCGGAAATACCATCTAAGTATTCATTAGTTTGATTCAACTCGAGATGTGAGTATGAAAACCTAGAATCAAACTAATCAATATAGATGAAGAAACATAGAGTATTCTCTAATGATTTCCTTTCTTCTCTATATGTGGATCTATAGCCGTATAAAATGGTATATGAAAATGACGGCTATGTGGATTAACCCTAGAAAAAGAGTCATAGGGTCTATTTATAGGTTAGAAACCCTAGGAAGGAGATAAGAATCAAAAACCTAACATTTCTGGAAATTTTACGGACGGCGATCCGGATCGGACTAGCTAGGATCCGGATCGTCGTAACGAGACAGCCAGTTCCAGAAAAACGAAGGTTCGGGATCCGGATCGAAGTGCACGATCCGGATCGTTCATACAGTTTACCAAACATCAACGTTCGGGATCCGGATTGCGAAGCATGATCCGGATCGTTCAAGGAAAATGGTAAACTCACTGTTCGGGATCCGGATCAAGAGACTACGATCTGGATTGAACTGATGTATGAACGAACCACCTTCGGGATCCGGATCGAACAACCTGATCCGGATCCTGAACATGTCCCAAGTCCAGTTTTTGATTTTTATGAAGGATTCTTCCAAGTGTTTCTACACTACAAGAAGTATTCGGATCACACAAAATATTTAGTTAAACGTACCTGATCCTTTTGAATTCTTCTTTCTTGAGATTGAGTTAAATGATCCAACTTTCTTCACCTTCAATCTTCAAGACTTGAGACTTTCACGAAACTACGCCAACTCAAATTCCGTAACAATCTCCCCCTTTGGCGGTTTCGTGACAAAACATAGATCCACTAAAGAAAATTCAAAAAGATATTTTTGTTGCTATCACCATACAACAAAAATTTACAATGGAGATCCAAAAATTTAAAAACATGAGATAAACTCCTAAAACAGACTCTAGACTTAGACATCTGTACTCTCTGCACAAAGAAATCATTCTTGACAAAAAGAGATCGTTAGATACCTCAAGAATATCTAGCATATAAAACCTAGTACAGAGATAGAGTTTATCTAATCATCATGACATTTGAGAATTCAGATATGTAAGAGAATCAAAGTTAAAAACCAACATATCTTCTATGTATTCAAAAACCAAATGTCAAAATGTTAGTCCAACATCAACTTGTTAGTCATATTACATGCCCAAATAGTTAGTCGAATAGTTAGTCGAGACATGCAAACAATCACAAGATGAAAACCAAACCAAAAGTTGAAGTTGAGATCATACTTACCTTGTTGAGATCATACTTACCTTGATATTTCATCATTCATACCATCATTCATTGTTCAAAGTTCTCTCTAACTCTCTCCCCCTTTTTGTCACAAAACAAAGCCAAAATGTAGTTAAGACTACGAAATGTTAGGAGAGTGAAAAAGTTCCAATAAAACGTAAAACCTGAGAACTAAGCTAAAAGTAAGTATAAGACTAAATCCTAAAATCAAAATCCTGCACAAAAAGAAGAAAAGGAAGGTGCAGTTCAGTCGGAGGAGTCGGAGCTGGTACAACTGAGCTTGCTCAAAATCCCTTTAAGCATTGTCGAAATAGTTGAGCACTTCTTCTTGATCTTCTTGTGTTTAGAGGAAAGTTGCTGAAGTTCCTTCGACATTCTTTCTTGTTCAGCAGACAGTCTTTGTTGTTCCTGTCGAAGCGATTTCAACACATCAGCGTCTGTAGCCTGTCTCTTCGAGTGTGATGGATGCTGTGTAGATGCAGATGGGGCATCCGGTCCCGTAACCCATGGAGATTCAGTTTGTAGAATTCCAGAGAGTGAGCGAGCTCTGGTGAGAGGCCCACTAGGCTGACTTTCACTCCATTGGACAGTCTTCCGTCTCGTATATTGTTTGGTTGTTGAGGTAGATTTCATTAATCTTTTTCCTTTGGTAAATTTCCTGTTTTCCTCATCAATCTTCCGTTGAACATCTTTGAAAAATTCGTCCCATTCTTCATCATCATAGTCTGAGCTGTCTTCCTCTGCGTCTTTCGTCTTGTTTTGAGTTGAATCATCTGGTTCCCTTTTAACAGATGTACTTGTGTGCATCATTGAAACCAGGAGAAGGATTAACCAAGAGAAACTCACTGAACTAAGTGCCATTGATCAAAGTGCTTGAGTTAAGAAGGTGTCCTGTGAAAACCAACTCAAGAACACAAAAATTCTTAGTTTTCAAAAATTGAAAAAATTGTATCCAAAGAATCATTATCATGTAGAGAGACTAAGAATCAAATTAGTTTTGCAAAAGGACTTTTAAAAATAGATCAATTGCATGATTTTCGAAAATCCTTATTATATGCCCTAAAACCGAAATTTTAGAAATCGAAGCCTAAAAATCCGTTAATCAGGAGAATACCTAGCATATAATCAAAACTAATCTACCCAGAGATCTTATTTCAAAAGAAATTTGATCAAAAACCATCCACAAACAAAGTTGATCCAAGAAATTCATCACGTTTGAGGAGGAAAAGAGAAAAACGGTGAAAAACCGAGATTTTGATCAATAAAACTTACTTGGAGTTGAAGAACCTGAGTTTGAAAGCTTCCAGGAAGGATGAAATCTAGAGAGAGAGGCTCTGGAAACTTCGGAACAAAAGATTGGAGTAAAGAAATCAAAAACCCCTTTCGTTCCTTATAAAACCTAGCCGCGATCCGGATCAGTTCATAACTGCGATCCGGATCGGCTACCCGCAGTGAGAAACTGCGTTCGGGATCCGGATCGGCAGATACAATCCGGATCGTCAGCCCGCAGAAGAATTCCTGCGTTCGGGATCCGGATCATCTAGCCCGATCCGGATCGGCCCCAACTTTTTCTTTAGAAAATTTCAGAGAAATTCAAGAAAAACCAGAAAAAGATTGTAAGCACAAATGTGTATCAACTTTAAACAAAAATCATCGTTTCATACAACAAGAATTAGATTATGCCAAATCTATCAATAATATCCAAAATGAAACGAAAATTTACAAAAATTAAATCCCTTAAAGTTGAACACCTTCAATCACATCTAACTTGATCTTATGAGTAATGCCTTTATCAAATCATCAATTCAGTAAAGAAAATGAAATACAAAGATCAATAGATGTTTGAAATCCCAAATATAATAGATAATATATCTAGACAATCTGTTGAAGAGAGTGGCTCTTTGAGCATCTTTCATTAAAAACCCACCTTATACCAACCTTGAAATTTGACAGAGTCAAGTATTTCAACATGCATTTTACTTAATCAAAAATTTGAACAACCATGCTTGGTATACATGTGGTAGCTGCACACAATACTCGGACGACCGAGGTGGTAGCTCTTTCCTCCATGTGGTGGTAGTTTTCACACTCCTCATTGGGATGTAACTCTTTCCATATCTTTTGAGCATTTTACCTTTTCTAAGACTCCCCCTCAATTGGCTATCAATTATTTAAGATATAAAGTATTCAACCAAATATTGATCTCGATTTCATACTCGACTAAGCAGTCAAATAAGATAATGACTATACCAAGAGATCATAGAGAGAGAAATTAACTTTGATCACTTTAGAAGATGATTTAATTATCATAAATGATCATTGCAACAGTGAAATATTATGATGGCAAAAGCATAATAAATTTCTAAATGTGCGAAAAGATGCAATTAAAGTCAATTATGATCTATGCTCAATTAATGTCCTATGTACAAACATAGATAATGAACAAAACAAAAACAAATACAAAACCTATCCTAAGCAAAGATTTCAAAACGAAGATTACTTCAAAGAAAGCATCCCAATTGCTTTTCGTAAATGAATAAAACGTTTTTGATCCAAAGGTTTTGTTAGAATGTCAGCTAATTGATCCTCAGTTGAAATATATGAAAGTTGAAGAGTATTTGATTCAACTAGCTCTCTAAGAAAATGATATCTAAGTTCAATATGTTTTGTTCTAGAGTGCAACACAGGGTTTTTAGAAATGTTAATAGCACTAGTGTTGTCACAAAGTATTGTTACCGAAGATGCTGAAATGCGGAAGTCGCTCAGTACGCTTTTCATCCAAATGAGTTGAGTTGAGCAACTTCCAGCTGAAATGTATTCCGCTTCGGCAGTCGAGAGTGCTATGCAATTCTGCTTTTTACTGTGCCATGCAACAAGGCAATGGCCAAGATAGAAGCATGCACCACTCGTGCTTTTCCGATCATCCACTGATCCTGCCCAATCGGCATCTGAGTATCCAACAATATCCAAACTTGTTCCTATAGGATACCAAATTCCGAAATTAATTGATCCTTTGATATACCGGATGATCCTTTTCACCGCTTTCAGGTGAACCTCCTTTGGTGCTGATTGATATCTCGCGCAAATCCCAACACCAAAAGATATATCCGGGCGACTAGCCATGAGGTAAAGTAGACTTCCAATCATACTTCGATACAAATTCTCGTCTACATTCTCACTATGTGATTCACTTCCAAGTCCTTTGTGGCTAGTTCCCATTGGAGTCGGAAAATCTTTACAATTTTCTAGATCAAACTTTTTGACCAACTCCATTGCATACTTGGATTGACTCAAGTGAATACCTTCATCATTTTGTTTAATTTGCAACCCAAGAAAATAAGTCAATTCGCCCATCATGGACATCTCAAATTCGCTTTCCATGGTCTCCGCGAATTTAGAAGCATCGTTATCTCTTGTTGCGCCAAATACTATGTCATCGACATATATTTGTGCTACAATGAAATTGTTTTGATAATGCTTCACAAAGAGAGTCCTGCCAGCTCCCCCTCGAGTATAGCCCTTCTCCAAAAGGTGCTTTGATAACCTTTCGTACCAAGCTCGCGGTGCTTGTTTCAGACCGTAAAGAGCCTTTTTCAAACGAAAAACATGGTTAGGTTGTTTATGATCTACAAAACCTTTCGGTTGAGCCACATAAACTTCCTCATTTAAAAACCCATTTAGAAATGCGCTCTTAACGTCCATTTGAAATAATTTGATTTTAAAATGACAAGCAATAGCAAACAGTATACGAATGGACTCGAGTCTAGCTACAGGGGCGAATGTTTCGTCAAAGTCTATACCTTCTACTTGAGAGTAGCCATGAGCAACTAATCGTGCCTTGTTCCTGATGATAGTACCATCCTCATTTTTCTTGTTCTTGAAGATCCATTTGGTACCTATCACATTGTGTTGCTTTGGAGGCTTCGTTAATTCCCAGACTTTGTTTCGCTCAAATTGATGGAGCTCTTCCTGCATTGCTTTAATCCAGTAGTCATCCTGAAGAGCTTCATCTATGTTCTTTGGTTCGATTAAAGATACGTAGCAAGCGAATCCACAAACCAACTGCCTCCGAGTCCTGACTCCTTCTTGTGGATCTCCAATAATATTCGATTCCGGATGATCCTTGGAGATTCGTAACGTTTGTTGAAGCGGAGTACTCGGAGATATATGAGATGATTCCTGCACATCAGATAAACTAGAAGAACCATTAGATGCATCATTAATATTGGAAGTATTATTATGAGAAGATGCACTAGCAGGAGAATCATCATCTAGAGAGATATCGAGGGTAGATTTTCCAGTTTCAAAGTGAAAAGCTTCATCTACTTTAACATTTATAGATTCTACGATCGTCTTAGATTCAATGTTAAATACTCGATATGCTCTGCTATTCGTAGAATAACCCAGAAAGATCCCTTCATCACTTCGAGAGTCGAACTTTCCAAGATTTTCACGGTCACGTAAAATGTAACATCGACTCCCGAAGACATGAAAATATTTGATATTGGGTTTTCTACTAAACCACAGCTCATATGGTGTATTTAAAGTTCCTGGGCGCAAGTAAACTCTATTAATGACATAGACAGCGGTGTTCACAGCTTCAGCCCAAAAATGTAGCGGCAAATTCCGGCTATGAAGCATCACACGCGCCATCTCTTGAACAACCCTGTTCTTGCGCTCAACAACACCATTCTGCTGAGGTGTATAGGGTGCCGAGAATTCATGTTTGATTCCATTTGAAGTGCAAAAGTCAATAAATTTTGAATTTATGAATTCTCCACCTCTATCACTTCTAACACGAATGATCTTTTCATTCTTTTCAATCATAATACGATGGCAAATCTCATGAAAAGAGTCAAACGTATCAGCTTTCTCTTTCAAAAATGCTACCCATGAAAACCGAGAGAAATCATCAACCAATAAAAAGATGTACCATTTACCTCCCAAAGATGGTTGACGGGTCGGCCAAAAGAAAAAGAAGAAAAGAAAGTAGTATACATAAACTACACAAGATTTAATCGAAGAACGATTAAAGACAAGGAGGAGTTTCACCTTTGCTTACCCAAACCTTTTGAGTTTTGGAGTATGTTGGCAATGGTTGAGAAGTTTTCCTTGATGAAGACGTCTTGCAAGATTGGTCTTTTTCTTTTGTCATCGTCTTGTTTGAAGTACTACCAATGTCCTTTTCTTTAGGAAAATCCTTCTTTGAGTTCCATGGAGTGAACTTGTTGGTAGCAGTTGCAAGATGTGGTTGATTTGATCTTTGAGCTCCAATCTTGCAATTTCTTCCAATGTGCCCTGCAGAATTACAACGAAAACATACCTTTGTGCTTGACGATTCTGAAGAGGATGAAGTAGGTTTGTTGTCGTTAGTTGTCATGATTTCCGGTGTCGGAGAAGGAGATACCGACTGAGGCACAAAGACTGTCCCAACCGAACTAAAATTGTCTTCAGTTCGATTGTATCCGAGGCCGAACTTGTTTGTTTGACCTAGACCAAGAAGTTTATCCAACTTACTCCTTCCTAAGGAAAATTGCTGTAAGTCATCCTTGAGTTGGCAAATGGTCTCTGTCATTTCCAATTTTTCCCGTCGGGCCTCGCCGTAGAGCTTCAAGAGATAGTTTGCTTTGTTCATCATATCTATATAGTTCTTCTCGAGTTGCTCATTGGACTCTTGAAGGGAAACATTTTCTTTTATCAGTTTATCCCTTTCCACTTCAAGATCGGTCGAGAGAGAAGTTACCCTTTTTACTTCTTCTTCGAGATCCTGCAATCTCCCTCTCAACCCCTTGTTTTGCTTAGCCGGTTTCTTTAAATCCCGTAAAGATCTGTGATAGGCTAGAGCAAATTCTTCACCTTCCGAATCATCCAATTCGTTGTCCGTTGCGTTCTTTTCAACAGTGGAGTTGGACAACGACTCAGATGTATTTGCCATAAAGCACATGAAGGGTGAAGATACGGACGCGTGGAATGCGGTGGAGCTTTTTTCTTCATCACTCGAAGACGACTCATTTGACGTTGAGTTGTCATCCCAAGTGACGACTTGCATCGCCTTCTTCTTTGCCGGATACTTGTTAGGACATTCCGTTGCAATGTGGCCGTAGCCTCGACCTTTGAAGCATTGTAGTTGTCCTTCTGAACTTTTCTTATCCTTTGAGAAGTTCTCTTGCTTTCTTGACTTGTAACCTGAAGTACCCTTGCCTTTGCTCGACTTTCCGAAGGATGGAGATTTGCTTGAATTACCCCTTCGAAAGTTGCGGCGAAACTTCCTTGTCAAGAGAGCGAGCTGCTTCTCAAATTCCTCCATAGAAAGGTTCTCGTCATCGTCTGAGGAGGATGTATCCGCGTCTTCTTCCTTAGTTGTTTTCAACGCATAACCTGAAGACTTAGAAGTGGATGCCTTTCCAGAAGAATTGTTAGTAGTAAATGTCATTTCATAAGTTTGTAATGAACCAACTAATTCTTCTACACGTATTTCGTCCGGGTGTTTAATAGTTTCAATGGCAGTAACCTTTGGGCGAAATCGTTCAGGAAGAGTTCTTAAGATTTTTCTTACAATCTTAAATTCTGGAATCTTCTCTCCCAGATTAGCACATGAGTTTACGATGTCTTGCAATCGTGTATAGTAGTCCGTGAAAGATTCATTTTCTGCCATTAAGATAGAGTCAAACTTGCTCGTAAGCATTTGCAGTTTCTGAATCTTCACGAGGTTAGTTCCCTCATGTGTAACCTGAAGAACATCCCAGATTTCTTTCGCAGTCTCACATGCCGAGACGCGAGAGAATTCAGTTTGAGATAAGGCATTAAAAATAGCATTAATTCCCTTGCCATTGTAAGAAGATGAATCTAACTCTTCCTTGGTCCATTTCGACCTAGGTTTTAAGGTGCGAACATCACCATTAAATTCAGTTGGATTAGACCATCCTAATTCAATTGATTGCCACACCCGTTCGTCGATGGAAATTAAAAAGGCTTTCATCCGTACTTTCCAGTACGCATAATTAGTTCCATCGAAGAATGGGGGTCGGTTGATGTTTCCACCTTCAACCATTGTTTACAACCCTATTCCCGCTCTGATACCACTTGTTGGGTTATATGTAATACGGATCTAAATAGGGGAAAAAAACACCTAGAGGGGGGTGAATAGGTGTAAACGAATAAACACTCAAAAAATCGTTGCGATAAAACCCAATGCGGAAATAAAAATAATACGCAAGATTTTTACGTGGAAAACTCCATCACCGGAGTAAAAAACCACGGGACCGATAACACGGCAGAAATCCACTAGAATTAAAACACGTACAAGGTGATTTACCGTACACACTTACGACTCAACCTTTTCATACGCTCCTAGAGGATCTTCTCCGCTCGCTCCGCGACGCTTCACGAATCCACGATCTGCGCCCAACGCCGAATCCACGGCGTCCAACGTCGAATCCACGACGTCCGACCGAATCCACGGTCTTCACCCAATAGCACCCTTCGAATCCACGAACGTGCCTCGCTCCGAATCCACGAGAGCGGTTGAACCTTGAATCCACAAGGACACGCGAATCCACGCGCCGATTTTTGGGGTAAATCGTTGTTTTGGGTGGTATATGAAAATGACGGCTATGTGGATTAACCCTAGAAAAAGAGTCATAGGGTCTATTTATAGGTTAGAAACCCTAGGAAGGAGATACGAATAAAAAACCTAACATTTCTGAAAATTTTACGGACGGCGATCCGGATCGGACTAGCTAGGATCCGGATCGTCGTAACGAGACAGCCAGTTCCAGAAAAACGAAGGTTCGGGATCCGGATCGAAGTGCACGATCCGGATCGTTCATACAGTTTACCAAACATCAACGTTCGGGATCCGGATTGCGAAGCATGATCCGGATCGTTCAAGGAAAATGGTAAACTCACTGTTCGGGATCCGGATCAAGAGACTACGATCCGGATTGAACTGATGTATGAACGAACCACCTTCGGGATCCGGATCGAACAACCTGATCCGGATCCT
>CM055074.1:6897232-7029732 GCA_029204045.2 Tillandsia leiboldiana | reverse complement strand
AAATCATCGAGAATCTCAATCATCAATATATATCATCAGGGGGACAGCTCTATCGTGACGGCCTCACTCGATCGTCCCGACATCCCTCCACTCGACGGACCTGAAAAATGGTCACCCAGGGGGTGTGAGATACACTGTACATGTGGTGACCCGGATCTCTGCAGGGCTTCTACAGCGTGACCAGCAACTTTTGGAGGCCTATGTGGCGTGTCGGCGGTGTTTCTGCACTAAATTGGACACAAGTGTTGAACTTCGGGTGTAAATGGATCATATAAGTGATCGGAGGACCCCGTTGGATGTTTAGAAGTAATTTCGCGCGAAGTGGATATTAAAAATGGACTCAGCGCGAAGTTTGGACCAAGAAACACCTTTCCGGATGCCTTCGGCAATTTTTAGGAATGAAATTTGGCAAATCGGACACCGGATTTGGACTCAGCGCGCGAAAACGATCAAAATGGACTATTTACATGCTTTTTTCGGAGTTTGCTACAGTAAATTACTGTTCATCAGCCGGAACAGTGATTCCGGCGACCGGCCGGCGGCGGCAGGCGGCGGAGCGCAGCGGCGGGCTGAGGCGCGGCCGTTCGGTCCACCGCGGAGGGCGTGCACCGGGCGCGGGACGCGTGGCGGCCCGGGAGTGGCGGGCGCACGCGCGCGCGGTTCATGGAGCGGCGCAGGGTGCATGGTGGACCGGGGGCGGACACGTGGCAGCGGGTTACTGGTTCGGTGCATCGGGCTTGCGTGCACCAAGCGCGGCGAGCGGAAGCGCTGACACGTGGCGCCTCCCCATTGGCCGGGTTACTGTGCAGGGCAGGTGGGGGCAGGTGGCCGTACGCGCGGGGCAGGTGCGCGTCGTGCGCGGTGCAGGGGTTGTCGGTGCCACGTGGCGCGCCGCCATTGGCAGGTGGCCGTACGCGCGGGGCGCGGGTGGGCCACTTGGCGGGCCACGTGGCGGGCTGTGGTGATTTCGGGCCTGCACAGTAACGGGCCGGGCCCGTTACTGTAGCTACCCGATTATTTCGGGCGCCCGAATCCAGGGACATAGATGGAATTTTGGCAATTGTTCTTTGGTGGCTATAAATAGCCCCCTTTGGCCTGCGTTTTGGAGCTTTTCCCGTGGTCATCTTCTCCTGAGCCCTGAAGCAAAGTTCTTCATCATCTTGGGCTCTATCTTCTGAGGAAGTTTGGGAATTTTTGGTGGCACACACTTTGAGGTTTGCGGCTCTTCGGCGCAGTGCAACTTTCCTTCACCGGTGATCCCCTTCGTCGCGTTTCGGTGCGCAGGCTCCCTTGGCTTACTCAGACCATCCTTTTCGATGATTTTTGCGGCAGCGCATTCACGAGAGGTAAGGCTTCGTTTTTCGTGTGATTACTTCTCCGCATTTCGAGTTTTTGGCACAGTTCCCGAGGCATCTCTGAGCCACCGTTTTGCTGGTGGATTCTTGGACAGCGGAGGCTTGTCGGATTTTTATATCTGCGCTCCTGCATCGGAACGAGACGTTTAAAGACTCGATTGATATCTACTCTTCGAGAGGAACGCGCCCGTATTTTTATTGGATTTTTATGAGGTCATTTCGAGGGTGAGAATTAAGCTTCTTTACTGCTATCTTTTCAGCAGAACTGTGTTCTTGAGGGAATGGCTCCCAATGTTGTCCGAATTGTTTCTTGGCCTACAGGTATCAGAACGGGGCGTTTAAAGAGTCGATTTGGGGCTACTCGTCGCGAGGATCGCAACCGTGATTTTTTGGGAATTTTTGGAGGTCTGTATACAGGTGAAAAGGCTTCTTCTCTCTGCTGGTTGGTGGAAAACAGCGTGTGCTGTTTTGAGAGTTTTGATTGTGGTGTAATTGATTCTCGGCTTCGATGTTGTTTGTTGGAACAGTGGTTTGTGCGACTGTTTACCGAGGGAGCGGATCCGGCAGATTTTGGATTTCGTGTGGCTGCGTACTTCACCGACTTCGGCTTTACCTGCGGAATGCGTTTCAGGTGGGTGCTTTGTTACGAGAACCGGTGGACGGTTCTCTAACTCTATATGTTAGAATTGCATGCAGGTGTCGGGTACAATACCTGGGATTGATTGGTAAGCTTAACAATGTTGATTTATGGGAATTGCAAGTTAATTATTCATAGTATGACAATGGTATTAATCAGACATTTATGTTGATGTTTAGTGGAAGCTTACCTAAGGCAAGGTTACCCTATATGATTAGTTATCATGCCATGTTAGCACATACCCTTTTATGAGGCTGGTTTATGCAATGGGATAGGATTATGTAGTTATGTGCAGGTTCTACTCTGAGGAGCGATTATGGATTGGGAATTATGGACAGGTATGGTCATTGATAAGTTGGCATGAGGTTTATTTTTCTTTATTCTTCTTTGAGGACAAATGCATGCTTGTATGGACATATAGCTAGGCCATCTTTTACTGCTACACTACATACCGGAATTTGACTTAGGAGAAACCATGTTATCCTTTTCTCCTTCTTTGCTAGTCAGGCGGTCTGTGTTGCTCAGATGCGAGCATGAGTCTGGGGTAGTGTAGCCGGGACATTGGTGTCAGGGATGGGTTGTGCTGGATTGAGACTTGGCAGGGTTTTGCGGTGACCGCGGACTTTGGGCGGTTGACCGGAGGTCGGTTATAGGACTTGATTATAGATGGCAGGGTATTGCGGCAATCGCGGACATTGGGCGGTTGACCGGATGTTTACTTATGCATCAGATTAGGGATAGGATTCCTTTAGTGGACGGAGTTTCCACTTATTGACCTGCATTAGATTGGGGGAGCGAGTTATCTTTAGTGGGGGGGGTTTTCCCCACTTCGATCATTGTCATGATCCAGTCCTGCTACAGTGATACTCGATACAGAGATACTTGTGATACTGATGACTGAGTAACTTTACTCGTGTGGGTCGCTCCCCTCGAGTGCCACTCCGGAGTGTGCGACTGGACGGATCGATGCCGGTCTGTTACTTACTTTTGTGTGCGATCGGATGGTTCGATGCCGATCTGTTACTTACTTTGGGATGCGACCGTACCGGTCCGAAGTCGGTCTGTATCCCGCGATTGAGATCTGGAGTTCGACAGCAGAGCAGGCAGTACCAGTGTCTACTGGTGATCGGATTGGGTTATTTAGACAGGCTTATAGATACTGATGCATACTTTCAGTTGTGTTGGACCAGTACTAGTGTTGTTGGGAACCGTTCGAGGTTTGACGGTGGTCCCGTGGTCGTTGTGAGTTCTTTGACCATTGTGTGAGAGGTTGAGCATCTTGAGTCTATCCGTTCTGAGAGAGAGGGCATGGATTTTGACTATAGCCTGCATGAGCCACTACTCGACAGCGAGTTAGTCCGTTTGGACGCCCTACATAATTCCTGCCCGTCAGCGGGAGGTGGTTGTAGGTGGGTGCAGGTTTGACTGGACCCGATGGGGCAGTCAGCTCGATTGGGTCGATTGAGCACCTCGTATGCGAGTGTTGCATATCTTTATCAGAGTTTCCCCATTTGAGCTTTTAGATAGAGGCATGGTAGCTGTAGAGGGTCTCCAGCTTCTTCGTTCAGTTTTATTGCATTGGTCATCTTTTGCCTCTTGAGGACTTGGTGGGCAGATCGTCGGGCCTGGTGGCGATACCCACTGAGAACTCCCTTTTTGGTGTAGTTCTCACACCCGTTGGGGGTCTCCCCCCCATTTTTGTCCTTTCTCTCCTTTGTTTTGCAGAGTCTTAGCGGGTGTTGCTGATTCTGCGGTTGCTGTCCGAGGCGAGGGAGCCGCGAGCTAGATCCCTACCTATCTTTGGAGAGTAGCGGTACCCCTTTCAGAGGAGATCTTCAGTACAGTCGGTAGATTAGTGTTTTTATTTTCTCTTGAGAGACTGATGTATTGTGAGGATCTGACTTGTACTGAGAGTCTGTACACTGATGTATTATTTATTTATTCAGGATTACCTCCCTGTTGAGTCCAGAGTTTTGTATTTGAGGTTATGGTATGATTATCATTTTTGGGAGATGGACTGTGTACCTTTATTTCCGGTTGTACAGATCATTGGTTTTAATTTTACAGCAGTTTGTTTTCTTTTTAGCTCTGATATCTGTTTAGCTGTAGCACTTTTCTTGCAGGTAGGACGCTTCCCCTATGCGGGTTTGGCATAGGTGGCGGATCTGTTGGCGAGCCCGGGTCGCAGTTTCGACCCCGGGGCGTGACAGTACATGTATCCCAGTGGGCACGACGAGCCGAGAAATAGCTAATCGTACCTACTGGATACTAAAATATGCGGATAGTAATAATCGATGGGTAAAGCTGAAATAAGCAGGTAGTGTCTACTGATAATCAATAATCAATGGCTAAAGCTGGAATAAGCAGACAATGTCTACTGATAATCAATAAGTGCTGATAATCATGATATAACTGTAATAATCAAGCATAAAGGAACTGCAGATAAGTAATACTGGAAATCATGATATAACTGAAATAATCAAGCATAACTGAGCAGCGATGGTACAAGGTAAATAGCTACAAATGACAGTGCAAGCTAAAAATGATGCGTCAAAAATAGAAACCCAAGTACCCAATCATATGCCATTATTGGTCTCACAGAACCTCAGGCAATAACCACTGATCCGCACCCCATCTGCTGACAATAACCCGGCACTCACAGATGCAATCGGGGCTCACGGATCCCATCTGTCACGCCCCGGCGTCGAAACTGCGATCCGGGCTCGCTAACAGATCCGCCGCCCATACGGAAACCCCGTATAGACGAAGCGACTAACCTGCAAAAAGAATCAACTACAGTATACAGATATCAGAGCTGAAAGTAAACTACTAAAAACTGAAATCCAAACACTGTGCAACTAAAAATAATACAATATCCATCTCCCAAATACGATCGTATGAAAAGTCCTCTGATACAAAACTCAAAAGGGAGAGATCTCCAATAGATACATCAATGTACAAGCTCTCAATACAAAAATATCCTCACTACATCAGTCTCTCAAACTGTAAAATAAAATATAACTCTATACCTCACAACAAAGGTCTCTCAACAAGAAACTCTCAAAATATAAAAAGGGTACATCTACCATACTCTAAAGGAACTATGCTGGTAGGGAACTATCACGCGACTCCCTGTCCTCGGTCCGTTAAGCCAGCTCGGGCAGGAACGGAAGAAAAGCCTCAGCAACCTGTCACCGACAGAGGGTGTGAGAACTACATCCTACAGTAGTTCTCAGTGGGTACCGTCTCCAAGACCCATGGTCTGCCCACTAAGTCTATTAGAGGCATAAGATAACAGAAAAAGACTGGGATAGGAAAACAAAGCTGGATAAGTATCAACAGCTATCATGCCTCTATCTACTATGCTCAAGGGGAAAAACACACATGATGGTATGCAACCACTCACTACTGACAATATGTCAAGTACAATGCTCAAAGGAAAACTCACTAAGACACATGATATGCATACTCTCTCACAGTAACCCAAATCTCAGTGACTGCCACATAGGGTCCAGTCAAGCCTGCGCCAAACCTACTGCCACTACGCCCAAACAGGACTTGGTCTTACGTAGGGTGTCCCACATGGACTAACTCAATCTCAAGCGAACTCTAGTGTATCAACTAGTCGCATCATCGCAGCCTCGTCAGGCTCGGTATCATCATCGCACCCGGGGCGTAGCTCGAGGGGAGCGACCCCACCGAACTCAAGTATCTCAAGTATCTCATAACTGGCATAGAATGCCAGGCTCAGCAGGCTATAATCCTCGATCAAACAGATCGGTACTCAATGTTCAACTAGCATAACTCAGTCGGAGAACGACTCCACGACTCGATATCACAACACTAACCCACTAAAAGAAGGTACAACACAGCTGGGACCGCCGTCACTCCAAACGGCTCCCAAAACGACTCCCCACTCATAAGCGAGAAGAACCAACTGACGCAGCAAAGGTCTGAGAATCCCGTTAGGCCGGTGCCTAGAACCCCAATCAAATAAGAACAGACTCTAGGCTCAGCCTATCGAAGTTCTCGATCCTTTACCGTTCAGGGATTCGGCCCCTCTCTGATAAAGTGGGAACCCATCTCAACCTACAAATCTCACGGGCTGAAGATGCTCTACAGCCAGATCCACGAAGAGTCCGAAAACCCCGGGAGACTAATACCTACGACCCCAATCAAACAAGAACAGGCTATAGGCGTAGCCTCCCGTTGCTTCCGACTCGCTTTCGACCCCATAAAGAAATCAGCCCTTAGAACCCAGACCACTCGAATCATCTCGAGTGGGTAAGTTTATAAGCAACAGTGACATTTATTACTGAAAACCATTTGATCTAAGAGAAATCCATTTTTTAATGATTTTTAGTCTTTTTAGGAAAACAATTTAAAAACAAGTTTTATGTCCAAACCTCGAAGAGCTAATGCCCTCGTCCTATCAAACAAGAACAGACTCAGGCGACCCTGCGAGGCTTGGAAGAAAACATTGGCTGACTAAAATCATGTGTGCGCCCAAAAAGGTTCTGGGTTCAAGGTCCTGCTGTCACTAGTACGCCACTGCCACTACCACTGTAGTGACAACCAACTCAAGAACACAACGTCTCGAGACCACGGTCTACCCGAACGGCTCCCGCCAGAACTAAACGACTGGCTCTAACTACCAGACTCCACTCGGCCCCCAGGCCCGAGTGCAACATACGTCCCACAATGTCCTGACCACTCGGCCCACTACCCGGGCGAGGAACTCTAAGTCCAGAAAGAAATACACTGTGTGGGATGTCTAAAGCATAAAAGAACCTAGCCGAGATTAAGGTTCTCTATTGGTCTGGTTACACATGCAACATATGACGGGGGTGCTAGTCAAAGTTCCAATGAAACACTTAAACTAGCATGCAAAATCCTAACATAATAGAATTAGAGAGAAGTCCGCAGACTTGGAGATAAAAACCAACCCACCTCGGTAAGCCACCAATTGCTCGTAGACACTTGCAATTGGCCTCCACGCGATTCCTTGCCTCCACCGGAGTCCGCACGTAAAACGGTGCATGCCGCCGGAGTCCGCACGCAAAACGGAGCACGATACCGAAACCCGCATGCAAAACGGAGTCCGCACGCAAAACGGTGCACGCTGCCGGAGTCCGCACGCAAAACGGAACACGGTGCCGAAACTCGCGTGCAAAGCAGAGTCCGCACACAAAACGGTGCACGCCGCCGGAGTCCGCACGCAAAACGAAGCGCGGTGCCGAAATCCGCGCGCAAAACGGTGTCCGCATGCAAAACGGTGCACCGTGCCGAAATCCGCGCGCAAAACGGAGTCCGCACGCAAAACGGAGCACGCCGTCGGGGTCCGCACGCAAAACGGAGTAGTAAAAATACGGTCCCTAACACAGATAAGAACAAGGGGTCAATCCAATGTCCAAAAGAATGCCCCAAAACTGTGCCAAAAATACCGCAAAAACAACGCGCGGGACCTACCTCGACTGCGCCGCCCGCCCATCTGGCTAAATAGGACGCCTAGCGCGCTCCACGAGGTCGCCGACGCGCCGCCGCACCCAACGAACTCCCTTCTCTCACTCTCCCTCTCGCGCTCGGTTGGAGAAGAAAAGGAAAAGAAGAAGAGAAATGGCGCGGGGGAGAAGGAAGAAAAAGAAGAAAAAGAGGAGGAGGGAGGGTGGTCCACGGACCCGGTCCACGGCGGCCACCCAATGGGGAGCCCCAACCAGCGGTCCACCAAGCCGGGGCGCGTGCACTGGGTCCACGCGCGCGCCCCGTGCGACACGTGGCGCGCACCCAAGCGCGCCACGCGGGCGCGCAGCCCGCGCGCCACACGGGCGCGTGACATCGCGCCCGCGCAGGTGCGGGACACCCCGGGCGCCACACGGGCGCGTGTCCCCCGCGCCCGCGCGGGCGCCAACGGGGGCCCGCCACGTGGCGGCCCCTGCGCGACCCGCGCAGAAGGCGCGCGTTCCCAACGCGCCAGCTGCGCGCATTGCGCAGCGCGCCGCGCGCCTCGAGCCGCCTCGGGATCCGTGCCGCACCTTGAGATCCGCGCACACACCTCGAAAAACGCGCGCATCAACCGGGCTCCGAAAAAAGCAAGTAAATAGTCCATTCTCAACGATTTCGCGCGCTGAATCCAAAAAAGATGTCCATTTCTCCAAATTCTCATCCAAAAATTTTCCAAATGCCCCCGGATAGCCCACTTGTTCCGATTTCCGCGCCGGGCCCAATTCTGAAGTCCGATTTGCCAAATTCCAACTCTAAAAATTCCCGAAGGCAACCAGAGAGGTAATCTCTTATCCAAACTTCGCCCGGAGTCCAAATTTGACATCTGTATCGCGCGAAAACACTTCTTAACACTCGACGGGTCCTCTAATTACCCACGTGATCCCTTTTTAAGCCCGAAGTCCATCACTTGTGTCCAAATTGCACACAAACACCACCGACACATCACACAGGCCCCCAGTGATGCAAACTAAAACCCAAATTGCACCACAAATCCATTTCTTGGGCCCGACATGCGCACAAACACTCCCAACGGGCACCAATCCGACAGTAATCTCTTAAGTGGGGATTCGGGTCCTCACACTCTCCCCCACTAAAAGAAAGTTTCGTCCTCGAAACTAACACGGCTCAAAAGGGGAGTTCCAAAGCCAAAGGTAAGTATCCATCAACACCGTCTCCAGCTTCCCAGTCGCTACGCATCCTCCGCGAAGCAAGTCCACACGGCTAGGAGTCCAAAAGCTGGGAAAACCTCACGAAAACGCCAACACAACCAACAAGAACGGTAAAGGCCCCACCAGCAGGAAAGTCGTCAACCACATCTCTCAGTTTAGTAAACGGCTGAAATTAACGAAAAGTCCGAAAATTCCGGAAGGACCAGTGCCCTTGCCCCAATCAAACAAGAACAGGTTCGGACACCGTCTCCATTTCTGGAGCAGTCTTTCGAAGTTTTCGTCCTGTTCGAAAATTTCAGCATACCGGCGAGAAAAAGGGAGAGAAGTGTTGAAGTCGTTCCTGCCGTGGCTACAAAACGGAAGCTACGATCTAAACGTGACCCCTAAGGACACAACCTCTAGTCCTAATCGTCACCAACGATCCAAAAGTAGTACCACGCCGCAAACCGCTGAAGCCACAGCTGTAGGAAGGATACCCCGGTGATATGTGAAAATGAACTCCTCTAGTCCAACTCGCGGAAGGGTAACTGATCTCATTCCACAATCAGCAGTTGCACTATACCGCACCAACTGGTCCATCCTGTGTGCTCAATCTGAGTCGTGGGGCTGCCACTGATCCGTAACACCTATCGGTATAATTCCAAGTCTCAACTGTACTGGACACAATCCACAAGGTTCGCCCACATGCACAACACCAACAGAAATCTGTACCTCTAGTGCATGTGGTAACAACTCTACCTCCAGTCCAGATAGGAAAGCCAAAAACACTCAAATCAGACTGCTGTAAAGGAATCATGCCCGCGACAACCTGGTCCACTGCCGTAGCGCCCTCCAACCGGGCGGTACAGACTTATCCGCTCGATGTAGATGGTCGTCGCTCAGTCTGCCCCGACGTCATGTCCCTGTCTGCCTGGCGGTAATCGGAGGAGGTAGCGGGGGTGCCGTCGCAAGCGGTACTGCCGTAAGCACTGCTCGAGGGCATGCTGCCTGAAAATGTCCCTATTGTCCACACGAAAAACATTGCCCCTGCCTGTGGTCACACTGCGGCGCAGAAAACGGCCCACCACAAATGACATAGTCATCCCGCTGCTGTTGCGGATACATCGGCTGTGGAAAACCTCCTGATCTCTGTCTCCTTTGAAATTCACGACCCTCAGACTGGGATCGTGGCGGCCCCGGGGGTCTCGATCTACTCAACTGTCCAAACTCAGGCGGCACTGGATGCCTCTCCCCGGAGCTGGTCCCTGGCGCTCCGTCTCTCTCTGACATGATCACTGATTCTCGGTCAACCCATCGAGCCTGCTCAATCGCTGCATCTAACGTCGGCGCTCGCCGAGAATACACCAAGTGATAGATATTCTGATGCAGTCCTCTCTCAACTAGCTCAACTTTCTGGGCCTCATCCTGGGCGACATGGGGTACACTGCTCAACAATCGCAAAACTCGCGAACATACTCTAGAAGAGGTCGACTCCCCCGTTGCAGGCTGTAGAGTACCGGGTCTTTGGATAGCGCGCCGACCACACTGATGACTTGGAGCAGAGAGTTGCCTTGGGCATGTTGCATTTGGGTTTACAGTTGATGCCGGGTTGATTCGGATCAACGCAGAGGCTCCAGCTCGATTCGGGATTTTTCCAGGCGTTGCATGCCGATTGAGGATGAGATTTGGAAATTACCGACTTCACCGTGGAGTGCCGGAAATTCAGAAACACTTGGAACAGGTGTACTTTCGATTTACAGCGAGGTTCGGGAGGTTCCGGACTGACGCGGAGGACCCGGAGGCAAAAAGTGAGTCGGAACTGGCAATTTTGGAGCCGGTATTTGATTTGAGCACCCCGACTCAACGGATGAGCTTTTTGAGGAGGAAAAGCTGTGGACACGTGTACTTTTGATTTACAGTGAGGTTCGGGAGGTTCCGGACTGACGCGGAGGACCCGGAGGCAAAAAGTGAGTCGGAACTGGCAATTTTGGAGCCGGTATTTGATTTGAGCACCCCGCCTCAACGGATGAGCTTTTTGAAGAGAAAAAGCTGTGAGCGCGTGTACTTTTGATTTACAGCGGAGCTCGGGAGGTTCCGGGCAGCGGCGGAGAGCCCGAAGGCAAAAAGTGAGTTGGGGTGGACCTTTTGGATTAATTATTTAATTAATTTAGTGCTTTATAAAAAGAGGGCCTCCTCTGTTGCTTTGGGGGAAAGCAGAGAAAGAGAAAGAAAGGAAAAAGAGAAAGAAAGAAAGAAAGAAAGAAAGAAAGAAAAGAGAGGAAAAGGAAGAAGAAGAAGAAAGAAGAGGGTTTTGAGGCATTCTTGGTTTTTGGACTCGCCGTTGGAGGCCGAGTGGAGCTCGTGGGCGTGCGGCGAGCGTCGACGAGGTAAGCCAATGCAGTTTTTTTGGAGTTTTTGAGTTTTGGGGATTTTAATTGGTTTTTAAAAAGGCTAAAAATGGATTTGTTGGATTTTTCGGGTTTTCCTTTTTATTGGTAGAACTTTCCATCGCCGGCGGCCGCGCGCGCGCGCAACGGCGCACGCGTGGCGCCAGGGTGCTGCTGTTGGCAGCACCCTGCGGCGACGTGCCGCTGGGCTCGGCGCCGCGTGCAGCAAAGTGCTGCACGCGGCGCTGCCAGGCCGCGCGCAGGCGCGCGCGGCACTGCCTGGCCGCGCGCAGGTGCGCGCGGTAGGGCCGCGCGCAGGCGCGCGCGGCATGGCCGCGCGCGGGCGCGCGCGGCACTGCTTGGCCGCGCGCAGGCGCGCGCGGCCATGCGCGGCACTGCTTGGACGCGCGCGGGTGCGCGCGGCAGGGCCGCGCGCAGGCACGCGCGGCATGGCCGCGCCCAGGTGCGCGCGGCATTGCCTGCCGTGCGCGGGCGCGCGCGCAGCGCCGCTGGGCGCCGCGCGCAGTGCCGCTGGGCGCCGCGCGCAGCGCCGCAGGGCGCTGCGCGGCGCGCTCTGTCACCGCGCAGCGGGTCGCTGCGCGGCGCGACCTGGGTTGGCGCCGCGCGGCGGGCCTCCCTCGTCGCTCGGCGGGGTTTTTCGACGCTCGGCGTGCTCCCGGACAGCGGGCTGCACCTCGGGTTGCGTGCCGGTGCTGTTTTTCGCCGTCGGGCGTCGTCTTCTCCGTCGGCGCTGTTTTCGCGAGCTGTTTTCGCAAGCAGTTTTCGCGCAGTTTTTCGCCGACGGAGCAGTTTTCGCAAGCAGATTTTGCGAACGTTTTCGCAGTTTTCGCGCGCTGTTTTCGCGCAGATTTCGCGCGGTTTTCGAGCAAATTTTGCGAGCGTTTTTTGCAGTTTTCGCGCGCTGTTTTCGCGCAGATTTCGCACGGTTTTCGAGCAGATTTTGCGAGCAGTTTTCGCAGTTTTCGCGCATGGTTTCCGCGCAGTTTTGCGCAGTTTTCGCAGGGTTTTCGCGAGCTGTTTTCGCAAGCTGTTTTGAGCAGTTTTTTCGCCGACGGAGCTGTTTTTCGCCGTCGGGCGCTGGTTTTCGCCGACGGAGCTGTTTTTCGCCGTCAGGCGCAGTTTTTCGCCGTCGGATGCTCGGTTTTGACCGTTTTGATTGATTTTGCGATTTCTTCGCTTCTGGCAGCTTGCGGTGTGGTTTTTAGCTTCCGCCGGGGGCGGTTGTGGGTTTTTCCGTCGCGTGGACCCGCAGGCTTGTTTCGGGTCATCCGCGGAGCGCGCGGTCGTGTGGTTGGACGCAGCGTGCTCCGTTTTGCGTGCGGACCTCGTGGAGGCAAGGTAATCCCGCTGAGCCCAATTGCAAGTGTCGACAAGCAATTGGTGGCGCGCAAAGGTGGGTTGGTTTTTCTCTCCAAGTCTACGGACTTCCTTCTAATTCTATTGTGATAGGATTGCATGCTAGTTTAAGTGTTTTCTTGGAACTTAACTAGCACCCCCGTCATTTGTGCATGTGTTTGACCAGACCAATAGAGAACCTTAATCTGGGCTAGGTTCTTTTATGTTTTAGACATCCCACACAGTGCATATCCTTCTGGACATAGTGTTCCTCGCCCGGATAGTGGGCTGAGTGGTCAGAGTGTTGTGGGACGGGTGTTGCACTCGGGCCGGGGGGCCGAGTGGGGTCTGGTGGCTGGGTTAGGCCAGTGTTAGTGTGTGGGGAACCGTTTCAGATAAACGGTGGTCCCGGGGTTTTACTTTCCGCTGTTCTTCTCGTCACCACCGTGTTGTGATCGTGGTGCACTTGTGTTAGCAGGACCTTGGACCCAGAACCTTTTTGGACGAACACATGATTTTAGTCAGCCAATGTTTCTTCCAAGCCTCGCAAGGTCGCCTGAGTCTGTTCTTGTTTGATAGGACGAGGGCATTAGCTCTTCGAGGCTTGGGCATAAAACTTGATTCCAAAGGGTTTTCCTAAAAAGACTAAAAATCATTAAAAAGATGGATTTCTCTCAGATTGAATGGTTTTCTGAAATAAATGACATGGTTTCTTATAAACTTATCCACCCGAGCGGATTCGAGTGATCTGGGTTCTAAGGGCTGTTCTCTTTCTTGGGGACGTAGGTGTTAGTCTCCTGGGGTTTCGGACCCTTCGTAGATTTGGCTGTGGAGCATCTCCGGCCGTGAGTTGTGTGTTGAGTTGAGTGGGGTGTTCTTGTGGGAGCCGTTGGGAGAGACGGTGGTCCCAGCTGTGTGGTACTTTCGTTGAGCGGGTCAGTGTTGTGAGATTGAGTCGTGGAGGGTTCTCCGACTGAGTTGTGCTTTGAGCATCGAGATACCGATCTGTTTGATCGAGGACTATAGCCTGCAGGAGCCACTTGTGAGACAGTGTTACTGATGAGATACTTGAGTTCGGTGGGGTCGCACCCCTCGAGCTACGCCCCGGGTGCGTTGATGATTCCGAGCCTGATGAGGCTGCGATGATGATACCGAGCCTGACGAGGCTGCGATGATGCGCCTAGTTCATATACTAGAGGTCGCTTGATACCCCTGGCCGAGCTACCATGGGGTCACTGTGTGAGATATCGAGTTTGTCCGATTGGACACCCTGGTTGATACACCAGGGGGCGCAGGCTTGACTTGACTGGACCCTGTGGGGCAGTCGTTGAGATATGGGTTACACTGAGAGAGTGTTGGCATAGCATGTGTCATAGTAGAGCGTCTTGGGCTTAGTACTTGTGACATATTGTCAGCAGTGAGCGGCTGCATACCATCATCCATAGTCTCTTCCTTTTGAGCATAGTAGATAGAGGCATGATAGCTGTAGATTCTTTTCCAGCTTATTTACTTTATCACAGTCTTTTCTGTTATCTTATGCCTCTGGTAGACTTAGTGGGCAGACCGTGGTTCTTGGAGACGGTACCCACTGAGAACTACTGTAGGATGTAGTTCTCACACCCTCTGTCGGTGACAGGTTGCTGAGGCTTTCTTCCGTTCCTGCCGAGCTGACTGGACGGACCGAGGACAGGGAGTCGCGTGATAGTTCCCTACCAGCATTGTTACTTTAGAGTGAGGTAGATGTACCATCCCGGATTGTGGGAGTTGGTTATATTTCCTGTTTAGCTATCTCCCATTTGGATTCGTAGATGTTGTGTAGGCGGACTTCTATTTGTATCATCTGATTTTGGGAGATAGGCTATGTGTTGTTGCAACTTTGTAGTTGTGAAATTTTATAGTACAGCTTTTTATCCGCTCTGATATCTGTGTAGCTGTAGTTTTGTCTTTTGCAGGCTAGACGCTTCGTCTGTACGGCAGTTTCCGTACAGATGGCGGATCTGTTAGCGAGCCCGGGTCGCAGTTTCGACCCCGGGGCGTGACACAGGCGTCTAAGGTCCCCTTCCAGTTTCTGCTTACACTGTCAGGAAGAAGGCCCTGAGCAGCAAAGCATGAAACTGGTTCCAAGTCAACAACTGCGCTCCCGGTGGTCCAACAGGACGAACTCGACGCCACCAAATCTCGGCGTCCTTTTCCCAAAATGTGCATAGCCAAGTGCACCTAATGCTTCTCCTGGATGAGTAAATTCTCAAACAGCTTCTACATTGTTGCTATCCAGTTTTCAGCCTCCCACGGCTCCAAGCTCAATCCTACAAATCGGGGTGGATCAGACTGCCGGGACTGGCTCTATCGACCGATGATGTCCCAAAGCTCATCCACTGTCCGCCTTCCACCCTACCTCAGTGCCTCGGCACTACTCGACGACACGGAGGGAGTTGCTCGCTCCATCGGTGCCACTAGTATAACTGAATATGTCACTGCATAGGAAGAAAGTGCTGGAGGACTCTCAAGCGGTACTGCAACTGGCTGTGCTCTCTGCTTCAACAGGCGCATCAAACGTTCCATGGCCTCCTCCTGGCATCGGACAGCCTCCGACAACTGTGCCATCTGGATCCATAACTCCTGGGTCTCGCTCTGCTCTGATAGCTCTGCCTCCCGCTGCTCGGGTACTCATCAGGTGCGGGGTGTGCCATCTTCACTACACGACGTCTCAGGGGCATCATAGTCCACTGCACAATAACAAACATCAGGACACAACAACCAAACGACCCAATCCAGCGAAAGTCTAAGACATGCCATCCATTCCATAGCATTATGTTGTCTGCAGCCAACATAATCGCTTAGGAGAATAAACATGCCAATCACTCATCCCGTCTCTTGGGAGAGGTATAAAACTCAATCAGGACTCTCGCTAAAAGTCATGACTCTCACGTAGTCATCCTAATGTCCAACCACAAGCCTAGGGTTTCTAAGTCCACCACGACCTACAACCTAGGCTCTGATACCACTCTAATCTGTCACGCCCGGGGTCGAACTGCGACCCGGGCTCGCCAACAGATCCGCCGTCGATACGGGAAGCCCCGCACCGACGAAGCGTCTAACCTGCAAAAGATAGAACTACAGCTATACAGATATCAGAGCGAAAATAAAAGCTGCAGGAAAACTGAAATCCAATCACTGTACAACTGAAAATAATACAATATCCATCTCCCAAATACGATCGTATGAAAAGTCCTCTGATACAAAACTCAAAAGGGAGATAACGCCAATAAATACATCAGTGTACAAGCTCTCAATACAACCATATCCTCACTACATCAGTCTCTCAAACTGTAAAATAAAATACAACTCTATACCTCACAACAAAGGTCTCTCAACAAGAAACTCTCAATATATAAAAAAGGTACATCTACCACACTCTAAAGGAACTATGCTGGTAGGGAACTATCACGCGACTCCCTGTCCTCGGTCTGTCAAGCCAGCTCGGGCAGGAACGGAAGAAAAGCCTCAGCAACCTGTCACCGACAGAGGGTGTGAGAACTACATCCTACAGTAGTTCTCAGTGGGTACCGTCTCCAAGACCCACGGTCTGCCCACTAAGTCTACTAGAGGCATAAGATAACAGAAAAAGACTGGGATAGAAAAACAAAGCTGGATAAGTATCAACAGCTATCATGCCTCTATCTACTATGCTCAAGGGGAAAAACACAGATGATGGTATACAACCACTCACTACTGACAATATGTCAAGTACAATGCTCAAAGGAAAACTCACTAAGACACATGATATGCATACTCTCTCACAGTAACCCAAATCTCAGTGACTGCCACATAGGGTCTAGTCAAGCCTGCGCCAAACCTACTGCCACTACGCCCAAACAGGACTTGGTCTTACGTAGGGTGTCCCACATGGACTAACTCAATCTCAAGCGAACTCTAGTGTATCAACTAGTCGCATCATCGCAGCCTCGTCAGGCTCGGTATCATCATCGCACCTGGGGCGTAGCTCGAGGGGAGCGACCCCACCGAACTCAAGTATCTCAAGTATCTCATAACTGGCATAGAATGCCAGGCTCAGCAGGCTATAATCCTCGATCAAACAGATCGGTACTCAATGCTCAACTAGCATAACTCAGTCGGAGAACGACTCCACGACTCGATCTCACAACACTAACCCACTAAAAGAAGGTACAACACAGCTGGGACCGCCGTCACTCCAAACGGCTCCCAAAACGACTCCCCACTCATAAGCGAGAAGAACCGACTAACACAGCAAAGGTCTGAGAATCCCGTTAGGCCGGTGCCTAGAACCCCAATCAAACAAGAACAGACTCTAGGCTCAGCCTATCGAAGTTCTCGATCTTTTACCGTTCAGGGATTCGGCCCCTCTCGGATAAAGTGGGAACCCATCTCAACCTACAAATCTCACGGGCTGAAAATGCTCTACAGCCAGATCCACGAAGAGTCCGAAAACCCCGGGAGACTAATACCTACGACCCCAATCAAACAAGAACAGGCTATAGGCGTAGCCTCCCGTTGCTTCCGACTCGCTTTCGACCCCATAAAGAAATCAGCCCTTAGAACCCAGACCACTCGAATCATCTCGAGTGGGTAAGTTTATAAGCAACAGTGACATTTATTACTGAAAACCATTTGATCTAAGAGAAATCCATTTTTTAATGATTTTTAGTCTTTTTAGGAAAACAATTTAAAAACAAGTTTTATGTCCAAACCTCGAAGAGCTAATGCCCTCGTCCTATCAAACAAGAACAGACTCAGGCGACCCTGCGAGGCTTGGAAGAAAACATTGGCTGACTAAAATCATGTGTGCGCGCAAAAAGGTTCTGGGTTCAAGGTCCTGCTGTCACTAGTACGCCACTGCCACTACCACTGTAGTGACAACCAACTCAAGAACACAACGTCTCGGGACCACGGTCTACCCGAACGGCTCCCGCCAGAACTAAACGATTGGCTCTAACTACCTGACTCCACTCGGCCCCCAGGCCCGAGTGCAACATACGTCCCACAATGTCCTGACCACTCGGCCCACTACCCGGGCGAGGAACTCTAAGTCCAGAAAGAAATACACTGTGTGGGATGTCTAAAACATAAAAGAACCTAGCCCAGATTAAGGTTCTCTATTGGTCTGGTTACACATGCAACATATGATGGGGGTGCTAGTCAAAGTTCCAATGAAACACTTAAACTAGCATGCAAAATCCTATCATAAGAGAATTAGAGAGAAATCCGCAGACTTGGAGATAAAAACCAACCCACCTCGGTAAGCCACCAATTGCTCGTAGACACTTGCAATTGGCCTCCACGCGATTCCTTGCCTCCACCGGAGTCCGCACGCAAAACGATGCACGCCGCCGGAGTCCGCACGCAAAATGGAGCACGGTACCGAAACCCGCGCGCAAAACGGAGTCAGCACGCAAAACGGTGCACGCCGCCGGAGTCCGCACGCAAAACAGAGCGAGGTGCCGAAACCCGCGTGCAAAACGGAGTCCGCACGCAAAACGGTGCACGCCGCCGGAGTCCGCACGCAAAACGGTGCACGCCGCCGGAGTCCGCATGCAAAACGGAGCGAGGTGCCGAAATCCGCGCGCAAAACGGTGTCCGCATGCAAAACGGTGCACCGTGCTGAAATCCGCGAGCAAAACGGAGTCCGCACGCAAAACGGAGCACGCCGTCGGGGTCCGCACGCAAAACGGAGCAGTAAAAATACGGTCCCTAACACAGATAAGAACAAGGGGTCAATCCAATGTCCAAAAGAATGCCCCAAAACTGTGCCAAAAATACCGCAAAAACAACGCGCGGGACCTACCTCGACTGCGCCGCCCGCCCATCTGGCGAAATGGGACGCCTAGCGCGCTCCACGAGGTCGCCGACGCGCCGCCGCACCCAACGAACTCCCCTCTCTCACTCTCCCTCTCGCGCTCGGTTGGAGAAGAAAAGGAAAAGAAGAAGAGAAATGGCTCGGGGGAGAAGGAAGAAGAAGAAGAAAAAGAGGAGGAGGGAGGGTGGTCCACGGACCCGGTCCACGGCGGCCACCCAATAGGGAGCCCCAACCAGCGGTCCACCAAGCCGGGGCGCGTGCACCGGGTCCACGTGCGCGCCCCGTGCGCCACGTGGCGCGCACCCAAGCGCGCCACGCGGGCGCGCAGCCCGCGCGCCACACGGGCGCGTGACACCGAGCCCGTGCAGGCGCGGGACACCCCGGGCGCCACACGGGCGCGTGTCCCCCGCGCCCGCGCGGGCGCCAACGGGTCCCGCCACGTGGCGGCCCCTGCGCGACCCGCGCGGAAGGCGCGCGTTCCCAACGCGCCAGCTGCGCGCATTGCGCAGCACGCCGCGCGCCTCGAGCCGCCTCGGGATCCGTGCCGCACCTCGAGATCCGCGCACACACCTCGAAAAACGCGCGCATCAACCGGGCTCCAAAAAAAGCAAGTAAATAGTCCATTCTCAACGATTTCGTGCGCTGAATCCAAAAACGATGTCCATTTCTCCAAATTCTCATCCGAAAATTTTCCGAATGCCCCCGGATAGCCCACTTGTTCCGATTTCTGCGCCGGGCCCAATTCTGAAGTCCGATTTGCCAAATTCCAACTCTAAAAATTCCCGAAGGCAACCGGAGAGGTAATCTCTTATCCAAACTTCGCCCGGAGTCCAAATTTGACATCCGTGTCGCGCGAAAACACTTCTAAACACTCGACGGGTCCTCTAATTACCCACGTGATCCCTTTTTAAGCCCGAAGTCCATCACTTGTGTCCAAATTGCGCACAAACACCACCGACACATCACGCAGGCCCCCAGTGATGCAAACTAAAACCCAAATTGCACCACAAATCCATTTCTTGGGCCCGACACGCGCACAAACACTCCCAAAGGCCACCAATCCGACAGTAATCTCTTTAGTGGGGATTCGGGTCCTCACAGAGACGGTACCCATTGAGAACTACTGTAGGATGTAGTTCTCACACCCTCTGTCGGTGACAGGTTGCTGAGGCTTTTCTTCCGTTCCTGCCCAAGCTGGCTTGACGGACCGAGGACAGGGAGTCGCGTGATAGTTCCCTACCAGCATAGTTCCTTTAGAGTGTGGTAGATGTACCCTTTTTATATATATTCATAGTTTCTTGTTGAGAGACATTTGTTGTGAGGTATAGAGTTGTATTTTATTTTACAGTTTGAGAGACTGATGTAGTGAGGATATGGTTGTATTGAGAGCTTGTACACTGATGTATTTATTGGCGTTATCTCCCTTTTGAGTTTTGTATCAAAGGACGTTTCATACGATCGTATTTGGGAGATGGATATTGTATTATTTTCAGTTGTACAGTGATTGGATTTCAGTTTTTCTGCAGCTTTTATTTTCGCTCTGATATCTGTATAGCTGTAGTTCTATCTTTTGCAGGTTAGACGCTTCGTCGGTGCGGGGCTTCCCGTATCGACGGCGGATCTGTTGGCGAGCCCGGGTCGCAGTTCGACCCCGGGGCGTGACACCTCTGCTCGGCGTCTACCATGCAGGGGCACTCCCAGAAGGTGTTCAGAACCACTCAAAGCCTCTGGGAGAACCCTGCTCACCTCCCCAACCGAGATGGAGGAGTTTGTTGTTTCCTTTTTTTCTCCGGCGGCGTGGACAGCGGCGGCCGGTGAGCTACTTCCGGGTAGTGCGGCAGAGAGGGAGGGGATTCTGTTGGAACTGGCGGTTGGCCGAGCTCAGGGGTTTAGGGTTTTGGAAGACCCAGCTCGAGCAGCACTTTAAATAGTGTTTAGGTGCACAATTGCTCCTTGGTCCCTCAACTCATCATATTTGGAGCCTAGTCCTCCACAGCAGCTCCCTTTCGCATTTAAGTCCCTCACCCAAGAGGTGGCATGCTAATCGAGGCATAATATATAGGGACCTTGTGCAAAATACCGCATTTTTGACCTTATTTCATGCTTTTCGAGGCGTTTTACTCATCGAATCGAAAAATGGACTTCGCCACGACTTCCGGCACGTCGAAATCTATAAGGTAGCGATTTTTGTTTTTCGACGAAATGCCCGGATAAATTCTCGGTCCATGAACACTATCCAATTATACAGTTTATCACGCTTTTCGAGACTCCAGGGTCGTCAAACGGAAATTCCGTCAGCGCCATTACGTTCAGATCGACGAAACCGTTCAAATCGACTACCTGGATTGCTATGATCGGAGTCCGGACAGCGAATTGGCTAACGTTGGCACTTAGGGGAATTCGAAATAGGGTTACTATTCATCTACTGTTCCAAAGCACTATTCACTTAAGTCGCGGGTCCCGCCCGCTTCTTCGCTGATTTCTGGAAGATTCGACCGTCGGATCTAAACTTGCTTAATATCATTTTCGATCGGTTCGACGAGACGGTCGCACTGGTGATCTCGGATTTTCGAGATTAGGCTCGGATTGAAAAACGACATTTTAGCCTCGTAAACTGTGCAATTACACAGTGGAAAAAGAGGTCAACTAGATATTTCATTCTTTTCCTCTTTATTTATTTACAATAAAATTCAAGTTTTTACATAAGTTCCATGTCATACCTGTCCTAGAGTTCCTTGACTCTATGCTGACCACTAGTTCACCTTAGGTTCTCTTTACCTAAGTTCCATGTCATACTTGTCCTAGAGTTCCTTGACTCTATGCTGATCACTAGTTCACCTTAGGTTCTCTTTACCTAAGTTCCATGTCATACTCGTCCTAGAGTTCCTTGACTCTATGCTGATCACTAGTTCACCTTAGGTTCTCTTTACCTAAGTTCCATGTCATACACATCCTAGAGTTCTCTGACTCTATGTTGATCGCTCTATCCAGTGTCCTTAGGTTGTCACCTAAGACCATGCCACTCGTCCTCCCTAGGATAACTCCTAAGTTGATGTCACTCGTCAAACCCCTATACTAGGTTTTCTCCTAGTCTTACTACCAACAACTGTTGTTCCCTCATGTCACGTGATTCCTAGGGTTATACCCTAACATGCTCATAATCATGAATAGCTAATCATTTTCATGCATGCAATTATTTTCATCTCATTCATAAAATAATAACTATCTCTACGCATGCATATTCATCATATATGTTTGGCAACCAACAGTTGCACTTTTCCTCTATGTCTCTTTGCACATGCACAACTATTTCCCTATCTCTGGTAACCAACAGTTGCTCCTTTTCATCTGAATCCACCTATACAGGCAATCAATATCATAATTACCTAACGCCACTAACAGGCTACTATCATGCTTCGAATCGAAAGGCAAGGGAGCAATGGGAGAGGTCACCCAATTTCGGCAGAATTCCCCACCTTGTGGTGTCCCCAATTGCTTGTAGACACCTGCAATTGGTCTCCGCGCGATTCCAGTTGTCTCCTGGAGCTTGCACGCAAAACGAAGCACATCCCTCGAGTCCGCACGCAAAACGGTGCACGTCCTCCAATCCTACACGCAAAACGGTGCATGACATTAAAAATCCATACGTAAAAATGGTGCGGGTCACTTCAGCCGGCACGCAAAACGATGCGCGGCAACACGATCTGCATGCAAAACGGTGCACGTACCTCAAATCTGCACGCAAAACGGTGCACGTCCGACTGTAGGGTTGCACGCAAAACGGTGCATATTTTTCCTAGCCCTGCACGAAAAACAATGCACAATATTAGAATCTACACGTAAAATGGTGCGCATTGGTCCAACCCGCACGCAAAACGGAGCACATACCCCGTATTGGCACGCAAAACGGTGCACAATCTACTGTAGGGTTGCACGCAAAATGATGCACGTTTTTTCCAGCCCTGCACGAAAAACAAGACGCAATGTTAGAGTCTGCGCGCAAAACGGTGCCCGTTAGTCCAACTTGCATGCAAAACGGAGTACACCTCGTATTGGCAAGCAAAACGGTGCATATTCCTTTTTCAACGTTGCACGCAAAATGGTGCACGTTTTTTGAGTTCGCGTCCAAAACTGCGCGCATTCGCCGAATCCGCACGCAAAACGGCGCACCCTCCACGAGCTTGCACGCAAAACGAGGCGCGTCCCAAAATGCCCGCGAAACTCGCGCAGTAAAACGGCACAGAAAAGTTGGGTCCCTAACATGCATGTAGGCAAAGGGGTCAAATCCAAAATCCATAAGGAAACTTCAAAACTGTGCCAAAAATACCATAAAAACGACACACGGGGCCTACCTCGACTATGCCGTGACGTCCATCGCGCCCATTAGCCTCTTTGGTACACCTTGTGCGCTCCACGGAGTCCACGGCGCGCTCGTGCGCCCTCAAAAACGCCGCCTCGGAATCGCCCGTACCCCTCCTGGTACGCTCGGGTGAAGCCCAACAGGGCGAAAAAGGAGAAAAAGGGGTCATTCGGGCCAAAATAGGCCAATCCCGAACTTTCGGGCGCACCCTTTCGGGCGCCCGAAAGTTTTCGGGCGCACCCTTTCGAGCGCCCGAAAGTTTTCGGGCGGCTACAGTAACCGTCCCGCCCAGGTTCACGGGTCCACGCCTTGCCAGCTAGGCGCCACGTCATCGTTGCTCGACCAATCAGAGGATGACACGTGGCCCTGAACCCGTGCACCGCGACCAACGAACAGCGGCGGCCAATCAAGGGCCGCCACGTGGACCTCACCGACGCCTGCTCTGACACCCGCCTGTAGTGTCGCGTCGCGTCAGCGCGTCACGTCGCGTTGACCGACGAATGGGAGGCCGACACGTGGCCTCCCCCGCTGACACCGCGACAGGCCCGCCGCGTGTTCCCGACGCGCCCCGCTCCCTCGGTCAGAGCGACCAATGACGAAGCGCCACGTGGCGCTCCCCACCTACCACGCGCGCCTCGGGCCGCGCGCCACAGTGCGCCGCGCGCGAAAAGCTTGCCTCGGGATTCGCGCCCGCTGCCTCGGGATCCGTGCCTACTGCCTCGGGATCCGTGCCAACTCGGGGTTCGGGCGCTGCTACAGTAACTTCGGGCGCACCTCATTCGCACCGGGCTGCTACAGTGAACCGGGTTCACTACAGTGCAGCCCGGTTCGCTGCAGCCCCTAAAACCGGGTTTGCTACAGTACTTTCCGGGCGCCCGGTTCCCACTTTCGGGCGCCCGAAACTCGGGCCCAAGCCCAGTTTCGCCCGTTTTCGTCCGTTCTTGCCCGTTTTCGCTCAAATTTGACGGGCAGCCACAGTTTAACTTAATTTACCTCCTGGTACTTAAACTTTTCAGTTTGGACCCTCTTTGGGTTACCAAAAGTCCCACTATATTTGAATTCGCTGGCGGAGCCCGTTCTCTCTATCCGGGTGTCCGATCAACGCGAAACTTTTACTGTGGCCTTAAAACACATTTACGGAGCTCCGGTAATTTTCTCGGAATTTTCCGAAACTGTGAATTTTCCACTTACAATCTGGGCCCACTTTCTCATGTAAGATTCAAGATCTCACATTCTAATCCCGATTTGGGCCCAATTCGTTTCCAGGTCATCCTTTACCTCAATAAATTCAATAAAATAGCATTTCATACCATTTTATTTACATTTATTTATATACCAAAATTCCGGTTCACTACATTCTACCCCCCTTAAAATAAGTTTCGTCCTCGAAACTTGAGTCACATCTCGACTCCTACTTGATCAAGAGGGGGGGAAAACTTGCCCTCACTACTGGGCTCACTGAACCTCGTGACCGGTAACACACTGCCTGCTCGCCCAACAATTACACGAGCAGCCCATTCCTGGATCCCTATCTCAACTCAGGGACAAACTCAGACCTGGTGTCTGGCCACTTTCACCAAGTAAGTGAGAGACACATTTGAGCACTTGCTCTCTCTATTGCCACGAATGACCAAGTCTTTTCTTGCGAAATCTTCACTTTAATTCCGCGATCATTTTATCTTTCACAAGGAGGTTGCATCTGCAACCAATTACATTTACCGCATTTTCCGGCCACTCCGCTGCCTAATGTGGAGTGCAAAGGCCAATCCACAATTCCTCAACTATCTCACACGCTGCTAGCGCTCTAAGTCCACGGGTTATCGGCTAACCCGACATATCGAACTACTAATAGGTCCACAGTCCACGGTCCAATAGGGGCCTATAGCCCAAAACCAGTCCAACGCTGTATAATGGCTCTCACTAGCACACAGACCCAATCGTCATACGGGTAGATCCTCACTTAGGATTTCTACACCAACACTCCACTAGGAGCTACAGTACCTCAATCACCACTAGCTCTACGGCCTGGTCATATCACACTCTCAGTGTACTAATCTCAGTGTACTAATAGCCTCAATGCTCACACATGGCATTCCACGTTCCCGGGTCATCGTTCGGACTACCGTCCCGACCAAACCTCTATCATGCCCCGCCATCAGGTCTCGGGCCGCTGTCTCTCACAGCTGACTGCGCCTGCCCACTGGGCTACAGGCCCACAGTCCACAAACATGGTCCAGGCACGGATCGTCCCCAAGCGAACCCGCTAATCGTCGCCACGCGACCACTATGCTCACTGAGCAAAACCAACTAACAAGTCGTCAATCCACGACCCAAACTCTCTATCAACTCTGGCCATACTGGGCAAAGGCTACTATGCCACCTAATCAGCTCTCTCTGGCTGAACAATACTTGTGCTCCATGAGCACCCAAATAGTCGGGCGTCCTACGCCCCCACGCTAACTCGCAGAAATCCAGTGTTAAGCGATTCGCTTACGTACCCCTACGGCTCTTGTGCAACTCTCCCAACTGGGTCGAGGCACCACAACAACAGTTCACCATTCTGGTGATTAACACGCAAATCCTGTGGTGGCAATCCTTGCCATCACACCTATTCATCAGAACGGCGCCAGTAAACTCTCGCTCTATCGAGAGATCCACGCACCTTGAAGCCTACTCAAGGCCCGTAATCCTTCTTGCCCTAACCCTTAGGACATTAACTTGGTTCTCGCACATAGCGATCACCAGCGTTCCGTGAGTCGGTCCCTCATTGGACCTTTCCAACCACACTTTGCCAGCAAACTAGCTGACACCAGCTTATTACACCCCCTTGCTGAAGGTGCGGGGTGCACCGATATAAGCTCGGCGGCCACTGCCACCCGTTCTACTACTGTTCCTACATGCGGCGACGCCGTATGCCCATGCGTCATTTATGCAGCCTCAGCTTGCTGCGTTATCAACCACCGGAGCCTATCGATCTGCTCCGACTGTCACATTGACGCCACTCATAGGCGTCAGAGTCTGCCTCCCTGCCGGCGGAAAATTTCAGCCTATCGGCAAGAAGATTCCTTATGTTACTGGACCACACCAATAAGTGCGGTCACCAGCTATCGCAGCTCGTGTACCTCGTTTGACCCCGAGCCCTCTCGTGACTCGAGTCGAAACAGGTGCGTTTCCCTATGTGGTGTCATCGCCAATATGCACACCACAACGAAACAACTAGCCCAAATTTAGCAATTTGAGCAACGCGCAGTCTATATACCGGCAAAAAGGCTCGTCGACTCAATCATGCGAAAGTATAGGAGGGTACTCCTTTTCATCTCCAACATTACGTTGTCAGCCGCCAACGTAATATCCGAAGAACGAAAGCTCGTCGCCCTCGATCAGTCCCAATATCCTTTTTGGGAACAACTATAACCAATCAAATACTTTCGCCCAATAATCAACACACTCTCTCGTGCTAATCCCTAGGGTCTCCCTAAGGTTGCTAACCACCTAGGACTATTCCTAGGCTCTGATACCACTCTAATCTGTCACGCCCCGAGTTCGCCAATTTGTACGGTTCGGGCACGCCAACAGACCCGCCAATCGGCTAAGACCTTTTCCTACCCGAAAGGAACGGTAACATCCATAATAACACAACAAGTGTATGCGGAAGCTCAATATCAGAGTACTAAAAATTACTACAAATTAAAACTTTCATTCAACAACAACAGTTAAAGCGAAAATGGCAGCATACAAGAGTGAACCATGCATTACTTTATTACACTTTACATCTTTGAACTTGCCAATAAAATTATTACAATTCTTTTACATTATTTCCTCACCATACAAGGTTCACTCAAGAAATATAAAAATGGGATACCTCTGCTAGACCCTCTAGGTCTCTATGCTGCTGGGCCCTTGCCCCTGTCGTATACCACGCCGTCTGCCTCTGAACCGTCGCGATCGCTGCATCCATACCTGAACCTGTGGGGGGAGTCACCCAAGGGGTGTGAGAACTACGACATAGTTCCCAGTGGGTTCAACCACCGAGATAAAGTGTCCTACACCACTTGGTCCAATGGAAGCAATAATAATAGTGCTAGGAAATTAAAATCCTCAAAATCAACATGCAGCTATGCACAATAATATATCACTATCTCTATATACTCATCAACCCAGCACTACTCTGTCTAGTCATATCAGGCTACTAAGCACCAACTCGGCCACTATGCCGCTGTATACAGGGTCAAACTAACCCGGCCACCTTGGCCATTCTAATTTCTCTTTATTTCTTTAAATTCTGGTGCTTTAGTTCAAGTTAACCCTCAGAAATTCTTATCCAACGGGCCCCAGCCCGGTAGTCCTGCTACCATAAGATAAGATTTCTAAGGTTGCCGATAACACTCGCAAGTGTTACCCCGTCCTACGGGAGAAACGTGCCAGACGGGTCACTGCCCGGAAGAGGGATCCTGCCGCTCCTCCAACAAGGGTCACGTTTCCTCCCCGCAGGTACGCCCGTTTTATCTTTATATTTTCTTTCTTTTCTTTTCTTTTTCTTTCTCTTTTACTTTAGTTCTTAGCCTCTTTGCCTTAGAACACTTGCTTTTCTTTCCTATTCGAGCTTATAGCTCCCTTTTTGCCACTGGCAAATCTCTTTCTCTTTCCTTTGAGCATTTAGCTCTTTACTTTCACTTTAAGCCTTTCGAAAGTACCTCGTCCTACGGGTCACTGCCTAGGGAGTCCTGCTCCACTTGACGAGTCTCAAATTCGAAGGCGCCATTTACATTCTCTTTATGCTTTTTAGCCACTTTTAGCTTGCTTTTAACTTTGCCTTTTTACAACAAATTATCTCTTATCCTAGGTCTCGCCATAAGGATAACTAGGAGTCACTTGGACTCATATCATTTCTCTTTCTGTTCTCTTTATCTTAAGCAATTTGCTTGTCTTGCTTATTAATCACTTTTGCTCTCTCTTAAGCTCTATTTCTTTTCACTAATTCCTCTTTTACCCTAGGTCTTGCCACACGGGTAACTAGAGAGTCTCCTGGACTCTTAAACATTTCTCTTTTATTTATTTAACTCAAATTGAAGTTAAAGTTATTGTCCTCTTTGCCCAGACACCCTATGACTTGGTAGGGTTATATTTGTTAATTCTTTAAACTTGGGATCTCATCCCACTTTCCTGATTCCTCACTGAATCCTAGAGTTAACTTAACTCTATTTTCCTGTTCCCCTTTTAACTTAGAGTTACATTGACTCTAATTTTCTGTTTTCCCTTTCATGTCTCCACATTTGATCCATTTTTCCATTCTCTTGATTCCTTATTGAATCCTAGAGTCAACTTGACTCTATTTTTTTCTGTCGGTGAGTTTAAACTCTTCTAGCTCAACTTAGGTTCCCTTTACCTAAGTTCCATGTCATACCTGTCCTAGAGTTCCTTGACTCTATGCTGACCACTAGTTCACCTTAGGTTCTCTTTACCTAAGTTCCATGTCATACTTGTCCTAGAGTTCATTGACTCTATGCTGATCACTAGTTCACATTAGGTTCTCTTTACCTAAGTTCCATGTCATACTCGTCCTAGAGTTCCTTGACTCTATGCTGATCACTAGTTCACCTTAGGTTCTCTTTACCTAAGTTCCAAGTCATACACATCCTAGAGTTCTCTGACTCTATGTTGATCGCTCTATCCAGTGTCCTTAGGTTGTCACCTAAGACCATGCCACTCGTCCTCCCTAGGATAACTCCTAAGTTGATGTCACTTGTCAAACCCCTATACTAGGTTTTCTCCTAGTCTTACTACCAACAACTGTTGTTCCCTTATGTCACGTGATTCCTAGGGTTATACCCTAACATGCTCATAATCATGAATAGCTAATCATTTTCATGCATGCAATTATTTTCATCTCATTCATAAAATAATAACTATCTCTACGCATGCATATTCATCATATATGTTTGGCAACCAACAGTTGCACTTTTCCTCTGTGTCTCTTTGCACATGCACAACTATTCCCCTATCT
The DNA here is from genome assembly GCA_029204045.2 of Tillandsia leiboldiana. Classification (NCBI taxonomy): domain Eukaryota; kingdom Viridiplantae; phylum Streptophyta; class Magnoliopsida; order Poales; family Bromeliaceae; genus Tillandsia; species Tillandsia leiboldiana. The sequence continues at coordinate 7,001,147 of CM055074.1, read as the reverse complement.
CTGGCAACCAACAGTTGCTCTTTTTCATCTGAATCCATCTATACAGGCAATCAATATCATAATTACCTAACGCCTCTAACAGGCTACTATCATGCTTCGAATCGAAAGATAAGGGAGTAAGGGGAGAGGTCACCCAATTTCGACAGAATTCCCCACCTTGTGGTGTCCCCAATTGCTTGTAGACACTTGCAATTGGTCTCCGCGCGATTCCACTTGTCTCCTCGAGCTTGCACGCAAAACGGTGCACATCCCTCGAGTCCGCACGCAAATGGTGCACGTCCTCCAATCCTACACGCAAAACGGTGCATGACATTAAAAACCCATACGTAAAAATGGTGCGCGTCACTTCAGCCGGCACGCAAAACGATGCGCGGCAACACGATTTGCACGCGAAACGGTGCACGTACCTAAAATCTGCACGCAAAATGGTGCACGTCCGACTGTAGGGTTGCACGCAAAATAGTGCATATTTTTTCTAGCCCTGCACGAAAAACGATGCACAATATTAGAATCTACACGTAAAATGGTGCGCATTGGTCCAACCCGCACGCAAAACGGAGCACATACCCCGTATTGGCACGCAAAATGGTGCACAATATACTGTAGGGTTGCACGCAAAGCGATGCACGTTTTTTCCAGCTCTGCACAAAAAATAAGACGCAACGTTAGAGTCTGCGCGCAAAACGGTGCCCGTTAGTCCAACTTGCACGCAAAACGGAGCACACCTTGTATTGGCACGCAAAACGGTGCATATTCCTTTTCAATGTTGCACGCAAAACGGTGCACGTTTTTCGAGTTCGCGTCCGAAACTGCGCGCATTCACCGAATCCGCACGCAAAACGGCGCACCCTCCACGAGCTTGCACGCAAAACGAGGCGCGTCCCAAAACGCCCGCGAAACTCGCGCAGTAAAACGGCACAGAAAAGTTGGGTCCCAAACATGCACGTAGGCAAAGGGGTCAAATCCAAAATCCATAAGGAAACTTCAAAACTGTGCCAAAAATACCATAAAAACGACACACGGGGCCTACCTCGACCATGCCGTGACGTCCATCGCGCCCATTAGCCTCTTTGGTACACATTGTGCGCTCCACGGAGTCCACGGCGCGCTCGTGCGCCCTCGAAAACCCCGCCTCGGAATCGCCCGTACCCCTCCTGGTACGCTCGGGTGAAGCCCAATAGGGAGAAAAAGGAGAAAAAGGGGTCATTCGGGCCTAAATAGGCCAAGCCCGAACTTTCGGGCGCACCCTTTCGGGCGCCCGAAAGTTTTCGGGCGGCTACAGTAACCGTCTCGCCTAGGTTCACGGGTCCACGCCTTGCCAGCTAGGCGCCACGTCATCATTGCTCGACCAATCAGAGGATGACACGTGGCCCTGAACCCGTGCACCGCGACCAACGAACAGCGGCGGCCAATCAAGGGCCGCCACGTGGACCGCACCGACGCCTGCTCTGACACCCGCCTGCAGTGTCGCGTCGCGTCAGCGCGTCACGTCGCGCTGACCGACGAATGGGAGGCCGACACGTGGCCTCCCCCGCTGACACCGCGACAGGCCCGCCGCGTGTTCCCGACGCGCCCCGCTCCCTCGGTCAGAACGACCAATGACGAAGCGCCTCGTGGCGCTCCCCACCTGCCACGCGCGCCTCGGGCCGCGCGCGAAAAGCTTGCCTCGGGATTCGCGCCCGCTGCCTCGGGATCCGTGCCGCCGCCTCGGGATCCGTGCCAACTGCCTCGGGATCCGTGCCACTGCCTCGGGATCCGTGCCAACCCGGGATTCGGGAGCTGCCACAGTAACTTTCGGGCGCACCTCATTCGGACCGGGCTGCTACAGTGAACCGGGTTCGCTACAGTGCAGCCTGGTTTGCTGCAGCCCCTAAAACCGGGTTTGCTACAGTACTTTCCGGGCGCCCGGTTCCCACTTTCGGGCGCCCGAAACTCGGGCCAAGCCCAGTTTCGCCCGTTTTCGTCCGTTCTTGCCCGTTTTCGCTCAAATTTACCTCCTGGTACTTAAACTTTTCAGTTTGGACCCTCTTTGGGTTACCAAAAGTCCAACTATATTTGAATTCGCTGGCGGAGCCCGTTATCTCTATCCGGTTGTCCGATCAACGCGAAACTTTTACTGTGGCCTTAAAACACATTTACGGAGCTCCCGTAATTTTCTCGGAATTTTCCGAAACTGTGAATTTTCCACTTACAATCTGGGCCCACTTTCTCATGTAAGATTCAAATGTCACATTCTAATCCCGATTTGAACCCAATTCGTTTCCAGGTCATCCTTTACCACAATAAATTCAATAAAATAACATTTCATACCATTTTATTTATATTTATTTATATGCCAAAATTCCGGTTCACTACAGTATATATATACATTTGTATATACATTTGTATATACATTTGTATATAGATTTGTATATATAGACATTTGTATATACATTTGTATATAGATTTATATATAGATTTGTATATATATACATTTGTATATACATTTGTATATAGATTTGTGTATATATACATTTGTATATCGATTTGTATATATATACATTTGTATATAGATTTGTATATATATACATTTGTATATACATTTGTGTATAGATTTGTATATATATACATTTGTATATAGATTTGTATATATATACATTTGTATATAGATTTGTATATATATAGATTTGTATATACATTTGTATATAGATTTGTATATATATACATTTGTATATACATTTGTATATAGATATGTATATATGTACATTTGTATATACATTTGTATATATGTACATTTGTATATAGATTTGTATATATGTACATTTGTATATAGATTTGTATATATATACATTTGTATTTACATTTGTATATATATATACATTTGTATATAGATTTGTATATATATATATATTTGTATATAGATTTGTATATAGATTTGTATATATTTACATTTGTATATCGATTTGTATATAGATTTGTATATATATACATTTGTACATAGATTTGTATATATATACATTTGTATATATATAAATTTGTATATACATTTGTATATATATATATATATTTGTATATACATTTGTATATAGATTTGTATATATATACATTTGTATATACATTTGTACATATATACATTTGTATATAGATTTGTATATATATTGTCACTCCCCGAGTTTTAAAAATCAGGTCTGAAATTTTTTTCTTTTTTTGAATAAATCAGAGTTTGCAAAATGGGCGTAACTGACCGCCACACATATAGGAAATCCCCTATCCCAATGGATAGAGTCTCTCCTATACAAGCACGGCTAGTCGAATCCAATCATCAATCGGAGAACAATAAGTATCTCAACTAAAAAATAACTAATCAGCAGGAATGATCCAAAATAGCCATACTAACATCAATTTGAAATGCCCAAATAACTAGAAGCTGAAATGCTATAAATGAAGGTCATCTGTAAATCATCGAGGATCTCAATCATCAATATCTATCATCAGGGGGACAGCTCTATCGTGACGGCCTCACTCGACCGTCCCGACATCCCAGCACCCGACTGACCTGAAAAATGGTCACCCAGGGGGTGTGAGATACACTGTACATGTATCCCATTGGGCACGACGAGCCGAGAAATAGCTAATCGTACCTACTGGGTACAAAAATCTGCGGATAGTAAAAATCATAGGGTAAAGCTGAATACAAATAAGATCTACTGATAATCAACAAAAATCCACATATAACTGAATAGGCAGATAATCAAGGGTAATGAAACTGCAGGTAATAAAAGCTGGAAATCAATGTATAGCTATAAAAATCAAGCATAAGGACTGCAGGTAAGTAATACGAGAAATCTGGATATAAATGAGATAATCAATCATAAACTGAGCAGTAAGGGTACAGGGTAAGATATCTATCAATAACAGTGCAAGATAAGAATAATGCGTCAACAAAAGAAACTCAAGTACCCAATCAATGCCATTATTGGTCACGGGGACCTCAGGCTCATACCACTATCTGGCACCTATCTGGCTGACATTGTAGAGTTATGAATCCCAAAGGATCTAAATAGGTACTATCAAACAACTAGAGGGGGGGGTGAATAGGTGTAATACTTAAAAACTCAATCTCAGTGCAAAATAAAAACAATGCGGAAAATAAAAATAGCACACCGAGATATACGTGGAAACTCCAATCCAGGAGAAAAACCACGGGACCAACACGCAATAACAATCCACTAAGAATAGAAGAATAACAAGGTGATTACCGACTCCACGGACTCAACCCCTCCTTCAGCTTCTTTGGACCTTGCGCTGAACGGTTGGATGTCCACGCAATAACAATCCTCTAAGAAAAGAAGAATAACAAGGTGTCAACCCCTCCTTCAATTTCTTCGGACCTCGCGCTCCACCGATTGCACGTCCACTGCACACGTTCGAATCCACGAACGCCACTCGAATCCACGAGCACACGTTTCGAATCCACGAAACGCCTTCAACACATCGAATCCACGATGTCACGCCGAATCCACGACGCAAATAGCCGATATAAAATATAGGCTTCGATGGTGATCCTTTGCTTAGATTATCATGAAGGAACCGTAGAAGAAATCTCTAAGCAAAGACTAGATCAATTCGACGAAAGATAGATCATGGAAGAACCGTCGAATTGACCTAATAGAGGCGAAAGAGAAGAACGGTAAAAACCAGCCTCTAGGGTTGCTCACGAGTGTTTCGTATTGGTCACCCTCGTTTAGAAACCCTAAGTGTCTATTTATAACCCTTGGAAAAAGATAAAAGTCGGTTTAGGAAATTTATCCCGATGGGGCATTGTGTACCGGTACCAAATATCGCGTTCCGGTACGCAATGGTGCAAACCACAGATTTTTCTATTGTGTTCCGGTACGCGAGTCCGTGTTCCGGTACGCAGTGCAATTTACAGAAAATTCTGTGTCGGGTTAGAGGAACTTCAAGTGTGGTTCCGGTACGTAATGTAAAAACTGATTTTTCCAAGATAAGCTTTATCCAAATCAAACCAAGTACCGGAAACCAAACTTAAAAAAGATTGTAAGATAAATCCAAGTTCCTAAAACCAAGTCTAAACCGGTTTTCACTAAGTTCCTGATTCCAATGGTTATAAATGAACTTAAATCACCATGGTTTAATTAACCATACCTGAGTGTTATCTTGAGCTCATGTTGAATCTTCAATGAGTCTTCGAAAGCCGATTTGACAATTTGTTCCCTTTAAGACTCCGACTCAACTCACGAAATGTGCCAACACAAAATGCCGTAACAATCTCCCCCTTTGGCAATTTCGTGACAAAACCCAAAAATACATAAAGTCGCTCAAGTCACTCATCTTAAACCAAAAAAGACGAAACTCAATGTTATCACAAAAACATTGATTTTCTTTGCGTGAAAGATCCAATAAATACAAAATACATTTGAACCAAACAGTCCTATAACAAACTCTATGACTTAGGACTTGGAGTCTTAAAGTGATGTAATTCCTGCAAAACAAAACTCCAAACAAAATCAAACGTTAGTCGTTAGAAGTTAAAATCCTACATTTGATTCGTCTTCCATTTGGTTCTTTTGTTTTTCCAGCTTTTATTTTGTGGCTCTTTCAAACTGTTCTTTATCTCCCCCTATCTTGAGCATCCAAGAGCATCCATGTTCTCCCCCTGTCTTGAGCATCTATATCCTCCCCCTTTGTGATGCAATCATTATTTTCTGTCTCCCCCTTTTTATGATATGTCCATCATTTCCGTTATTTCCGTTCTCCCCCTTTTTGTCACAAATTGTCAAACGGTTAATATAAACAAAAAGTAAAAATACTAGGAGGATAAGTTCTTAGTTACAAGACGATTAGAGTTCTTGTTCATCACAACGTGAAAGGAAACTGAAAACCAAAAACAAGAAGGAAAAGAGATCACTCATCCTCATTTGAATCATCATCATCATCATCATGTGATGTTGGACCATGCGATGTACTCGGTGCAGTTGCTCCAGTGACCACATCATCATGTTTGCACCCAAGGATATCGAAGATTTTCTTTAAACCATCCTCAAGTTTCTTGAAGCCTTGCTCCATCCTTTGCTCCATCCTTTGCTTTAATGAACGAACATCCCGATGCAAGGTTTGAAGAGTTATGACCTCATCTGGTTCAGGAGATTCTTGACGAGGTGGTGCACTCACTGTCGCTTCACTTGCATAGGCTTTTGTATGCCCAAAAGTCTTCAAAGTGCTAATTGACTTGGCTAAAGTGATTCCATCAATTGCCCCCAAGCCATAATCATATTTGGCACAAGAAATGTCCACTCCGTGATCTTCCAGAATACGAGTAATCAAGATTGGATACGGTAGAAGGTCACGTTGCCTTGATCCCTCAATGACATGTACCATCTGCTGCCAAATAAGAAATGAAATGTTGATGTTGATTCCATTTGCACTCTCCGGGTGACCAAGGAAAAAGAGAAGTAGCAATCGATCCCATCGAATCCGTTTGGTCCCCAGTGTGGGCAATAAGTTGTAGCATACAATTAAGGACAAAATATGATACTCTGGTTTTAGGTCCTTTGATTCAACATATGATCTGTTCGTGTGCGTCCCTGACTTGCAGATAGAGTCCACAACAATATCCCAATGGGTGTCATGTCGGAAATCACCATCAGTGTAATAAAGACCAGTAGTGCCAACAGCTAATCCAAGATTTGCACCAGTTACTGCTGGAGTAATGTCAAACCTGACGTTCTTAACTGTTGTTTCAATAATGAAAGCCCCTGTGTCATGGTCCTTTTGAAGTATGTTAGCTCTCATGTAGAACTCCCTGATGATCTCCACACAAAAACCCATCTTAGGTTGAACTCTGCCAAGTGGCCGAATATGACTTCGTTCCAAAAGCCTTGCAAAGTCTGGCACCTCACGACATAGCTCGTTAAAATTCACGTGTCGCTCTCCAATGCATGTGCGGTTTGCAAATCTGGCACAGCGTTTTGCACTCACATGCGTTTCGCTTTCATCAATATTTGATCTCCGTTGAGAGCGCTCGCGTATTACCGGTCCACCGGTACTTCTACATGGAGGAGAATCTGCACCCTTCTTTTTCCTTGGAGCCAAAGGTGCTTTCCCCTTTCCTTGAACTGATTCCTCTTCATATTCTGAGGAATGTTCAGATTCTGAGCTAGTTGAATCCTCATTGCGTGATCGTTTGGTAGCCTTTTTCTTTCCAGAACCGCGACCACGTCCACTTCCAGTGGCCATCAAAATCACTAGTGCAAGAAGCCATGAAAATGCCATTTCCTACAAAGAACACAATGCACTATGATTTGATCTTATAGGAAGGCTTAAACATGTCTAAGAAACATTCTAAACATGCCACAATTGATGATTCATCATTTAAAATTCATTTACATTAAAAGCCCTAATTCTCAATTTCTTCTATGCTAAGAACATATGTAAATGTTAGATTCAATCAAATAGGCAAGGAAACATGAATCTAATTACATAGAAAGCAACCATTTATGTTCTAAACATGAAATAGGGGTGATTTATACAAGAGATTTTATTTGGAGTAAGGATCAACTCAAAAATCCCAAAATAAAACATCAAAACCTAAAAACTAGGGTTTTGAAACAAAAGAAAGCAAGATTAATGAAGAAACTTACAAATCAAAGCAACAAATCACTTGATCTTGATGAAAAACCCCTTAGAGATGTTTAAGAGAGAGAGAGGGAGGGTTTTGAAGTGGGAGAGATGAAATAAAACATTGTAGTCTCGGAATATAAGGAATCCCAGATCGCGTACCGGTACCAGAAGCCGCGTACCGGTACGCAGTGTAAAAGCCGAAAAACCATCGTTCGGGATCCGGATTGACAGGCAGGGGGATCCGGATCCGCAATGTAGTTCCGGTACTAAAAGTGTAGTACCGGTACGCAAGTGAAAAACCAGAAAACTTCACATTCGGGATCCGGATTGAATTTTCTAATCCGGATTGGATTTTCAGGTACTAAAAAGGACGTACCGGAACAACAGAGCCAAAAAGCAAAAATATCTTGAAACAAATCCAAACTTTGAAATCTTTTCAAATACCGATTTGTATACCATCAAGAAATTCATTAAAATGCTTTGAAAAACAATGAATTCACAAAAATGTCATTCAATCCAATTAATTTCACAAAATTAAAAAGATTTACTCCAAAATCATGAAAAATAAAGGTAAAACATTATAAACCGTTTTTCATGTTATATTCATCAAACACAAGTCATCAAAAATAATCTTGAGATCCAAAGTCTATCAAGATGTAACGGATTTACGAAGATGACATACGGAGATTTTCAAACGACATCAATCTTGAATTCTACCCTTTCAAATTGAGATAATCACTAAAATACCTAAGGGTGGCTCTTTGAGCATCTTTCAACTATCCCACCTTATACCAACCAGGAGATTGTTCAAAGTATAAGAGTTTTGCATATAAATCTCCAAATGCTTCAACTAAAAATTTCAAGAAATATTTTTCAAGCATCAAAACATGTGGTAGCTTCACACACAGACCGGACGACCGGGGTGGCAGCTCTTTCCAACATGTGGTGGTAGTTTTCACACTCCTTTCGGATGTAACTCTTTCCACATCTTTTAAAATTCATTTATTTACCCTTGTAAGAATGCAATCTCTTACGTGAAAGAATTAAATCCCAGATTTTAGTCTATCGGTTGTCTCACATTTATCACAATGAAATCACACAACCGAGATAGATTAAGCATCTAAAGATCACACATGATTTCTAAAATTTGATGCTTATAATATCAAAAACTCCTATAATGAAGTATCTTCAAGATTATGATTAAGGAGTAAAGTTGATAATCCAAATAAAATTAATTTGGAGTGAATAAAAGTGAAGCCCTTTTTTTATTCAATGCACTTGTTCAGTAAAAACCCTTTTGTTCAAAAACAAAGTATAAAAACGAAGAGCATTGAAAAACATGTAATGCAAAGATTAAGAAAAATATGAAGGGAAAACCAATCAAAGCATTACATACAGTCATAAGCTATTTAGAACTTAAGACAAGGAAAGATATCACCTTTCCGAATCCAAAATCGCTGGATTTTGGGTTGTCTTGATTCGTTGTGGCCGGGGGTTGTCCGCTTTGACTGTTGGTCCACCTTAGGTCTTTGCCTCGCAGTGATCCACTTGAATGAATGATGTTGTGGCTCGGACCTTTGGTGGGTTGAGTGAACTTCTTTGACTTGATGTGTCTTTTGATTCCGTTGAGTTCGCTCTGTAGATGAAGTTGCCGAAGGACTCTTCTTTCTCTTTTTCGGGCAATTCTTCACCAAATGTCCTTCAAGTCCACAAAGGTGACACGTTCTTCCTTTCAATTTGAATGTGGAACTTGAAGCATGCACAGTTTGATCCTTTTTAAAACCCAAACCAACCTTGCTTGTTTGACCTAAACCGGACATACACTCAAGTCTCTTGGAATCGGTTGAAATCCTATGTATGTCGGATTTAAGTTGATGAACTTGTTTGGTCAATGCTTGGTTGGTGACATGAATTTCCTCAAACTGTTTTTCTAGAAAACCAATCTTGTCCATATATGATTTAGCGTTTGTCTCCGATTGGTTTAGCTTTTCTTGGAGGATTTTATTGTTATTCAATAAACGTCCTTGTTCCTCCTCGAGATCATGAAGTTTTATCTTTAAAGCATGATTCTCGTCTTGATTCTCAAGTCGTTGCTTCCTCAACTTCTTGATATGCTTGGCCATCTTCTTAGATTCCGCAAGAAGTTGTTGATATGCCTCAACGAGTTCTTCTTCGTCCGACTCCCCCTCACTTGATGACTCTCCGTTGGATGTTGATGTTTCATGCAAAATCAAAGGAGTAGAGTCAGTGACTAAAGATGATAAACACAAATTAGAGGAGGGAATTTGAGAGGCATGAAAAGCAACGGCATTTTCCTCTTTACTTGAGGTCGATTCATTAGAAGTAGAATCGTCCCAAGTTTTCGCTTGCAAAGCCTTCTTTTTATATAATTTCGGAGTAGGACAATCCGTTGAAATATGGCCGTAGCCTTTGCATCTATAACATCGGATTTCCCCTTCGAATTCATCTTTTTCCTTAGAAGGTTTTGCAAGGAGTTTGAGGTTAGAGGATTTAGAACCCGATGACCCTTTAGATGGTTTCGTAGATGAAGATCCATCGGTTCGATTCTTCCAAAATTTCCGACGAAATTTCTTTGTGATCCGCGCCAATTGTTCTTCAAAATCGGCAATAGAGATTTCATCGTCGGAACTTGATTCGCTATCTTCTTCCTTTGTGGATTTGAATGCAATACCTGTAAGCTTAGAAGAAGACTTGGAAGAAACTTGATTAGTAGGAAAAGTCATTTCATAAGTTTGCAAAGCACCTACTAATTCCTCTACACTCATCTCATCCGGATGACTAACGGTTTCAATGGCGGTAACCTTTGCCCTAAACCGTTCCGGAAGAGTCCGAAGTATCTTTCTTACAATTTTCGACTCCGGGATCTTTTCTCCTAAATTAGCACATGTATTTATTACATCTTGAAGTCTAGTGTAATAATCTGTAAACAATTCATGCTCTTCCATATGAATAGAGTCAAATTGACTTGTAAGCATCTGGAGCTTTTGAATTTTTACAAGATTAGTACCCTCATGTGTAATTTTGAGAATATCCCAAATTTCCTTCGCGGATTCACACGCGGAAATTCTTGTGAACTCGGTCGAGGAAAGAGAATTAAATAAAGCGTTCATACCTTTCCCATTGTAAGAAGATCTTTCAAATTCCTCTTTGGACCATCTAGAGCGAGGTTTTGGGGTAGTAGAATTTCCTACTTCCTCAACAGGATGCACCCAACCGCATTCCACGGATTGCCATACTCGCTCATCAATTGCGATGAGAAAAGCTCTCATCCGCACTTTCCAATAAGCATAATTAGTCCCATCAAAAAGAGGAGGTCTATAAATATTACCACTTTCACCCAACATGATAGATAAACCTAAAACCCGCTCTGATACCAATTGTAGAGTTATGAATCCCAAAGGATCTAAATAGGTACTATCAAACAACTAGAGGGGGGGGTGAATAGGTGTAATACTTAAAAACTCAATCTCAGTGCAAAATAAAAACAATGCGGAAAATAAAAATAGCACACCGAGATATACGTGGAAACTCCAATCCAGGAGAAAAACCACGGGACCAACACGCAATAACAATCCACTAAGAATAGAAGAATAACAAGGTGATTACCGACTCCACGGACTCAACCCCTCCTTCAGCTTCTTTGGACCTTGCGCTGAACGGTTGGATGTCCACGCAATAACAATCCTCTAAGAAAAGAAGAATAACAAGGTGTCAACCCCTCCTTCAATTTCTTCGGACCTCGCGCTCCACCGATTGCACGTCCACTGCACACGTTCGAATCCACGAACGCCACTCGAATCCACGAGCACACGTTTCGAATCCACGAAACGCCTTCAACACATCGAATCCACGATGTCACGCCGAATCCACGACGCAAATAGCCGATATAAAATATAGGCTTCGATGGTTATCCTTTGCTTAGATTATCATGAAGGAACCGTAGAAGAAATCTCTAAGCAAAGACTAGATCAATTCGACGAAAGATAGATCATGGAAGAACCGTCGAATTGACCTAATAGAGGCGAAAGAGAAGAACGGTAAAAACCAGCCTCTAGGGTTGCTCACGAGTGTTTCGTATTGGTCACCCTCGTTTAGAAACCCTAAGTGTCTATTTATAACCCTTGGAAAAAGATAAAAGTCGGTTTAGGAAATTTATCCCGATGGGGCATTGTGTACCGGTACCAAATATCGCGTTCCGGTACGCAATGGTGCAAACCACAGATTTTTCTATTGTGTTCCGGTACGCGAGTCCGTGTTCCGGTACGCAGTGCAATTTACAGAAAATTCTGTGTCGGGTTAGAGGAACTTCAAGTGTGGTTCCGGTACGTAATGTAAAAACTGATTTTTCCAAGATAAGCTTTATCCAAATCAAACCAAGTACCGGAAACCAAACTTAAAAAAGATTGTAAGATAAATCCAAGTTCCTAAAACCAAGTCTAAACCGGTTTTCACTAAGTTCCTGATTCCAATGGTTATAAATGAACTTAAATCACCATGGTTTAATTAACCATACCTGAGTGTTATCTTGAGCTCATGTTGAATCTTCAATGAGTCTTCGAAAGCCGATTTGACAATTTGTTCCCTTTAAGACTCCGACTCAACTCACGAAATGTGCCAACACAAAATGCCGTAACAGACATAACCCCGCACCCACTGGTGCTGATCTGGGGGCTCACGGGTCCCTCCTCTAGACCACTTTACCGGTAAAGAACACTGTGACGGTGGCCAAACCGTCAGTGTACGTGACGTATAGCGTGCGTGGTAGTCATCATGCTATGCTCAAGCGCACGGTCTAATGACCGGGTAGTCGGCAATAAGCCGAGATCCCAACAGGGAAATCATCTATCATATCGATCAAGATCTATCATGCATATCTGAATATCAAGAGAACATCGCAGATGAAAGGAAATAGCAGGTAAAATCCGATCATGACATCTATGTACTGGAATATAAAAGCTGATGAGCAGGTGTACATGCTATATCTAAGGAATCACTGTCTATCAGGAAAATCATATGGCATATAGATGAACTCATCAGATATAATCGAGAATAGGAGTACATGATCCAATCAACAGGGCTAACCAAAAACAGGTGTCCGACTGGACTAAAGCAACCAGAGGGCCGAATAGATAAAGCCCGAACCGAAGATAACCCACCTGAATGTAGGCAGATCCTCGAACTCCCGCACAGCTACTGGGAGGCTGGTGCTGAACAACTGGGCCCTGAATAAGAAGCTATAATCAGTAATAGACTCACACATACCCATCCCGACGACACGACAGTAACGGAGTGCTTAAACGGGAATAATACGCCGATTTACGGGACAACAACCGATTCCCGCCCAATAGGAATCCACGGAACTCTAACAAGATGCCAAGTAGGTGTGTAAACACTGTCTAACGACAGCCAGCGAGTCCGAATTGCGGTTAGGTCCATAACAATTTCTTAATTGCATCAAAACACTAACATTATCGCTCGTTTCGACTCGTTCTTGAGATCCGGGGGTCCAAAAGCTGCGCCGTAAATTTCAGCGCTTCCGTTACGACAAGACCAAGGCCGTGCTCACAAGATTTGGCCGAGACCAGGCCCATTTACAGAGTTGGCCCATAAACATTAGGGTTCATTTATTGACTATGTGAAAGCTTACCATATACCTGATCAAATCTATAGTTAAGTGGAGCACGGTGTTAAGCATGGACTGGGGACAGTGGGGCTCACCTGAGGCGCGTCGAAAATTGGCCGGAGCAGTGGCCGGAGCAGCACCCAAAACCGCAAGGAGCTCGGTTTGGGTTCACCTTGAGCAGCACAGGTTCAGACCTGCCACAGAGGGGAGCACCAGGTAAATGAAGGTCCCAGAGGATGTTTGGTTCAGGCCAGGTCAGGCGCCGGTGGCCGGAGGCGGCGGCGGCCGGAGGCAAGCCCGAAGTGGGTGGCTCGGGTGCAACATTGGGAACCGAGTTACAGGGATGCCCCAGACCCAAACAAAAATGTTGGAACATCTAAGACTCATATTTAGAGCTTACCTGTCGAGGTGGCCGGAGCCCGAGACGCCGGGGATGGCCGGAGTTGAAGCTCGGAGCAGTCTCGGGTGCAACTGCAGAGGGTAGGAACTCGACGTCAAACCCTGCATGCAAGATGATGGGGAAGCTCCTATGGACCAAAGAAGCTCACCTGGGCGGTTTTCCGGTGTCTGGGAACATCGGCAAGGCGCGGCGGCGGAGCTCGACCGAGAATCAATGGCCGTTAATGGCGGATTCCGGCCGACGAGCTCCGGGCCGGTGCAACTTGGACCAAAAGGTCCCTCTAGGTTCCAGGAGTCTTCTGGTGGCGATGGCCGGCGGTGGGAGGCAGTGGCGGCGCCGGACGGCGACGATCGGCCGTTGTGGAGAAAACCCGATTTCTAGGGCACGACCGATCGAGCCCGATCCTCCACCGATGGCCCTCCAACCTTGTGGAGGCACTGCAGCCGACGAGAGGGTCGATCTCAACGGTGATGATCTTGATCTTGATGACCGGGAGGCGGCGGCGCTTGCGATCGGCCCAAAAAGCGATAATTCCGGTGACAGGGCTCCCGCCGGCGATCGGGACGGCGGCAGCGGCTCGGCCTGCACCCGTATGATCTCCTCGGTGTCAGAAACCCTATGGTAGGGTCCATGTGCCAAAATAAAAGGGAAAAACCTAAAAGCTTACCTCGCCGGAAAAATGGAAAGGTGATGGTGTCTCCCCGCGGCGGCGTAGGGCGGAGCCAGGCGTCGGTTCACCCGGGCTCGGCTGCGGCTTCACAGAGGATACCTCAGGCAGAGACTTGATTGCTAAAGACCCTCCCGAGCACCCTTCTCTCCAAGACAACCGAGATCAAAATGCTTCTTGATCTTTCTTCTCCGGCGACGGGGTGGCGGCGGCGGCCGTGCGCTAGCTCCGGTTGCGAGGAGTGCGCAGAGAGGAGAGGGAGGTGGTTAGAAGCTGCGGTTGTGGGCTGAGGGTTTTAGGGTTTCTTGGAAAACCCTAGCTCGTATGCATATGTATATATAGGGTTTGGTACAATTGCATTTTAGCCCCTCACAGCATCTTCCATTTGCACTAAGGTCCCTCTCCAAGAAGTGCCACGCAAATCAAGGCAAGAACCATAGGGATTCTTGTGCAAAAAGCCGTATTTTTGCTGTATTTCATGCTTTTCGAGGCGTTCTGGTCGTCGAAATGAGAAATGGACTTCGCCACGACGTCCGGCTCGATGAGACCTATCAGGTAGTGATTTTCATTTTTCGAGGAAACGCCCGGATAAAATCTCGGTCCATAAAATACTATCCCGAAATATAATTATTGCGCTTTTCGAGACTCTAGGGTCGTCAAACAGAAATTTCGTCAGCGCCATTGCGTCCAGAATGACGGAACCGCTCAAATCGACTACCTGAAGTGCTATAATCGGTTTCCAGACGACGATTTGGCGAACGTTAGCACTTAGGGGTATTTGAATTTAGGGTTTACTGTTCATCAACAGTCCCAAGCACTATTCACTTAAGTCGCGGGTCCCGCCCGCGTCTTCGTCGATTTCTGGAAGATCCGACCGTCGGATCTGAACTTGCTTAATATGGTTTTCACTCGGTTCGACGAGACGGTCGCACTGGTGATCTCGGATTTTCGAGATTAGGCTCGGATTGAAAAACGACGTTTTAGCCTCGTAACAGTGCAATTTACACTGCAGGAAAAAGGGGTCAACTTATGATTCAAAATTCAACTTGACTTTTATTCCTTCTCTTTCATTTATTTACAATAAAAATTCAAATTCTTACATATATACATTTGTATATAGATTTATATATATATACATTTGTATATACATTTGTATATATATACATTTGTATATATATTTTTATATAGATTTGTATATATATACATTTGTATATAGATTTGTATATATATACATTTGTATATACATTTGTATATATATATACATTTGTATATATATATACATTTGTATATATATACATTTGTATAAACATTTGTATATAGATTTGTATATATATACATTTGTATATACATTTGTATATATATACATTTGTACATAGATTTGTATATATATACATTTGTATATACATTTGTATATAGATTTGTATATATATACATTTGTATATAGATTTGTATATATATACATTTGTATATAGATTTGTATATATATACATTTGTATATAGATTTGTATATATTTTCATTTGTATATACATTTGTATATAGATTTGTATATACATTTGTATATACATTTGTATATATATATACATTTGTATATACATTTGTATATATATACATTTGTATATAGATTTGTATATATATACATTTGTATATAGATTTGTATATATATATATACATTTGTATATAAATATATATATATATATATATATATATATATATATATATATATATATATATATATATATATATATATATATATATATATATATATATATATATATATATATATATATATATATATTTGTATATACATTTGTATATATATATATACATTTGTATATACATTTGTATATAGATTTGTATATATATACATTTGTATATAGATTTGTATATATATACATTTGTATGTAGATTTGTATATGTCACGCCCCGGAACCCGGGCTCGCCAACAGATCCGCCGTGCACACGGGATTTCCCGCGTACACGAAGCGCTGGTAACCTGCTCAGATATAAGATAATCAATAAAAGAGCATAATACAGAGCTGAACTAAAAGAACTACGTAATAATCTCAGACTGGAAATAAGATACAAGCTGTAAATATACAATAAACTCCAGCTCACCAAAATAGTACAACCAGCTGGCCCAAGCCAGACCCAAAATAAAAAGAAGATACAACAGTTTGAGTGGTGGGTACAGTGTCAGTCTCACAGGAGATCTATCTACTCAGCGATCCCCTTACCTCGATCAGCTGCTGATGGCCTAGCAGCTCCCGCAGACGACTCTGCAAAAATAAAGGAGAAGAAAGAGAGGAACAACAATGGGGGTGAGAACTACCAGATAAACCAGTAGCCTCCCCTAGTGGGTAAAACCTCAACTCTGACGCACCCACTAGGGCTACTAGAGGCAAAAAGGATAGGAAGAGTGGTAAACAATAGAGACTGCTGGAAATAGGAAACTACCACTACTATGCCTCTAAATTACCCAGCTAAAAGAATAGCTAAATGTATGCATTAGTAAATAAATGCCTGCCTGAATAAACCCAATCTGGGAATAAATGCCTGCCTGAATAAACCCAATCTGGTGCCACCAGTAAAACTGGTACTGCCTGCTGTGCCTGCCAAATCGGGTATGCTGGCCAACGCATAACACCGATAGGGGATGAAGTCTCAAGGACTCAAAGCCTGCCTGTCGCACACTCCGGAGTGGCACTCGAGGGGAGCGACCCACACGAGTAAAGTATCACAGTGATAAGTATCATAAGTGCCATAAAATAGTAGGACTGGATCACGACTCTGATAAAAGTGGGAAAACTCATCCACTAAAAAGAAAACCCCAATCTGATGCCATAGTACTAAATAAGTGGGAAACACCATCCACTAGAGAAAAGCCCGATCCCCAGCCTGATGCAGAAATAAACCAGACTCAACCCCAATCTGATGCAAGCACAAACATCCGGTCGACCGCCTACTGTCCGCGGTCACCGCAATACCCCACAAGTCCACAATCTAGTACAATCTCGACTACACTATCCCAAATCCCTGCTCATACTCGAGCAACAAGCATCTGAATGCAAAGGAGAGCAATAAAACATGTCAAGTCCCAATATGATAGTGTAGCAATAAATAGTGGCTAACTAGATGTCCAAGCAAGCATGCAATTGCGCTATTTAAAAAGCTGTAGAACGGTGTCAAATATTTATTTTAAAAAGATTGATTTACTGTACTGATATAAAAATTATTTGCATGCGAGATTATAGCCTTTGTTCCAACCACAGTGTCCCAAAATAAGTTATCTGTGGGGTCATATGTATGGTTCTCATCAATTGTCACATTTAATTTTAGGGGAGTTCGTCCCAACCACAGTGTCCCAAAATAAGCTATTTGTGGGGTCATATGTATGGTTCTTATCAATTGTCACATTAAATTTTATGGGAGTTCTAATAATCCCAGTGAGCTAGTCAAAATGAGGTAAGCAACAACCGCCCACCTCGCAATGCGCAATCCACACCCAGATAATCTCCTGGCCGTCCACAGTCCCCTAAAACTGCTGTCAGCCGAAAACTGTGCCCTACAGCAACACACATTGCACAGGGTGTAACTATATTATTCATAAAAACACAGCTTTTGCTGTTTTTCCAAACAGCACGGAAAATGAGGCATTTCACCTCTGTACAGTGCTCAGAAAAATCCAGAAAAATTACGGTTGCGTTCCTTGCGACGAGTAGATCGAAGTCGACTCCTTAAACGCCTCGATCCGATGCTCCTGGCTTAAGATATAAATTTGAGAAGTCGATGCTGTCCAAAGCACACCACAGCAAAAAGGGGGGTCAAAGGGGCCTCGGGAATCGTGCCAAAAGTACGAAACAGAGCGAAATTATCAACATAAAAATCGAAGCCTTACCTCTTAGGAACGCGCTGCCGCAAAAATCGTTCAAAAATTCCTCCTGGTTAGCACCCAGGGATTTTTCGACTGAACTGCGACGGAAAATGGGCCGAAAAAGGAAATCGTCGCAGTGCGCCGCGTCGCAGATAAATCGCTATGGTTAACTCCAAAAATTCTGAAATTTCTATGGGAGAGAGAGAAGAGAGAGAGGAACAATTTTCATAGAGGCCACTTGCTCAGATTCTCTCTCTACAATTTGCAATTGGCCGAGAGAGAAGGATGGGGTTTAAATAATGGGCCAAGGAATCTTCGGGCTCCCCACATAGGATCAGCCCGAACAGGAAACACCGAAACGGACCAACCAGGACACGCCACGTGTCCACAAAATAGGAAACGCTCATGCAAGTCCACTCATATGTCGCCACGTGTCCCCCGGGTGCACGTGCCCGGTCCCCGCTCCGGATTTTCCGGAAGATGTCGGCCAATCGGAGTGTGCCACGTGTCACCTCCCCAGCCGCCTTCTAGAAGCCGTCCAACCAATCAGAGGACGCCACGTGGCAATCCCCAGTTTTCATGCACCCGGTGCACGCCATGCCTGTGGACCGACCAGCATGCGCGCCTGCCCGCGCCTTCCCGCGCTGCCCGCGCCGCGCTCAGCCGCTGCGCCGCCGCTGCGCCGCCGCTCGCCGGTCGCCGCCGGCCGCCGCCAGCCGCCGGAACAGCAATTCCGGCAGGCCGGAGTTACTGTTCCGGTGAACAGTACTTTTGCGCCGAAAAATAAAGTGAATATACCATTTTGATCGTTTTCGCGTGCTGAGTCCGATACCGCCGTCTGTTTCGCCAACTTCTCATCCGAAATTTTGCCGAAAGCCCCCGGAAAAGCCCACTTGATCCAATTTTCGCGTCGAGTCTATTTCTGAGGTCCAATTCGACTCTACAAGTTCCGTTACACCGTATAAGCTTCCTACAGTCACTGTTTAATGTTGCAACAGTTCCTGCGGAAGTCTGGATCATCACAGTATATATATACATTTGTATATACATTTGTATATAGATTTGTATATATATACATTTGTATATACATTTGTATATATATACATTTGTATATATATTTGTATATATATACATTTGTATATACATTTGTATATACATTTGTATATATATACATTTGTATATACATTTGTATATATATACATTTGTATATATATTTGTATATAGATTTTGTAAGAATTTGAATTTTTATTATAAATAAATAAAAGAAGATGAATAAAAGTCAAGTGGAAATTTTGAATCATAAGTAAACCCTATACAACCTGCCTCGAATTGCGTGCCATGGCTTGGAGAGGGACTGATCTGTGAATCTAAAGTGCTGTGAGGGTTTGGGCTCTAAATACCAAAGCTAGGGGGACTTATTTGGAATTGTGCAAACCCTATATAACATGCATACCCGAGCTAGGGTTTTCAAGAAACCCTAAACCTCAGAGCAATGCCCTAGCCGCACCTCCAACAGAATTCTCCTTCTCTGCCGCGCTCCCCGGAACCTCCCCGCACCGGCCGCCACCCCGTCACCGGAGAAGATCAAGAAACTAGATGACCTCGGGTGCTTGAGGGAGGAAGGTGTTGGGAGGGACCCAAGTTGATCAGGTCCTTCTCTGAGGTATCCTCGGTGAAGTCGCAGCCGAGCCCGGGGTGATCCGACGTCAGCCGCCGCCCTGCGCCGCCGCGGGAGACACCCTCTCCTGTCCAAACTCCGGCGAGGTGAGTTTATGAAACTTTTCTCATCGTTTTGGTTTTTGGGCAAGACCAGTGTGCTCCTGACACCGTGGAGTTCATCCTGTTGCAGCCCGAGCTTCTGCCGCCGTCCCGATCGCCGGCGGGGACTCGTAGCTGCCGGAATTATCAATTTGGGCCGATCGGGAGTGCCGCCGTGTTTCGGCCGTCCAACTAAAGATCAGCACCGTTGAATCTCGTTCCCTTGACGGCTGAAACACCTCCACGAGGTCTGAGCATCATCGGATCAAGATCGGGGCCAATCGAGGGTGCCCTAGTTTCGGGCTTTCTTCAACCTCGGCCAATCTCAGTCGTCCGGCGCCGCCGCTACCTCCCGCCGCCGTGTTGGGTTATATGTAATACGGATCTAAATAGGGGAAAAAACACCTAGAGGGGGGTGAATAGGTGTAAACGTATAAACACTCAAAAAATCGTTGCGATAAAACCCAATGCGGAAATAAAAATAATACGCAAGATTTTTACGTGGAAAACTCCATCACCGGAGTAAAAAACCACGGGACCGATAACACGGCAGAAATCCACTAGAATTAAAACACGTACAAGGTGATTTACCGTACACACTTACGACTCAACCTTTTCCATACGCTCCTAGAGGATCTTCTCCGCTCGCTCCGCGACGCTTCTCGAATCCACGATCTGCGCCCAACGCCGAATCCACGGCGTCCAACGTCGAATCCACGACGTCCAACGTCGAATCCACGACGTCCGACCGAATCCACGGTCTTCACCCAATAGCACCCTTCGAATCCACGAACGTGCCTCGCTCCGAATCCACGAGAGCGGTTGAACCTTGAATCCACAAGGACACGCGAATCCACGCGCCGATTTTTGGGGTAAATCGTTGTTTTGGGTGGTGATGATCCGCCGAATACTTAGATCAAAGATAGATCGGAAATACCATCTAAGTATTCATTAGTTTGATTCAACTCGAGATGTGAGTATGAAAACCTAGAATCAAACTAATCAATATAGATGAAGAAACATAGAGTATTCTCTAATGATTTCCTTTCTTCTCTATATGTGGATCTATAGCCGTATAAAATGGTATATGAAAATGACGGCTAAAGACTATGTGGATTCACCCTAGAAAAAGAGTCATAGGGTGTATTTATAGGTTAGAAACCCTAGGAAGGAGATAAGAATCAAAAACCTAACATTTCTGGAAATTTTACGGACGGCGATCCGGATCGGACTAGCTAGGATCCGGATCGTCGTAACGAGACAGCCAGTTCCAGAAAAACGAAGGTTCGGGATCCGGATCGAAGTGCACGATCCGGATCGTTCATACAGTTTACCAAACATCAACGTTCGGGATCCGGATTGCGAAGCATGATCCGGATCGTTCAAGGAAAATGGTAAACTCACTGTTCGGGATCCGGATCATGAGACTACGATCCGGATTGAACTGGTGTATGAACGAACCACCTTCGGGATCCGGATCGAACAACCTGATCCGGATCCTGAACATGTCCCAAGTCCAGTTTTTGATTTTTATGCAATGAAAGATTCTTCCAAGTGTTTCTACACTACAAGAAGTATTCGGATCACACAAAATATTTAGTTAAACATACCTGATCCTTTTGAATTCTTCTTTCTTGAGATTGAGTTAAATGATCCAACTTTCTTCACCTTCAATCTTCAAGACTTGAGACTTTCACGAAACTACGCCAACTCAAATTCCGTAACAATCTCCCCCTTTGGCGGTTTCGTGACAAAACATAGATCCACTAAAGAAAATTCAAAAAGATATTTTTGTTGCTATCACCATACAACAAAAATTTACAATGGAGATCCAAAAATTTAAAAACATGAGATAAACTCCTAAAACAGACTCTAGACTTAGACATCTGTACTCTCTGCACAAAGAAATCATTCTTGACAAAAAGAGATCGTTAGATACCTCAAGAATATTTAGCATACAAAACCTAGTACAGAGATAGAGTTTATCTAATCACCATGACATTTGAGAATTCAGATATGTAAGAGAATCAAAGTTAAAAACCAACATATCTTCTATGCATTCACAAACCAAATATCAAAATGTTAGTCCAACATCAACTTGTTAGTTATATTACATGCCCAAATAGTTAGTCGAATAGTTAGTTGAGACATGCAAACAATCACAAGATGAAAACCAAAGTTGAAGTTGAGATCATACTTACCTTGATGTATACAAAATCTTCATCATCAAGATTTTCACAATCATTGTTCAAGTTCCCTTACCTTGATGTTCATTCACATCATCATTGTACCTTGATGTTCATTCACATCATCATTGTACCTTGATATTTCATCATTCAATTTCATCATTCATTGTTCAAAGTTCTCTCTAACTCTCTCCCCCTTTTTGTCACAAAACAAAGCCAAAATTACAAAATTTAAGGAGAGTTAAATGGTTCACAATCAAGAAAAACCTGAGAACTAAAAGTAAAACTTAAAACTTAAAAACCTGCAATATTAACGATAAGGGTTAGAGCATAAAAGATCAAGCCAAATCAGAACTATCTGAGCTAGTATCGTCTATCTTGTTCAAGATTCCTTTCAGCATTCGCGATAATTTGGAACATCTCTTTTTGATCTGTTTGTGGTCAGCAGCCATTTGTCGGAGACCTAATGCCAATTTCTCTTGCTCAGCAGAAAGTCTTCTTTGGTCCTGATGAATGGCGGCCAATACAGTAGCTGCTAGAGTGTTTCTCTTGGAAGTCGCTGGACGAGTTGTAGAGGCAGATGATGCATGCTGGTCTTCAGTCCATGCGAATTCGCTAGGTACAGAGTATGCTCTAGAGAGGGATTCAGTACTTTGAATTCCACTTCCATCTTCATTTTCCTTAATCCTAGCCGAGCTGATAAAGTCATGTGGAGGTGCTTGGCTAGCAGCTGGTTGCTCAATGGTGATTCCTCGAGCACTCCCTCTTTTGCGAGCAATACTTTTTCTTCTTGTTTTCCCAGAAGTTTCTTCCATTGGAGCTTTCCCTTTTTCAGCAGCAGTAGGCGGAGCCTTCGATGTTTCCGCAGGCGCTTTTCCCTTTGAAGCAGTGGGAACAGTCGTTGCTTCAACTTGCAGTTCATCCCAGTCAATTGATTCCGTTTCAGATTCTGTATCGGAATCATCTTTAGCTTTCTTCGCTTTCTTAGCCTTCTTAGCCCTCTTGGGCTTGACGGTGTCTCTTGTATGAACCATAGCCGCAAGTAGAAAGACAATCCAAGTGATCACCATTACTAATGGTTTCTTGAGAAAAGGAATCCTGTGTAGACCAACTCAAGAACACAAAAATTCTTAGTTTTTCAAAATTTGAAAAAATTGTATCCAAAGAATCATTATCATGTAGAGAGACTAAGAATCAAATTAGTTTTGCAAAAGGACTTTTAAAAATAGATCAATTGCATGATTTTCGAAAATCCCTATTATATGCCCTAAAACCGAAATTTTAGAAATCGAAGCCTAAAAATCCGTTAATCAGGAGAATACCTAGCATATAATCAAAACTAATCTACCCAGAGTTCTTATTTCAAAAGAAATTTGATCAAAAACCATCCACAAACAAAGTTGATCCAAGAAATTCATCACGTTTGAGGAGGAAAAGAGAAAAACGGTGAAAAACCGAGATTTTGATCAATAAAACTTACTTGGAGTTGAAGAACCTGAGTTTGAAAGCTTCCAGGAAGGATGAAATCTAGAGAGAGAGGCTCTGGAAACTTCGGAATAAAAGATTGGAGTAAAGAAATCAAAAAACCCCTTTCGTTCCTTATAAAACCTAGCCGCGATCCGGATCAGTTCATAACTGCGATCCGGATCGGCTACCCGCAGTGAGAAACTGCGTTCGGGATCCGGATCGGCAGATACAATCCGGATCGTTAGCCCGCAGAAGAATTCCTGCGTTCGGGATCCGGATCATCTAGCCCGATCCGGATCGGCCCCAACTTTTTCTTTAGAAAATTTCAGAGAAATTCAAGAAAAACCAGAAAAAGATTGTAAGCACAAATGTGTATCAACTTTAAACAAAAATCATCGTTTCATACAACAAGAATTAGATTATGCCAAATCTATCAATAATATCCAAAAATGAAACGAGAATTTACAAGAATTAAATCCCTTAAAGTTGAACACCTTCAATCACATCTAACTTGATCTTATGAGTAATGCCTTTATCAAATCATCAATTCAGTAAAGAAAATGAAATATAAAGATCAATAGATGTTTGAAATCCCAAATATAGTAGATAATATATCTAGACAATCTGTTGAAGAGAGTGGCTCTTTGAGCATCTTTCATTAAAAACCCACCTTATACCAACCTTGAAATTTGACAGAGTCAAGTATTTCAACATGCATTTTACTTAATCAAAAATTTGAACAACCATGCTTGGTATACATGTGGTAGCTGCACACAATACTCGGACGACCGAGGTGGTAGCTCTTTCCTCCATGTGGTGGTAGTTTTCACACTCCTCATTGGGATGTAACTCTTTTCACATCTTTTGAGCATTTTACCTTTTCTAAGACTCCCCCTCAATTGGCTATCAATTATTTAAGATATAAAGTATTCAACCAAATATTGATCTCGATTTCATACTCGACTAAGCAGTCAAATAAGATAATGACTATACCAAGAGATCATAGAGAGAGAGAAATTGACTTTGATCACTTTTAGAAGATGATTTAATTAACATAAATGATCATTGCAACAGTAAAATATTATGATGGCAAAAGCATAATAAATTTCTAAATGTGCGAAAAGATGCAATTAAAGTCAATTATGATCTATGCTCAATTTATGTCCTATGTACAAACATAGATAATGAACAAAACAAAAACAAATACAAAACCTATCCTAAGCAAAGATTTCAAAAAGAGGATTATTTCAAGAAAAGCATCCCAATTGCTTTTCGTAAATGAATAAAACGTTTTTGATCCAAAGGTTTTGTTAGAATGTCAGCTAATTGATCCTCAGTTGAAATATATGAAAGTTGAAGAGTATTTGATTCAACTAGCTCTCTAAGGAAATGATATCTAAGTTCAATATGTTTTGTTCTAGAGTGCAACACAGGGTTTTTAGAAATGTTAATAGCACTAGTGTTGTCACAAAGTATTGTTACCGAAGGTGCTGAAATGCGGAAGTCGCTCAGTACGCTTTTCATCCAAATGAGTTGAGTTGAGCAACTTCCAGCTGAAATGTATTCCGCTTCGGCAGACGAGAGTGCTATGCAATTCTGCTTTTTACTGTGCCATGCAACAAGGCAATGGCCAAGATAGAAGCATGCACCACTCGTGCTTTTCCGATCATCCACTGATCCTGCCCAATCGGCATCTGAGTATCCAACAATATCCAAACTTGTTCCCATAGGATACCAAATTCCGAAATTAATTGATCCTTT
This sequence comes from Tillandsia leiboldiana, assembly GCA_029204045.2. Lineage (NCBI taxonomy): Eukaryota > Viridiplantae > Streptophyta > Magnoliopsida > Poales > Bromeliaceae > Tillandsia > Tillandsia leiboldiana. The sequence continues at coordinate 6,975,772 of CM055074.1, read as the reverse complement.
GATATACCGGATGATCCTTTTCACCGCTTTCAGGTGAACCTCCTTTGGTGCTGATTGATATCTCGCGCAAATCCCAACACCAAAAGATATATCCGGGCGACTAGCCGTGAGGTAAAGTAGACTTCCAATCATACTTCGATACAATTTCTCGTCTACATTCTCACTATGTGATTCACTTCCAAGTCCCTTGTGGCTAGTTCCCATTGGAGTCGGAAAATCTTTACAATTTTCTAGATCAAACTTTTTGACCAACTCCATTGCATACTTGGATTGACTCAAGTGAATACCTTCATCATTTTGTTTAATTTGCAATCCAAGAAAATAAGTCAATTCGCCCATCATGGACATCTCAAATTCGCTTTCCATGGTCTCCGCGAATTTAGAAGCATCGTTATCTCTTGTTGCGCCAAATACTATGTCATCGACATATATTTGTGCTACAATGACATTGTTTTGATAATGCTTCACAAAGAGAGTCCTATCAGCTCCCCCTCGAGTATAGCCCTTCTCCAAAAGGTGCTTTGTTAACCTTTCGTACCATGCTCGCGGTGCTTGTTTCAGACCGTAAAGAGCCTTTTTCAAACGAAAAACATGGTTAGGTTGTTTATGATCTACAAAACCTTTCGGTTGAGCCACATAAACTTCCTTATTTAAAAACCCATTTAGAAATGCGCTCTTAACGTCCATTTGAAATAATTTGATTTTAAAATGACAAGCAATAGCAAACAGTATACGAATGGACTCGAGTCTAGCTACAGGGGCGAATGTTTCGTCAAAGTCTATACCTTCTACTTGAGAGTAGCCTTGAGCAACTAATCGTGCCTTGTTCCTGATGATAGTACCATCCTCATTTTTCTTGTTCTTGAAGATCCATTTGGTACCTATCACATTGTGTTGCTTTGGAGGCTTCGTTAATTCCCAGACTTTGTTTCGCTCAAATTGATGGAGCTCTTCCTGCATTGCTTTAATCCAGTAGTCATCCTGAAGAGCTTCATCTATGTTCTTTGGTTCGATTAAAGATACGTAGCAAGCGAATCCACAAACCAACTGCCTCCGAGTTCTGACTCCTTCTTGTGGATCTCCAATAATATTCGATTCCGGATGATCCTTGGAGATTCGTAACGTTTGTTGAAGCGGAGTACTCGGAGATCTATGAGATGATTCCTGCACATCAGATAAACTAGAAGAACCATTAGATGCATCATTAATATTGGAAGTATTATTATGAGAAGATGCACTAGCAGGAGAATCATCATCTAGAGAGATATCGAGGGTAGATTTTCCAGTTTCAAAGTGAAAAGCTTCATCTACTTTAACATTTATAGATTCTACGATCGTCTTAGATTCAATGTTAAATACTCGATATGCTCTGCTATTCGTAGAATAACCCAGAAAGATCCCTTCATCACTTCGAGAGTCGAACTTTCTAAGATTTTCACGGTCACGAAAAATGTAACATCGACTCCCGAAGACACGAAAATATTTGATATTGGGTTTTCTACTAAACCACAGCTCATATGGTGTATTTAAAGTTCCTGGGCGCAAGTAAACTCTATTAATGACATAGACAGCGGTGTTCACAGCTTCAGCCCAAAAATGTAGCAGCAAATTCCGGCTATGAAGCATCACACGCGCCATCTCTTGAACAACCCTGTTCTTGCGCTCAACAACACCATTCTGCTGAGGTGTATAGGGTGCCGAGAATTCATGTTTGATTCCATTTGAAGTGCAAAAATCAATGAATTTTGAATTTATGAATTCTCCACCTCTATCACTTCTAACACGAATGATCTTTTCATTCTTTTCAATCATAATACGATGGCAAATCTCATGAAAAGAGTCAAACGTATCAGCTTTCTCTTTCAAAAATGCTACCCATGAAAACCGAGAGAAATCATCAACCAATAAAAAGATGTACCAATTACCTCCCAAAGATGGTTGACGGGTCGGCCAAAAGAAAAAGAAGAAAAGAAAGTAGTATACATAAACTACACAAAATTTAATCGAAGAACGATTAAAGACAAGGAGGGGTTTCACCTTTGCATACCCAAACCTTTTGAGTTTTGGAGTATGTTGGCACTGGTTGAAAAGTTTTCCTTGATGAAGACGTCTTGCAAGATTGGTCTTTTTCTTTTGTCATCGTCCTGTTTGAAGTACTACCAATGTCCTTTTCTTTAGGAAAATCCTTCTTTGAGTTCCATGGAGTGAACTTGTTGGTAGCAGTTGCAAGATGTGGTTGATTTGATCTTTGAGCTCCAATCTTGCAATTTCTTCCAATGTGCCCTGCAGAATTACAACGAAAACATACCTTTGTGCTTGACGATTCTGAAGAGGATGAAGTAGGTTTGTTGTCGTTAGTTGTCATGATTTCCGGTGTCGGAGGAGGAGATACCGACTGAGGCACAAAGTCTGTCCCAACCGAACTAAAATTGTCTTCAATTCGATTGTATCCGAGGTCGAACTTGTTTGTTTGACCAAGACCAAGAAGTTTATCCAACTTACTCCTTCCTAAGGAAAATTGCTGTAAGTCATCCTTGAGTTGGCAAATGGTCTCTGTCATTTCCAATTTTTCCCGTCGGGCCTCGCCGTAGAGCTTCAAGAGATAGTTTGCTTTGTTCATCATATCTATATAGTTCTTCTCGAGTTGCTCATTGGACTCTTGAAGGGAAACATTTTCTTTTATCAGTTTATCCCTTTCCACTTCAAGATCGGTCGAGAGAGAAGTTACCCTTTTTACTTCTTCTTCGAGATCCTGCAATCTCCCTCTCAACCCCTTGTTTTGCTTAGCCGGTTTCTTTAAATCCCGTAAAGATCTGTGATAGGCTAGAGCAAATTCTTCACCTTCCGAATCATCCAATTCGTTGTCCGTTGCATTCTTTTCAACAGTGGAGTTGGACAACGACTCAGATGTATTTGCCATAAAGCACATGAAGGGTGAAGATACGGACGCGTGGAATGCGGTGGAGCTCTTTTCTTCATCACTCGAAGACGACTCATTTGACGTTGAGTTGTCATCCCAAGTGACGACTTGCATCGCTTTCTTCTTTGCCGGATACTTGTTAGGACATTCCGTTGCAATGTGGCCGTAGCCTCGACATTTGAAGCATTGTAGTTGTCCTTCTGAGCTTTTCTTATCCTTTGAGAAGTTCTCTTGCTTTCTTGACTTGTAACCTGAAGTACCCTTGCCTTTGTTCGACTTTCCGAAGGATGGAGATTTGCTTGAATTACCCCTTCGAAAGTTGCGGCGAAACTTCCTTGTCAAGAGAGCGAGCTGCTTCTCAAATTCCTCCATAGAAAGGTTCTCGTCATCGTCTGAGGAGGATGTATCCGCGTCTTCTTCCTTAGTTGTTTTCAACGCATAACCTGAAGACTTAGAAGTGGATGACTTTCCAGAAGAATTGTTAGTAGTAAATGTCATTTCATAAGTTTGTAATGAACCAACTAATTCTTCTACACGTATTTCGTCCGGGTGTTTAATAGTTTCAATGGCAGTAACCTTTAGGCGAAATCGTTCAGGAAGAGTTCTTAAGATTTTTCTTACAATCTTAAATTCTGGAATCTTCTCTCCCAGATTAGCACATGAGTTTACGATGTCTTGCAATCGTGTATAGTAGTCCGTAAAAGATTCATTTTCTGCCATTAAGATAGAGTCAAACTTGCTCGTAAGCATTTGCAGTTTCTGAATCTTCACGAGGTTAGTTCCCTCATGTGTAACCTGAAGAACATCCCAGATTTCTTTCGCAGTCTCACATGCCGAGACGCGAGAGAATTCAGTTTGAGATAAGGCATTAAAATAGCATTAATTCCCTTGCCATTGTAAGAAGATGAATCTAACTCTTCCTTGGTCCATTTCGACCTAGGTTTTAAGGTGCGAACATCACCATTAAATTCAGTTGGATTAGACCATCCTAATTCAATTGATTGCCACACCCGTTCGTCGATGGAAATTAAAAAGGCTTTCATCCGTACTTTCCAGTACGCATAATTAGTTCCATCGAAGAATGGGGGTCGGTTGATGTTTCCACCTTCAACCATTGTTTACAACCCTATTCCCGCTCTGATACCACTTGTTGGGTTATATGTAATACGGATCTAAATAGGGGAAAAAACACCTAGAGGGGGGTGAATAGGTGTAAACGTATAAACACTCAAAAAATCGTTGCGATAAAACCCAATGCGGAAATAAAAATAATACGCAAGATTTTTACGTGGAAAACTCCATCACCGGAGTAAAAAACCACGGGACCGATAACACGGCAGAAATCCACTAGAATTAAAACACGTACAAGGTGATTTACCGTACACACTTACGACTCAACCTTTTCCATACGCTCCTAGAGGATCTTCTCCGCTCGCTCCGCGACGCTTCTCGAATCCACGATCTGCGCCCAACGCCGAATCCACGGCGTCCAACGTCGAATCCACGACGTCCGACCGAATCCACGGTCTTCACCCAATAGCACCCTTCGAATCCACGAACGTGCCTCGCTCCGAATCCACGAGAGCGGTTGAACCTTGAATCCACAAGGACACGCGAATCCACGCGCCGATTTTTGGGGTAAATCGTTGTTTTGGGTGGTGATGATCCGCCGAATACTTAGATCAAAGATAGATCGGAAATACCATCTAAGTATTCATTAGTTTGATTCAACTCGAGATGTGAGTATGAAAACCTAGAATCAAACTAATCAATATAGATGAAGAAACATAGAGTATTCTCTAATGATTTCCTTTCTTCTCTATATGTGGATCTATAGCCGTATAAAATGGTATATGAAAATGACGGCTAAAGACTATGTGGATTCACCCTAGAAAAAGAGTCATAGGGTGTATTTATAGGTTAGAAACCCTAGGAAGGAGATAAGAATCAAAAACCTAACATTTCTGGAAATTTTACGGACGGCGATCCGGATCGGACTAGCTAGGATCCGGATCGTCGTAACGAGACAGCCAGTTCCAGAAAAACGAAGGTTCGGGATCCGGATCGAAGTGCACGATCCGGATCGTTCATACAGTTTACCAAACATCAACGTTCGGGATCCGGATTGCGAAGCATGATCCGGATCGTTCAAGGAAAATGGTAAACTCACTGTTCGGGATCCGGATCATGAGACTACGATCCGGATTGAACTGGTGTATGAACGAACCACCTTCGGGATCCGGATCGAACAACCTGATCCGGATCCTGAACATGTCCCAAGTCCAGTTTTTGATTTTTATGCAATGAAAGATTCTTCCAAGTGTTTCTACACTACAAGAAGTATTCGGATCACACAAAATATTTAGTTAAACATACCTGATCCTTTTGAATTCTTCTTTCTTGAGATTGAGTTAAATGATCCAACTTTCTTCACCTTCAATCTTCAAGACTTGAGACTTTCACGAAACTACGCCAACTCAAATTCCGTAACACGCCGGACAACTCCACCAGAAGACTCCTGGAGCCGAGAGGGACCTTTTGGTCCAAGTTGCACCGGCCCGGAGCTCGACGGCCGGAATCCGCCATTAACGGCCATTGATCCTCGGCCGAGCTCCGCCGCCGCGTCTTGCCGACGATCCCCGGCACCGGAAAACAGCCCAGGTGAACTCCTTTGGTCCGTAGGAACTTCCCCACCTTGTTGCATGCAAGGTCTAACGTCGGGTTTTGATCCTTCCCAGCTGCACCCGAGACTGCACTCAAGTTGACCTCCGGCGATACCCGGCGCTCCCGACTCCGGCCAACCGTGCAGGTAGGACCTAAACACTAATTATAAGATCCCCATGATTTTTATTTTGGGCCAGAGACCCCCCTGTCGTTGGTTCCAGAGTTGCACCCGAAATCACCCTTTTCGGGCTTGTCTCCGGCCACCGCCGCCTCCGACCGCCGGGGCTCGACCCCACTTGGACCAAACACCATCTGAGACTAAGTGTTAACAAGTGCTCACCCTACATCAGGTGTCACGCCCCGGGGTCGAAACTGCGACCCGGGCTCGCCAACAGATCTGCCGTCTGTGCGGAAACTGCCGCACAGACGAAGCGTCTATCCTGCAAAAGATCTATAGCTAACATGTATCAGAGCTGAAAAAGAACTAATAGCTATAGAATCAACTGAACATCTGGATAAATGAAAGTCCCCAATACAAAATCTGATAAGCTATGAAAAATAATACAATTCTCACAAGTCTCTCAGAATGTCCAGTACAAAAGTGGAGTCATAAAATAAAAACGGGTACATCTACCTCTGACTCTCAATGCTGGTAAGAAACTAATCGGCCACGTCCTCACCTCGATCTGCTGTCTCCGCGCGAACCAAGCCGGAACAGCTACCTCCACCTCTCACCGCAGCGGGTGTGAGATCTACTGCAGAAGGCAGATCTCAGTGGGTACCGTCCCAATATCCACGGTATGCCCACTAAGTCTACTGGAGGCAAAACAGATAGATATGCAGATAGATAGATAGATAGATAGATAAGCTGAAGGAAAACTATAGCTAATATGTCTCAAACATAAACTCAAAGGAAACTCTATCATAAACATGCTATGCATACTCTCGCTACTGCTAGAATGCCTCAGTATCAATGCTCTCAGGAAAAACTATCTAAGAACATAGCATGTAACTACCCGCTCAACACCCAATCTCAAAGACTGCCAAAACTGGCTCAGTCCAGCCAGCGCCTGTCGTCTAGGAACGCACCTGCCCACTACCACGCATCCACAAGAGGACGGGATTTACGTGGGGCGTCCTAAACCGACTATCTCAAACTCACACAAAGTGACCCCATGGTAACTCGGCCAGGGGTATCAAGCGTCCACTAGTATATGAACTAGGCGCATATCCACATCGTAGCCTCGTCAGGCTCGGTATCATCATAGCACCCGGGGCGTAGCTCGATGGGAGCGACCCCACCGAACTCAAGTATCACATCTGTCTCACTGTCTCAATATGCGGCACATGCAGGCTATAATCCACGATCAAACAGATCGGTATCCCAAAGCTCGAAAACACAACTCAGTCGGAAAAGAACCTCGACTAAATCAGGAATAGCCCAACACTCTCACAGCTATGTCGGAGAACCCTCAATGACTCAATCTGATAATGCACGACCATGGCTGAGTCGGGAAACCTCCGCGACTCGATCTGCCGAAACCCTAAAATCCTCGAAGCTAAGTGGGAGAACCACCTCCACTACTAAATCAGAATACGACCCATGATCTAGAGTAATTTCACTATCCCGTAAGGAAGCTCAAACATCAAATGACACTACATCTCATATCAAAACTCAAAAGAGACCCCTCGGCCCCCAGGCACGAGGTCTAATGCACCCTGAATCTATGCCATATCTCTGGCGAACTCAAAAGTTAAAAACCATCTTTGAAAAGGCTAATTTTCTTTCAAACGGGATTTTCTCGATTTTTTTAAAACGATCTAGGTGCATATATAAGGCCAACAGAACAAGAAACCTAGTGTCATATAGTGTCATGAGTATGCTAAAAATAATCTGGGGCTCAAATGAATTTTCCAGAAAAATCCAGGCAACTATCAGATTTAATTACAGGAAGAACAACATAATAATTATGATCAAATTGCATTCAATAGCTTTAAAGGGCATTCCACACATTTTGGAAAAATTCCAACCCACCTGGATCGCTTTCCGCAGGCAACGCTGAAGTCGGTGAAGTGCCGGATCCTCTGGCTGACGCAACCTCAAAAATCGTGCCGCGCGCACACACTGCCGCGACCTCAAAAGAAACCCCGGAAGTAACACATAAATTCCCCAAGTTCTCACAAAAATCCATGTACCCTCTAACTCACTCCACGGTCAAAACTCGTTGCATAGTAAAGCTCAAGAACACCACATATACCTCATATACACCCCCAGCATAGAAATAAATAAATGCTCTTTTATCCAATTACACAATCTACTTACACCCTACAAACTCCCTCAACACACAGGCAGCTCCAAAAGCTCATCAAAACACATACCCTGCACACACCTCCCATTCACAGCACCAAACACCAACACAAATAAAACAAAAGCCCATGGACAAAGATATAATTCCACCCTACACAATCCACCTTGCATAAATCTAAACTCCTTTGCACTCACAATGAGCCCACAGCACACTCACACTTCACACAATATCCTCTATTGCACTCTAAAAATCCATAGCACAAACATAACAACCCACACCAAGTCCACCACAAAAGAATCACATGTTCACATACACAAGTTGCCTCTGTACATTCACATAATCCACATACACAATTCCCTTAAGTCCAAAACACACACACAGACACCCCCACAACACTCTCCAAAAATTAAGTTCTCAAATACAATTTACCAACAATCCACAATCCAATCTCTAGTAAAATCCGCGAGTCGCGCCCTCGATCCGGGCTCCGCACGGCATCTCGCCGAAATCTGAACATCTTGACGTTGCCCTGAGAGAGAAGAAGAAGGAAAAGAACTCATCAAAACCAGCCCAAAACAGTCGAGGTGACATCGGCCTCCGCTCGCACGCCAACCCCACGCAGCAGCCGCGCCGCCCACGCGCGCTGCTGCCGCTGTACTGCCGCCGCCTGCAGAGCTGCCGCGCGCACGCTGCCGCAGCAGGGAGCACGCCCGCGCGGCGCCAGGGCCCGCAGCGCGCGCCCGCTGCGCGCGTGCGCGCCCGCTGGCACCGCCCGCGCGCGCCCGCTGTGCGCTGCGCGCCGCGCGCGCCCCTGATGTGGCTCCACCTCACGCAGCTCCAATGGACAGCAAGTCCAAGCCTCACCCTCCATCTACCACACCAACACCAACCGAGCCAAAACCAAGCTCTCCCTCTCTCTCTCTCTCTCCCATTCTCTCTCTACAAAAAGAAAACTACGCGTACCTCATTTAGAGCCGTCGCGCGCGCCGCTCGTCGCGCCACGGCTCCAAGCAGGAGTTCCAACATCAAAGCTCATCCATCATTTCTCTTTTCCTTCCTTTCATCATCTTCTTCTTCCTTCTTTCCTCCCTTTCTCACTTCCTCTGCTTCCTTGCAATTCCTCTGTTTAACAGGGAGAAGAGGAGATGACGTGGCAGCTTCATAATTAGGGGGTTGCCTAATTAATAAGGGGGGAAATGGGGGTGGTTGGCAGCATTAAAAGCAACACTTAACAAAATATCTCAACCCACACATTAAATCCCTTACTTCTCTCTTCTTTCTCTTTTTTTTTTTTTTCTACAGGCTAAAAAAAATTCAATATTTAAATAACTTAATTAATTAAATCCATTTTGCTAACTCCAAGTCACTTTTTGTCTTTGGGGTCTCCGCACCGGCCCGAAACCTCCCGAACTCCGCTGCAAATTGAAAATACACATGCCCACAGCTTTCTCTCCTCAAACAGCTCAACCGTTGAGTCGGGGTGCTCAATCCAAAAACCGGCTCCAACACTGCCAATTCCAACTCACTTTTTGCCTTCGGGTTCTCCGCGTCGGTCCGGAACCTCCTGAACCCCGCTGTAATCATAAAGTACACCTGTTCCAAGTGTTCCCAATATTTCTGCACTCCACGGTGAAGTCGAGGCTTCCCCGAAACCGGCCCTCTAACGGCGAACAATGCCCGGAAAACCCCGAATCGACCCGGGCTTCCGCGTAGATCCGAGTCGACCCGAACTCATCTGTAATCTAATAAGGAACACGTTCGAAGCGATTCTCCGCACCACGCCATCCGGCGAGGTCGGCGCGCCATCCGAAATCCCGGTATTCTACACTCTCCCCTCCTTAAAAGGGTTTCGTCCTCAAAACCAACATAAATCAATAACTCAGGAGAGTGACTCAATCCAAAGGGGATAGGAAATACTCAACTCATCCTTAAGCTCTCAAGTGGTCATTCTCACTCAATAGTGGCTCAACAGAATCTTCACTAAAGGTATAACTCGACTGCAAAATTCCTGTGTCTCACGAGCAAGATTTTGCATTAGTCGCTCCAGAAAGCTCAACTCCTCGTCCAACACCAAAGAAGTGAAATCCAAAACCTGCGAGGGTCAAAAACAGTTCTTCCAGCCGGATAAAGACGCGGTCCCAACTCTCCGCGTAAACTCAAATCAGCAAATCCCTGTGGATGGTGACTTTCACAAATCAAGATCTCCAAATCCAAACCCTAAGCCTCCAATTTTCAACTCTCAAATCCCAAGTTCCAAAAGTGGCCACGACGGGTCGAATACCTCAATCCAAGGTTGTACTGCTCGCCTAGCCAAGGCGTACTAACCATAACGTCCTTGCCGGGATAATGATATGCTATAGAATCAATCTTACAATCCCAGTAAGTCTGTCCACCGGTGTTGCCTTAACCAAGTCCTCCTGAATAATCAAGTGCTTCAGGTCCGAGGGTCTGTGGTTAACTTCATGCTCTCTCTATCACTGGCAAACATTTACATCCATGCTGGTATCCTCCTCAGCTCTAACTCATCCAAGCTACACTGGCCTTGCATAGCTCAAGAACTTCTGACCTCTGTCACTATCAGAGGTTAATTCCCAACAGCATCCCCTCTTCGTTGGGCCCTCTGACACACTTGCCGCTGAAAACACAAGGTCCTTAGAACAATATCCTTCAGAGTCAAAAGCATGCTCTCAAAACTAGACAACCAACTTCTTCTCTCTCGGAAGTTACAGCACACTCTCCAAGTGCTCCTCAGGCTCTATGTCGCCTCGGAAATAAATCCCAAGTTCCATGACGGGTACGGCTACCCATCCGTCCAAAAACAGCTGGAACACTCGATTCCTCAAATCCTAAAGGCGGCAGGGCATCAAACAATCCATTTGATTGTGCTGTAAGCTCACAATGCCCCTACCGGGTTCTGAACACCATCAGGGCACAGCCCTTGGCTGTAAGGTTCCATAAATCAATCAAACTCACAAGGCATCTGCCAAAACACCATCCAAATCTGTCCGTGTTTGAACCATCCAAGAAATCTCACCGTTGTGTACTCACAACGTGGCATCACACTCAAGTATGAAACTCTGAGATCCTCACTGTCGTACTCCCACGACATGGTATCGGTCACATAGACCCCTCGATCCATCAAAATCCGCACTGCGCTATCAGCTCACTGTTTCACGGGTGATACTCCAAGGGGTGCTAACGAATTTGGTGCAGTTCCCAAACTATGTCGACCACTATCTCGATCTCAATTCCACTAAACGGCGGCTTCGAAAATCAGCTCAGGTAGACTTACACCCGGGGTCACACAGCGATAAGAATAAACTTTAGTCCCAGCGCCGCCGTAGGCACTTCCTCTACAGTCGCTAGCAACGTGATACGACCACGACTCAACTCTGCCGTGGTCTAACTCCCTCTACAACACACTCCTCCTGACCAGGTCCACGGAGGGTCAAAGTCCTCTCTCGGCCATCCATGGTAGCATAGCATTGGGATAACCAAACTCTATCCAAACCCATATCAACACCTCAAAACTGATGTAGGACAAAAACTCAAGGAATCAAATCGAATGTCCTACTTACTCTGGCGGGACTGGCAACACTCATCCATGTGCTATACGTGGTCTGGAACCTGATCCTCATGTGCACAAGCCAACAGTCCCTTCTCTGGCCCACGCAAGGTTACCCATGCTCTACTGAAACATGCACATGCGGTGTCGGCATCTAAATGCTCTAAATCCAAAGACTAAAAAGAAGGCTACATCAAGTAAGATACAATCCACTATCCTGGGTGACAAGGGGTACACTGTTCAACCATCGCGGAAACTCGCTCCCGGTGGTCCAACAGGACGAACTCGATGCCACCAACTCTTGGCGCCCTTATCCAAAGGTGCAAGATCAAGCGCCCTGATGCTTCTCCTGGATGAACAAAACCTCGAACAGCTCTTCCATAGCAGCGATCCAGTTCTCAGCCTCCCAAGGCTCCAAACTCTATCCCGAAATCTGTTGGGGATGGAACTGGATGAAGTAAAACAACCGGTCAACAACCTCTCGCTGCTTCTACACCATCAGTGGTGTGATCAGGGTCGAAATCGACGATATCGCGGCCGGAAGTACTACTGATGGTACCCCGGAAATACTCTCTGCTCAAACATGTGCATCACGCGCTCTATGCTCTCTTCCTGGCGCCGCATCGCCTCAAACGTTTGGACTACTCGGGCCTGTAACTCTCAGACCTCTCTCGGCTCTATCCATTTAGCTTCCCGCTATACGAGCTCCTCATCCAAGGTCAAACACGCCCTCGCCGCTGCACGGCGCCTCGGAAGAATCAAGTCACTACAACAGAACAAACATTAGGACAAAAACTCTCTCGACCCAATCAAGCGAAAGTCTATAACATGTTAACCTTTCTAAAGCATTATGTTGTCTGCAGCCAACATAATCATCTTTAGAGAAATAACATGTAAGATCACTCACCCCAATCCTCTGGGGGAGATACAAACTCAATCAGGACTCTCGCTAAAGTCACGTCTCTCACGACAGTCATCCTACTGTCCAACCAATAGCCTAGGGTCTCTAAGTCCTCAACGACCTATACACCTAGGCTCTGATACCACCTAAATCTGTCACGCCCCGGGGTCGAAACTGCGACCCGGGCTCGCCAACAGATCCGCCGTCTGTGCGAAAACTGCCGCACAGACGAAGCGTCTATCCTGCAAAAGATCTATAGCTAACATGTATCAGAGCTGAAAAAGAACTAATAGCTATAGAATCAACTGAACATCTGGATAAATGAAAGTCCCCAATACAAAATCTGATAAGCTATGAAAAATAATACAATTCTCACAAGTCTCTTAGAATGTCCAGTACAAAAGTGGAGTCATAAAATAAAAACGGGTACATCTACCTCTGACTCTCAATGCTGGTAAGGAACTAATCGGCCACGTCCTCACCTCGATCTGCTGTCTCCGCGCGAACCAAGACGGAACAGCTACCTCCACCTGTCACCGCAGCGGGTGTGAGATCTACTGCAGAAGGCAGATCTCAGTGGGTACCGTCCCAATATCCACGGTATGCCCACTAAGTCTACTGGAGGCAAAACAGATAGATATGCAGATAGATAGATAGATAGATAGATAAGCTGAAGGAAAACTACAGCTAATATGTCTCAAACATAAACTCAAAGGAAACTCTATCATAAACATGCTATGCATACTCTCGCTACTGCTAGAATGCCTCAGTATCAATGCTCTCAGGAAAAACTATCTAAGAACATAGCATGTAACCACCCGCTCAACACCCAATCTCAAAGACTGCCAAAACTGGCTCAGTCCAGCCTGCGCCTGTCGTCTAGGAACGCACCTGCCCACTACCACGCATCCACAAGAGGACGGGATTTACGTGGGGCGTCCTAAACCGACTATCTCAAACTCACACAAAGTGACCCCATGGTAACTCGGCCAGGGGTATCAAGCATCCACTAGTATATGAACTAGGCGCATATCCACATCGTAGCCTCGTCAGGCTCGGTATCATCATCGCACCCGGGGCGTAGCTCGAGGGGAGCGACCCCACCGAACTCAAGTATCACATCTGTCTCACTATCTCAATATGCGGCACATGCAGGCTATAATCCACGATCAAACAGATCGGTATCCCAAAGCTCGAAAACACAACTCAGTCGGAAAAGAACCTCAACTAAATCAGGAATAGCCCAACACTCTCACAGCTATGTCGGATAACCCTCAACGACTCAATCTGATAATGCACGACCATGGCTGAGTCGGGAAACCTCCGCGACTCGATCTGCCGAAACCCTAAAATCCTCGAAGCTAAGTGGGAGAACCACCTCCACTACTAAATCAGAATACGACCCATGATCTAGAGTAATTTCACTATCCCGTAAGGAAGCTCAAACATCAAATGACACTACATCTCATATCAAAACTCAAAAGAGACCCCTCGGCCCCCAGGCACGAGGTCTAATGCATCCTGAATCTATGCCATATCTCTGGCGAACTCAAAAGTTAAAAACCATCTTTGAAAAGGCTAATTTTCTTTCAAACGGGATTTTCTCGATTTTTTTAAAACGATCTAGGTGCATATATAAGGCCAACAGAACAAGAAACCTAGTGTCATATAGTGTCATGAGTATGCTAAAAATAATCTGGGGCTCAAATAAATTTTCCAGAAAAATCCAGGCAACTATCAGATTTAATTACAGGAAGAACAACATAATAATTATGATCAAATTGCATTCAATAGCTTTAAAGGGCATTCCACACATTTTGGAAAAATTCCAACCCACCTGGATCGCTTTCCGCAGGCAACGCTGAAGTCGGTGAAGTGCCGGATCCTCTGGCTGACGCAACCTCAAAAATCGTGCCGCGCGCACACACTGCCGCGACCTCAAAAGAAACCCCGGAAGTAACACATAAATTCCCCAAGTTCTCACAAAAATCCATGTACCCTCTAACTCACTCCACGGTCAAAACTCGTTGCATAGTAAAGCTCAAGAACACCACATATACCTCATATACACCCCCAGCATAGAAATAAATAAATGCTCTTTTATCCAATTACACAATCTACTTACACCCTACAAACTCCCTCAACACACAGGCAGCTCCAAAAGCTCATCAAAACACATACCCTGCACACACCTCCCATTCACAGCACCAAACACCAACACAAATAAAACAAAAGCCCATGGACAAAGATATAATTCCACCCTACACAATCCACCTTGCATAAATCTAAACTCCTTTGCACTCACAATGAGCCCACAGCACACTCACACTTCACACAATATCCTCTATTGCACTCTAAAAATCCATAGCACAAACATAACAACCCACACCAAGTCCACCACAAAAGAATCACATGTTCACATACACAAGTTGCCTCTGTACATTCACATAATCCACATACACAATTCCCTTAAGTCCAAAACACACACACAGACACCCCCACAACACTCTCCAAAAATTAAGTTCTCAAATACAATTTACCAACAATCCACAATCCAATCTCTAGTAAAATCCGCGAGTCGCGCCCTCGATCCGGGCTCCGCACGGCATCTCGCCGAAATCTGAACATCTTGAAGTTGCCCTGAGAGAGAAGAAGAAGGAAAAGAACTCATCAAAACCAGCCCAAAACAGTCGAGGTGACATCGGCCTCCGCTCGCACGCCAACCCCACGCAGCAGCCGCGCCGCCCACGCGCGCTGCTGCCGCTGTGCTGCCGCCGCCTGCAGAGCTGCCGCGCGCACGCTGCCGCAGCAGCGAGCGCGCCCGCGCGGCGCCAGGGCCCGCAGCGCGCGCCCGCTGCACGCGTGCGCGCCCGCTGGCAGCGCCCGCGCGCGCCCGCTGTGCGCTGCGCGCCGCTCGCGCCCCTGATGTGGCTCCACCTCACGCAGCTCCAATGGACAGCAAGTCCAAGCCTCACCCTCCATCTACCACACCAACACCAACCGAGCCAAAACCAAGCTCTCCCTCTCTCTCTCTCTCTCCCATTCTCTCTCTACAAAAAGAAAACTATGCGTACCTCATTTAGAGCCGTCGCGCGCGCCGCTCGTCGCGCCACGGCTCCAAGCAGGAGTTCCAACATTAAAGCTCATCCATCATTTCTCTTTTCCTTCCTTTCATCTTCTTCTTCTTCCTTCTTTCCTCTCTTTCTCACTTCCTCTGCTTCCTTGCAATTCCTCTGTTTAACAGGGAGAAGAGGAGATGACGTGGCAGCTTCATAATTAGGGGGTTGCCTAATTAATAAGGGGGGAAATGGGGGTGGTTGGCAGCATTAAAAGCAACACTTAACAAAATATCTCAACCCACACATTAAATCCCTTACTTCTCTCTTCTTTCTCTTTTTTTTTCTACAAGCTAAAAAAAAATTCAATATTTAAATAACTTAATTAATTAAATCCATTTTGCTAACTCCAAGTCACTTTTTATCTTTGGGGTCTCCGCACAGGCCCGAAACCTCCCGAACTCCGCTGCAAACTGAAAATACACATGCCCACAGCTTTCTCTCCTCAAACAGCTCAACCGTTGAGTCGGGGTGCTCAATCCAAAAACCGGCTCCAAAACTGCCAATTCCAACTCACTTTTTGCCTTCGGGTTCTCCGCGTCAGTCCGGAACCTCCTGAACCCCGCTGTAAACATAAAGTACACCTGTTCCAAGTGTTCCCAATATTTCTGCACTCCACGGTGAAGTCGAGGCTTCCCCGAAACCGGCCCTCTAACGGCGAACAATGCCCGGAAAACCCCGAATCGACCTGGGCTTCCGCGTAGATCCGAGTCGACCCGAACTCATCTGTAATCTAATAAGGAACATGTTCGAAGCGATTCTCCGCACCACGCCATCCGGCGAGGTCGGCGCACCATCCGAAATCCCGGTATTCTACATCAGGTCTGAACCCGGGTTGATCCCAGTGAAGGGCAAACTGAGCTCCTTGCGATTTTGGGTGCTGCTCCGGCCAACCACTCCGACCACTCCCCGGTGCACCTGAGGTGAGCCCTCAACCCTACTTAGTCCCCAGTACATGATGCTCCACTGAACTCTTAATTCGATCAACTACAAATAGACTTTAAACCTAGTTGCTAATTGATCCCAAGAGTGTTTATGGGCCAACTTTGTAAATGGGCCTGGTCTCGGCCCAATCTTGCGAGCATGGCCTGGGTCTTGTCGTAACGAACCCGCTGAAACCTACGACGTCAATTTTGGATTCCCGGATTTCAAGAACGGATCGAAACAAGCTAAAATAGAGTATAATTATGCAAATTAAAGATAGATTATGGATCAAATGGATATTAGCCACAATGATTACCTTTAGACAGTATTTATACATTTACTGGGCATCTTGTCAAGTCCAGTGGGCTCTTGTAGATCGGAAAACGGATTTTGTCCCGCTAACTAGCGATAGTATCCCGTATAAGCATTTCGCTGCTGTCGTGTCGTCGGGATGGGTATGTGTGAGTCTACTACTGATTATAGCTTCTTATTCAGGGCCCAGTTGTTCAGCACCAGCCTCCCAGTAGCTGTGCGGGAGTTCGAGGATCTGCCTTCATTCAGGTGGGTTATCTTCGGTCCGGGCTTTATCTTTTCGGCCCTCTGGTTGCTTTAGTCCAGTCGGACACCTGTTTTTGATTAGCCCTGTTGATTTTATCGGTATGACCTATCTTGACAGCTATTGATTTCTTTAGATATATTATGTACACCTGTTTGTCAGCTTTTACATCTGAGTACATAGATGTCGTGATTCTGATTTGTCTATATGTCATATGATCTCTCCTGATAGACATTGATCTTAGTGGATATATCCTGTGTACATGATCGTCAGTTTTTATATCCCAGTACAGTAGATTTTCAGGGTCTGATCACGCCTGTTGATTTCTATCATATATGCCCCTTTGTTATTGTGACGCCCCACTTCCCAGGGGGTCACCCATCCTAGAACTACTCTAGCTCTAGCACGCTTAACTCTTATGTTCCTCTTGGATCTTGCTACCATCCAAAATGCTATAGCCGGGTTAGAGATTTAGTCCTATTATATCATTTATATAGAGGACTAATCCAAATTCCGGGGGTGTCACATTCTTCCCCCCTTTAAGCCCTGACGTCCACGTCAGGCTCAAGCACACTCACAAGCACCAGGTGATGTGAGACTCGTCTCGCTAGCCTTAGCCGACCTTGTGAGGAGCTGCACTCCACTGACAACGGTCATTAGCCGGGGAGCCTCGCTCTACCCGCTATATAACCCTGGCTCAGCCGAGACTCATCTCACATTTCCGGCTGGTGAATGTCTCTGATACCAACTGTGGCGCCCCACTTCCCAGGAGGTCACCCATCCTAGAACTACTCTAGCTCTAGCACGCTTAACTCTCATGTTCCTCTTGGATCTTGCTACCATCCAAAATGCTATAGCCGGGTTAGAGATTTAGTCCTATTATATCATTTATATAGAGGACTAATCCAAATTCCGGGGGTGTCACAGTTATACTGCATTTATATCCAGAGATACTTGCTTATATATTCAGATATGCATGATCGACCCATGATTGATATACAGACAGATAGTTGCTTCCCTGAGGGGATCTCGGCAGGTTTGCCGACTACCCGGTCATTAGACCGTGAGATTGAGCATGATGATTGCCACGCACTGCTGTACTTCACGTACACTGACGGTTTGGCCACCGTCATAGTGTTCTTTACCGGTAAAGTGGTCTAGTGGAAAGACCCGTGAGCCCTTTTGCACCAGGACTGCTTGGCGTCTGTAAGTGCAGGTTATGTCAGCTGACGGGGTGCCGAACAGTGGCTTTGTCTGAGGTCCTGTGAGACCAATAATGGCATTGATTGGGTACTTGAGTTTCTTTTGTTGATGCATTATTCTTATCTTGCACTGTTATTGATAGATATCTTGCACTGTACCCTTACTGCTCAGTTTATGATTGATTATCTCATTTATATCTAGATTTCTTGTATTACTTACCTGCAGTCCTTATGCTTGATTTTTATAGCTATACATTGATTTCCAGCATTTATTACCTGCAGTTTCATTACCCTTGATTACCTGCCTACTCAGTTATCTGTGGATTTTGTTGATTATCAGTAGGTCTTATTTGTTATTCAGTTTTACCCTATGATTTTTACTATCCGCAGATTATTGTACCCAGTTGGTACGATTTGTCACGCCCCGGGTGTAAACCAGAACCCGGGCCCGTCTACAGATCCGCCGTGCATGCGGTATTTCCCACATACACGAAGCGTCGGTAACCTGCTCAGATATAAGAAATAATAATAAAAGAGCATAAAAATCAGAGCTAAACTAAAACTACTGTATCTCAGACAGAAGCTGGAAGTAAAAGAGTACAACAGTGGAATAAAATACAGATGTCTCTCCCAGCTCACCACTAAATACAAACAGCTGGCAAAAGCCAGACCCAAAAAGAAATAAACAAAAGCTGTCTGAGAAGACCAGGTACCCAAAAGCTCCAGCTACGTGCTACAACCCTCGGGTGGCTCTCTATCTAGTCCGCAATCCGCTTACCTCGATCAGTTGCTGACGGCCCAGCAATTCCCGTAGAGGAATCTGCAAAACAAAGGTGAAGAAAGAAACAAGAAAAGACAATGGGGGTAAGTACTACTATAAACAGTAGCCTCCCCTAGTGGGTAAAGCCTCAGCTCAAATATGCCCACCAGGTAATCAGAGGCAAAAGGGGAAGAAGAGAAAGGGGGGTGAAGCTATGAATGACAACTGATGAAGTGCTACCCCTAATATGCCTCTACATGATAAACTACTAAGGATGGAAAAGTATGCATCAGTATCAAGAAGCCTGTCAAAACGACCCAATCTAACGCCAGTGGACACTGGCACTGCCTGCTAATCTCATCTGTGGGGATACTGACCGACTACTGCCTGATACGGTCATGTCCCCAAAGTAAGTAACAGATCGGCCTCGGCCCGTCCGATCAAGCTCAAAGTAATAACAGACCGGCCTCGATCCGTCCGGTCGCACACTCCGGAGTGGCACTCGAGGGGAGCGACCCACACGAGTAAGGAAATCATGTCTCAATATCTCACTGTAGCAGGACTGGATCATGACAATGATCGAAGTGGGAAAAACCCTCCACGAAAGATAGCCCGATCCCCATCACCCAATCTGATGCAATAGTACAACCCGGTCAACCACCCAAGATCCGTGGTTGCCGCAATACCCTGTCATAAAGCCCAGCCTGTCCTAAATCCCCAACACCTGACCACACTGACCAACCCCCGCTCGAACCCGAGCAACTATGCCTCAAGTCTATCAATAATAGGAGAAGAAACGAATAAAAGCATGGTTTCTCCTAAGTCAAGTCCCAAAGAAAGTGTAGCAGTAAAAAGATGACTGAGATAAGTGACCAGTTTAAACTTGCATTTGTCCCAATATTGTGTCCATTTTCCAAGAATAATCAGTTTAGAGTGACATAAGCTAAGGTGACAGTCTCATATGAAAAATCATCAATCTTGTTGTCCTCAATTACTATTCTGCCCCTAAACATGCAGTCCAGAATAATTAAGCGATTAAATAAAGTAATCATTCTACAACAATTTATCAAGGATCAATCAACCAATAATTAATTCCCTAGAGCATGCAAGGTTACTAATAATACTTTGGGCCTCAAAAATGAGGGAACACTCTGATGTTCCTAGTGGGCATACCAAAGGAGAGGAGTACAACAACCACCCACCTGAAGTGCGAACTGTCCGGATCCGTACAGATGAAAAATACCAAAATTCCAAATCCCTTTGCTTCAATAAGTTCAGCACACCCGAAACACTCCTGGCACAATACAAAGTCCACTAAAACATTTAATTTCCCAAATACTGTCCATACAGTCCACATACAACAACAGTCCCAAAACTGCTAAATTATCACCTGTAGAAAGTGCCTAGGAAATTCCAAGAAAAATATCACGGCGATCCTCGTGTCGATAGCTTCGCAACGGTACCTTGCACGCCCAAATCTGAGTTCGGTAAGTCAAGATATAAATTCGGCAAGAGGGGTACATCATACAAAAATCTGTGCTAAAACTGTACACTGTTCACTGAGAAAACAGTGATTTTCACCTCGAAATAATACTCTGGAAAATCCAAGAAAAATACGAACGCGTTCCTTGCGATCCGTAGATGAAAAAGTTGTACAAGCCTGTTTCCGTCTGACGCTCGTGCGCGAAGATACGGCCAAAATACCTCAGGGCTGTCAAGGGAATCCACACAGAAAAAGGGGTCACTGTTTGCCTCGGGATCCGTGCAAAAACCTCGAAACGGGAAAGTGCGACCAAAACAAAAGATGAAGCCCTACCTCTTAGGAGTCTGTCGGCGCAAGAATCACAGAAAAAGGACCTCGGGGTAGCCCAGGGGAGCTAAAACCCTGCCGCTGCGCTGAAGAAGAACACAGGAATGCAACGTTGCGCCGCGCCGTAAAATGGGGAACCTCGGGATGCGTGCTCCTAAAATCCTAGAACTTGGCAGGAAGATCAAGGATTAAGAGATGAACAAATCTCCTTAAGGTGGCTCGGGCAGAAGAGGCGCGGGTTAAGAGAAAAAAGCCAAAGAAGAAGGCTCGGCAGGTATTTATAGTGCTGGAGGAACAAATGGGAAAATTCCCATTTTGTCCCAAGTTTCGGGCGCCCGGAACCTTTCGGGCGCGCACAGTGCGGCCCGGCCCACGGTTTTTCGGGCGCGCACAGTGCGGCCCGGCCCGCTACACGCCGTCGGACAGGATCCGCGCTTCGTCCGACCCGCCCCAGCGCCCGCCACGCGTCCCCGGAACACGCTGCAGCCGTGCAGGCCACCGCGGAGAGCGCCACGTGTCGCTGCCCGAGTCAACGCGGTAGGTGGCGCCCGCGAATCAGCGGGCGCCATGTGGCACCGCCCACGTCGCCCGCGCCTGCCCCGCGTACGGCCACCTGCCCGCGGTACGGCGCCTGCCCCCGACACCTGCCCCGCGCGGTGCGTGGACCGCGCGCTCGTGCGCCCGCCAACCGGGTGCTGCCACGTGGCGCGCCCCGGTCCACGCCTCCCCGCACGCACCCGCGGACCGAGCGCAGCTGAGCCGCCCAATCAGGCGCTGCCACGTGGCGCGCCCCCGGTCCACGCGCCCCGCGGTGCACCCCGGTCCATACCCTTGCGCTCCGTGGACCCGGCCGCGTGCGCCGGCCAATCCGGGCCTGCCACGTGGCACCCCCGCCGGTCCACGGCTCCCCCATGCACCAGAAAAGCTGTAAAACTTCCGGGAGTCCTTTTTGGCCATCCGGACTCAGAATCAAGCAAACAAAAAGCCATTTTCAAGCGTTTTTTCGCGCTGAATCCAAATCCACCATCCGTTTGGCCTAAATCCTTTTCTAAAATTCGGCAAAAGCAGCCGAAGGCCAATACAGCTAACCAAAGCTCACAAGGTCCATCTGCGGCACCCCTTTGATGCACTATGGGCCAGATACACCATCAACAGGTGTTTACACAGTGGATTCACGGGAAAAAGCTGCATGGGGTTCAGGGGCCCTACACGATTAGCTATTTCTCGGCTCGTCGTGCCCACTGGGATACACTCCGGTGTATCTCACACCCCTGGGTGACTGTTTTTTAGGTCCGTTGGGTGGTGAGATATCGGGACGTTTTGGTGAGCCGATCACGATAGAGCTGTCCCCCTGATGATCTACCAGAGTTGTTGTGATCCTGATCTGATCCGTAGACAGTATCTTGGTTTATTGTGATATCTTAGCACTTATGTCTATTTCATATCTAGTCGATCAATACTCTCGTTGAGTTACTTTCTTTGAGGATTGGTATGTTTTAGTATATCTTTAAACTGATTGGATATTATCATATAGTCTAATTAGTTGTACTTAATCTCTGATTGTATGATATTGTACTTGCCTAGCCGTGCATGTATAGGGGAGACTCTGTCTGCTTGGATAGGGGATTTCCTATATGTGTGGCGGTCTGTTACGCCCGGTTTTGCGAACTCTGATTTAAAAAAAAAAAGAAAAAAAAGAAAAAAGAAAAAAAAATCAGACTGGATTTTTAAATTCGGGGCGTGATTGATTTTATGGTATCAGAGCAATAGGTACACGGTACCTAGGAAAGGATTGATAGGAACTGGTTAGGATGAACCCTAGGATGACTTGTCACGTGAGAGCGCTGGGTATGTCGAGTATAGGGGTTAGAAATTCAGGCTATAACTATTGGGGTCTGCTTCTAACCTGATTATATTGTTGCAGTGATGGCACGTCCTCCTGGTCGTGGGCGTGGACGGGGTGCGGGCACGGGCCGCGGAGTCGGCCGACCACCCAGTGCGCCGAGCGAGCCCGCTGATCAGGGTCGCGTGGATAGACTGGAGGCTCAGCTCGCGGTCCTGGCTGGGATGTTCCAGCAATTTATGCAGCAGCAGACGGCTGCTCCTGCCCCACCTGGTCCCCCACCCGTAGTTCCAGCTGCTACACAGCCGGTCGCACCCCCTGTTGCACCGGCCGCTGCCGAGCCTGAGGGTTTGGCGGAACCCGCTGTTGACCCCGTACCACCACCTGCGGGGCCCATTCCAGATGTTGCTGCGGCATCTTGCGCAGTACCGGGGGTTGCTGCTGCCCCTGCTGCCACTGCTTCGACAACGTCTGCTTCCTCCCGTTCTGTTTCCCCCGCTGCTGATTCTGCAGCCAACTATGAGGCTGATCAAGCGGAAAAGGCTCGAGCAAAGGCGGCTCTGCTTGAATTCAAGAAATTTAAGCCGCATACATTCGACGGCAAAGACGATGATCACTGGGCGGTCGAGCAATGGATCGACCACATGGAAAAGCTCTTCCTGGATGTGTACACGGAAGAACGCGACAAAGTACACATCGCTGTTCATTGCCTGGAGGTCCGGGCGTCAAAATGGTGGAGGCGTCATCGAGAGCGCCACTTCGCAGGTCTTCCTGAACCTTCTTGGGCGGACTTTAAGGCTGCCTTGTACCAGCACCACCTGAAGGAGACCACCAAGGAGGGTCTCGAACGTGAACTGGAGAACCTCAAGCAGGGCGACAAGAGCGTCCGTGAGTACGAGCAGCAGTTCCTGCGCATTGCCGACCTGGTTCCTCAGGCAGTGCGCGAGGAACGCCGCAAGGTACGACTCTTCTCGCAGGGATTGAGGCATGAGATCCGCCGCCAGATCTCCTCCCACTTGAGCACCGACTTCGACAACTGCGTGGAGCGGTGTCTTGCCATCGAGGCTGAGGTCCAGATCTCCCGCGCTGAGCGGAATGCGGCGGACAGGGACAAGGGCAAGAAGAGGGCTTCTTCTAAGAGCGGCGGTGGACACTACAATCAAAACAAAAAGGCGAAATGACCACAACTAAAGAGGTGGCCAAAGAGATCTCCAGCCGCTGGCTCTTTCAACAACCCCAACTGGGGCCCCCGGCCTTGTGTCTTCTGCGGGGGTACCCACCGGGCGAAGGACTGTGATCAGAAGCATGGCCGATGCTTCAATTGCGGCCAACCTGGACATATTTCAGTGACGTGCCCGCGGGGGTCTGCACCCGCGCAGATGGCTGCTCCTCTACCTGCACCACCACGACGACAAGCCCCTGCGCCGAGTTCTGCTTCCTCGGGTCGTCCTCCCCTTCCTCGACCACCTTTTGGCTCGCGACAGACTGCTGGAGGGCGTGTATTTGCCCTGACCCATGGCGAGCCCACTCCAGAGGACAACTTGGCAGGTACCACATCTATTTTTGGACATCATGCTAGAACTCTATTTGATACTGGGGCGTCGCATTCATTTATCTCCACCCACTTTATTACTACCCACGGTATTATCGTCCAGTACACTAGAGATCGTTTTTGGGTAGAGATTCCGGGTCATAGCATTCTAATTAACCAAGAGCTCCGATTGTGCCCTGTTCATATTGGCGGACGGAGTTTCCCTATCTCTCTATTCGTCCTCAAGCTTCGTCACTATGACGTGATCTTGGGGATGAACTGGTTATCTAGATACCGAGCTACCATCGACTGCACCTTTCGGAGATTGACCTTGGATCCGCCTGGTGGAGCGGAGTTGATCTATTCTGGCTTCGAACCTTCTGCCTATTTGGGGATCTGCTCTGTGACCCCAGTTCGTCGCTTTGAGAGGGGGTGTGTGGCATATCTTGCCATGGCTGTCACCACCCCTACTGTCACTCGTCGGATTGAGGATATTGCCGTGGTGCGGAGTTTCCCCGACGTATTTCCTGCCGAGCTTCCAGGGATGCCACCTGAGCGGGAAATCGAATTCATTATTGATCTTATACCCGGCACAGCGCCTATCTCGCGAGCACCTTACCGCATGGCCTTTGCGGAATTAAAGGAGTTAAAGACACAGCTAGAAGACCTGACTGCTTTGGGTTTTATCAGACCCAGTGTGTCTCCTTGGGGCGTACCTGTGCTCTTTGTGAAGAAGAAGGACGGCAGTCTACGTCTGTGCGTTGATTATCGGGAACTGAACAAGGTTACCATCAAGAACCGCTATCCTCTCCCGCGGATTGACGATCTTTTCGACCAACTCCAAGGGTCGGTGGTATTTTCCAAGATCGATTTGCAATCCGGGTATCATCAATTGCGGGTTAGAGCGGAGGATGTCCCGAAGACTGCCTTTCGAACCAGATACGGCCACTATGAGTTCACAGTGATGCCGTTTGGGCTTACAAATGCCCCTGCTGCTTTCATGGATATGATGAACAGGGTTTTCAAACCCTTTCTTGATCGTTTTGTCGTGGTATTCATTGACGATATTCTTACATATTCGAAGAGCGATCTAGAGCATCAAGAGCATCTTCGACAGGTTCTCCAAGTCCTGCGAGAGAACAATCTGTATGCTAAACTCAAGAAGTGCGATTTTTGGCTTCGGGAAGTCGCATTTCTTGGGCACATCATATCTGCCGAGGGCGTCGCTGTGGACCCCAAGAAAATTGAAGCTATCAAAGAGTGGCCCCAGCCGACCAATGCCACTGAGGTGCGCAGCTTCATCGGTCTTGCGGGGTATTATCGGCGATTCGTCGAGGGGTTTTCTAAAATCGCCGCTCCAATGACCCGTCTGACCAGGAAAGAAGAAAAGTTCACATGGACTCCTGAGTGCCAGCTCGCTTTCGATGAGTTGAAGCGGCTATTGACTGAGGCACCTGTATTGACATTACCGGTCCAGGGCGAGAACTATGTGGTATATTGTGACGCCTCTCGGATCGGTTTGGGCTGTGTTCTAATGCAAAATGAAAGAGTGATAGCCTATGCCTCCCGACAGCTGAAGCCCTATGAGCAAAACTACCCGACGCATGATCTGGAGCTCGCCGCGGTGGTTTTCGCTCTCAAGCTTTGGAGACATTATCTTTATGGAGTCCACTGCGAGGTCTTCACTGACCACTAGAGCCTGAAGTAACTCTTTACTCAAAAGGAGCTGAACTTAAGGCAGCGCCGATGGCTCGAACTGCTAAAGGACTATGATCTCACTATCCAGTACCACCCAGGTCGGGCCAACGTTGTAGCTGATGCTTTGAGCCGAAAGCACGTGTCCCCAGAACTGCTAATGATCACTGATCAGGACCGCTTGATTTTTGAGTTCCAGTGCCTAGACTTGGAGATTGTTCCTTCGGGGTCTACAGCTCAACTTTTAGCGATGGTAGTGCAGCCTACCCTTCTTGATCGCATAAAGGAGGGACAGCAGTCCGACCCCTCCTTCCAAAAGATTCGAGAGCTGATATCATTGGGACAGACTGACGATTACCAGCTGAACACAGATGGCTCTATCCGATTCAGGGGCCGTTGGTGTGTCCCAGGTGACAATGAATTAAAGAAGGACATCCTTTCTGAGGCGCATCGGTCCTTATACACGGTACATCCTGGCGGAACAAAAATGTACCGGGATCTGAAACAGCATTACTGGTGGCCTGGGATGAAGGCTGATATGGCGAATTATGTGGCGCAGTGCCTGGTTTGCCAGTAAGTGAAGGCGGAACACCAGAGACCGGCGGGAAAACTGCAACCGCTTCCTGTACCAGTTTGGAAGTGGGAGCAGATCACGATGGACTTTGTCACCGGCTTGCCTCGATCCCAGCGAGGCCACGATGCTATATGGGTCATTGTGGATCGACTCACCAAGTCGGCCCACTTTCTGCCGATACACACGACTTGGACCCGCGATCGACTCGCCCAGCTCTATATTGATGAGATCGTGCGACTCCATGGTACCCCGGCATCGATCGTTTCGGATAGGGACACTCGTTTTGTGTCTCAGTTCTGGAAGAATGTACAAGAGGCTATGGGTACCAAGCTGAAGTTCAGTACCGCTTTCCACCCCCAAAGTGATGGGCAGTCTGAGCGAGTCATACAGACATTAGAGGAATGCTGAGATCCTGTATACTGGAGTACGGAGACGGATGGTACCGATATCTTCCCTTGGTGGAGTTCGCCTACAACAACAGCTATCAGGCGAGTATCGGTATGGCTCCTTATGAGGCACTGTACGGGCGCCGATGTCGTTCCCCCATCTGTTGGGATGACGTCGGTGAGCGCCGTGTTATCGGGCCAGAGCTACTAGAGGATGCAGAGGCCAGAGTGCGGGTAGCAAGACAGCAGATGCTTACCGCGCAGAGCAGACAGAAAAGCTATGCGGACCAACGACGACGAGACTTGGAGTTCCAAGTAGGCGATCATGTCCTACTGAAGGTATCGCCAACTCGGGAAATCAAGCGATTTGGGATTCGCAACAAGCTCAGTCCCCGATTTGTCGGTCCCTTCGAGATTTTGGAGCGCATTGGTCCGGTAGCATATAAATTGGCTCTTCCTCCTAACCTCGCCCGAGTGCACAATGTCTTCCACGTCTCCATGCTACGGAAGTATATCAGGGATCCTTCACATGTGATCAGCCCTACCGCCGTCCAGCTTCGCGAGGATCTGAGTTATGATGAAATACCACTAAAGATCCTGGCTCGAGATGAAAAGAAGTTGAGGAGTAAATCGATCCCCTACGTCAAGGTACAATGGGAGAACCACGAGGAGCGTGAAGCCACGTGGGAACGCGAGTCAGCCATGATGGAGCGTTATCCCCATTTATTCGATTCCTAGTTGTACCAAGTTTCGGGGACGAAACTTCTTTTTAGGTGGTAGAGATGTAAGAATTTGAATTTTTATTGTAAATAAATAAAAGAAGATGAATAAAAGTCAAGTGGAAATTTTGAATCATAAGTAAACCCTATACAACCTGCCTCGAATTGCGTGCCATGGCTCGGAGAGGGACTGATCTGTGAATCTAAAGTGCTGTGAGGGTTTGGGCTCTAAATACCAAAGCTAGGGGGACTTATTTGGAATTGTGCAAACCCTATATAAACATGCATACCCGAGCTAGGGTTTTCAAGAAACCCTAAACCTCAGAGCAATGCCCTAGCCGCACCTCCAACAGAATTCTCCTTCTCTGCCGCGCTCCCCGGAACCTCCCCGCACCGGCCGCCACCCCGTCGCCGGAGAAGATCAAGAAACTAGATGACCTCGGGTGCTTGAGGGAGGAAGGTGTTGGGAGGGACCCAAGTTGATCAGGTCCTTCTCTGAGGTATCCTCGGTGAAGTCGCAGCCGAGCCCGGGGTGATCCGACGTCAGCCGCCGCCGCGGGAGACACCCTCTCCTGTCCAAACTCCGGCGAGGTGAGTTTATGAAACTTTTCTCATCGTTTTGGTTTTTGGGCAAGACCAGTGTGCTCCTGACACTGTGGAGTTCATCCTGTTGCAGCCCGAGCTTCTGCCGCCGTCCCGATCGCCGGCGGGGACTCGTAGCTGCCGGAATTATCAATTTGGGCCGATCGGGAGTGCCGCCGTGTTTCGGCCGTCCAACTAAAGATCAGCACCGTTGAATCTCGTTCCCTTGACGGCTGAAACACCTCCACAAGGTCTGAGCATCATCGGATCAAGATCGGGGCCAATCGAGGGTGCCCTAGTTTCGGGCTTTCTTCAACCTCGGCCGATCTCGGTCGTCCGACGGCGCCGCTACCTCCCGCCGCCGGACAACTCCACCAAAAGACTCCTGGAGCCGAGAGGGACCTTTTGGTCCAAGTTGCACCGGCCCGGAGCTCGACGGTCGGAATCCGCCATTAACGGCCATTGATCCTCGGCCGAGCTCCGCCGCCGCGTCTTGCCGACGATCCCCGGCACCGGAAAACAGCCCAGGTGAACTCCTTTGGTCCGTAGGAACTTCCCCACCTTGTTGCATGCAAGGTCTAACGTCGGGTTTTGATCCTTCCCAGCTGCACCCGAGACTGCACTCAAGTTGACCTCCGGCGATACCCGGCGCTCCCGACTCCGGCCAACCGTGCAGGTAGGACCTAAACACTAATTATAAGATCCCCATGATTTTTATTTTGGGCCAGAGACCCCCCTATCGTTGGTTCCAGAGTTGCACCCGAAATCACCCTTTTCGGGCTTGTCTCCGGCCACCGCCGCCTCCGGCCGCCGGGGCTCGACCCCACTTGGACCAAACACCATCTGAGACTAAGTGTTAACAAGTGCTCACCCTACATCAGGTCTGAACCCGGGTTGATCCCAGTGAAGGGCAAACCGAGCTCCTTGCGATTTTGGGTGCTGCTCCGGCCAACCACTCCGACCACTCCCCGGTGCACCTGAGGTGAGCCCTCAACCCTACTTAGTCCCCAGTACATGATGCTCCACTGAACTCTTAATTCGATCAACTACAAATAGACTTTAAACCTAGTTGCTAATTGAGCCCAAGAGTGTTTATGGGCCAACTTTGTAAATGGGCCTGGTCTCGGCCCAATCTTGCGAGCACGGCCTGGGTCTTGTCGTAACGAACCCGCTGAAACCTACGACGTCAATTTTGGATTCCCGGATTTCAAGAACGGATCGAAACAAGCTAAAATAGAGTATAATTATGCAAATTAAAGATAGATTATGAATCAAATGGATATTAGCCACAATGATTACCTTTAGACAGTATTTATACATTTACTGGGCATCTTGTCAAGTCTCGTGGGCTCTTGTAGATCGGAAAACGGATTTTGTCCCGCTAACTAGCGATAGTATCCCGCATAAGCATTTCGCTACTGTCGTGTCGTCGGGATGGGTATGTGTGAGTCTACTACTGATTATAGCTTCTTATTCAGGGCCCAGTTGTTCAGCACCAGCCTCCCAGTAGCTGTGCGGGAGTTCGAGGATCTGCCTTCATTCAGGTGGGTTATCTTCGGTCCGGGCTTTATCTTTTCGGCCCTCTGGTTGCTTTATTCCAGTCGGACACCTGTTTTTGATTAGCCCTGTTGATTTTATCGGTATGACCTATCTTGACAGCTATTGATTTCTTTAGATATATTATGTACACCTGTTTGTCAGCTTTTACATCTGAGTACATAGATGTCGTGATTCTGATTTGTCTATATGTCATATGATCTCTCCTGATAGACATTGATCTTAGTGGATATATCCTGTGTACATGATCGTCAATTTTTATATCCCAGTACAGTAGATTTTCAGGGTCTGATCACGCCTGTTGATTTCTATCATATATGCCCCTTTGTTATACTGCATTTATATCCAGAGATACTTCCTTATATATTCAGATATGCATGATCGACCCATGATTGATATACAGACAGATAGTTGCTTCCCTGAGGGGATATCGGCAGGTTTGCCGACTACCCGGTCATTAGACCGTGAGATTGAGCATGATGATTGCCACGCACTGCTGTACTTCACGTACACTGACGATTTGGCCACCGTCATAGTGTTCTTTACCGGTAAAGTGGTCTAGAGGAAAGACCCGTGACCCCATTTGCACCAGGACTGCTTGGCGTCTGTAAGTGCAGGTTATGTCAGCGGATGGGGTGCCGAACAGTGGCTTTGCCTGAGGTCCTGTGAGACCAATAATGGCATTGATTGGGTACTTGAGTTTCTTTTGTTGATGCATTATTCTTATCTTACACTGTTATTGATAGATATCTTGCCCTGTACCCTTACTGCTCAGTTTATGATTGATTATCTCATTTATATCTAGATTTCTTGTATTACTTACCTGCAGTCCTTATGCTTGATTTTTATAGCTATACATTGATTTCCAGCATTTATTACTTGCAGTTTCATTACCCTTGATTACCTGCCTACTCAGTTATCTGTGGATTTTGTTGATTATCAGTAGGTCTTATTTGTTATTCAGCTTTACCCTATGATTTTTACTATCCGCAGATTATTGTACCCAGTAGGTACGATTAGCTATTTCTCGTCTCGTCGTGCCCACTGGGATACACTCCGGTGTATCTCACACCCCTGGGTGACTGTTTTTCAGGTCCGTTGGGTGGTGAGATATCGGGACGTTTTGGTGAGCCGATCACGATAGAGCTGTCCCCCTGATGATCTACCAGAGTTGTTGTGATCCTGATCTGATCCGTAGACAGTATCTTGGTTTATTGTGATATCTTAGCACTTATGTCTATTTCATATCTAGTCGATCAATACTCTCGTTGAGTTACTTTCTTTGAGGATTGGTATGTTTTAGTATATCTTTAAACTGATTGGATATTATCATATAGTCTAATTAGTTGTACTTAATCTCTGATTGTATGATATTGTACTTGCCTAGCCATGCATGTATAGGGGAGACTCTGTCTGCGTGCATAGAGGATTTCCGATATGTGTGGCGGTCTGTTACGCCCGGTTTTACGAACTCCGATTCAAAAAAAAAAAAAAGAAAAAAAAAAGAAAAAAAAATTTAGACTGGATTTTTAAACTCGGGGCGTGACAGATTTGTATATATATACATTTGTATATAGATTTGTATATATATATACATTTGTATAAATATTTGTATATATATACATTTGTATATACATTTGTATATAGATTTGTATATACATACATTTGTATATAGATTTGTATATATATACATTTGTATATAGATTTGTATATATATACATATTTATATACATTTGTATATACATTTGTATATATATATACATTTGTATATACATTTGTATATAGATTTCTATATATATACATTTGTATATAGATTTGTATATATATATATATATTTGTATATACATTTGTGTATATATACATTTGTATATAGATTGGTATATATATACATTTGTATATATATACATTTGTATATAGATTTGTATATAAATACATTTGTATATACATTTGTATATACATTTGTATATAGATTTGTATATATATACATTTGTATATATATTTCAATATATATACATTTGTATATATATACATTTGTATATACATTTGTATATACATTTGTATATATATACATTTGTATATACTTTTGTACATAGATTTGTATATATATACATTTGTATATAGATTTGTATATATATACATTTGTATATACATTTGTATATAGATTTTTATATATATATATAAATTTGTATATACATTTGTATATAGATTTGTATATATAGACATTTGTATATAGATTTGTATATATATACATTTGTATATAGATTTGTATATATATACATTTGTATATACATTTGTATATAGATTTGTATATATAGACATTTGTATATACATTTGTATATATATACATTTGTATATAGATTTGTATATATATACATTTGTATATACATTTGTATATAGATTTGTATATATATATACATTTGTATATACATTTGTATATATATACATTTGTATATAGATTTGTATATATATACATTTGTACATACATTTGTATATATATACAATTGTAAATACATTTGTATATACATTGGAATATAGATTTGTATATATATATATATTTGTATATAGATTTGTATATATATACATTTGTATATAGATTTGTATATATATACATTTGTATATACATTTGTATATTGATCTGTATATATATACATTTGTATATAAATTTGTATATATATACATTTGTATATAGATTTGTATATAGATTTGTATATATATACATTTGTATATACATTTGTATATATATACATTTGTATATACATTTGTATATAGATATGTATATATGTACATTTGTATATACATATGTATATATATACATTTTTATATACATTTGTATATAGATTTGTATATATGTACATTTGTATATACATTTGTATATATATACATTTGTATATATATACATTTTTATATACATTTGTATATAGATTTGTATATTGATTTGTATATATATACATTTGTATATAGATTTTGTATATATATACATTTGTATATAGATTTGTATATAGATTTGTATATATATACATTTGTATATACATTTGTATATATATATATACATTTGTATATATATATACATTTGTATATACATTTGTATATACATTTGTATATAGATATGTATATATGTACATTTGTATATACATTTGTATATATATACATTTTTATATACATTTGTATATAGATTTGTATATATGTACATTTGTATATACATTTGTATATATATACATTTGTATATATATACATTTTTATATACATTTGGTTATAGATTTGTATATATGTACATTTGTATATACATTTGTATATAGATTTGTATATATATATACATTTGTATATAGATTTGTATATATATACATTTGTATATTGATTTGTATATATATACATTTGTATATAGATTTGTATATATATACATTTGTATATTGATTTGTATATATATATATATATACATTTGTATATAAATTTATATATATATATATATATTTGTATATACATTCGTATATATATATACATTTGTATATACATTTTTTTATATTTACATTTGTATATACATTTGTATATAGATTTGTATATATATACATTTGTATGTAGATTTGTATATATATACATTTGTATATACATTTGTATATACATTTGTATATAGATTTGTAGATATATACATTTGTATATATATTTGTATACGGGTTAATTGCATACATGTCCCTGCAAATATGTCGAATTGCAAATATATCCCTGCAAAATTCAACTTTTCATATTTATCCCTTCAAAAATCCAAAGTTCTTCAAATATGCCCCTCTGGTTAATCCCCGTTTGGAATCAGTTTATTTTTTAACAGATTCGATGTGAAATGACTTTTTTGCCCCCTTACATATATATCTCTCCAAAAACAATACCATTATATTTGTTACAAAAATGCCCCTCTCCAAAAATCATAAAATTCTATCATCAAAATAATTCTTTTTTTTTTTTTTTTTTTTTTTTATAGGTATAATATGGAAAGGGTAAATATGTAAATTCAATTTTTAATCTAACCAAGGTTAAGCATTTAACCTAGGGTTAAATCAACTTTTTTAACAGAGATGGACGGTAGGGGCATATTTGAATAACGGTGGATTTTTGAAGGGATAAATATGAAAAGTTGAATTTTGCAGGGATATATTTGCAATTCGACATATTTGCAGGGACATGTATGCAATTAACCCATTTGTTTATATATACATTTGTATATAGATTTGTATATATATACATTTGTATATAGATTTGTATATAGATTTGTATATATATACATTTGTATATAGATTTGTATATACATACATTTGTATATAGATTTGTTTATATATACATTTGTATATAGATTTGTATATATATACATTTGTATATAGATTTGTATATATATACATTTGTATATAGATTTGTATATAGATTTGTATATATATACATTTGTATATAGATTTGTATATATATATACATTTGTATATAGATTTGTATATAGATTTGTATATAGATTTGTATATATATACATTTGTATATAGATTTGTATATATATACATTTGTATATAGATTTGTTTATATATACATTTGTATATAGATTTGTATATATATATATATATATATTTGTATATAGATTTGTATATATATACATTTGTATATAGATTTGTATATAGATTTGTATATAGATTTGTATATATATATATTTGTATATAGATTTGTATATATATACATTTGTATATAGATTTGTATATATATACATTTGTATATAGATTTGTTTATATATACATTTGTATATAGATTTGTATATATATAAATTTGTATATAGATTTGTATATATATACATTTGTATATAAATTTGTATATAGATTTGTATATATATACATTTGTATATAGATTTGTTTATATATACATTTGTATATAGATTTGTATATATATACATTTGTATATAGATTTGTATATATATAGATTTGTATATAGATTTGTATCTAGATTTGTATATAGATTTGTATATATATACATTTGTATATAGATTTGTATATATATACATTTGTATATAGATTTTTTTTATATATACATTTGTATAAAGATTTGTATATATATACATTTGTATATAGATTTGTATATATATACATTTGTATATAGATTTGTATATATATACATTTGTATATAGATTTGTATATAGATTTGTATATAGATTTGTATATATATACATTTGTATATAGATTTGTATATATATACATTTGTATATAGATTTGTTTATATATACATTTGTATATAGATTTGTATATATATACTGTAACGACCCGGCCCACTAACAATAATAACTCGTTGGACCCAAACCACAGCCCAAAATGCTTAAGCCCAGTTATTATTACTAGTGAGAAAGTCTCATATAAATCCAATCACAATGTTACAGAATTTGAGTTGGCGTAGTTTCGTGAAAGGTTCAAGTCTTGAAGATTGAAGGTGAAGAAAGTTGGATCATTTAACTCAATCTCAAGAAAGAAGAATTCAAAAGGATCAGGTATGTTTAACTAAAGATTATTGGTGATCCGAATACTTCTTGTAGTGTAGAAACACCTGGAAGAGTTTTTAATTGCATAAAAATCAAAAACTGGTGTTCGGACATGTTCAGGATCCGGATCAGAGCCAGCAGTCCGGATCCCGAAGGTTGTTGTTTCATACATTACTTCAATCCGGATCGCAGCATCTCACGATCCGGATCCCGAACGTTGAGTTCTCAGAATTGTATGAACGATCCGGATCAGGCATTCCGATCCGGATCCCAAACGATTGTTTTTCTGGAAACCGTCTTTCTTGCTACTGCAATCCGGATCGCCCAAATCCGATCCGGATCGCCGTCCGTAAAAATTCCAGAAATGTTAGGTTTTTGATTCTTATCTCCTTCCAAATGTTTCTAACCTATAAATAGACCCTATGACTCTTTTTCTAGGGTTAATCCAAAAAGGAATAGAGCCGTCATATTCAAATATCATCTTATACGGCCCTAGATCCACATATAGAGAAGAAAGGAAATCATTAGAGAATACTCTATGTTTCTTCATCTATATTGATTAGTTTGATTCTAGGTTTTCATACTCACATCTTGAGTTGAATCAAACTAATGAATACTTAGATGGTATTTCCGATCTATCTTTGATCTAAGTATTCGGCGGATCATCACCACCCAAAAACAACGATTTCCCCAAAATCGGCGCGTGGATTCGCGTGTCCTTGTGGATTCAAGGTTCAACCGCTCTCGTGGATTCGGAGCGAGGCACGTTCGTGGATTCGAAGGGTGCTATTGGGTGCAGACCGTGGATTCGGTCGGACGTCGTGGATTCGACGTTGGACGCCGTGGATTCGGCGTTGGGCGCAGATCGTGGATTCGAGAAGCGTCGCGGAGCGAGCGGAGAAGATCCTCTAGGAGCGTATGGAAAAGGTTGAGTCGTAAGTGTGTACGGTAAATCACCTTGTACGTGTTTTAATTCTAGTGGATTTCTGCCGTGTTATCGGTCCCGTGGTTTTTTACTCCGGTGATGGAGTTTTCCACGTAAAAATCTTGCGTGTTATTTTTATTTCCGCATTGGGTTTTTATCGCAACGATTTTTGAGTGTTTATACGTTTACACCTATTCACCCCCCTCTAGGTGTTTTTTCCCCTATTTAGATCTACATTACATATAACCCAACAAGTGGTATCAGAGCGGGAATAGGGTTGTAAACAATGGTTGAAGGTGGAAACATCAATCGACCCCCTTTCTTTGATGGAACAAATTATGCGTACTGAAAAGTACGAATGAAAGCCTTTTTAGTTTCCATCGACGAAAGGGTGTGGCAATCAATTGAATTAGGATGGTCTAATCCAACTGAAATTATCTCTGATGTTCGCACCTTAAACCTAGGTCGAAATGGACCAAGGAAGAGTTAGATTCATCTTCTTACAATGGTAAGGGAATTAATGCTATTTTTAATGCCTTATCTCAAACTGAATTCTCTCGCGTCTCGGCATGTGAGACTGCGAAAGAAATCTGGGATGTTCTTCAGGTTACACATGAGGGAACTAACCTCATGAAGATTCAGAAACTGCAAATGCTTACGAGCAAGTTTGACTCTATCTTGATGGCAGAAAATGAATCTTTCACGGACTACTATACACGATTGCAAGACATCGTAAACTCATGTGCTAACCTGGGAGAGAAGATTCCAGAATTTAAGGTTGTAAGAAAGATCTTAAGAACTCTTCCTGAACGATTTCGCCCAAAGGTTACAGCCATTGAAACTATTAAACACCCGGACGAAATGCGTGTAGAAGAATTAGTTGGTTCATTACAAACATATGAAATGACATTTACTACTAACAATTCTTCTGGAAAAGCATCCTCTTCTAAGTCTTCAGGTTATGCGTTGAAAACAACTAAGGAAGAAGACGCGGATACATCCTCCTCAGACGATGACGAGAATCTTTCTATGGAGGAATTTGAGAAGCAGCTCGCTCTCTTGACAAGAAAGTTTCGCCGCAACTTTCGAAGGGGTAATTCAAGTAAATCTCCATCTTTCGGAAAGTCGAACAAAGGCAAGGGTATTTCAAGTTACAAGTCAAGAAAGCAAGAGAACTTCTCAAAGGATAAGAAAAGTTCAGAGGGACAACTACAATGCTCCAAATGTCGAGGCTACGGCCACATTGCAACGGAGTGTCCCAACAAGTATCCGGCAAAGAAGAAGGCGATGAGAGTCGTCACTTGGGATGACAACTCAACGTCAAATGAGTCGTCTTCAAGTGATGAAGAAAAGAGCTCCACGGCATTCCACGCGTCCATATCTTCACCCTTCATGTGCTTCATGGCAAGTACATCCGAGTCATTGTCCAACTCCACTGTTGAAAAGAATGCAACGGACAACGAATCGGATGATTCGGAAGGTGAAGATTTTGCTTTAGCCTACCACAGACTTTTGAGGGATTCAAAGAAAGTGGCTAAGCAAAACAAGAGTTTGAGAGGGAGAGTGCATGATCTCGAAGAAGAAGCAAAAAGAGCAACTTCTCTCTCAAACGCTCTTGAAGTGGAAAGGAAAAATCTGATAAAAGTAAATGTTTCCCTTCAAGAGTCCAATGAGCTTTTTGAGAAGGAACATACAAAACTGGTGGATAAAGCGGATCACTTCTCAAAGCTCTACAACGAGGCTCGACAGGATAACCTGGAAATGACAAAGACCATTTTCCAACTCAAGGATGACTTGAAGCGATTCTCTTCAGGAAGGAGTAAGTTGGATAGGCTTCTTGGTCTTGGTCAAACAAATCGGTTCGGCCTCGGGTACACTCGAACTGAAGACAGTCCAAGTTCGAGTGGGACAGTTTTTGTGCCCCAGTCGGTACCTCCTCCTCCGACACCGCAACTAACGACAAGCAACGACAACAAGCCTACTTCATCCTCCTCGGGATCGTCAAGTACGAAGGTATGTTTTCATTGTGGCATTTTAGGGCACATAAGGAGAAATTGTAAGATGGGAGCCAAACGCTCAACTCAAGCACTTCTTGCAACGACTACCAAAAGGGCGCCTCCCCGGAATTCAAAGCAAAACTTTTCAAATGAAAAGAGCCTTGGTAGTTCACCGCGCAAGACGACATCATCAAGGAGCGGCAATCGATCTGACAAGACGCTTTCACCTAGGAGAATAACCTCACGACCATTACCGACGCACTCCAAAAGGTTTTGGGTGCGCAAAGGTGAAATCTTTCCTTGTCTTGTTACCAATGTTTCCTTGCATGCATATGATAGTTCGTCTTGGTATCTGGATAGCGGGTGTTCGCGTCACATGACCGGTGACAAAAATAGTTTTCAAAATCTTGAGAAAATCTCCGGAGGACTCGTTGTTTTCGGAGACGGTCGATCTTCCAAAATTGTTGGAAAAGGAACAGTAGCTATTCCAGATGGCCCGGTTCTAAATAATGTGTTATTTGTTGATGGCCTTAAGACTAACCTCATCAGCATAAGTCAACTTTGCGATAATGGTTTTTCAGTTAACTTTTCATCTGTTGAATGTGTTGTAACTGATAAGGACCATGTATTCTTTTTAAAAGGGGTTAGATCTGAAAACAATTGTTATGTTGTTCCTAATAAATTTTCTGAAAAATGTAACCTAGTTTCTTTGGATAATGAAACACTTTGGCATGAAAGGCTAGGTCACCTAAATTTTAAGGAACTTGCTAGAATTTCAAACAAGGACGTGGTCAAGGGGGTTCCAAAACTTTTGCTTAAACAAAACGTTGTGTGTGGTGGTTGCCAAAAGGGAAAACAGTCTAGGACTGCACACAAGAACTTGAACCACGTTGGTACAAAACGGCCTTTGGAACTTTTGCACATGGATTTAATGGGGCCGACCCGTCAACCATCTTTGGGAGGTAAATGGTATATTTTCTTATTGGTTGATGATTTCTCTAGGTTTTCTTGGGTAGCATTTTTAAAAGAGAAAGCTGATACGTTTGATTCTTTTCATGAGATTTGCCATCGTATTATGATTAAAAAGAATGAAAAGATCATTCGTGTTAGGAGTGATAGAGGTGGAGAATTCATAAATTCCAAATTCATTGATTTTTGCACTTCCAACGGCATAAAACATGAATTCTCAGCACCCTATACACCTCAGCAGAATGGTGTTGTTGAGCGCAAAAACAGGGTTGTTCAAGAGATGGCGCGTGTGATGCTTCATAGCCGGAATTTACCGCTACATTTTTGGGCTGAAGCTGTGAACACCGCTGTCTATGTCATTAATCGAGTGTATTTGCGCCCAGGAACTTTAAATACACCATATGAGCTGTGGTTTAGTAGAAAACCGGATATCAAATACTTTCGTATCTTCGGGAGTCGATGTTACATTTTACGTGACCGTGAAAATCTTGGAAAGTTTGACTCTCGAAGTGACGAAGGGATCTTTTTGGGTTATTCTACGAATAGCAGAGCATATCGAGTATTTAACATCGAATCTAAAACGATTGTAGAATCTATAAATGTTAAAGTAGATGAAGCTTTTCACTTTGCATCTGAAAAATCTACCCTCGATATCTCTCTGGATGATGATACTCCTGTAAGTGCATCTTCTCATGATAATACTTCCAATATTAATGATGCATCTAATGGTCCTTCAAGTTTATCTGATGTGCAGGAATCATCTCTTGTACCTTCGAGTACTCCGTTTCAACAAACGCTACGAATCTCCAAGGATCATCCTGAATCAAACATCATTGGAGATCCACAAGAAGGAGTTAGAACTCGGAGGCAGTTGGTTTGTGGATTCGCTTGCTACGTATCTTTAATCGAACCAAAGAACATAGATGAAGCTCTTCAGGATGACTACTGGATTAAAGCAATGCAGGAAGAGCTCCATCAATTTGAGCGAAACAAAGTCTGGGAATTAACGAAGCCTCCAAAGCAACATAATGTGATAGGTACCAAATGGATTTTCAAGAACAAGAAAAATGAGGATGGTACTATCATCAGGAACAAGGCACGATTAGTTGCTCAAGGCTACTCTCAAGTAGAAGGTATAGACTTTGATGAAACATTCGCCCCTGTAGCTAGACTCGAGTCCATTCGTATACTATTTGCTATTGCTTGTCATTTTAAAATCAAATTATTTCAAATGGACGTTAAGAGCGCGTTTCTAAATGGGTTTTTAAATGAGGAAGTTTATGTGGCTCAACCGAAAGGTTTTGTAGACCATAAACAACCTAACCATGTTTTTCGTTTGAAAAAGGCTCTTTACGGTCTGAAACAAGCACCGCGAGCATGGTACGAAAGGCTGACAAAGCACCTTTTGGAGAAGGGCTATACTCGAGGGGGAGCTGACAGGACTCTCTTTGTGAAGCATTATCAAAATAACTTCATTGTTGCACAAATCTATGTCGATGACATTGTTTTTGGAGCAACAAAGGATAATGATGCTTCTAAATTCGCGGAGACCATGGAAAGCGAATTTGAGATGTCCATGATGGGCGAATTGACTTACTTCCTTGGATTGCAAATTAAACAAAATGATGAAGGTATTCACTTGAGTCAATCCAAGTATGCAATGGAGTTGGTTAAAAAGTATGACTTAGAAAATTCGAAGGATTTTCCGACTCCAATGGGAACTAGCCACAAGGGACTTGGAAGTGAATCACATAGTGAGAATGTAGACGAGAAACTGTATCGAAGTATGATTGGAAGTCTACTTTACCTCACGGCTAGTCGCCCGGATATATCCTTTAGTGTTGGGATTTGCGCGAGATATCAATCAGCACCAAAGGAGGTTCACCTGAAAGCGGTGAAAAGGATCATCCGGTACATCAAAGGATCAATTAATTTCGGAATTTGGTATCCTATGGGAACTAGTTTGGATATTGTTGGATACTCAGATGCCGATTGGGCAGGATCAGTGGATGATCGGAAAAGCACGAGTGGTGCATGCTTCTATCTTGGTCATTGCCTTGTTGCATGGCACAGTAAAAAGCAGAATTGCATAGCACTCTCGACTGCCGAAGCGGAATACATTTCAGCGGGTAGTTGTTCAACCCAACTCATTTGGATGAAAAGTGTGTTGAGCGACTTCCGGATTTCAGCATCTTCGGTAGCAATTCTTTGTGACAACACAAGTGCAATTAACATTTCTAAAAACCCTGTGTTGCACTCTAGAACAAAACATATTGAACTTAGATATCATTTTCTTAGAGAGCTAGTTGAATCAAATACTCTTCAACTTTCATATATTTCAACTGAGGATCAATTAGCTAACATTCTAACAAAACCTTTGGATCAAAAACGTTTTATTCATTTGCGAAAAGCAATTGGAATGCTTTCCTTGAAATAAACTTCTTTTTGAAACCTTTGCTTAGGATAGGTTTTGTTTGTTTTTGTTTTGTTCATTATCTATGTTTGTACATAGGACATTAATTGAGCATAGATCATAATTGACTTTAATTGCATCTTTTCGCACATTTAGAAATTTATTATGCTTTTGCCATCATAATATTTCACTGTTGCAATGATCATTTATGTTAATTAAATCATCTTCTGAGTGATCAAAGTCAATTTCTCTCTCAATGATCTCTTGGTATAGTCATTATCTTATTTGACTGCTTAGTCGAGTATGAAATCGAGATCAATTTTTGGTTGAATACTTTATATCTTAAATAATTGATAGCCAATTGAGGGGGAGTCAAAGAAATGTAAAATGCTCAAAAGATGTGGAAAGAGTTACATCCCATGAGGAGTGTGAAAACTACCACCACATGGAGGAAAGAGCTACCACCTCGGTCGTCCGAGTATTGTGTGCAGCTACCACATGTATACCAAGCATGGTTGTCCAATTTTTGATTAAGTAAAATGCATGTTGAAATACTTGACTCCGTCAAATTTCAAGGTTGGTATAAGGTGGGTTTTTAAAGAAAGATGCTCAAAGAGCCACTCTCTTCAACAGATTGTCTAGATAAATTATCTACTATATTTGAGATTTCAAACATCTATTGATCTTTGTATTTCATTTTCTTTACTGAATTGATGATTTGATAAAGGCATTACTCATAAGATCAAGTTAGATGTAATTGAAGGTGTTCAACTTTAAGGGATTTAATTCTTGTAAATTCTCGTTTCATTTTTGGATGTTATTGATAGATTTGGCATAATCTAATTCTTGTTGTATGAAATGATGATTTTTGTTTAAAGTTGATACACAAAAGTGCTTACAATCTTTTTCTGGTTTTTCTTGAATTTCTCTGAAATTTTTCTGAAGAAAAAGTTGGAGCCGATCCGGATCGGGCAAGGTGATCCGGATCCCGAACGCAGGCTTCTTCCTGCGGCTGGCCGATCCGGATCGAAATCTCGATCCGATCCGGATCACGGCTAGGGTTTTAATAAGAACAAGAGGGTTTTGATTTCTTTTACCTTAATCTTTTGTTCTCGAGTCTCTAGAGCCTCTCTCTCTAGAACTATTGCACCTTGGAGCTTTTCAAACTCAAGTTCTTCGAATTCAAGTAAGTTTTATTGATCAAAATCTCGGTTTTTCACCGTTTTTCTTTTTCCTCCTCAAACGTGATGAATTTCTTGGATCGATTTCGTTTGTGGATGGTTTTTGATCAAATTTCTTTTGAAATAAGAACGCTGGGCAGATTAGTTTTGACTATATGCTAGGTATTCCCAAGTTAAACGGATTTTTGGTCTTCGATTTCAAAGAATTCGATTTTAGGGCATATAATGAGGATTTTCGGAAATCATGCAATTGATCTATTTTTAAAAGTCCTTTTGCAAAACTAATTTGATTCTTAGTCTCTCTAACATGATTATGATTGTTTGGGTACAATTTTTCAAATCTTTGAAAATTAACAATTTATCATGTGTTCTTGAGTTGGTCTTCACAGGATACGTTTTTCACTTGCAATCAAGATGGTGATCACTTGGATCATCTTCCTACTTGCTGCCATGGTACATGTCAAGGATACTGCCAAGCCTAGGAAGGCTAAGAAAGCGAAGAAGACCAAGGATGATTCGGACACTGAATCAGAGACAGAGTCGATTGACTGGGATAACATCGAAATCGAGGGAACTGTCCCCATTATCTCCAAAGGGAAAGCAACTGCTGAAGCTTCAAAGCCTACTACTGCTAAAAAGGGCAAAGCCCCAATAGAAGAAACCTCTGGGAAGACAAGAAGAAAAGGTGTTGCTCGCAAAAGAAGGTGTGCTCAAGGAATCTCCATTGAGCAACCAGCTGCTAGCCAAGCACCTCCACAAGACTTTATCAGCTCGGCTAGGATTAAGGAAAATGAAGAGGGAAGTGGAATTCAAATTACTGAATCCCTCTCTAGAGCATACTCTGTACCTAGCAAATCCGCATGGACTGAAGACCAGCATGCATCATCTGCCTCTACAACTCGTCCAGCGACTTCCAAGAGAAACGCTCTAGCAGCTACTGTATTGGCCGCCATTCATCAGGACCAAAGAAGACTTTCTGCTGAGCAAGAGAAATTGGCATTAGGTCTCCGACAAATGGCCGCTGACCAAAAACAGATGAAAAAGAAATGTTCCAAATTATCGCGAATGCTGAAAGGAATCTTGAACAAGATAGACGATACTAGCTCAGACAGTTCTGATTTGGCTTGATCTTTTATGCTCTAACCCTTATCGTTTCTATTGTAGGTTTTTAAGTTTTAAGTTTTAATTTTAGTTCTCAGGATTTTCTTGATTGTGAACTTTTTAACTCTCCTTGTGTTTTGTAATTTTGGCTTTGTTTGTGACAAAAAGGGGGAGAGAGTTTAGAGAGAACTTGAACAATGATTGAACAATGATGATGTGAATGTGTGAACATCAAGGTAAACAATGATTGAACAATGATGATGTGAATGTGTGAACATCAAGGTAAGTATCACTTCAACTTTGACTTTGGTGAAAGGTAAGTATCACAACTTTGGTTTTTATCTTGTGATTTGTTGCATGTTCCTACTAACTATTCGACTAACTATTTGGA
Source organism: Tillandsia leiboldiana (assembly GCA_029204045.2). Lineage (NCBI taxonomy): Eukaryota > Viridiplantae > Streptophyta > Magnoliopsida > Poales > Bromeliaceae > Tillandsia > Tillandsia leiboldiana. Next base: position 6,931,690 of record CM055074.1, on the reverse strand, counting down.
CATGTATTATTACTAACAAGTTGTTTGATTACTAACAAAGCAAAGTTATGACATTTGGAATTTTATTGCTTAGAAGATATGTCAATGTTTGATTGTAATCTTATTACATATCTGAATTTCTCAATGTCATGGTGAGCATAAACTCTATCTCTGTTAGGTTCTGAATGCTAAATATTCTTGAGGTATCTAACGATCTCTTTTTGTCAAGAATGATCTCTTTGTGCAGGGAGTACAGATGTCTAAGTCTAGAGTCTGTTTTAGGAGTTTATCTCATGTTTTTAAATTTTTGGATCTCCATTGTAATTTTTGTTGTATGGTGATAGCAACAAAAATATCTTTTTGAATTTTCTTTAGTGGATCTGTGTTTTGTGAAAGGTTCAAGTCTTGAAGATTGAAGGTGAAGAAAGTTGGATCATTTAACTCAATCTCAAGAAAGAAGAATTCAAAAGGATCAGGTATGTTTAACTAAAGATTATTGGTGATCCGAATACTTCTTGTAGTGTAGAAACACCTGGAAGAGTTTTTAATTGCATAAAAATCAAAAACTGGTGTTCGGACATGTTCAGGATCCGGATCAGAGCCAGCAGTCCGGATCCCGAAGGTTGTTGTTTCATACATTACTTCAATCCGGATCGCAGCATCTCACGATCCGGATCCCGAACGTTGAGTTCTCAGAATTGTATGAACGATCCGGATCAGGCATTCCGATCCGGATCCCGAACGATTGTTTTTCTGGAAACCGTCTTTCTTGCTACTGCAATCCGGATCGCCCAAATCCGATCCGGATCGCCGTCCGTAAAAATTCCAGAAATGTTAGGTTTTTGATTCTTATCTCCTTCCAAATGTTTCTAACCTATAAATAGACCCTATGACTCTTTTTCTGGGGTTAATCCAAAAAGGAATAGAGCCGTCATATTCAAATATCATCTTATACGGCCCTAGATCCACATATAGAGAAGAAAGGAAATCATTAGAGAATACTCTATGTTTCTTCATCTATATTGTGTAAGAATTCAAATTTTTGTAAATAAATAAATAAATGAGATTAATAAAAGCCAAGTTGAATTTGAATCATAAGTGGCTCACATAGCGACAGTGCCCCTTTTCTGCAGTGTAAATTGCACAGTAATGGGTCAAAAATTTCGCCTTTCAATCCGAGCCTGATCTCGAAGATCCGAGATCACGAGTGCGACCGTCTCGTCGAACTGAGCGAAAACCATATTAAGCATGTTCAGATCCAACGGTCGGATCTCCCAGAAATCAGCGATCAAGCGGGCAGGACCCGCGACTTAAGTCGCAAGTACAATGAACAGTAACCCAAAATTTAAATCCCCGAAGTGCTAACTTTGGCCAATTCGTCATCTGGAATCCGATCCTAGCACTGCAAATAGTCGATTTGAACGGTTTCATCGTTCTGGACGCAATGGCGCTGACGGAATTTCCGTTTGACGACCCTAGAGTTTCGAAAAGCGTGATAACTGTATTTGGAACAGTACTTCGTGGACCGAGAAATTATCTGAGCACTTTCTCGAAAAACAAAAATCGCCACCTGATAGGATTCGTCGAGCCGGACGTCGTGGCGAAGTCCGGTTTTCGATCTGACGACCGGAACGCCTCGAAAAGCGTGAAATGCAATAAAAATATGGCTTTTTGCACAGTAATCCCTATAAAACATGCCTCGGAAAGCGCGCCACTGCATAGAGAGGGACCTAATAGTGATTGTAAGCGGACCAGGCTGGAAATAACAGAGTTGGAGGGACCATATTGCAATTAGTGCTTATATGTATATATATATATATACATGTAGCTTGAGCTAGGGCTTCCTAAACCCTAAGCCCCGTAGCCCCCCTCTCCCAGCCGCAACTCCAACAACCTGCCCCCTCCTGCCGCACTTCCCGGACCACCCCGCACCGGCCGCCGCCTCGCCATTGCCGGAAAAGAAAGATCAGGAATCATCTTGATCTCTCGGGTTGTGGGAGGGAGGTGCTGCGAAGGACCCTGGTCGACCCAGCCTCTGCCTGTGGAGTCCCTCGTGAAACCGCGTCCGAGCCCGAGTGGAGCCGGCCCCGGCCGCCGCCGTGCGCCGCCGCGGCAAGCTTCCTCATCCTTGATCTTTCCGGCGAAGGCCCAGCTGCGGCCGCCGTCTCGATCGCCGGCGGGAGCAACCCCGCCGGATTATCGTTCTCGTGACCGATCTCAAGTGCCACCACAATCCGACCGCCCGGCGCAAGATCAGCACCGTTGATCTTCCCTCTCTGGGCTACTGCAACACTTCCCCGAAGTCTCGTCGCGATCGGACGAAGATCGGGCCCGAACGGGGATGCCCTAGAAACCAGTCATCTTCAACCTTGGCCGACAGCCGCCGTTCGGCGCCGCCGCGGCCTCCTGGCACCGGCCAACCCTGCACCAAGCTTCGTGGTGGGGAATAGAACCTCCTGGACCAGGTAGCTCCCGCCCGGAACCGCCGCGCCGGAATCTGCCATTGTTGGCCATCGAAGCTCGACCAAGCTGTTCCGGCGCCGCCTCGCTGGCGCTCCTCAGCCGCCGGGAACCCCCAGGTAGGCTTATCTCTTCCTCCTGAGTTCCCCCGTGGCCTTGCATGTGGCTCTTAACGTCAGGTTTTTGACCTTGAAGGTTGCACCCGAGCTCGGTTCAGTCTTCATCTCCGGCCAGCTCCGGCGCTCCGGGACTCCAGCGACCATCCAGGTAAGGCCTATATACCATGATTATGCCTCCCATGATTTTATTTTGGGACAAAAGGCCCCCTGTAGCTGATCTTAATTCTTGCACCCGAGAACACCATCTCGGGTTTGTCTCCGGCCGCCGCCGCCTCCGGCCGCCGGGGCTCGACCCCACCTGAACCCGAGAGCTCCTGGGAACCCCATCTAACCCATGCTCACCTCCTCTACAAGTCAGAGCCCGAGTTGATCCAAGAACGAGCCGAAACAGTCGATAATATTAATGTTTAAACGCAATTTTTAATATCTTATGGACCAACTTGTAAATTAGACACCCGGGCTGCCCTTAGACAGGGTTTACGCACCACCTGGGCTTTTTGTTAGGGTTCCGATGGTCCTCGTTGACCGGGAATCGAATTTTGATCGATAAATTGACGATACTCTCCCGTTTAAGCTTTTCGTTGCTGTCGGATCGTCGGGAAGGATTTGCGTGAGTCTATTACTGACCAGATCTCATTATTCAGGGCCCAGTTGCTCAGCACCAGCCTCCCAGTAGCTGTGCGGGAGTTCGTGGATCTGCCTTCATCCAGGTGGGTTATCTTCGGTCCGGGCTAGCTTTTTGGCCCTCTGGTTGCTTTAGTCCAGTCGGACCCCTGTTTTTGACTTCCCCGCTGATTATATGACCTATCTTGACATATCTTGATGTCACTATTGACATTGACCTGATTAGACCTGTGATTGAGATTTCTTGTCACGATCAGCCGATTAACATATACATACTCCCTGATTATTCCTGACTGATCCTGATTGATGGAGATATAGATTTGCATGATTAGATGATACCTGTTGATTCCTGTCATTGAGATATTTCTTGATATACGTCGATATGCATGATTGATTGATCCTGATTGATAGACACTACTCGATATGCATGATTGACTGATCCTGATTGATTGAGATATAGATTTGCATGATTAGATGATACCTGTTGATTCCTGTCATTGAGATATTTCTTGATATACGTCGATATGCATGATTGATTGATCCTGATTGATAGACACTACTCGATATGCATGATTGATTGATCCTGATTGATAGACACTACTCGATATGCATGATTGATTGATCCTGATTGATAGACACTACTCGATATGCATGATTGATTGATCCTGATTGATAGACACTACTCGATATACATGATTGATTGATTCCGATGGATAGATATAGACAGATGATTCCCTGTTGGGATTTCGGCGTGTGCCGACTACTCGGTCACTAGACCGTGAGATTGATCATTGTGACTTGCCATGCACTGCTGTACTTCACGAACATTGCCGGGGTCGCTCCCCGTGGCTATTGTTCTTTACCGGTAAAGTGGTCTGGAGGAAGGACCCGTGAGCCCCAGATAGCACATATGGGTGCGGGGTTATGTCAGTGGGATAGGTGCAGAGAGTGGTATGAGCCTGAGGTCCCCGTGACCAATAATGGCATTGGTTGGGTGCTTGATATGCTTGTGATTGATGCATAGATCATATACTCCCATGTTCTAGCATGCTTTTCAGTGCCTATTCCTGTTCTGTTATATTGGATTGGTTCTGGTATTTTCCGTACTTGTATACGTACTGTCACTTGATTATGCTTCATGCCAGTTCATTTCATATGCCAGCTTATGATTGATTACTTGCCTAGTTAGCTTATCTATAGATTTTGATTATGGGTGGACGTTTATGTTTTCCAGCATGTATGATCTACAGTTTTATGATTGATTCCGGTATACTTACCTGCAGTTCTTATTCTGATTACTAGTAGACCTCTATGTTTTCCAGCTTTTCCTGTTGACTCTTACTATCCGCAGATTTTAGTACCCAGTAGGTACGATTAGCTGAAGCTCGGCTCGTCGTGCCCACTGGGATGCACTCCGGTGTATCTCACACCCTCGGGTGACTATTGTAGGTCCGTCGGGTGGTGAGATGTCGGGACGATCCAGTGAGCCGATTACGATAGAGCTGTCCCCATGATTCTAGACAGAGATGACTGAGATCCTTGATGATTTACGCAGACAGTTATTTTCCGCATTTATTCCAGTTCTATTTGTTTTAGACATTTAAAGTATTGAGGTGATTTCCGATTCTGAATTATTCCTGCTGACTAGATTAGTAGTTGTACTGAGATATCTATCGCTGATTACTAGCCTAGCCGTGCATATATAGGGGAGTCTCTGTTCGCGGAATAGAGAGTTTCCTATATGTGTGGCGGTCTGTTACGCCTGTTTTGCAAACTCTGATTTAATCAAAAAAAAAAAAAATTTCAGACCTGATTTTTAAAACTCGGGGCGTGACAGATTAGATGGTATCGGAGCAAAGGTACACGGTACCTAGGAAAGTTGATTAGGATATGGTTAGGATTGAACCCTAGGATGACTTGTGACGTGAGAGCGCGGGGTATTTGTCTAGCAGTTAGGAGCTCAGGTGTACGTTCGCACTTATGAGTTGTTTTCCTAACTGGTTATTGCAACCAAGTGCGGTGTTAACACGCATTCTGGGCTTAGTGGTCATGGTATGGGCAGTGTTAGTGTCACGCCCCGGGGGTTTGTTTTAGCGGAAACGATTCATAAAAGTCGAATATTTGATGTGTAAATTTTTTTTTGTTTAAAAGAGAACCCCTCTTCCCCGGCACGTGCCCAGACCCGCCACACATACATGATCACTCTGCAAACGGACAGAGTCTCCCCTGTACGTGCACGGCGTAGCGTTCGGTACATGTTCCAACATACACAACCAATCAATCACAACAGTTATTCACAAACAACCAGCATTCTAAACTAATACAAGAAAACATATGGCCGATCAATTTGGAAAGGATAAATCCACAGTTTTGAAAGAGCGCCTACCCGGCGCTTACGTTTTGAAAGCTAGTTTCGAAATCAGCATAAATCCACAAGGTTTGAAAACGGTGCCCACCCGACACCAAGTTTTGAAATCCTTTTCGCAATCCATAAATCCACAGGGTTTTGAAACCAGTGCCCACACGACACTTAGATTTTAAAACGGTTTTCGCAATCTTTTCTTTGACTTTTGCCTTTTTGATTTTCAAATGGCCAATAGAAATATAAGGAAAGTAACGCACAAGGGGCACTAAATGCAACCCGTACCGACATCCACGCCGACCCCACGAGGGTATCGCGAACCTCTCACATAACTACAATGCAATGAAAAGCGAGAATGAAAGAAGAAATACAGTCCGGGGTCCCCAGCGACCCAGCTGCTCCTGTCCCGTCCTCACCAACGCCTACCTCTCCCCCCGCCTGAACCCTGTCACGAAGTGGGATGTCAGTGACGTAAAAATAGTAGAGCAGGAGAATATAATAAAACAAACCGTGAAGACAACCGGAGCAACCACCCCCCTCAAGGAGGAAAGGCAACCTGTACACCTGTATCCTGTAATACCCGGACACGTCGGACACCTAAACCGACGGCCCATACCGTACCTGCAGAAACCCGACCACGTCGGACAACTAAACCGACGGGTCGCACCGCTCGCACCTCGGCGCCTCAACCCCACCACTAATAAGAGGCCCCACTACGTCACCTCGTGGGTATACACGGGTCAGAGACCACTTTTCCGGAAAAGCGCACCCTTTGCGGTGGCCAAACCGCGGGTGCGCGTGTGGCAACCTCGAGCCAAGTAACCGTAACCACCATCATGTCAGCATCATAATATAAATAACAAGAGTAATGCGGTAAAGTGCATAATCGAAAGCAAGGTAATAATACGCGCACTCGAAGGTGGCCCGCCGACATATAGTGATTAAAAAGAGAACAACCGTCGGTAACCGACGCAAAACACTATAGGGAACCCACTAACATGCATAAGCTATCGCCCATCACTATTTAACCCCAGTACACTTAGAATAAACTTCGTCCAATACGATAGAATTTAGAGGCTAGGACAAAGTAAATACAACCCACCTGTCACTTGTAGCGGTCAAGGTTCGACTTTCCTCGCGTCCCGACACGCTCGTCCGGGCTCACACACCTGCCGCAAGGGAAAATCAGCACTTAGATTTTAAAGAAGACGAGAACACGACCCTCCGTCTAACCCGGTTCGCGGCACCCCGCCCGCGCACGAGACCGCGCGCGTGCCCAGCCCCGTGCGGGTCACCCCCGCACCGTGCGGGTCACCCCCGCACGCAGGGCTGGGCGCAGGCCCGGCCCCGTGCGGGTCACCCCCGCACGTGCGGGTCACCCCCGCACGCAGGGCTGGGCGCAGGCCCGGCCCCGTGCGGGTCACCCCCGCACCGTGCGGGTCACCCCCGCACGTGCGGGTCACCCCCGCACGCGGGGCTGGGCGTGAGCCCGGCACCGTGCGGGTCACCCCCCGCACCGTGCGGGTCACCCCCGCACGTGCGGGTCACCCCCGCACGCGGGGCTGGGCGTGAGCCCGGCCCCGTGCGGGTCACCCCCGCACGCGGGGCTGGGCGTGAGCCCGGCCCCGTCCGGGTCACGGGAACGCCGGCCTGGGGGGGGGGGGGGGTGATCTTCGCACATGCGGCGGATTCCGAAGAATCCGTCGCCTGTGCCTTCCCCTTGCCGATCGGGACGATCAAGAAACCAAAGAAACTAAAAGAAAACCTCCGTCTCACCTCGGTTTCGACGACGATGATTGGGAGGGGAGGGATCGTCTCACGCTCGCTTGCCAAGTTCCGTGGGGAGGGGGATCGTCCTTTCCTTCTCCTTGGTTCCGTACCGTCTCGCAGGAAGGCAGGGGTTCTTCTCCCTCGCGCTCCGATGGGGAACTTGCGTTGTGCGGGACGAGAAGAGTGGGAAAAAAAACCTAAGTCTTCTCACACAAAATTGAATCAGTCGGTCTAAGCGGGGCGGGGGAAAATAAAGGGGAACCTAAATCCCCAAATAAAAGAAATCGAGTCCGGGCCTGATTTACCTCGAAAAGCGTGCTAAACGCCTGAACCGCTAAGCGAACTTCCGGAATTTATTCCGGGAGATTCCGGAGTCAGAATCCAAAACCGATCGCGCCGCCGGTCTCCGTTTCGCGAGCTTTATTATCCAAAAATACCCGCGAGCCCCGACGGCCTGCCCAGAACGAAGGAAAAAGAATCACACCCCGGACCCCTTAGTCGGAAAAGGTTTCAATAAAAACGAAGAAAGGACCAAAAAGGGAAATAAACTCGCGGTTATTACACCACTCACCTCTAAAAACGAGTTTCGTCCTCGAAACTTAAACCCGGGTGGTGGTGAAAAGGTCGGGGTAGTACTCCCTCATTCTAGATTCCAGCTCCCAAGTTGCTTCTCGCTCCTCATGGTTGCTCCAGTGTACCTTCACGTAGGGGATAGCTCGGTTCCGCAACGATTTGGTCTCCCTTGCCAGGATCCTCACAGGGGTTTCTTCGAAGCTTAGGTCCTCCTTCAGTTCGAGTGTAGAAGCATCCAGGACGTGTGAGGGGTCGGAGAGGTACTTCCGGAGCATCGAGACGTGGAAGACGTCGTGGACTCGGTCGAGGTTTGGTGGTAGGGCAAGGCGGTAAGCAACCGGGCCGATTCGCTCCAAGATCTCGAACGGCCCCACAAACCGTGGGCTCAGCTTGCCCCTCAGCCCGAACCGCTTAACTCCTCTGGACGGCGAGACCCGCAAGAAAACGTGCTCTCCTACTTGGAATTCTAAGTCGCGGCGCCTTTGGTCCGCGTAGCTCTTCTGGCGACTCTGGGCGGTCAGCAGGCGCTGTCTGATGAGGCGAACCTTCTCTTCCGTTTCCTCCACTAAATCGGGCCCTAAGAATTTCCGTTCTCCCATATCGTCCCAACAAATCGGGGATCGGCAGCGTCTTCCATATAAGGCCTCGTAGGGCGCCATCTGGATGCTGGCCTGGTAGCTGTTGTTGTAGGCGAATTCCACGAGAGGTAGGTAGCGTGACCACCCGATCCCCCAATCTAGTACACAGGCGCGAAGCAGGTCTTCGAGGGTTTGTATCACACGCTCCGACTGTCCGTCCGTCTGAGGGTGGAAGGCTGTGCTGAACTGTAGTTTGGTTCCCATGGCCCGCTGAAGGCTCTGCCAAAAATTCGAGACAAAGCGCGTGTCTCTGTCCGAGGTGATCGATGCCGGCACTCCATGTAATCTCACGATCTCGCTGATATATGCTTGGGCTAACCGTTCTCGGGTCCAGGTCGTATAAATTGGCAGAAAGTGTGCTGACTTGGTTAACCGGTCGACTACGACCCAAATTGCGTCGTGGCCCTGTGGTGAACGTGGGAAGCCCGTGACAAAGTCCATGGTGATTTGATCCCACTTCCACTCTGGCACCGGTAGGGGCTGTAGCTTCCCTGCTGGCCGCTGATGCTCGACCTTTATCCGTTGGCACACTAGGCAATGAGCCACGTGTCGAGTGACGTCCCCCTTCATGTTGGGCCACTAGTAGATCTGTTTGAGGTCCCTGTACATCTTCGTGCCCCCTGGATGTGCCGCATAAGGGGCCCGGTGTGCCTCTGTCAAAATTTCCTCCTTCAACTCCGGCGAATCCGGCACGCAGATCCGTCTGCGGAACCGTAGGGTGCCATCGTCTTCCACTGCAAAGTCGCTCTCTTGGTTCAGGGGGATCTTGTCTCGTACGCGCTGTAAGTGTGGGTCGGTCTGTTGTCCCTCCCGGATCTTCTCTAGTAGCGTCGGCTTGACCACCAAGGTTAGGAGTTGCCTAACCGTGCCTGTCGGCACCACTTCCAACTGCATTCGTGCGAACTCCGCTATCAAGTGATTTTGCTCCGTTATCGCGCTCCTTGACGCCCCGTCTTGGCGCCCTTTCCTGCTCAAGGCGTCCGCCACCACGTTTGCCTTTCCGGGATGGTATTGAATCGTCAAGTCGTAGTCCTTCAACAACTCCAGCCACCGTCTCTGCCGCATGTTTAATTCTTTTTTGGGTAAAGATATACTTAAGACTTTGATGATCCGAGAAGACGTTACAGTGGACTCCAAAGAGGTAGTGCCTCCACAGTTTTAAAACGAAGACTACTGCGGCCAGCTCCAAGTCGTGTATCGGGTAGTTCTTCTCGTAGTCCTTCAGTTGCCTGGACGCGTAGGCAATCACTTTCCCCTGTTGCATCAGAACACCACCCAGACCGATCCTCGATGCGTCGCAGTACACTTCGTAATCTTCCCCGGGTGTCGGCAGCACAAGTATTGGTGCCCTGGTTAACCTCCTTTTGAGTTCCTCAAAACTCTCCTGGCATTTGGCCGTCCATATGAACTTCTCCCCTTTTCTGGTCAACCGATTCAAAGGGGTAGCAATCTTCGCGAAACCCTCTACGAAACGCCTGTAATATCCTGCCAGTCCTAGGAAACTGCGGACCTCTGTCACCGTCGTCGGCGGCTGCCAGTCGACCACGGACTCCACCTTCTTCGGATCCACGGCAATTCCCTGTGCCGAGATCACATGTCCTAGGAAGCCGACTTCGCGTAGCCAGAACTCACACTTCTTGAGTTTAGCGAACAGCTCCTGTTCTCTGAGAGTTTGGAGGATTGTTTGCAAATGGTCCTCGTGTTCCTTGTCGGTAGTGGGATAGATCAGGATGTCGTCGATGAAAACCACCACGAACCGATCCAGGAAGGGTCTGAAGGTCCGGTTCATCATGTCCATGAAGACTGCGGGGGCGTTCGTGAGTCCGAAAGGCATAACCGTGAACTCGTAGTGGCCATACCGGGTCCGGAAAGCAGTCTTCGGAATGTCCTTGTCCCGAACCCGGAGTTGGTGGTAGCCTGATTGCAAATCGATCTTGGAGAAGACCGTCGCCCCTCTCAGCTGGTCGAAGAGGTCATCTATTCTGGGCAGGGGGTACTTATTTTTCACTGTGACTTTGTTTATTCCTCTGTAATCAATGCAGAGACGCAGGCTTCCGTCTTTCTTCCGCACGAAGAGTACCGGTGCGCCCCAGGGTGACACACTCGGTCTTATGAACCCTTTATCCAAGAGGTCTTCCAGTTGTGCTTTAAGCTCCTTTAGTTCTGCGAAGGCCATTCGGTAAGGTGCCTTCGAGATAGGCTGCGTGCCCGGTAGTAGTTCGATGGGGAACCCCACCTCCCGTTCAGGGGGCATCCCAGGCAGTTCCGTGGGAAAGACGTCGGGGAAGTCCCTCACCACTGGAATATCGGCGAGCGTCGTCGGGGGTCGGGTAGCCAAATCCACCGATGCCAAGTAGGCCACGCAACCACCCTCCACCAGTCTTCTGGCCCGTGCCGCTGAGTTGATCGCCGGGAAGGAGATGCTCTTGCCCATCATGTACACATGCTCAGGGAAACCCGGTTCGTGTAAACGCAGCTGTCGCTTGTCGCAATCGATGAGTGCCTGGTACCTCGTGAGCCAGTTCATGCCCAGCACCACGTCGTACTCCTTCAGGGGGATTACCACTAAATCCCAAGGGCATGCTAGTCGCCCTAGCTTAATCGGGCAGGCGGTCACAACGCTGACCGCCTCCAAGGTCCCTCCCGCCGTTTGCACCGTCAAGGGGTTTTGGAGGGGTGTCTCCTCGAGACCAAACAAAAACACGAAGTCACGGGAAATGAAAGAGTGTGTTGCTCCGGTGTCGAAAAGAGTTCTAGCACGGGAATTTGAAACGGAAGTAGTACCTGCAAGTGCTTCCTCCGGCGGATCTGTCTCTTGGTGGGTCATTGAGAAGACTCTCCCGCCTGGTTGTGGCTGCCTGTCCTCCTCGCGCCGTGGTGCAGGGGGCCTAGACGTCGACGCCATAGGGGCTTTCCCCCGCCCTGAGAGCTGTGGCGTGGGCGTAGAAGCTGCAGAGGACGCAGACCCCCCGCCTAAGGGGCAGTTGCGGCGGAAGTGCCCTCGTTTGCCGCATCTGAAGCAGTGGTCGCCTTTTTGGGGGCACTCTCCCGGAATGTGCCCTCCCCCGCATACGACACAAGGCCTATTCCCCGGCCTCGGTCCTCCTGCTGGCGCGCTCCGGGACCCCGCCTGAGGTCTCCACCGTTTGGGGGCCCCGCCCCCGCCCCAAGAGCCTCCTCCCGAGTTCTGCTGTTGCCGCTTCCGGTCCTCCAGCCGCGTCGAGTTCTCCCTTCTGGCGCGGGTGACCGCAAAACCCCGCTCCACCGTAGTGGCTCTGTCGACCACTTTCTGGAAGGTGTGCAGTTCGGCTGCTTGCACCACCTCGAAGATATTGCTCCGCAAGCCATCCACAAAAAGTTGCGCCTTGTGTGCCTCGTCCCTTATGACGAACGGGACGCAGTTTGCTAGCCGGACGAACTCCCGCTGATACTCCATGACCGTCCGGTTCCCCTGTTGGATGTGGTTCAGGTCATCCTCCAACTTTTTCTTGACACTGTTGGTGAAGAAGGCCCCGAACAGTTCCTGTTTGAAGGTTGTCCAGGACGGAAGTGCGGTACCCTTAGCAGGATCGGGGCGTACCGTCTTCCACCACAAGCGGGCGTTCCCCTCCAAGCAGTGGACCGCTAGGGGAACCCGCTCGTCATCCTCCATGAGCAGGTCTTCGAAAAGTTTCTCCATCGACCCCACCCATTTCTCGACGACCCACGGATCAGTCGTGTCCCCTTCGAACGTGGGTGGGTCGTATTTCTTGAAGTCTTTCAGGTTGGCCCGCACCCGATCCCGCTCGGTCATCACACCCGTCCCCTCCCTCGCGGCGGTGGCAGCCACGGTCGGGGCAGGTGTGACTATAGTCTCCTCCAGAGTAACCCTGCTGGTCGTCCCCGGCGCCGGTCCCGTAGTCGTCACCGGTGGTGGCGCTGTCGGTGGTGCCGCGGCCGACGCTGTCGACCCCTGTGGGGGAACCGGGGCGGCCGTCACCGTCGCGGCCTGTTGCTGTTGCGTCAACTGACGCACGTGCTCAGTAAGGTTGGCCAGATTCCCCGCCATCTCCTGCAATTGCTGCCGCAGGAGTTGGTTCTCCGCGGCCGTCGACGCCGTCGCGTCTGCTTCTGCGTCCCCGGCCGATGATCTAGTACGGGCCATGTCTGTCATACCTCACAAGAGAAAACTTTAGACTACCCTACTAACAACAACCATAAAGTGAGAGAAAGGACTCAACATTTTCCCCCCCTCGGTCACTCACGTTCTACAGTCCTATGCCCTACCCATTTCATTCATATGTAGGCAAGTGAAGGGTGTCCACGGATGTCGGCACTAACTGTTGTGATTGAGAGAATTCTCTGATACCATTTAATCTGTCACGCCCCGGGGGTTTGTTTTAGCGGAAACGATTCATAAAAGTCGAATATTTGATGTGTAAATTTTTTTTTGTTTAAAAGAGAACCCCTCTTCCCCGGCACGTGCCCAGACCCGCCACACATACATGATCACTCTGCAAACGGACAGAGTCTCCCCTGTACGTGCACGGCGTAGCGTTCGGTACATGTTCCAACATACACAACCAATCAATCACAACAGTTATTCACAAACAACCAGCATTCTAAACTAATACAAGAAAACATATGGCCGATCAATTTGGAAAGGATAAATCCACAGTTTTGAAAGAGCGCCTACCCGGCGCTTACGTTTTGAAAGCTAGTTTCGAAATCAGCATAAATCCACAAGGTTTGAAAACGGTGCCCACCCGACACCAAGTTTTGAAATCCCTTTCGCAATCCATAAATCCACAGGGTTTTGAAACCAGTGCCCACACGACACTTAGATTTTAAAAACGGTTTTCGCAATCTTTTCTTTGACTTTTGCCTTTTTGATTTTCAAATGGCCAATAGAAATATAAGGAAAGTAACGCACAAGGGGCACTAAATGCAACCCGTACCGACATCCACGCCGACCCCACGAGGGTATCGCGAACCTCTCACATAACTACAATGCAATGAAAAGCGAGAATGAAAGAAGAAATACAGTCCGGGGTCCCCAGCGACCCAGCTGCTCCTGTCCCGTCCTCACCAACGCCTACCTCTCCCCCCGCCTGAACCCTGTCACGAAGTGGGATGTCAGTGACGTAAAAATAGTAGAGCAGGAGAATATAATAAAACAAACCGTGAAGACAACCGGAGCAACCACCCCCCTCAAGGAGGAAAGGCAACCTGTACACCTGTATCCTGTAATACCCGGACACGTCGGACAGCTAAACCGACGGCCCATACCGTACCTGCAGAAACCCGACCACGTCGGACAACTAAACCGACGGGTCGCACCGCTCGCACCTCGGCGCCTCAACCCCACCACTAATAAGGGGCCCCACTACGTCACCTCGTGGGTATACACGGGTCAGAGACCACTTTTCCGGAAAAGCACACCCTTTGCGGTGGCCAAACCGCGGGTGCGCGTGTGGCAACCTCGAGCCAAGTAACCGTAACCACCATCATGTCAGCATCATAATATAAATAACAAGAGTAATGCGGTAAAGTGCATAATCGAAAGCAAGGTAATAATACGCGCACTCGAAGGTGGCCCGCCGACATATAGTGATTAAAAAGAGAACAACCGTCGGTAACCGACGCTAAACACTATAGGGAACCCACTAACATGCATAAGCTATTGCCCATCACTATTTAACCCCAGTACACTTAGAATAAACTCCGTCCAATACGATAGAATTTAGAGGCTAGGACAAAGTAAATACAACCCACCTGTCACTTGTAGCGGTCAAGGTTCGACTTTCCTCGCGTCCCGACACGCTCGTCCGGGCTCACACACCTGCCGCAAGGGAAAATCAGCACTTAGATTTTAAAGAAGACGAGAACATGACCCTCTGTCTAACCCGGTTCGCGGCACCCCGCCCGCGCACGAGACCGCGCGCGTGCCCAGCCCCGTGCGGGTCACCCCCGCACCGTGCGGGTCACCCCCGCACGCAGGGCTGGGCGCAGGCCCGGCCCCGTGCGGGTCACCCCCTCACGTGCGGGTCACCCCCGCACGCAGGGCTGGGCGCAGGCCCGGCCCCGTGCGGGTCACCCCCGCACCGTGCGGGTCACCCCCGCACGTGCGGGTCACCCCCGCACGCGGGGCTGGGCGTGAGCCCGGCCCCGTGCGGGTCACCCCCGCACCGTGCGGGTCACCCCCGCACGTGCGGGTCACCCCCGCACGCGGGGCTGGGCGTGAGCCCGGCCCCGTGCGGGTGACGGGAACGCCGGCCTGGGGGGGGGGGTGATCTTCGCACATGCGGCGGATTCCGGAGAATCCGTCGCCTGTGCCTTCCCCTTGCCGATCGGGACGATCAAGAAACCAAAGAAACTAAAAGAAAACCTCCGTCTCACCTCGGTTTCGACGACGATGATTGGGAGGGGAGGGATCGTCTCACGCTCGCTTGCCAAGTTCCGTGGGGAGGGGGATCGTCCTTTCCTTCTCCTTGGTTCCGTACCGTCTCGCAGGAAGGCGGGGGTTCTTCTCCCTCGCGCTCCGATGGGGAACTTGCGTTGTGCGGGACGAGAAGAGTGGGAAAAAAAACCTAAGTCTTCTCACACAAAATTGAATCAGTCGGTCTAAGCGGGGCGGGGGAAAATAAAGGGGAACCTAAATCCCCAAATAAAAGAAATCGAGTCCGGGCCTGATTTACCTCGAAAAGCATGCTAAACGCCTGAACCGCTAAGCGAACTTCCGGAATTTATTCCGGGAGATTCCGGAGTCGGAATCCAAAACCGATCGCGCCGTCGGTCTCCGTTTCGCGAGCTTTATTATCCAAAAATACCCGCGAGCCCCGACGGTCTGCCCAGAACGAAGGAAAAAGAATCACACCCCGGACCCCTTAGTCGGAAAAGGTTTCAATAAAAACGAAGAAAGGACCAAAAAGGGAAATAAACTCGCGGTTATTACAGTTAGCTGCGGTTGTA
The DNA here is from genome assembly GCA_029204045.2 of Tillandsia leiboldiana. Lineage (NCBI taxonomy): Eukaryota > Viridiplantae > Streptophyta > Magnoliopsida > Poales > Bromeliaceae > Tillandsia > Tillandsia leiboldiana. Next base: position 6,916,214 of record CM055074.1, on the reverse strand, counting down.
ATACGAGCCATGGATTTGATATATCAGTGGAGCCTGAGGGCTCGGATTTTTGACAGCTGTTAGAGGATCAGTTCACCGCATTTTTGCTGGGATAGCCCAGCAGATGGCTCAACATCAGATAGTTGCTATTGTTGCACTGGCCCCACCACTAGTCCAGGCGCTTAGAGAAGTCATTGATCCTCCAATTGTCCCCGCGTCACATGTTATGGTGACTCTTGTTGTAGTCGTGGTTATCAAAACTATGTTGTGGCTGCTAATACTAGAGATTCCCTGATTATAGCTATAGGGATGCCTATGTGGTTAGCAATTTTGTTGCTTTGGACGGAAGGATTCTAACGACACTCAGCAAATATTAGACCTTATTGAATTGTGTCCCAACCCTGATCAGTGTAAAATATTTTGGGATTCACGATTACTTTGATAGAGATGATGATAGCTTGAGGAATTTGACTTTCATCCTAAAAGAATCCGATTTGTAGTTGATTCGCAAATTGTGGGTGAATTGGTTTGGAATCATGATCGTTCCTAACGATATTTGAGCTACGATTGGCGTCGCTAGTGCTGTGTTAGCAAGTGGTGATACGTTTAAGGTAATGGAGAACAATGGAATATGGTTCTAGATTCCTGTGAGTAGCCAGAGTTGCACTCATGACCATGAGATGGTAGAGATAGTGGATATAGGTTTATAGTATCGGCATAGAGATTTGTGTCGTGAGGTATGAGTTATACCTTTTGTTGACTCCGGTGGGAGTCGTGTCCCCAACTTGATGTTGGCGACAGATCTATGGTATTTCACTTTTCTTTTGATAAGCACGTTGGCTGCAGACAACGTACTGTCGAAAGAGCTGAGGAAATACCCCACCCTGAAAAGGGGAATATCATGATTGGGTCTATTTGTCTGCTTACTTAAGTTTTAGTCTTCAGGGTTACCCTCTGGGCAACGACGTTATGGTTTCAGTAATGATACCACTGGGACAGACTGAAGAATTACTAGCTGCACGCCGATGGCTCTATCCAAATCGGGAGCCGCTGGTGTGTTCCAGATAACGGCAAATTAAGGACATCCTTACTGAGACACCACTGAAAAACTTGGCTCGAGAGGAAAAGAAGCTGAGAAGTTGACCGATCCCCTATGTCAAGGTACAATGGGAGAACCTTGAAGAGCGCGAAGCCACGTGGGAACGTGAATCAGCCATGTTGGGGCGTTTTCCCAGTTATTTGATTCTTAGTTGTATTAAGTTTCAGGGACGAAACTTCCTTTTTGGTGGGAGAGATGTAAGAATTCGAATTTTTGTAAATAAATAAATAAATGAGATTAATAAAAGCCAAGTTGAATTTGAATCATAAGTGGCTCACATAGCGACAGTGCCCCTTTTCTGCAGTGTAAATTGCACAGTAATGGGTCAAAAATTTTGCCTTTCAATCCGAGCCTGATCTCGAAGATCCGAGACCACGAGTGCGACCGTCTCGTCGAACTGAGCGAAAACCATATTAAGCATGTTCAGATCCAACGGTCGGATCTCCCAGAAATCAGCGATCAAGCGGGCGGGACCCGCGACTTAAGTCGCAAGTACAATGAACAGTAACCCAAAATTTAAATCCCCGAAGTGCTAACTTTGGCCAATTCGTCATCTGGAATCCGATCCTAGCACTGCAAATAGTCGATTTGAACGGTTTCATCGTTCTGGACGCAATGGCGCTGACGGAATTTCCGTTTGACGACCCTAGAGTTTCGAAAAGCGTGATAACTGTATTTGGAACAGTACTTCGTGGACCGAGAAATTATCTGAGCACTTTCTCGAAAAACAAAAATCGCCACCTGATAGGATTCGTCGAGCCGGACGTCGTGGCGAAGTCCGGTTTTCGATCTGACGACCGGAACGCCTCGAAAAGCGTGAAATGCAGTAAAAATACGGCTTTTTGCACAGTAATCCCTATAAAACATGCCTCGGAAAGCGCGCCACTGCATAGAGAGGGACCTAATAGTGATTGTAAGCTGCTGAGAGGACCAGGCTGGAAATAACAGAGTTGGAGGGACCATATTGCAATTAGTGCTTATATGTATATATATATATATATACATGTAGCTTGAGCTAGGGCTTCCTAAACCCTAAGCCCCGTAGCCCCCCTCTCCCAGCCGCAACTCCAACAACCTGCCCCCTCCTGCCGCACTTCCCGGACCACCCCGCACCGGCCGCCGCCTCGCCATTGCCGGAAAAGAAAGATCAGGAATCATCTTGATCTCTCGGGTTTTGGGAGGGAGGTGCTGCGAAGGACCCTGGTCGACCCAGCCTCTGCCTGTGGAGTCCCTCGTGAAGCCGCGTCCGAGCCCGAGTGGAGTCGGCCCCGGCCGCCGCCGTGCGCCGCCGCGGCAAGCTTCCTCATCCTTGATCTTTCCGGCGAAGGCCCAGCTGCGGCCGCCGTCTCGATCGCTGGCGGGAGTGTAACGACCCGACCCACTAGCAATAATAACTCGTTGGGCCCAAATCACAGCCCAAAATGCTTAAGCCCAGTTATTATTACTAGTGTCCATGTCTCATATAAACCCAATCACAATTCCATTCACATCCGATGTGGGACTATTGGGGGCATCACAGACTCCCCCCAGTTTAGGCCTGACGTCCTCGTCAGCCCAAACACACACAGCAGCAGCCCAAGATCACTAGGCGATGTGAGACTCGTCTCGCTAGTCCTGTCATCTAGACCCAGACTCAGCCGAGACTCGCCGCACACTTCCGGCTGGTTATTGGCTCCGATACCAAATGTAACCACCCGACCCACTAGCAATAATAACTCGTTGGGCCCAAATCACAGCCCAAAATGCCTAAGCCCAGTTATTATTACTAGTGTCCATGTCTCATATAAACCCAATCACAATTCCATCCACATCCGATGTGGGACTATTGGGGGCATCACAGACTCACGCCCCGAGTTTCAAAACAGCGGTAGAATTTTTTTTTTTTTTTTTTTATCATCAGAGTACATATTGAAACTCGTGACGTAGACAGACCGCCACATGCACAGGAAACCCTCTGTCCACTGGGATAGAGTCTTCCCTGTACATGCTCGGCTATACAAATACAATACTGAATCAGAGGCGACGTAGACAACAACTGAAAACAACTAGTACACGTCCAACATACAACACATAATCCACAACTCCGAAATATAATACAGACTAAGCACTGAATATGAAATACTGGAAATCTGTAGTCGATAACAGGGTCAACTCTACCGTGATAGCTCACTGGATCGTCCCAATCTCTCAACACCCGACTGACCTGAAGAATAGTCACCCAGGGGGTGTGAGATACACTCTACATGTATCCCAGTGGGCACGACGGGCCGAGAGATAGCAAGTCGTACCTACTGGATACTGTAATAAGCGGATAGCAAAATAGGCTATAATCACAAGGCTGAATAACTGTATACTGTACTGATATAATCATGCTGAGTAATAAGCAAAAGGAGCTGAATAACTGTATGCTGTACTGTACTAAGCATGCTATGTAATAAGCAATAGGGAAAGTAGGGTACCATGATCATGTGCTAAGCAAAGCTAGTATCACATATAAAGCTGAGTAAGCTATAACTGGCAATCATGTAAACCTGGTCAATCTCAATAATACTGATCATGCTATAGAACAGAGCAAGGATGATAACATAATATCAAAGTTGTAAACAAAGAGTACGAACAGTCATGTGCCAGTCATGCCAATAAATGCTGGAGTAATCAATGCAAATCATGCATCAATGATAGAAATCAAGTACCCAATCCATGCCACTGTTGGTCACTAGTGCCTCAGGCTAATGCCACCACTGGACACCAGGACCTCAGGCTAAGCTGCCATAGAACAGGACCTCAGGCAATTGCCACTGTTGGTCACTAAACATGCTATCATAACCCCAACGGGCTCACGGGTCTATGTGACGACCACTTTACCGGTAAAGAACGCATTGTGGGGGATCAGACCCACTGCGATCGTGAATGAAAAGCTGGTGCTCTGGCAATCATAATGCTGATGCTCAAACTCGCGGTCCAATGACCGAACCATCGGCTACAAGCCGGGAAAATCCCACTCAGGATGCTGAAAGCTGTAATCTCAACTGATGCAGTATAACTGAAACTGTATAACAGAAGCTATATACTAGAAACTGTATACCGAAACGAAACTCCTATTCTAACATGCAGTATAGAACAGGAATGCTGAATAAACTGAACTGATGACCAATCATGCATGACATATGTCCAGATACATATCTACTGATACCGAAAGCAAAATGCATAAGAAAAGCTCACATGTGGAATCAAGGCTATATAGATATAAGGATTAAGTGTTGGAATGCAAGTAAATAGTAAGAAGCAAGTAAAAACTCAATAGCAACCATAATGCTGAATCTCAATCCATGGTCGGTAGACCGGACAGTCGGCGAGAAGCCGAGGGAATCCCCACTGGGATATCGATACTGACGTAAATCATGCCAAGTACTGAAACTAGTACTCCTATTCTAAACATGCAGTGAAGAATAGAGTATAAGACATATGTCCAGATATATCAATCAATGCTGGAAATAATAAGCATAACGAAAGGCTCATCTGTGGGATCAAGGATATCAACAGAACAGGGGTCCGTCCTACCACGGTACCCGTAGGGCCGAAATGATAAAGCCCGGACCGAAGATAAACCCACCTCAACACCAGCGATTCTGAAATCCACTGGAAGGCTTACTGGCTAGTGGCTGACTGCTGGTACCTGAATAATAGATACAAGTCAATAATAGACTCTCTTTCATATCCATCCCACTAACTCACTGTGTGTACAAGCCATACGGAAAACTTCGCTGAAGTCCCGGGATTTTGCCGGAATTTTTCGGAAATCCGATTTCTGCTCAACAAAAGCCATTGGATCTCCAACGAAGGGTTTAGAGATCATAGGCGTACAGCCCAAAACAGCCCATGAGGCTACAATTGCAATTAGACCCCTAGGGTTTCCCAAAATTGCATAAAAACCCTCCAAAAACTCATGTTTTTGCAATTACTTCACAACCACACATCTCCAAACTGAACCGAGGGCACCTGTAGGTGGGCCTCGATGTACTGAATGCCGTGCTCACCATTTGGGAGCAGCACGGAACCCGAGAACATAAATGGGTCCATAAATACTATGCTTGAAGGTTCTAACTTGCAAATCATGCACCCAAACTCAACCAAAACCAAATATGGGGTGAGCACCATGCTCAGGGGGTCGAGAGGGTCCAAGGGCTCACCATTGGGCAGACCCAAGGCTGCGGTAACAGTAACCAAACAAGGTTGGCCATTTTTATGCATATATAAGGTTCAAGTAGCAAAATCCACCAATCCCATCAGTCACATTTTGAACAGAAGTGAGCATCAAGCTCAGAGCACCACAGGGACTCAAGGGCTTGCCCTATTTGCAACCCAGAACTGCTGGATCAAGCAGATCCAAAACCTTTGCTTACTAACATTACAACAATGCTCTATACACAAATCCACACAGATCTGCTTTGATCTGAAGTGAGCATCAAGCTCAGGGGACATAATGGAGTAACTTTCATATTATACTCGAAGTCCAATTCCATAAAAAACCTCATTGAGGCATTATCACAAACACCTAGTGTGCACCATTACACAAAACACAAGAAAGCCATGCCCGAGCTCTTTCTCTGCAAATACAACACCTGGGACCTTCTAACTTGGAAGGAAATACTCCTTAGAGTTGCAGAAGCATCCCCAACAAGTCTGGGCCATCCTTGCACCCCAGGTTGGCCGGAAACCAAGGTTGAAGATGAAGCTCGGGCACCATTAATGGTGATTTTCCATCACTGGTTCCTGGGCCTCTCCCAACAGCACCAAAAGGTGCTACTCATTCCCATAAAGCTTCCTGGACTAGTGCCCGACGACGAGGTCACGGCGGCGACGGCGGCGGGCAAGCTCGGTTTGGAGCTTCCCACCATTAATGGTGGATTTTTGTTCGGGCAACATGGGACCCAGGCATATGCATGGTTAGTTTCCCCTTGGTCCCAGAAAACTTCCCGATCAAGTCACACCCGCCGAAGACGGCCGGAGAACCGGCCACAGCAACATGAACCCGTTTCGGGTCATCCATGGCCGCGCTTTGTCCAGGCTGCATGGAAGCCATGCAAAGGCATGGATGCAACCCTCTCACCCCCAGGGAGCTCCTCGACCACTTGTCCGGAGGTGGGGAGGCCCGCCGGCGCCGGAGCACATAGCTCGGCCGAATGTGGAAAAACCCGAAAACTAGGGTTTTGAACTGCGGCGTAGTTACTCAACCAAAATCCCACAAACTTTGTAGAGATGACCTATAGGTCCTACAGTCCAAACCCATCATTTTAGTTTTGTTTTTGGACCACGGGTTGCGAAGCTTGGCCGCGGCGGAGCTAACTTAGGGTTCCGGCAAGGTATTTCCCCCGCCGGCAACCCAACTTGCATGGGGGCTCGGGGCTAGGAAGAGAGAATCTTTATGATCTACAGAAGCTACTGCTAATGGTCCTTGGTCCAGAGAACCTTTGGTTAAAGTGGACTCACCTCGCCGGAGTTGGAGAAGAATGGATGCACCTCCCCGCGTTGCGCGGCCACGGAAGTGAGCAGGACCACCTGGGCTCGGCTTCTGGAGGTATCAGAGATCCTCTGGATGCTCTGGAAGTAGTCCCAACCAACTTGGTGAAGTCCCACTCCACCACACCCCGAGATCAATTGATTTCTTGAATTATCTTGCTTTTCCGGCGATCCTCGGAGGCGGCTGATGGTGCGCCTCACCGGGAAAATGCAGAGGAAGAAGGAGAAACCTTTGATGGAGGTTAGGTGCAAGAAATCTCTGGTTTGCTTGTTCTTTTCCACATCAACTCGGTTGCCAAGAACCTTGCAACATCATCCTCTCCACCCTGCTATATCCCACGAAGAACGGTTCCTGGGCAAGGGAGTTCGTGGCAGAGGGGAAGTGGGGTCGTGGACAAGCAGTTCTAACTGCCCCCAACACACAATACTAGAGCATAATAACATTTAGTGTATTTTGTCCACTTTCTTTGCAACTTAGTCCTTCTACTCTTCATTATACTCACTAAGATCCTCACTGTAGATGATAAATGCACCCAGCACCCCAACTTATAAGCCATAATAAATTTGACCCATAAAATATTAAGATTTTTGCAAAAATACCCGCTTTTTCGGCGTATTTCACGCATTTCGAGACGAACGGTTCATCAAATTGCGAAATAGACTTCGCCACGACGTCCGGCTCGTCGAGACCTATCAAGTAGCATATTTGCTTGCTTGATTCGGCGCTCGAATAAAATCTCGGGTCATAAAGTTCTGTAAGATGCAGTATGACGCACGCACTTCGATGCACCCGGATCGCCAAAAATGAATTCCGTCAGTGCCATTGTGCTCAGAACGTCGAAAATAGCTAGAATTGACTACTCATACCCCTATGTCTGGGGTCCAGACGGCGAAACGGCCGTCGATGATCAAAAGGGCATTTGAATTAGGGGTTACTATTCACAACTTAAGTTGTGGGCCCCACAAGCTTCTTCGCTGATTTCTGAACGATCTGACCGTCGGATCGAAAATCTTTCTATACCATTTTCGATCGATTCGACGAGACGGTCGCACTGGTGATTTCAAATTTTCGAGATTAGACTCGGATCTGAAAGGCAGAAATATTGCTCTGAAAACTGTGCAATTTGCACACCGGTATACAACCATTTAGGTTTAACTTTGCATTTTCTCTTTCACATTCCCATTTGAATTCTTCAAATTCAAATTTAAATTTCACGAGTACTACATTACCCCCTCCTTATTAGAAGTTTCGTCCTCGAAACTTAACTATAGTAGGACATCGAACAGTCCACTAATACATGATGTCTGACTAACATGTACATAGCGACAACCAATCGCAGAACATCTACCCTATCCAACTCAACCATAGTGACAATCAGTCACAAAGCACATAATAAACTGGAAAGCTCACTGAAACATTAACACTGTCTGGAACAACTCTGGGCTACTAGTTTCGACAGTTTACTTGTAAAGGCCGACGTCGCTTGTATAGACGTCCATCAATCACAGTGACAACTAGTCAACTGCGCACATGTACGGTAGAGATCCGTCCAAAAATCCAATCACAGACTGCGATATCACCTCTAAGGTAATCACACCGTGCTCAACAGGCAACTGCAAGGCTAACTTATAGGAATGTACACATACAGACCCAATCATAATACCCCCACTTTTTGCGGGGTAGAGTATTTCATCTACTCTTTCGATAGTACGTTGTCTGCAGCCAACGTGCTTATCAAAATAATAGAAAAATACCCACAATCTATCGCCAACAACTAGTTGGAGACATAACACACAGCGGACCAACAGAAGGTACCAACGTACCTTATAACACCAATCTCAATACCAATACTGAAAACAAATATCAAATGCCACTAACACGACGTGATAATAACCAAAACCAAACATACCTGCTAAGTCCTACGTTGGTGGATCATTCGAAGCAGCGATAGTAGACTGTACAAATGCGGATGTCTGTGGGCAATTAGCCACCATGTGCCCAGCATGGCCACACCTGTAACAACGGCCATGGCGCTTCTCACATCTAATACCCCGATGAGGTCCACCACAGAAGACACAAGGTCGTGGAGTCTGCTGCTGTCTGCCAGCAAAAGTGTTCGTAACCGGTACCTGGGTTCGGGGGTGTCTAGTCGGTTTCCCCTTGCTTAAGGATTTACCTTTCTTCCCAGAACATGTTCGCTTCCTCTTCAAGGGCAACACAGCCATCAATTCAGATGGCGCGAGGACAAACAAAGGATGAATATCTCCTCCAAGGACATGAGCAGATAGAATGGGTGGCGAAACAGGTGGGGCAGGTGCAGTAGGAGCAACAGTCTGCTGCTGTATAAGCTGCTGAACCACAGCAGTCAGTGCAGTAATCTGGTCCTGCAACTGCTGAAGTCTATCGGAGCCCTCTGGCTCCCCCAGTACTCTAGAAGATCGACCGACACCTCGGCCACTGTCAGCACCTCGCCCATCGCCACCATGACTCCCAGATTGAGCCATATCTACAATACGACCAAATAGGTTAGGATAAACTCATATAATGACTGTACACTTGAGTTCCCAACCCCCGACACAATAAACCCCACGCACTCGCGTCAGACTCAAGTCATCCTAGGGCTCAATCTTAGCCAAATACTTAGGTTTCTTAAACCTATTCTCTGATACCAACTAATCTGTCACGCCCCGAGTTTCAAAACAGCGGTAGAATTTTTTTTTTTTTTTTTTATCATCAGAGTACATATTGAAACTCGTGACGTAGACAGACCGCCACATGCACAGGAAACCCTATGTCCACGGGGATAGAGTCTTCCCTGTACATGCTCGGCTATACAAATACAATACTGAATCAGAGGCGACGTAGACAACAACTGAAAACAACTAGTACACGTCCAACATACAACACATAATCCACAACTCCGAAATATAATACAGACTAAGCACTGAATATGAAATACTGGAAATCTGTAGTCGATAACAGGGTCAACTCTACCGTGATAGCTCACTGGATCGTCCCAATCTCTCAACACCCGACTGACCTGAAGAATAGTCACCCTGGGGGTGTGAGATACACTCTACATGTATCCCAGTGGGCACGACGGGCCGAGAGATAGCAAGTCGTACCTACTGGATACTGTAATAAGCGGATAGCAAAATAGGCTATAATCACAAGGCTGAATAACTGTATACTGTACTGATATAATCATGCTGAGTAATAAGCAAAAGGAGCTGAATAACTGTATGCTGTACTGTACTAAGCATGCTATGTAATAAGCAATAGGGAAAGTAGGGTACCATGATCATGTGCTAAGCAAAGCTAGTATCACATATAAAGCTGAGTAAGCTATAACTGGCAATCATGTAAACCTAGTCAATCTCAATAATACTGATCATGCTATAGAACAGAGCAAGGATGATAACATAATATCAAAGTTGTAAACAAAGAGTACGAACAGTCATGTGCCAGTCATGCCAATAAATGCTGGAGTAATCAATGCAAATCATGCATCAATGATAGAAATCAAGTACCCAATCCATGCCACTGTTGGTCACTAGTGCCTCAGGCTAATGCCACCACTGGACACCAGGACCTCAGGCTAAGCTGCCATAGAACAGGACCTCAGGCAATTGCCACTGTTGGTCACTAAACATGCTATCATAACCCCAACGGGCTCACGGGTCTATGTGACGACCACTTTACCGGTAAAGAACGCATTGTGGGGGATCAGACCCACTGCGATCGTGAATGAAAAGCTGGTGCTCTGGCAATCATAATGCTGATGCTCAAACTCGCGGTCCAATGACTGAACCATCGGCTACAAGCCGGGAAAATCCCACTCAGGATGCTGAAAGCTGTAATCTCAACTGATGCAGTATAACTGAAACTGTATAACAGAAGCTATATACTAGAAACTGTATACCGAAACGAAACTCCTATTCTAACATGCAGTATAGAACAGGAATGCTGAATAAACTGAACTGATGACCAATCATGCATGACATATGTCCAGATACATATCTACTGATACCGAAAGCAAAATGCATAAGAAAAGCTCACATGTGGAATCAAGGCTATATAGATATAAGGATTAAGTGTTGGAATGCAAGTAAATAGTAAGAAGCAAGTAAAAACTCAATAGCAACCATAATGCTGAATCTCAATCCACGGTCGGTAGACCGGACAGTCGGCGAGAAGCCGAGGGAATCCCCACTGGGATATCGATACTGACATAAATCATGCCAAGTACTGAAACTAGTACTCCTATTCTAAACATGCAGTGAAGAATAGAGTATAAGACATGTCCAGATATATCAATCAATGCTGGAAATAATAAGCATAACGAAAGGCTCATCTGTGGGATCAAGGATATCAACAGAACAGGGGTCCGTCCTACCACGGTACCCGTAGGGCCGAAATGATAAAGCCCGGACCGAAGATAAACCCACCTCAACACCAGCGATTCTGAAATCCACTGGAAGGCTTACTGGCTAGTGGCTGACTGCTGGTACCTGAATAATAGATACAAGTCAATAATAGACTCTCTTTCATATCCATCCCACTAACTCACTGTGTGTACAAGCCATACGGAAAACTTCGCTGAAGTCCCGGGATTTTGCCGGAATTTTTCGGAAATCCGATTTCTGCTCAACAAAAGCCATTGGATCTCCAACGAAGGGTTTAGAGATCATAGGCGTACAGCCCAAAACAGCCCATGAGGCTACAATTGCAATTAGACCCCTAGGGTTTCCCAAAATTGCATAAAAACCCTCCAAAAACTCATGTTTTTGCAATTACTTCACAACCACACATCTCCAAACTGAACCGAGGGTACCTGTAGGTTGGCCTCGATGTACTGAATGCCGTGCTCACCATTTGGGAGTAGCGCGGAACCCGAGAACATAAATGGGTCCATAAATACTATGCTTGAAGGTTCTAACTTGCAAATCATGCACCCAAACTCAACCAAAACCAAATATGGGGTGAGCACCATGCTCAGGGGGTCGAGAGGGTCCAAGGGCTCACCATTGGGCAGACCCAAGGCTGCGGTAACAGTAACCAAACAAGGTTGGCCATTTTTATGCATATATAAGGTTCAAGTAGCAAAATCCACCAATCCCATCAGTCACATTTTGAACAGAAGTGAGCATCAAGCTCAGAGCACCACAGAGACTCAAGGGCTTGCCCTATTTGCAACCCAGAACTGCTGGATCAAGCAGATCCAAAACCTTTGCTTACTAACATTACAACAATACTCTATACACAAATCCACACAGATCTGCTTTGATCTGAAGTGAGCATCAAGCTCAGGGGACATAATGGAGTAACTTTCATATTATACTCGAAGTCCAATTCCATAAAAAACCTCATTGAGGCATTATCACAAACACCTAGTGTGCACCATTACACAAAACACAAGAAAGCCATGCCCGAGCTCTTTCTCTGCAAATACAGCACCTGGGACCTTCTAACTTGGAAGGAAATACTCCTTAGAGTTGCAGAAGCATCCCCAACAAGTCTGGGCCATCCTTGCACCCCAGGTTGGCCGGAAACCAAGGTTGAAGATGAAGCTCGGGCACCATTAATGGTGATTTTCCATCACTGGTTCCTGGGCCTCTCCCAACAGCACCAAAAGGTGCTACTCATTCCCATAAAGCTTCCTGGACTAGTGCCTGACGACGAGGTCACGGCGGCGACGGCGGCGGGCAAGCTCGGTTTGGAGCTTCCCACCATTAATGGTGGATTTTTGTTCGGGCAACATGGGACCCAGGCATATGCATGGTTAGTTTCCCCTTGGTCCCAGAAAACTTCCCGATCAAGTCACACCCGCCGGAGACGGCCGGAGAACCGGCCACCGCAACATGAACCCGTTTCGGGTCATCCATGGCCGCGCTTTGTCCAGGCTGCACGGAAGCCATGCAAAGGCATGGATGCAACCCTCTCACCCCCAGGGAGCTCCTCGACCACTTGTCCGGAGGTGGGGAGGCCCGCCGGCGCCGGAGCACATAGCTCGGCCGAATGTGGAAAAACCCGAAAACTAGGGTTTTGAACTGCTGCGTAGTTACTCAACCAAAATCCCACAAACTTTTTAGAGATGACCTATAGGTCCTACAGTCCAAACCCATCACTTTAGTTTTGTTTTTGGACCACGGGTTGCGAAGCTTGGCCGCGGCGGAGCTAACTTAGGGTTCCGGCAAGGTATTTCCCCCGCCGGCAACCCAACTTGCATGGGGGCTCGGGGCTAGGAAGAGAGAATCTTTATGATCTACAGAAGCTACTGCTAATGGTCCTTGGTCCAGAGAACCTTTGGTTAAAGTGGACTCACCTCGCCGGAGTTGGAGAAGAATGGATGCACCTCCCCGCGTTGCGCGGCCACGGAAGTGAGCAGGACCACCTGGGCTCGGCTTCTGGAGGTATCAGAGATCCTCTGGATGCTCTGGAAGCAGTCCCAACCAACTTGGTGAAGTCCCACTCCACCACACCCCGAGATCAATTGATTTCTTGAATTATCTTGCTTTTCCGGCGATCCTCGGAGGCGGCTGATGGTGCGCCTCACCGGGAAAATGCAGAGGAAGAAGGAGAAACCTTTGATGGAGGTTAGGTGCAAGAAATCTCTGGTTTGCTTGTTCTTTTCCACATCAACTCGGTTGCCAAGAACCTTGCAACATCATCCTCTCCACCCTGCTATATCCCACGAAGAACGGTTCCTGGGCAAGGGAGTTCGTGGCAGAGGGGAAGTGGGGTCGTGGACAAGCAGTTCTAACTGCCCCCAACACACAATACTAGAGCATAATAACATTTAGTGTATTTTTTCCACTTTCTTTGCAACTTAGTCCTTCTACTCTTCATCATACTCACTAAGATCCTCACTGTAGATGATAAATGCACCCAGCACCCCAACTTATAAGCCACAATAAATTTGACCCATAAAATATTAAGATTTTTACAAAAATACCCGCTTTTTCGGCGTATTTTACGCATTTCGAGACGAACGGTTCATCAAATTGCGAAACAGACTTCGCCACGACGTCCGGCTCGTCGAGACCTATCAAGTAGCATATTTGCTTGCTTGATTCGGCGCTCGAATAAAATCTCGGGTCATAAAGTTCTGTAAGATGCAGTATGACGCACGCACTTCAATGCACCCGGATCGCCAAAAATGAATTCCGTCAGTGCCATTGTGCTCAGAACATCGAAAATAGCTAGAATTGACTACTCATACCCCTATGTCTGGGGTCCAGACGGCGAAACGGCCGTCGATGATCAAAAGGGCATTTGAATTAGGGGTTACTATTCACAACTTAAGTTGTGGGCCCCACAAGCTTCTTCGCTGATTTCTGAACGATCTGACCGTCGGATCGAAAATCTTTCTATACCATTTTCGATCGATTCGACGAGACGGTCGCACTGGTGATTTCAAATTTTCGAGATTAGACTCGGATCTGAAAGGCAGAAATATTGCTCTGAAAACTGTGCAATTTGCACACCGGTATACAACCATTTAGGTTTAACTTTGCATTTTCTCTTTCACATTCCCATTTGAATTCTTCAAATTCAAATTTAAATTTCACGAGTACTACATTACCCCCTCCTTATTAGAAGTTTCGTCCTCGAAACTTAACTATAGTAGGACATCGAACAGTCCACTAATACATGATGTCTGACTAACATGTACACAGCGACAACCAATCGCAGAACATCTACCCTATCCAACTCAACCACAGTGACAATCAGTCACAAAGCACATAATAAACTGGAAAGCTCACTGAAACATTAACACTGTCTGGAACAACTCTGGGCTACTAGTTTCGACAGTTTACTTGTAAAGGCCGACGTCGCTTGTATAGACGTCCATCAATCACAGTGACAACTAGTCAACTACGCACATGTACGGTAGAGATCCGTCCAAAAATCCAATCACAGACTGCGATATCACCTCTAAGGTAATCACACCGTGCTCAACAGGCAACTGCAAGGCTAACTTATAGGAATGTACACATACAGACCCAATCATAATACCCCCACTTTTTGCGGGGTAGAGTATTTCATCTACTCTTTCGATAGTACGTTGTCTGCAGCCAACGTGCTTATCAAAATAATAGAAAAATACCCACAATCTATCGCCAACAACTAGTTGGAGACATAACACACAGCGGACCAACAGAAGGTACCAACGTACCTTATAACACCAATCTCAATACCAATACTGAAAACAAATATCAAATGCCACTAACACGACGTGATAATAACCAAAACCAAACATACCTGCTAAGTCCTACGTTGGTGGATCATTCGAAGCAGCGATAGTAGACTGTACAAATGCGGATGTCTGTGGGCAATTAGCCACCATGTGCCCAGCATGGCCACACCTGTAACAACGGCCATGGCGCTTCTCACATCTAATACCCCGATGAGGTCCACCACAGAAGACACAAGGTCGTGGAGTCTGCTGCTGTCTGCCAGCAAAAGTGTTCGTAACCGGTACCTGGGTTCGGGGGTGTCTAGTCGGTTTCCCCTTGCTTAAGGATTTACCTTTCTTCCCAGAACCTGTTCGCTTCCTCTTCAAGGGCAACACAGCCATCAATTTAGATGGCGCGAGGACAAACAAAGGATGAATATCTCCTCCAAGGACATGAGCAGATAGAATGGGTGGCGAAACAGGTGGGGCAGGTGCAGTAGGAGCAACAGTCTGCTGCTGTATAAGCTGCTAAACCACAGCAGTCAGTGCAGTAATCTGGTCCTGCAACTGCTGAAGTCTATCGGAGCCCTCTGGCTCCCCCAGTACTCTAGAAGATCGACCGACACCTCGGCCACTGTCAGCACCTCGCCCATCGCCACCATGACTCCCAGATTGAGCCATATCTACAATACGACCAAATAGGTTAGGATAAACTCATATAATGACTGTACACTTGAGTTCCCAACCCCCGACACAATAAACCCCACGCACTCGCGTCAGACTCAAGTCATCCTAGGGCTCAATCTTAGCCAAATACTTAGGTTTCTTAAACATATTCTCTGATACCATCTAATCTGTCACGCCCCGAGTTTCAAAACAGCGGTAGAAATTTTTTTTTTTTTTTTTATCATCAGAGTACATATTGAAACTCGTGACGTAGACAGACCGCCACATGCACAGGAAACCCTCTGTCCACTGGGATAGAGTCTTCCCTGTACATGCTCGGCTATACAAATACAATACTGAATCAGAGGCGACGTAGACAACAACTGAAAACAACTAGTACACGTCCAACATACAACACATAATCCACAACTCCGAAATATAATACAGACTAAGCACTGAATATGAAATACTGGAAATCTGTAGTCGATAACAGGGTCAACTCTACCGTGATAGCTCACTGGATCGTCCCAATCTCTCAACACCCGACTGACCTGAAGAATAGTCACCCAGGGGGTGTGAGATACACTCTACATGTATCCCAGTGGGCACGACGGGCCGAGAGATAGCAAGTCGTACCTACTGGATACTGTAATAAGCGGATAGCAAAATAGGCTATAATCACAAGGCTGAATAACTGTATACTGTACTGATATAATCATGCTGAGTAATAAGCAAAAGGAGCTGAATAACTGTATGCTGTACTGTACTAAGCATGCTATGTAATAAGCAATAGGGAAAGTAGGGTACCATGATCATGTGCTAAGCAAAGCTAGTATCACATATAAAGCTGAGTAAGCTATAACTGGCAATCATGTAAACCTGGTCAATCTCAATAATACTGATCATGCTATAGAACAGAGCAAGGATGATAACATAATATCAAAGTTGTAAACAAAGAGTACGAACAGTCATGTGCCAGTCATGCCAATAAATGCTGGAGTAATCAATGCAAATCATGCATCAATGATAGAAATCAAGTACCCAATCCATGCCACTGTTGGTCACTAATGCCTCAGGCTAATGCCACCACTGGACACCAGGACCTCAGGCTAAGCTGCCATAGAACAGGACCTCAGGCAATTGCCACTGTTGGTCACTAAACATGCTATCATAACCCCAACGGGCTCACGGGTCTATGTGACGACCACTTTACCGGTAAAGAACGCATTGTGGGGGATCAGACCCACTGCGATCGTGAATGAAAAGCTGGTGCTCTGGCAATCATAATGCTGATGCTCAAACTCGCGGTCCAATGACCGAACCATCGGCTACAAGCCGGGAAAATCCCACTCAGGATGCTGAAAGCTGTAATCTCAACTGATGCAGTATAACTGAAACTGTATAACAGAAGTTATATACTAGAAACTGTATACCGAAACGAAACTCCTATTCTAACATGCAGTATAGAACAGGAATGCTGAATAAACTGAACTGATGACCAATCATGCATGACATATGTCCAGATACATATCTACTGATACCGAAAGCAAAATGCATAAGAAAAGCTCACATGTGGAATCAAGGCTATATAGATATAAGGATTAAGTGTTGGAATGCAAGTAAATAGTAAGAAGCAAGTAAAAACTCAATAGCAACCATAATGCTGAATCTCAATCCACGGTCGGTAGACCGGACAGTCGGCGAGAAGCCGAGGGAATCCCCACTGGGATATCGATACTGACATAAATCATGCCAAGTACTGAAACTAGTACTCCTATTCTAAACATGCAGTGAAGAATAGAGTATAAGACATATGTCCAGATATATCAATCAATGCTGGAAATAATAAGCATAACGAAAGGCTCATCTGTGGGATCAAGGATATCAACAGAACAGGGGTCCGTCCTACCACGGTACCCGTAGGGCCGAAATGATAAAGCCCGGACCGAAGATAAACCCACCTCAACACCAGCGATTCTGAAATCCACTGGAAGGCTTACTGGCTAGTGGCTGACTGCTGGTACCTGAATAATAGATACAAGTCAATAATAGACTCTCTTTCATATCCATCCCACTAACTCACTGTGTGTACAAGCCATACGGAAAACTTCGCTGAAGTCCCGGGATTTTGCCAGAATTTTTCGGAAATCCGATTTCTGCTCAACAAAAGCCATTGGATCTCCAACGAAGGGTTTAGAGATAATAGGCGTACAGCCCAAAACAGCCCATGAGGCTACAATTGCAATTAGACCCCTAGGGTTTCCCAAAATTGCATAAAAACCCTCCAAAAACTCATGTTTTTGCAATTACTTCACAACCACACATCTCCAAACTGAACCGAGGGCACCTGTAGGTGGGCCTCGATGTACTGAATGCCGTGCTCACCATTTGGGAGCAGCGCGGAACCCGAGAACATAAATGGGTCCATAAATACTATGCTTGAAGGTTCTAACTTGCAAATCATGCACCCAAACTCAACCAAAACCAAATATGGGGTGAGCACCATGCTCAGGGGGTCGAGAGGGTCCAAGGGCTCACCATTGGGCAGACCCAAGGCTGCGGTAACAGTAACCAAACAAGGTTGGCCATTTTTATGCATATATAAGGTTCAAGTAGCAAAATCCACCAATCCCATCAGTCACATTTTGAACAGAAGTGAGCATCAAGCTCAGAGCACCACAGGGACTCAAGGGCTTGCCCTATTTGCAACCCAGAACTGCTGGATCAAGCAGATCCAAAACCTTTGCTTACTAACATTACAACAATGCTCTATACACAAATCCACACAGATCTGCTTTGATCTGAAGTGAGCATCAAGCTCAGGGGACATAATGGAGTAACTTTCATATTATACTCGAAGTCCAATTCCATAAAAAACCTCATTGAGGCATTATCACAAACACCTAGTGTGCACCATTACACAAAACACAAGAAAGCCATGCCCGAGCTCTTTCTCTGCAAATACAGCACCTGGGACCTTCTAACTTGGAAGGAAATACTCCTTAGAGTTGCAGAAGCATCCCCAACAAGTTTGGGCCATCCTTGCACCCCAGGTTGGCCGGAAACCAAGGTTGAAGATAAAGCTCGGGCACCATTAATGGTGATTTTCCATCACTGGTTCCTGGGCCTCTCCCAACAGCACCAAAAGGTGCTACTCATTCCCATAAAGCTTCCTGGACTAGTGCCCGACGACGAGGTCACGGCGGCGACGGCGGCGGGCAAGCTCGGTTTGGAGCTTCCCACCATTAATGGTGGATTTTTGTTCGGGCAACATGGGACCCAGGCATATGCATGGTTAGTTTCCCCTTGGTCCCAGAAAACTTCCCGATCAAGTCACACCCGCCGAAGACGGCCGGAGAACCGGCCACAGCAACATGAACCCGTTTCGGGTCATCCATGGCCGCGCTTTGTCCAGGCTGCATGGAAGCCATGCAAAGGCATGGATGCAACCCTCTCACCCCCAGGGAGCTCCTCGACCACTTGTCCAGAGGTGGGGAGGCCCGCCGGCGCCGGAGCACATAGCTCGGCCGAATGTGGA
>CM055074.1:6876230-6897132 GCA_029204045.2 Tillandsia leiboldiana | reverse complement strand
CCCTTTGGCAGGAAAGGCTAGGGCACCTAAATTATGAAGGAACTTACGAACTTTTCAAGCAAGACTGGGGCAGGGTGCCAAAGCTGTATTTAAACAAACGTTTGTGTGGTGGTTGCCAAAAGGGAAAACAGTCTAGGACTGCACACAAAACTTGAACCACTTGGTACAAAACGCCCTTGGAACTTTTTGCACATGGACTTAATGGGCCGACCCGTCAACCATCTTTGGGAGTAAATGGTACATCTTTTTATGGTTGATGATTCTCTCGGTTTCATGGGTAGCATTTTAAAAGAGAAAGCTGATACGTTTGACTCTTTTCATGAGATTTGCCATCGTATTATGATTGAAAAGAATGAAAAGATCATTCGTGTTAGAAGTGATAGAGGTGAGAATTCCGTATTCAAAATTCATTGATTTTTGCACTTCAAATGGAATTAAACATGAATTCTCGCACCCTATACACCTCAGCAGAATGGTGTTGTTGAGCGCAAGAACAGGGTTGTTCAAGAGATGGCGCGTGTGATGCTTCATAGCCGAAATTTACCGCTACATTTTTTTGGCTGAAGCTGTGAACACCGCTTGTCTATGTCATTAATAGAGTTTACTTGCGCCCAGGAACTTTAAATGACACATATGAGCTGTGGTTTAGTAGAAAACCCAATATCAAATATTTGCGTGTCTTCGGGAGTCGATGTTACATTTTACGTGGACCGGTGAAAATCTGGAAAGTTCGACTCTCGAAGTGATGAAGGGATCTTTTTCGGGTTATTCTACGAATAGCAGAGCATATCGAGTATTTAACATTGAATCTAAGACGATCGTAGAATCTATAAATGTGAAAGTAGATGAAGCTTCTCACTTTGAAACTGGAAAATTCTACCCTCGATATCTCTCTAGATGATGATTCTCCTGCTAGTGCATCTTCTCATAATAATACTTCCAATATTAATGATGCATCTAATGGTTCTTCTAGTTTATCTGATGTGCAGGAATCATCTCATATATTCTCGAGTACTCCGTTTCAACAAACGTTACGAATCTCCAAGGATCATCCGGAATCGAATATTATTGGAGATCCACAAGAAGGAGTCAGAACTCGGAGGCAGTTGGTTTGTGGATTCGCTTGCTACGTATCTTAATCGAACCAAAGAACATAGATGAAGCTCTTCAGGATGACTACTGGATTAAAGCAATGCAGGAAGAGCTCCATCAATTTGAGCGAAACAAAGTCTGGGAATTAACGAAGCCTCCAAAGCAACACAATGTGATAGGTTACCAAATGGATCTTCAAGAACAAGAAAAATGAGGATGGTACTATCATCAGGAACAAGGCACGATTAGTTGCTCAAGGCTACTCTCAAGTAGAAGGTATAGACTTTGATGAAACCTTCGCCCCTGTAGCTAGACTCGAGTCCATTCGTATACTATTCGCTATTGCTTGTCATTTTAAAAATCAAATTATTTCAAATGGACGTTAAGAGCGCATTTCTAAATGGGTTTTTAAATGAGGAAGTTTATGTGGCTCAACCGAAAGGTTTTGTAGATCATAAACAACCTAACCATGTTTTCGTTTGAAAAAGGCTCTTTACGGTCTGAAACAAGCACCGCGAGCATGGTACGAAAGGTTAACAAAGCACCTTTTGGAGAAGGGCTATACTCGAGGGGAGCTGATAGGACTCTCTTTGTGAAGCATTATCAAAGCAATTTCATTGTAGCACAAATCTATGTCGATGACATTGTATTTGGCGCAACAAGAGATAACGATGCTTCTAAATTCGCGGAGACCATGGAAAGCGAATTTGAGATGTCCATGATGGGCGAATTGACTTATTTCCTTGGATTGCAAATTAAACAAAATGATGAAGGTATTCACTTGAGTCAATCCAAGTATGCAATGGAGTTGGTCAAAAAGTTTGATCTAGAAAATTGTAAAGATTTTCCGACTCCAATGGGAACTAGCCACAAGGGACTTGGAAGTGAATCACATAGTGAGAATGTAGACGAGAAACTGTATCGAAGTATGATTGGAAGTCTACTTTACCTCACGGCTAGTCGCCCGGATATATCTTTTGGTGTTGGGATTTGCGCGAGATATCAATCAGCACCAAAGGAGGTTCACCTGAAAGCGGTGAAAAGGATCATCCGGTATATCAAAGGATCAATTAATTTCGGAATTTGGTATCCTATGGGAACAAGTTTGGATATTGTTGGATACTCAGATGCCGATTGGGCAGGATCAGTGGATGATCGGAAAAGCACGAGTGGTGCATGCTTCTATCTTGGCCATTGCCTTGTTGCATGGCACAGTAAAAAGCAGAACTGCATAGCACTCTCGACTGCCGAAGCGGAATACATTTCAGCTGGAAGTTGCTCAACTCAACTCATTTGGATGAAAAGCGTATTGAGCGACTTCCGCATTTCAGCATCTTCGGTAACATACTTTGTGACAACACTAGTGCTATTAACATTTCTAAAAACCCTGTGTTGCACTCTAGAACAAAACATATTGAACTTAGATATCATTTTCTTAGAGAGCTAGTTGAATCAAATACTCTTCAACTTCTCATATATTTCAACTGAGGATCAATTAGCTGACATTCTAACAAAACCTTTGGATCAAAAACGTTTTATTCATTTACGAAAAGCAATTGGGATGCTTTCCTTGAAATAATCTTCTTTTTGAAATCTTTGCTTAGGATAGGTTTTGTATTTGTTTTTGTTTTGTTCATTATCTATGTTTGTACATAGGACATTAATTGAGCATAGATCATAATTGACTTAATTGCATCTTTTCGCACATTTAGAAATTTATTATGCTTTTGCCATCATAATGATTTCACTGTTGCAATGATCATTTATGTTAATTAAATCATCTTCTAAGTGATCAAAGTCAATTTCTCTCTCTCTATGATCTCTTGGTATAGTCATTATCTTATTTGACTGCTTAGTCGAGTATGAAATCGAGATCAATATTTGGTTGAATACTTTATATCTTAAATAATTGATAGCCAATTGAGGGGGAGTCTTAGAAAAGGTAAAATGCTCAAAAGATGTGGAAGAGTTACATCCCAATGAGGAGTGTGAAAACTACCACCACATGGAGGAAGAGCTACCACCTCGGTCGTCCGAGTATTGTGTGCAGCTACCACATGTATACCAAGCATGGTTGTTCAAATTTTTGATTAAGTAAAATGCATGTTGAAATACTTGACTCTGTCAAATTTCAAGGTTGGTATAAGGTGGGTTTTTAAAGAAAGATGCTCAAAGAGCCACTCTCTTCAACAGATTGTCTAGATACATTAGCTATATAGTTGGGATTTCAACAGCTATTAATCGTTGTATTTCATTTTCTTTACTGAATTGATGATTTGAAAAGGCATTACTCATAAGATCAAGTTAGATGTATTGAAGGTGTTCAACTTTAAGGGATTTAATTTGTGTAAATTCTCGTTTCATTTTTGGATAGATTGAGTAGATTGGGCAGAATCTAATTCTTGTTGTATGAAACGATGATTTTTGTTTAAAGTTGATACACATTTGTGCTTACAATCTTTTTCTGGTTTTTCTTGAATTTCTCTGAAAGTTGTCTAAAGAAAAAGTTGGGAGCCGATCCGGATCGGGCTAGATGATCCGGATCCCGAACGCAGGAATTCTTCTGCGGGCTGACGATCCGGATTGTATCTGCCGATCCGGATCCCGAACGCAGTTTCTCACTGCGGGTACCGATCCGGATCGCAGTTATGACTGATCCGGATCGCGGCTAGGTTTATAAAGAACGAAAGGGGTTTTTGATTTCTTTACTCCAATCTTTTGTTCCAAAGTTTCCAGAGCCTCTCTCTCTAGATTTCATCCTTCTTGGAAGCTTTCAAACTCAAGTTCTTCAGTTCCAAGTAAGTTTTATTGATCAAAATCTCGGTTTTTCACCGTTTTTCTCTTTTCCTCCTCAAACGTGATGAATTTCTTGGATCAACTTTGTTTTGTGGATGGTTTTTGATCAAATTTCTTTTGAAATAAGAACTCTGGTAGATTAGTTTTGATTATATGCTAGTACTCGCCTGATTTAAAGGATTTTTAGGCTTCGATTTCTAAAATTTCGATTTTAGGCATATAATGAGGATTTTCGAAAATCATGCAATTGATCTATTTTTAAAAAGTCCTTTTGCAAAAATAATTTGATTCTTAGCTTCTCTACATGATTATGATTGTTTGGGTACAATTTTCAATCTTTGAAAATTACAATTTTTCATGTGTTCTTGAGTTGGTTTTCACAGGACATTTCTCTAAACTTAAGCACTTGAATCAATGGCACTCTCTTGGTTAATCCTGTTACGGTCACAATGGTGCACAAGAGTACATCTGTAAAAGAGGAACCGGATGTTTCAACAGGAGATAAGACAACCGAAGGCAGGGGGACAGTTCAGAGTACGATCGGAAGAATGGGATGAATTTCTTCAAGATGTTCACAGAAGATTGATGAGGAAAACGGAAATCTGTCAAAGGCAAAAGGCTTATGAAATCTGCATCACAACAAGCAATATACAAGCGAAAAATGTCCTAAGAAGTGAAAGTTATCATAGGGAGTTTCTTACTAAGCTCGCTCACTCTCTGGGGTTCTACAAACTGAATCTCCATGGGTTAGGGATTGGATGCCCCTGCTTCTAGACAGCATCCATCACACTCGAAAAGACAGGGTACAGACGCTGCTGTATTGGAATCGCTTCGCCAGGAACAACAAAGACTCTCTGCTGCACAAGAGAGGATATCGAAAGAACTTCAGCAATTTCCTCTGAACACAAGAAATCAAGAAGAAGTGTTCAACTATTTCGACAATGCTTAAAGGATTTGAGCAAGCTGAGTTGTACCAGCTCCGACTTCCTCCGACTGAACTGCACCTTCCTTTTCTTTTTGGCAGGATTTGATTTTAGAATTTAGTTTTATACTTACTTTAGCTTAGTTCTCAGTTTTTACGTTTTATTGGAACTTTTCACTCTCCTAACATTTCGTAGTCTTAACTACATTTTGGCTTTGTTTTGTGACAAAAAGGGGGAGAGAGTTAGAGAGAACTTTGAACATGATGATGGGTATGAATGATGAAATATCAAGGTAAGTATGATCTCTACAATGAATGATGAAATATCAAGGTAAGTATGATCTCAACTAATATCAAGGTAAGTATGATCTCTACAATGAATGATGAAATATCAAGGTAAGTATGATCTCAACTTCAACTTTTGGTTTCATCTTGTGATTGTTTGCATGTCTCGACTAACTATTCGACTAACTATTTGGGCATGTAATATAACTAACATGTTGATGTTGGACTAACATTGTGTGACATTTGGTTTTAGTTGCATAGAAGATATGTTGTTTTTGACTATGATTCTCTTACATATCTGAATTCTCAAATGTCATGATGATTAGATAACTCTATCTCTGTACTAGGTTTGTATGCTAAATATTCTTGAGGTATCTAACGATCTCTTTTGTCAAGAATGTTTTCTTTGTGCAGAGAGTACAGATGTCTAAGTCTAGAGTCTGTTTAGGAGTTTATCTCATGTTTTTAAATTTTTGGATCTCCATTGTAAATTTTTGTTGTATGGTGATAGCAACAAAAATATCTTTTTGAATTTTCTTAGTGGATCTGTGTTTTGTCACGAAACCGCCAAAGGGGGAGATTGTTACGGAATTTGAGTTGGCGTAGTTTCGTGAAAGTCTCAAGTCTTGAAGATTGAAGGTGAAGAAAGTTGGATCGTTTAACTCAATCTCAAGAAAGAAGAATTCAAAAGGATCAGGTATGTTTAACTAAAGTTTTTGTGTGATCCGAATACTTCTTGTAGTGTAGAAACACTTGGAAGATCTTTCATTGCATAAAAATCAAAACTGGACTTGGGACATGTTCAGGATCCGGATCAGGTTGTTCGATCCGGATCCCGAAGGTGGTTCGTTCATACACCAGTTCAATCCGGATCGTAGCCTCTTGATCCGGATCCCGAACACTTAGTTTACCATCTTCCCTTGAACGATCCGGATCATGCTTCGCAATCCGGATCCCGAACGTTGATGTTTGGTAAACTGTATGAACGATCCGGATCATGCACTTCGATCCGGATCCCGAACCTTCGTTTTTCTGGAACTGGCTGACTCGTTACGACGATCCGGATCACAGCTAGTCCGATCCGGATCGCCGTCCGTAAAATTTCAGAAGAATGTTAGGTTTTGATTCTTATCTCCTTCCTAGGGTTTCTAACCTATAAATACACCCTATGATCTTTTTCTAGGGGAAGATCCACATAGCCGTCAGTTTCATATATCATTTTATACGGCTATAGATCCACATATAGAGAAGAAAGGAAATCATTAGAGAACACTCTATGTTTCTTCATCTATATTGATTAGTTTGATTCTAGGTTTTCATACTCACATCTTGAGTTGAATCAAACTAATGGAATACTTAGATGATATTGTCCGATCTATCTTTGATCTAAGTATTCGGCGGATCATCACCAACCCAAAACAACGATTTACCCCCAAAAACGGCGCGTGGATTCCGCATGTCCTTGTGGATTCAAGGTTCAACCGCTCTCGTGGATTCGGAGCGAGGCACGTCATGGATTCGAAGGTGCTATTGGGTGAAGACCGTGGATTCGGCGGACGTCGTGGGGATTCGACGTTGGACGCCGTGGATTCGGCGTTGGGCGCAGATCGTGGATTCGAGAAGCTCGCGGATGCGAGCGGAGAAGATCCTCTAGGAGCGTATGGAAAAGGTTGAGTCGTAAGTGTGTACGGTAAATCACCTTGTACGTGTTTTAATTCTAGTGGATTTCTGCCGTGTTATCGGTCCCGTGGTTTTTTTACTCCGGTGATGGAGTTTTCCACGTAAAAATCTTGCGTATTATTTTTTATTTCCGCATTGGTTTTTATCGCAACGATTTTTTTGAGTGTTTATGCGTTTACACCTATTCACCCCCCTCTAGGTGTTTTTTCCCCTATTTAGATCCGTATTACATATAACCCAACAAGATCGAGTCGTGGAGGTTTCCCGACTC
This sequence comes from Tillandsia leiboldiana, assembly GCA_029204045.2. NCBI lineage: Eukaryota > Viridiplantae > Streptophyta > Magnoliopsida > Poales > Bromeliaceae > Tillandsia > Tillandsia leiboldiana. Next base: position 6,890,086 of record CM055074.1, on the reverse strand, counting down.
AGCCATGGTCGTGCATTTATCAGATTTAGTCGTTGAGGGTTCTCCGACATAGCTGTGAGAGTGTTTTGGGCTATTCCTGTTCGAGTCGAGGTCCTTTTTCCGACTGAGTTGTGCTTGAGCTTGGAGTTACTGATCTTTTTGATCGTGGATCATTGCCTGCATGAGCCACATTTGAGCTTGACAGAGATACTTTACAGAGATACTTGAGATGGGTTACTTTTTACTCGAGCGGGTCGCTCCCCTCGAGTGCCACTCCGGAGTAGGCGAGACCGGGTTGTGTACCGGCGTGAGATTGAGCTTTTCTATCGCGACTTGTCGTTGCATTTGTCCCTCTGGCTGTGCTGGTGTTGGCAGTCATGGACGTCCTACGTAAGTCCGCTCCTCCGGGACGTAACGGCAGTAGGTTGGCGCAGGCTTGACTGGACCTGATGAGGCAGTCAGTTCAGATTGGGTGATCAGAGATGAGAGTTAGTTGTGGCATCATGTTCTTTCTGTTCCACTCCTTGAGCATCTAGGTAGAGGCATAGTAGCTGTAGAGTTTACTTTTCCAGCTTTCCTTACAGCACTGCTTTTGTTACTTTATGCCTCTAGTGGACTTAGTGGGCAGACCGTCGGGCTTGTTGGCGGCACCCACTGAGAACTACTTGGGACGTAGTTCTCACACCCGTCGTGGTGTCTTTTCCCACAGGAACTTCTACTCTGGTTCCTGTTGTTCCTGTTGCTGATCCTTCTGACCGAGCGAGGGAGTCGCGAGCTAGTTCCCTACCCGTCGTTGGAGTGTAGCGGTACCCCTTCAGAGGAGAGCTTCAGTAGATTAGTTATTTTATTTTCCTTCTTTGAGAGACTGTTGTAGTGAGGATTGTTGTATTGAGAGCCTGTACACTGATGTATTTATTGGAGATACCTCCCGGTTGAGTTCTGAGTTTGTATATGAGGATATTGTATGATTATCTTTTTGGGAGACGGACATTGTTGTATTATTTCCAGTTGTACAGTGATTGATTTAGTTATACAGCAGACTTTTTATTTTTAGCTCTGATATCTGTTTAGCTGTAGTACTTCTCTTGCAGGTAGGACGCTTCGCCTATGCGGGTTTGGCATAGGTGGCGGATCTGTTGGCGAGCCGGGTCGCAGTTTCGACCCCGGGGCGTGACACCAAGTCTACCAGAGGCAAGAAGTAACAAAAGCAGGACTGAAGGGGGAAAAGCTGGAAAAAAATAACTCTACAGCTACTATGCCTCTATCTAGATGCTCAAGTAGTGGAACAGATGATAATATGATGCATCTACTGACTCACAAGTATAGTCACCTAATCTACACTGACTGCCTCCTCGGGTCCAGTCAAACCTGCGCCTACCAACTGCCGTTACATCCCGGAGGACCGGACTGACGTAGGGCGTCCGTAGCTGCCAAAACTGGCCCAGCCAGAGGGACTGTGTCGACAAGTCGCGATACAAAAGTAACAAATCCACCCCGGGCGTGGCTCTCGGGGGGGCGCGACCCCCACCGAGGAAAAGGTATCCGCGCACTCTGTCGCTCAAGTGGCACTGCAGGCTATAGTCGAAATCCACGCTCACGCTCTGAACGGAAGGACTCAATCCTCAAACATCTCGCACAACTGTCGGAGCACTCTCGACGACTCAGCTGATCAGCTCTCTCGAATCTCAAGACACTAGCAAGCTCCACCAACTCATAGGACAAACACACTGGCTGGAGATACTCCACAGCCGGGATCTGTCACGCCCCGGGGTCGAAACTGCGACCCGGCTCGCCAACAGATCCGCCACCTATGCCAAACCCGCATAGGCGAAGCGTCCTACCTGCAAGAGAAGTACTACAGCTAAACAGATATCAGAGCTAAAAATAAAAAGTCTGCTGTATAACTAAATCAATCACTGTACAACTGGAAATAATACAACAATGTCCGTCTCCCAAAATGATAATCATACAATATCCTCATATACAAACTCAGAACTCAACCGGGAGGTATCTCCAATAAATACATCAGTGTACAGGCTCTCAATACATAACAATCCTCACTACAACAGTCTCTCAAAGAAGGAAAATAAAATAACTAATCTACTGAAGCTCTCCTCTGAAGGGGTACCGCTACACTCCAACGACGGGTAGGGAACTAGCTCGCGACTCCCTCGCTCGGTCAGAAGGATCAGCAACAGGAACAACAGGAACCAGAGTAGAAGTTCCTGTGGGAAAAGACACCACGACGGGTGTGAGAACTACGTCCCAAGTAGTTCTCAGTGGGTGCCGCCAACAAGCCCGACGGTCTGCCCACTAAGTCCACTAGAGGCATAAAGTAACAAAAGCAATGCTGTAAGGAAAGCTGGAAAAGTAAACTCTACAGAAAAATCCCAGAAAAATACAATGATAATCCTTGCGACGAGTAGATCCAAAAAGTGTATAGGCTCGTCTCGATCCGACACTCGGGTGCGGAGATAAAATTCCAGCAAGGGGCCGCTGTCCAAAAACTCCACCAGAAAACAGCGGCTTAGAAATGCCTCGAAAACCATGTCATAAACTCTGAATCCAGCAAGATGATCAACACGAAAGTCGAAGACGTACCTCTCGTGATTCCAACGCCGCAGAAATGGTCCAAAAATACTGATGGAGTAGCTCTGTAGACCTCTCAGATCAAACTATGACGATAACGGGCCTCCGATGAAAAATCGCCACACTGCGCTCCGATGCCGAAGTCGTCGACGCCGCGGCTTCCAAAAAATCCGGGCCTCTGCCAGAAGATGCGCAAGATGAAGATCTCCAACTTTGCTAAAGGGGCCATGGGCAGGGGAGCTCGGGAAAGGGGGCAAAACTCCCCCTCAAGACAGCTATTTATAGGCCCAGCCCGAAAATCCGAATTTTGGACTTTTGGCCCAAAGTTTCGGGCGCTTGGCACTTCCGGGCTGCTACAGTAACGGGCCGGGCCCGTTACTGTTCACGCCCGAAAGCCCCTAGGCCCGCCACGCGTCCACCGACACTCCCCGCGCCCGGCGTACGCGCGCCCGCGAATCGCGGAGCGACGTGTGGCCGACACGCGGGCGTGGGGTGGCTGCGCCCGGCCAATCGCGGGGCGCCACGTGGCGCCCCCACGTTGCCTCCCAACCGCCCCGCCGTACGGCCACCTGCTCCAGCCGCAGCGTGGACCGCGCGCACCAAGACCCGCCAACCACGCTCGGCCACGTGTCCGCACCCGGTCCACCGTGCACCCGCGCCTCTTCCGTGGACCGCGCCCGCTGCGCTGGCCAACCAGAAGGCGCCACGCGTCCTCCGCCCGGTGCACGACCTCCGCGGTGGACCGCGCGCCTCCGCCGCCGCCAACCGCCGCGCTCCGCCGCCCGCCGCCGCCGCCGGCGCCCTTCCGGCGGCCGGAACAGTACCAAAAATCTCGAAATGCGTGTTTTCGCATCCGGACTCCGAAAAATACAAATAAATAGCCCGTTTCAATCGTTTTCGCGCGCTGAATCCAAATCCGAAGTCCAATTTGCCAAATTCCACGTCTAAAATTTGCCGAAAATTCTCGGAGAAGTGTTCTTTACTCAAATTCCGCGCTGAGTCCAATTTTAATATCCATTTCGCGCGAAACCACATCTAAACATCCGACGGGGTCCTCCGATCACTCACGTGATCCATTACACACCCGAAGTCCATCACTTGAGTCCAAATTGGTGCAGAAACACCGCCGACAGGCCACACAGGCCTCCAGAAGCTGCTAATCGCACTGTAGAAGCCCTGCGGAGATCTGGGTCACCACATCCTCCCCCACTAAAAGAAAGTTTCATCCTCGAAACTAGCTCAACCCAAAAGGTGCCACAAAAACAAGGGTAGGTACATAACACTGCCGTCTCCAGCTCTGAAGTCACCTGTCACTCCCCGTGATTACACCACAACGACAACAACAACCGGTACGGCATGGCCCAAATTGCAAAATTCTCTCATCTCACGAGCCAGAATTTGCAACGGCATCCCTCGTACCACAAGTACTCGCAGATCTCAAAGGAAACGAGTCCATCACGGGCGAGGAATCCACATGCCTAACACTCCTGAGCTGAGACGTGGAAGGAAAAGGCTGGGGGAAAAGAGAGAACAACCAACGTAGCACGCACCAAAACCGCTCCCTAGTGCCAGCTCAACCAGGCGATCCGAAACAAACCCTATACGGTCATCCAGAGAAAAGAAGCCCTAATCGGCTAGGGTCCTCGCTCAATCACTCTCGGATCCTGACCATTCGCATGGACTGCTTCACCGCAGTCTACCGTCGAAAGGGACCCTCAGGGACACAACCTCGAGCCCTGTTCCGCAACGGTCCCACCCAGCGCCAGCAACGGAATCATCAAACTCAACCCCCAATAGCTCTCCGGTTCCAGGTATCCGCCACCACAGTGGCCCTATCGGGGTGATACAAAATGCTCAAGAATAACCCAATGGTAACTCCACAGCCACTATGGGAGGCATCACCAACACAAAGGTCCATCCCCCATCTCTGGCAAAGCTGCAATCGGCGCTAGTACCAGTCTCATCATCCATTCGCCATGCTCTCCTGGCACTGCCAAATCCAAATAGCTCCTCACCTCAACAATAAATGTTGATCTCAGCCAATCTCAAATAGCATCCACATTGGCCGGAATTCCACCGCCGCTCCTACGGCTAACACAAAGTGACCCAAGAAGGTAAGCTTCTAAAGCTAAAACTTGTATCTCAATAGCCTGGCATACAGCTTCATCCACACAGCATGGTAACACATCCACCAGTGCTCCTCATGCTCCCAGCTGCTCAGGGAGTAGATCAAAATATCCCTAGAGGATCTAGTTACCAAAGCAATCAAGTACAGCTGGAGCACAATTCCTCAAACCAAAAGAGTGGCAGGGCGCTAATCAATCCAATTGGCCTTACTAGAACATAATGCCCCTACCGTGTCCTGAACACCATCTTGGCGAAATACTCGGCCGTATGATTCCAAAATCTGTACCTGCATCAATCGTACAACTGCCGGAGTATAATTCCATCAAAAGGTCCAGAATAATACTTGGACCTGTCTACACTCGACCCATAAAAGGGCCCTCACAGTCGTGTATCAACGATGTGGCATCACCACCGTATATCAACGGCGTGGCACTAGGTCAAACAGACCCCTCGATCCATCAGATCCTGCAACTGCGCCATCAGCTCTCACAGCTCTACTGGCAAAATCCAATGAGGTGCTGTCGAGGGTGGCGCGGTTCCCCGAACCACGCCAACTCAATCTCTATCTCCCTAACCGGCGGCATTATCAACAGCTCAGGTGAAATCACACCCGGAATCTCGTGGCAACAGAGATATCTTTGGGTCCCGGTGCCGCCGTAAGCACCTCTCACAGTGTCGCTATAACCAGTGTGCTCTAACGACCTCAACAACCAAAACTCCTCTCGTCTGCCTCTCAGAAGGTCAAAGTCCTCTCCTTCCGCAGTCTAACATCCTGTGGCACTGTGCCAACCAAAACCCATGCACTAGGTCGAAACGCCGAACTGCCAAAATTACCAATAAGTCTACCCGTATATCTCGCGGCCTCAACTGCATAGGACATAATCCACAAGGGAGCACAACCTCTGTCTCTGCTCACATTGAGGCGACGAATAAAGTCATCCGCAGATAACAAATCCACGCTACCGTTGCGCTACTCTGATATAGATGCTGATGCTGCCATCGGGGTCCACCCGATCTCTGGCATCTCGAAAATTCGCCATCCAGGTACGGAGATGAGAAATACCTCTGCCGGTCAGTCTGTCCTCCATCACCCGACGCTAAGCGCCGATATCCAGAACTCGCCTCTGGCGGCCGATCCCTATCCAAAGAAACTGCAGCGTCATGCTCCACACACAATGCCTACCCATCGAAGCGTCAATAATCCAAAACGGAGGGACCAACTAAACTGAAAGGTATCCTGGCGCAAACCATTCCCCGTCAAACATATCCTATGCGCCTCGTCCCTCGAAACCTGGAGCGTGCAGTTCGACAACTGTATAAACTCCCTAGCACATGGAGGCTCTCCGAGAGTCTCTCCATCACCACCAACCCCAATTCTGCCTACAAAGGCTCCAACTCAAACCTATGAATCGGGATGGTTCAGACTGCCGGGACTGGCTCCATCGATCAATGATGTCCCTAAGCTCAGCTACTATCCACTATCCACCCTGCCTCGGTGCCTCGGCACTGCTCGTCGGCACAGAGGGGGCTGCTCGCTCCATCGGCGCCACTGGTACAACTGAAGATACCACTGCATAGGAAGAGAGTACTGGAGGACACTCAAGCGGTACTGCCACTGGCTATGCTCTCTGCTCCAACAAGCGCATCAAACGTTCCATGGCTTCTTCCTGGCGTCAGACAGCCTCCGACATCCGTGCCATCTGGATCCATAACTCTTGGGTCTCGCTCTGCTCTGATAGCTCTGCCTCCCGCTGCTCGGGTTACTAATCAGATGCGGAAAGCGCATTCCTCACTGCACGATGTCTCACAAGCATCGTAGACCACTGCACAATAACAAACATCAGGACACAACAACCATACGACCCAATCCAGCGAAAGTCTAAGACATGTTATCAATTCCACAGCATTATGTTGTCTGCAGCCAACATAATCGCTTAGGAGCATAAACATGCCAATCACTCATCCCGTCTCTTGGGAGAGGTACAAAACTCGATCAGGACTCTCGCTAAAAGTCACGACTCTCACGTAGTCATCCTAATGTCCAACCACAAGCCTAGGGTGTCTAAGTCCTCAATGACCTACAACCTAGGCTCTGATACCACTCTAATCTGTCACGCCCCGGGGTCGAAACTGCGACCCGGCTCGCCAACAGATCCGCCACCTATGCCAAACCCGCATAGGCGAAGCGTCCTACCTGCAAGAGAAGTACTACAGCTAAACAGATATCAGAGCTAAAAATAAAAAGTCTGCTGTATAACTAAATCAATCACTGTACAACTGGAAATAATACAACAATGTCCGTCTCCCAAAATGATAATCATACAATATCCTCATATACAAACTCAGAACTCAACCGGGAGGTATCTCCAATAAATACATCAGTGTACAGGCTCTCAATACATAACAATCCTCACTACAACAGTCTCTCAAATAAGGAAAATAAAATAACTAATCTACTGAAGCTCTCCTCTGAAGGGGTACCGCTACACTCCAACGACGGGTAGGGAACTAGCTCGCGACTCCCTCGCTCGGTCAGAAGGATCAGCAACAGGAACAACAGGAACCAGAGTAGAAGTTCCTGTGGGAAAATACACCACGACGGGTGTGAGAACTACGTCCCAAGTAGTTCTCAGTGGGTGCCGCCAACAAGCCCGACGGTCTGCCCACTAAGTCCACTAGAGGCATAAAGTAACAAAAGCAATGCTGTAAGGAAAGCTGGAAAAGTAAACTCTACAGCTACTATGCCTCTACCTAGATGCTCAAGGAGTGGAACAGAAAGAACATGATGCCACAACTAACTCTCATCTCTGATCACCCAATCTGAACTGACTGCCTCATCAGGTCCAGTCAAGCCTGCGCCAACCTACTGCCGTTACGTCCCGGAGGAGCGGACTTACGTGGACATCCATGACTGCCAACACCAGCACAGCCAGAGGGACAAATGCAACGACAAGTCGCGATAGAAAAGCTCAATCTCACGCCGGTACACAACCCGGTCTCGCCTACTCCGGAGTGGCACTCGAGGGGAGCGACCCGCTCGAGTAAAAAGTAACCCATCTCAAGTATCTCTGTAAAGTATCTCTGTCAAGCTCAAATGTGGCTCATGCAGGCAATGATCCACGATCAAAAAGATCGGTAACTCCAAGCTCAAGCACAACTCAGTCGGAAAAAGGACCTCGACTCGAACAGGAATAGCCCAAAACACTCTCACAGCTATGTCGGAGAACCCTCAACGACTAAATCTGATAAATGCACGACCATGGCTGAGTCGGGAAACCTCCACGACTCGATCTGCCAGAACCCCAAGATCCTCAAAGCTAAGTGGGAGAACCATCTCCACCACTAAATCAGAAAAATAACCTCTAGATCACACTCTACCAACTCATAGCACAAAGTCGCATCCACTGCGAGAAACTTCCTCAACAGGCCAACATTGCAACCACTGACACGAGGAAGGGTCCGGAAACCCCGAAAGACTAGAACCTACAATCCAAATCAAACAAGAACAGGCTTTAGGCATAGCCTCTCGTTGTTCTCGTCCCAAGAAGAAGGCAGACCTTAGAACCCAGACCACTCGAATCATCTCGGGTGGTTAATTATAGGAAAAAGGTGACATTTCTTACTGAAGCCATCTGATCTGTAAGAAATCCATATTTAATGACTTTTAGTTCTTTTTAGGAAAACAGTTGAAACCAAGTTTTACATCTAAGCCTCGAAGAGCTAATGCCTTCGTCCAATCAAACAGGAACAGACTCAGGCGACCTTACGATACTTGGAAGAAAATATTTGGTTGACAAAAATCATATGTGTGTCCAAAAAGGTTCTGGGTTTAAGGTCCTGCTAACACTGATCTACCGCTGCCACTAACACAGCGGCGACGGATAAAACAAGAAAAATAATACATCTCGGGACCGCCGTCTACCCAAACAGCTCCCGCTACAAATGAACAACCAACTACATCTACCAGACTCCACTCTGCTCCCAAGCACGAGTGTAACATGCATCCCACACTAAAAGATAACTCCTGACCACTCGGCCCACTACCCGGGCGAGGAAGAACACTATGTCCAGGAAAGTAGAAGTGTGGATGTCTAAAGCAGAAATAACCCTAGCCCAAGTGAGGGTTTTCTACTAGTCTGGTTACACATGCAACATATGACGGGGTGCTAGGTCAAGTTCCAATAACTATAACTTACAGATGGTAGAAAGCAAGGAGATGACAATACCATCAGATAATACAAGGAATAGCAATTCCTACATTCTAACATGCTGTACAAGCATTTCACTATCATGCATAGTCCTACTATAACAGATTTAAAGCACAGTCCATCAATCTTGGAGACAAGGCCACCCACCTGAAAATGCTAACTGTCCGGAGTCGCACAGCTGAGAAAGTCCAGAAACAGATATCTCTACACACCCACCAATCCAACAATACAGGAACAGTGATCAATACCTCCTGGGTACAAAAACACGACCCAAAGTTACACTTAATTCCATAAAATCCAAGCATCACAAATCTGCTGGGAACAGTCCCCTTAATGCGAAATTTTCACCTGTAAAACGAACTCCAAAAATTCCAATAAAAATATCACAGCGAGCGTCTCGTCGAGACCTTCGAAACGGGTACCTGCACGCCCAAATCCGAGCCCCGTAGGCCGAGTTACAAATTCCACAGTACAGGTGCGCAAACACTCACAACCACACAACTGTAAACTCAAACACAGATAAAAGAGGAATAGTATACCTTCGGGCAAGCCTCAGAAAAATCCCGGAAAAATACAATGATAATCCTTGCGACGAGTAGATCCAAAAAATGTACAGGCTCGTCTCGATCCGACACTCGGGTGCGGAGATAAAATTCCGGCAAGGGGCCGCTGTCCAAAAACTCCACCAGAAAACAGCGGCTTAGAAATGCCTCGAAAACCGTGTCATAAACTCTGAATCCAGCAAGATGATCAACACGAAAGTCGAAGACGTACCTCTCGTGATTCCAACGCCGTAGAAATCGTCCAAAAATACTGACGGAGTAGCTCTGTAGACCTCTCAGATCAAACTGTGACGATAACGGGCCTCCGATGAAAAATCGCCACACTGCGCTCCGATGCCGAAGTCGTCGACGCCGCGGCTTCCAAAAAATCCGGGCCTCTGCCAGAAGATGCGCAAGATGAAGATCTCCAACTTTGCTAAAGGGGCCATGGGCAGGGGAGCTCGGGAAAGGGGGCAAAACTCCCCCTCAAGACAGCTATTTATAGGCCCAGCCCGAAAATCCGAATTTTGGACTTTTGGCCCAAAGTTTCGGGCGCTTGGCACTTCCGGGCTGCTACAGTAACGGGCCGGGCCCGTTGCTGTTCACGCCCGAAAGCCCCTAGGCCCGCCACGCGTCCACCGACACTCCCCGCGCCCGGCGTACGCGCGCCCGCGAATCGCGGAGCGACGTGTGGCCGACACGCGGGCGTGGGGTGGCTGCGCCCGGCCAATCGCGGGGCGCCACGTGGCGCCCCCACGTTGCCTCCCAACCGCCCCGCCGTACGGCCACCTGCTCCAGCCGCAGCGTGGACCGCGCACACCAGGACCCGCCAACCACGCTCGGCCACGTGTCCGCACCCGGTCCACCGTGCACCCGCGCCTCTTCCGTGGACCGCGCCCGCTGCGCCGGCCAACCAGAAGGCGCCACGCGTCCTCCGCCCGGTGCACGACCTCCGCGGTGGACCGCGCGCCTCCGCCGCCGCCAACCGCCGCGCTCCGCCGCCCGCCGCCGCCGCCGGCGCCCTTCCGGCGGCCGGAACAGTACCAAAAATCTCGAAATGCGTGTTTTCGCATCCGGACTCCGAAAAATACAAATAAATAGCCCGTTTCGATCGTTTTCGCGCGCTGAATCCAAATCCGAAGTCCAATTTGCCAAATTCCACTTCTAAAATTTGCCGAAAATTCTCGGAGAAGTGTTCTTTACTCAAATTCCGCGCTGAGTCCAATTTTAATATCCATTTCGCGCGAAACCACATCTAAACATCCGACGGGGTCCTCCGATCACTCACGTGATCCATTACACACCCGAAGTCCATCACTTGAGTCCAAATTGGTGCAGAAACACCGCCGACAGGCCACACAGGCCTCCAGAAGCTGCTAATCGCACTGTAGAAGCCCTGCGGAGATCTGGGTCACCACAGGATCGACCCACAACTCAGGGCTAACAAAATTGGTCGAACAACACTCAACGACCCGGGACCACCGTCAACCCCAACGGTTCCCAACAACACAGGCCGGAAGATACTCGACCGCCCGGGACCACCGTCTACTCAACGGCTCCCCACGACAGAACATCAAACTCACAGAAGACACCAACCAGGGCCCGAAAGTTCCGGGAGGCGAACACCTACAACCCTATCAACAAGAACAGGTTCCAGGCTCGGCCCCCGTGGCTTTCGTCCCGACAAAGGAACGGCCCCTAGAACCCAGACCACTCGAATCCTTTCGAGTGGGGAGAATTACAGGAAAAATGTGATATTTGTTACTGAAACCCATTTTCACTCAACCCACGCAGGGCGAGGACTAAAAGTAGTTCCCTTTTTGAAAAACTATCTTGATTTAAGGAAAAACCCATTTTTAATGATTTTAGTTCTTTTAGGAAAAACAGTTAGAAAATAACTATTTTATACCCAAACCCTGAAGGGCTAATGCCTTTGTCCAATCAAACAAGAACAGACTTCAGCGGCCCTTCGATGCTTGGAAGAAAACATCGATAGACTAAAATCATGTGTATGTCAAAAAGGTTATGGGTTCTAGGTCCAGCTAACACAAGCACACAACTGCCACTAACACAGTGGCGACAGCACAAACAGGGATACAAGACCTCCCAGGACTACCGTTTACCCAAACGGCTCCCGGCACAGATAAGCGACCCACTACAACTACCAGACTCCACTCTGCTCCCAAGCAAGAGTGAAAATGCATCCCACACTAAAAGAAAGTCCCGACCTCTCGGCCCACTACCCGGGCGAGGATAACACTATGTCCAGGAATGAAAGAACAGTGTGGATGTCTAAACATAAATAACCCTAGCCCAAGTGAGGGTTTTCTACTGGTCTGGTTACACATGCAACATATGACAGGGGTGCTAGGTCAAGTTCCAAGATAACCATTATTAACATATGACAAAGAGCAAGGAGGTCACAAGGACCTCAGATAATAAAAGGAATAACAATTCCTACAATCTAGCATGCCACACAAGAAATACACTATCATGTATGATCCTACATCAGTAGAATTACTGTACAGTCCATAAAACTTGGAGACAAGGCCACCCACCTGAAACTTGACGATCCGATTTCCGATCTGGCTGAGTTTTGGCGTGAGTAATCCTTATCCTCCCAGGAGTCCGTTGCCGCAAAAATCATCCAAATCCGCCTCACGGATTGGGCGCAATCACTGAAACAATGCACGCGGCGCAATTAAATTCCAGAATTTCAGCAATTGAGACTAAGTTAAAGAAGATGTAAGTGCAGCCCCAAATACCTCAAAATGATTTATTCAAAGGGATTTATTCACATATCATAAAAGAGAATTTGCTCACCTTGAAGTTAAGAAGAAGTACCAACTTGAATTTCAGAAAAAGACCTTATATCCACAAAGTTATCTGCATTCCAAGGTGCATTGCTCAAATCAAAACTAAAACAGGGACTGCAGTAATCCATATAATAGCACTTGGAAAGATTATTAAAGTTACCTAATCAAACGTGCTCCAAATCCTACAAGAGAGGTACCATTGGATTCCTTGTCGAGAGTAGATACAAATTGAGCTAAAGAACTCCAATTTTCATGCTCGGATGAAGGAGAAAATCCATAAACACTTTGAACTATCCACCAAGTTCCATCTGTACACGAATGCAGCATGGTGCTCCAAAGATCATGCATAAACCCTAATAAAAACTCAGATCTGGGGAAAATGGTACATACCAATATTGTAGATCTTCGAGTCCAGGAAATTTCCCCATAAAAATCATCAAAATATTCCACTCCTACAATTCAGCAAAGCCAACACACTGAGGACTGTTCAGGATTCCAGACTGAAATGAAGGGTCCCAAAGATGACCTTAAAACTCTGTAAAAATATGGGGTCTGAGGGGAGAGTTGAATACAAAGATTGTAGCCTTACCTCTTGTGAAAACGTAGAACCAAAAATGAGCTCAAAATTCCAAGAAATGAGTCCAGGGGAATTTTCGCACTGAAATGCGACGGGAAGGTCCACCAACAGCAACAATGGTGGTGCTTGCCTCAAGGAGAAGATGATGGTGATGAAGCCCCTTTTGTCCATCTCTTTGATGATGAAGATGAAGGAGGGTTGCTGGTGCAGCTCTGTTTGGAGTCCCCCAAAAAAAAACCCTGGTCCAAGGAGGAAGGAGGAGGAGGAAGAGGAAGAAGAAGAAGAAAGGAAGAAGAAGAAGGAGAAAACACACTTAAATCCCCCTCCCCCTCTCCCTGCAGCTACAGCACGGGCCCGGCCCGCTCGGCCTGGCGGGCCGGACACGTGGCGGCCATCCGGGCCGCCACGTCGCCCGGGACGAGCCGCCCGGATCAAGCCACGCGGCTTGATCCGGGTGGCCGCGGCGCCACCAACGGGCGCGCGCCACGTGTCCTCACGCGCGGGGACCGCGCAGCGCGCCCACGTGCGTGCGGCGGCGGGCCCAACCACGGCCCGCCACGCGTCCTCCCGCAACGCTCGCTGGACCGTGCTCCAACACCGGCCCAATGGGGTGCCGACACGTGGCACCCCGGTCCACGGCTGTCCTCTGCGCCCGAAAAAAACCCCCGAACTTCCGGTTGTCCGTTTTCGCTCATCCGGACTCCGAAAAAAACAACCAAATAGCCGATTTCCAACGTTTTTCCGCGCTGAATCCAAATACGATTTTGTTTTGCAAGAATCCCTTTCTAATTTTTGGCGAAACTCCCCATTAGGCAATCTTGATCCAATTCTCGCACTGAGTCCGTTTCTTGGGTCTGATTTGCGCGCGACCAACACTATTCACAGAAATAGGCCTCCGCAAGCTGTCGATCACACTGTAATGACCACGAAGTTCCGGGTCTTCACATATATACATTTGTATATACATATGTATATATATACATTTGTATATACATTTGTATATATATACATTTTTATA
>CM055074.1:6821230-6871230 GCA_029204045.2 Tillandsia leiboldiana | reverse complement strand
AAGCCAAATCTCAAATCTCTTCCCATCATATAATTTTCTTTAACCATTTTAATGTTCTAGGACAGCTCATAATAGCTAATCCTTATAGTAGTGGAGGGTCACAAAAGATTCACACCATAAATATTATACTTATATATCTTATATCATATATCACCATGCTTTCACATACTGTTAATTATAAATAAATAAAGATTAATTTAACAACACAAAATTTTGGATTTTTTTTTTTTTTTTTTTTGTAAAAATGTATGGAAACATGCTCAACTTTCTTTTTTTTTTTTTAATGGGTTAATTCCATACAGCTCTCTGTAAATATATAAATATATCGAATAACAAATATATTCTTATAAAGTTTAACTTTTTGTATTTATCCCTTCAAAAATCCGAAGTTGTTCGTATATGTCCCTACCGTCAATATTCGTTAGAAAAATATAGTTAATCATATATTAATAGGTATATTTTTTAGCAGTTGAAATTTTTGAAAGTATATATTTGCAAGGGTAAAATTGATATTTTACTTATATTCTGTTAAAAAATAAATAGTAAGCTAACAGTACCAAAACAGAGAGATACTTATGAACAACTTATGACTTTTAAAGAAATAAATATAAAAAGTTGAATTTTGTAAAGACATATCTGTTATTCGATATGTTTATAAGAAGTTATATGAAATTAACTCTTTTATTATTTGAGACTCCTAAACTTCTACTTTTTTAAAATTTGAGATTTCATAATTAGTTCAGTAAATATTTTATCAAATTTGATAATTTTATTAGTTATTAATCGTAAGTTAGTGTAGTTTTATTTGCTCAAAATAATTATAGTCATTCAATTTAATAGAATCACCGGTGAATTTGATAAAATTTTTATTTTTTTAATTAAAATCATTTAATTCTGAAAAACTAGAGTTGAGACACTTTTTTTCAAAATTGCATATAGTTGAGGGTTCTCCATGCATTTTACCTTTTCTTTTTTTTAGGAAAATAATGATGGGGAAATTAATTAATTAATTAATAATGTTATTATTATTATTAGGGTAAAAGACAACAAGGCCGTTTTTATCGTTGGGTACTCTATTCTCCGGTGCAAAGTAACGCACCTCTGATTGCCACGTGGCAGTTTCTCACTTCCCAATGTACTTTTGCCACGTGGCATTTCCTTCTCTCTTTTTTTTTCTTTTTTTTTTTTTTTTTTTGAAGCGGAGAGAAAACGTGCAAATAAATAAATAAATAAATAAAATAGAGCGGAGAGGATAGAAGAGGAGAAGAGAAAGAGAGGGATTATATATATATATATATATATATATATATATATATATATATATATATAGATAGATAGATATAAAATTAATATTATTTTTCTTGATCTCTTTTGGGTCCCTTTTTTGTTCAGTTAATTTTTTCCTTTAAATAAATTTATTTTAATTTTTTAAAAAAAATTTTGAGAGTAAATGCTCTAGACCAATTCCAATTTCCCCTCCCCCTCAGATCTCAACATAAAACGCACCCATTTCCTTCTACAATGGAGGTAAGAGAGAAAATTCATTTCTCTCTCTACAATTTGCCCTAGGTTTTGTTTCTTTTGCATCTGCAATCATGTTTTTTTTTTCTTTTTTTTTTTTTTTTTTTGGTGCATGATTTTTGGGATTGGAGATAAGGTGTTTGATGTAATGCCTGACAGGAAGGCAGCGGCGGCAGTGGCAGTGGCAGTGGCAGCGCGGCTCACCGCGTGAAGTTTGATGCTGCCAGGGAGATGGAGTCGCCACGTTTCCGTGCCATCATCCGCGCCACCAGCGGCCGGCGCAAGAAGGGACCCGTGGACGTCAAGAGCTTCTCGCACGAGCTCAACGCCAAGGGGCCCCACCACCTCCCCATGCGCAAGCTCCGCGGCCTCAGCAGCCCCGAAGTAGCACACCCATCTATTCGTTTTCGAGACTATTCATTTATTTTGGAATCAATTTTTCATGCGTGTTGTTATGTCGATGTATTGTTCTTGTAGGAATTGATGAGTGTTATAAGGTCGAAGTTCGACCGCTTGAAAGAAGAGGTCGATTTGGAGCTCGGCGTCTACGCAGGGGATTTGGTGGGCACGCTTGAGAAGACCGCGGGCGCGGATCTGGAGTGGAGGGTGCCTTTGGAAGACCTCCTGGTGATAGCCCAAAAATGCGCGGAGATGTCCGCTGATGAATTTTGGGTGAAATGCGAGGGGATTGTCCAGAATTTGGATGATCGCAGGCAAGAATTGCCGATGGGTACCCTAAAGCAAGCCCACACACGGATCCTTTTCATCCTCACGCGGTGCACTCGCCTGCTCCAGTTCCATAAGGAGGGGCCCTACGGCGAGGACGAGCACGTTCTCGGGCTCCACCAACTCAGCGACTTGGGTTTCTACTCGTTTCAGAGCGGTTCCGGTGAGTTCGGCCGAAAGAACACATTGACTGCTAAGGAAGTCCATGAGAGGCTTCTAAGGAGGAAGTTTTTAGAGCACCGGCATTTGAGTTATGATTTTGCGGGTCGCCCTTTGACCCAGTCGAGCGAAAGCATTTCGCCGGGGAGCAGGGATAGGATATCGTCGTGGAAAAAGCTTCCCTCGGCAGCAGAGAAGAACCAGAAGAAGAGCCATGGTTCGCAGGACGAAACCCCGACGAAGTCGACCGACTCACTCGCCCAAACAAGAAAAATAAACAAAACTAAAGTCGAAACGGATGATATCGCGGCTGACGCCTTAGCCAGTTTGGTCGATTCTTCGCTGAAGACCGAAGCACCAACCGATTACTCTGAGGATCAACAGATTCTTGGTGATGGGACGCCAAAAATGATATGTCGGATATGCGATTTTGAGATACCGACGATTTATGCAGAAGGTCACTTCATCATTTGCACGATTGCCGATAGATGCGATCCAAAGGGTCTGAGTATAGACCAGCGACTTCAGAGAGTCACGGAGATACTTGAAAAGATTCTCGCGTTGTGCATGCCAAAAAACTTGGATAATTCAGAAGCGAGTACTGAGAGCACGAGAGGCGGTTCCTCATGCATAACTTATGAATCGGATGGGTTATCCTCGAGTCAGAATAGCTCATTGAGTCTGTTGCCAGGAGAAGGAGCAGAGTTCTTTCACGAAGAAGTTAGTTCTACTTGCAGCAATCTAAAAGCTTTTAGATGCCATGATGAGGCATTTACAGTGAGTTATTTAATTGTTTGATTGACAGGGAATGCTTGCACCATCATCAGGAAGCATTACACCACAATCACCAGTGATGACACCGAGGACTAGCCAGGCTGATTTGCTATTGAGCGGAAATAAGGCATTTTCAGAACTCGAAAATTTTCAGCAGGTGCTTTCGAATCAATTTTTTCGTCTGTTCGAGCTATCTCAAGTTACATGGTATTTGCATGCGTATTCGTGAAAACCATGCTTATTTGCTTTCATGCCCCTTCCAGAATATATATACATGTAAAATAACTGGTTTTTTGCATAGATGCCTCTGCTAGGGGCATGCATGCAAATAAATATGGTTTTTCGTGGCAAGCATGTCAATACCAACTTTGAAGGGTTTCTACCATATATTTACTGTGGTTTAATATTAGCAGCTATATTTTCAATGTTATGTACTTGTAACGAATTGCTGACTTGCCACATTTTGGTAGATCGATAGTCTACTTAACATCGCCCGCGGCATTGAGAGCATCAAAACATGCAACTACAATTCATTGCAGGATTTAAATTCGTATCTGGAAGACTTGAATGCCGTTATTGACACAAGAAACGTGGACGGTCTTGCCGTTGAGACATTTGGGAGAAGGATAGAAAAACTGTTGCAGTAAGTCTATGTGTTGGCTCCACAAAATGATATAGTTTCCATACATCCCACTGCATTTGTCCCTGCAAAATCTGAATTTCCAGACCCTCCTCCATGAGTTGGATGAATCCCAAAATTAAGGGGGTTTAGTAAATTCTGAGAATATATGTAAATTCAGATTTTGCGACGGTATATTTGTAGATGATGTTAATGTCGTTGCAGTATAACATGGTGTTACATTTGGATTTAGTTCCTTCTACTACTTTTTGTATTTGGCAGGGAGAAATTTATATATCTTTGTGGGCAAATAGATGATGGAAATAAAGATATCTTGTGTACAATGGTAGATGAGGATGGTTCTTTGGAGAATAATACAGGAGGCAAGAACCATTTGAATGCAAAAATCAAGGAACGAACATCTATTGAGGACTTTGAAATAATAAAACCGATCAGTCGAGGGGCATTTGGACGAGTTTTTCTCGCCAAGAAAAGAGTAACTGGAGACCTTTTTGCAATAAAGGTATTACTTATTCAATTTAGTAGACATAAGCTCTATATATATTTATTCACATTTTTCTAATTTGTAAATTTATTCTTTCTGATGCAAGAACTGCTATTCTCTCTGCAGTTAATAAACTTTCTTGTTTGAATGAGTTATGTAAACTCTGAATTGTTGACTCGGACTTCTACTTCGACTCTGCATAAACTATTAATGGAAAAGTAAACTGTATCGCATGCATGTAGGCTTAATTGTTAGCTGGTACTGCTGAAGATCTGTCGTATACTTTAATCTCATCAGTTTTTGCTGTCCAGCTTGTGGCCGCATATGGACAAGATCACTAATTTTATTAACTTCTTTTCTTAAGAATTAATCATTCGGAATGAAACATATGCGTGAAAAAGTAAATGCGTATGGAGTCTAACATTATAGGAGCATTATAACAGGTTCTCAAGAAGGCTGATATGATTCGAAAGAATGCGGTCGAAAGTATTCTGGCTGAGCGCAACATTCTTATATCAACTCGTAATCCCTTCGTGGTGAGTATTTATTCTAAAGCTTGTTAGTGCAACTTCATGTGGAAATTTAGTTTATCTTCTGTTTTTGATCGACAGGTCCGGTTTTTCTACTCCTTTACATGTAGGGAAAATCTGTACCTGGTCATGGAGTACTTGAATGGAGGAGATCTTTATTCCCTGTTGAGGAGTTTAGGTTGTCTGGATGAAGAAATGGCCCGCACATACATAGCCGAAGTCGTAAGTTACTACTACCTGAGATATTTGCATATATATGCCCTTCAAATCCCAATGCCCTTCTTCTAAAAGCTTTTTAGACGCCAAAACCAACTTCGCAATGAATTGGAAGACTACCGGATGTATAAATAGGGGAATTTTGTAATATATTGCATTTTTTAGTGGTATATATGAAAATTCAGATTTTACAGGTCATATATTTGAATAGATGATTTCGCAGGTAATATATCTGTGAAAACTCAGGAAAGACGGAGTCTTTGATATGTAACAAATTTTTAAATGCAGAATCTGCTTCTTTTTTTCAGGTTCTTGCGTTGGAGTATCTGCACAACATGAATGTGATTCATCGGGATTTGAAGCCAGACAATTTGCTAATTTCAAGAGATGGCCATGTCAAGGTCATTATGCTGCTCCAGTTTATCTTATCAACTATTGATGATCAGTTTTTCAAGTTCCAAAATAAAAAATGGTCACTTTTTCAATAACACTTCAGTTTTCTGCTATTCTGCTATGATGAGTTTAGCACTGATTTCAGTCAAATTCAATTCCGAGGCTAAGTAAGAATCCTTCTTGAAAAGTAATCCAATCAATTGAAAACCTGTTGACTTCTATTTTTTGGTGAATTTCTGTGGCTATCCACTTTTCTTTGCAATTTCATCGGCTTTTTTTTTGTAGCAAAACTGGTCTAAGAACAGATCTCTATAGTCAAAAATTAATTGACGATAAGATAATGACCAATTTTGCTTTTCTGCATCAAGATACTGTTGTGCTTTAAGAATCGTCCTGCATGTGCTATCAACAAAAATACACGAACAAAGAAATAGCAAAAAATAATAGAAAAAAAATATACAAAAAAGAGACAACGATTTACGTAGTTCGGCAAGTTGCCTATGTCCACAGGGAGAGCAAGAGAGATATATCCTTTATATGAAGAAACTAGAATACAAGCCCACACATTTATATTTCCCTCAACCTAAATACAAGAGCCTTATGGTTATTGCCACCCTTCCCTTGTTACAAGAAAAAATCCCTCCTTTTATCTCAAAAAGGATTTTCTAAACAAAAGAGAGAAACTCAACAAGCTACTAATTAAGTTTCACCTCACACTTAATTAGTTTCCTTTATGCTTGCTTTCTTTCTTGCTTGCTTTCTTCATATCTGTGGAATGGAATTAGCAACCTATTTATAGGCATACATGCATATGCACAATTGAAGTTGCCAACTTCAATTGTCAATCCTTATTAATTAGCCTATATACATAGGCATTGGCAATTTGTAACATGCATGTGTTTCATGCATATGCATGCACCAGCCAACATTAACCCATTTCATTCACACTTAATGATTTCAGTAGACCAAGTGCACCGTGAATCAAGTTTCATCTTCTTGTCCCTTTTGCCTATAGAAAATTTATAGGCCAAATGAAAGTATAAAAGAAGACATATAACCAACAGATACCCCTACATATAAGAGAAATTGATTCTATTCTTTATAGGCATTTGTTTCCTTCCACAATTTTCACTAATTGCTCAAATTTTCTTCTAACTTCTTTTGGTACAGTTGACAGATTTTGGGCTCTCTAAGGTCGGTCTTATCAACAGCACTGACGATTTGTCAGGTCCGGATGTGAGCAACGCTTCCTTGGGCGAACATCTGCCAACGGCTGCAGCACAGCGAGCAGAAAAGAGAGAGCAGAGACGGAAACAGTCAGCTGTTGGAACTCCTGATTATTTGGCTCCAGAGATACTTCTAGGGATGCCACATGGTTTGCTACTTGATAACTTTTTGTTATTCTCTTTAACTCAATTTATATTTAAAATCTTAAATGTAAAAGTAATGTTCCACCGAATGAGTTATTTACTTGTCCTTTCGGCGTCATAGGTAAGTTACAGAAAAGGCCCTGCATTCGACCTTTCGGTGTATAGACTTTTGACACTTAACCTTCTTTACGTGACATTTTTTTGTTCAGGAATTATTAGGTAGTTTTAAGAGTTAAAATTGTGATCCAAAATATCCTTTGTACCCCTTCTATGGTGGGAAAGATCATTTATAAAAACTTCAACGAAGAATGTTTAGCCATCATTCTTTATATAAACCTTAAAAATTCTACTTCTAATTTGTTGTGTACTACAGGCCCAACTGCAGATTGGTGGGCTGTGGGAATCATCCTTTTCGAATTACTCGTTGGAATTCCTCCCTTCAATGCTGAGCATCCACAGGTAAGTAACTGCACAATTTTCTTTCTGTTAATCTTTATTATTATTATTATTATTATTATTATTATTATTATTTGTCAAATGCATTCCATCTCGAGCAAAGGGTAATCATATTCTTTGCCTTAACGATGAATATTTTGTGGTCAGTGATGATGCGATAATCAAGCCAAATTAATTATAAAGAAATGGAAAAGATTGAAACTGAAAGTTACAGTAGTTGAGAGAAGAATGTGTTAAGCTAGGAGGGCCTTCTTTGACTGCAAGGCTTAGATGCCAAATTACTCGTAACAACAGCTGTTCACACAAGAGTTAATGCATTGTGATATAGTTTCATTACTTCTTTAACTACGAAAGTATATTGTGGATAAATACGCAAAAAAATTACAGGTTGCAGAATAATCTTTTCTTTTCCAAAGGAAAATGTATACAGGACTTTATTTTTTTGGCAACCTCCATCCACATCATGGTAACTTTTTTTTTTTCCATCTCTATATAATAAGAAAAACACACATGCGGCACATTATCTGATATATTGTGCATGATAACAAACAAATGTGCGGGATCTCTTTTAACATGAACTGTAGTATTTGCTTCATCTTGGTTGTAGATATAGATTAATGTGGAAATACTTGATGATCTTCAACTGCCACATGGCTTTCACTTGCAGAGAATTTTCGATAATATAATGAATCGTGATATATCTTGGCCACAAGTACCGGAGGAGATGTGTTGCGAAGCGCATGACTTGATTGACAAGTAAGACATCAAATTGACACATATTCGGTTGGAGAAAGGCTGCTGTTCTTCGTGTAATTGTTTTTCTTGGCAGAGAAAAATATAACAAAAAGGGAAAAACTGTAATCAAGGAAATGGTTATTTGGAATTTTTGCGTGTTATTATCACCTCTTAGGAAGAAACAACGAAAATGTTCTAAGACAAGATTTAAGCACATGAGTAGATCTGAACATAACAACATGCAAGGATTTTTGTTTCATGAATTTGTTCCTCCCTCCGAAATTTTCTAGTTTGTAATACGGAAAATGCACCAGTGCCACTAGGCTACCATTATCATCTATGCTGCTGGTCGGCAAGGTGGGCACATATCATCCATGCCGACTGTGCCAATACACCAATGCTGAGAATGCCAACGTGTGGACACACAAAGGGGCTCCATACTGGGTTCTGTGCCGGCCGTGTCGACTGTTGCCATATATTATCCATAGGACAAATAATGCCAATGATCTGTAACTTTTTAATTTTTACACAATATTTATTTGTTTGTCTGGCTGTTTACTTGAAAGCAAATTGCTACTTCTAATCGACCATATCATTACACCTTGTGCTTAGATTGCTAATTGAAAACCCACTCCAGAGGCTGGGTGCAACTGGAGCTGGAGAGGTAAACTTATTTTCTTTTTTCTTTTTTCTTTTTTCTTTTTCGTTTTCTCCCTTTTATTTTGCAGACAAAGTTTATGCAAATTTACTATAACCTCATACATAGTTTATTTTTAGAACAGGTCAAGGCTCATCCCTTTTTCAAGGACATCAACTGGGATATGCTTGCTCGGCAAAAGGTTACATGTTGAACCTTAAATTCCCTCCCTTAGTGTGTATCATGTACAACTTTGGATCCGCTATTTTCCTTTCATTTGCAACTTTGGATCCAATTCTCCTTTAATAAACCAAATGTGCCTGGAAACCATCTTGATGGTTTTATGCACTTGATGGTTTTATGCACTAGATATCCCATTCAGGGGAACTTCAGTCCATCAGATGATATTTCAGCTCAAATATGCAGTAATGAGAAAAAATAGACCAAGTTGCAAAATCAGAATAAAGCAGTACTTTCTGCGAACTGGCCCGCTGAAATCTTTGTTTGTATTGCTGTAGGCTGCATTTATTCCTTCAATGGAAGATGAATGCGATACGAGTTACTTTGCTTGCCGCCACCCTTGGAGTACCGCAGATGACCAAATCTATAAGGCTGTTAATGAATATGATGAATTGAGTGATAGTAGCAGTATCAGCTGCAGCAGCAGCCCACATAGTTGTGATCATGATGAAGATGTATACAGCCACATATTCTCTTTTATTATACTTAATTTTTAGATTTTGATTTTCTTTGCAAATTAGTACTGTATTGTTATTGATGTTGCATTTGCAGGGAGATGAATTTGGCAGCATGGCAGATTTCGGAGCTCCAACACTTTCTGTGAAGTATTCATTCAGTAACTTCTCGTTTAAGGTTGTTGGTGCCCAACTCATATATATATATATATATATTTGCTAAATATGCTTTGTTTGCTTAATCAAGCTACAGGCTGGAGCTTCTGCAAAAATGTTGTTTGAGTAAAAGCCGTTTCAAATAGCAAAATAGCTATTTTACTCTCTGCAGTAGAAGCGGAAGCTAAAAGTATAGCTTCTTCTTTTGCGGCTTAGAAGCTCTACTTGTTAACCAATCGCCTAATTTTTGGTGGCTTAGAGTTCCTTGAATAGAAAAACTGTTCTAGAAGTCAAGTCAAACAAGCACTAAAAAAGCGAGCAGTAATAATAACTATTTCCTTTCTATATACAGAACATCTCTCAACTAGCTACCATGAACTATGAAGTCATAACAAAGTGTAACGAGGAGTCTGCAAATGCTTCTTCTAAATCGTGAAAACCAGGATCAAGTCGGAAATAAAGATACAGTTCAGCGACCAATTGATACATTACGGATGAACGGCGATATCGCTAAATAGATGCACACATGAAGGGAAAGTTGGTTTCATCCTACTTAATGTTGATAACTGGTCTTACAGAAAAGATGCTGAGGTCAGTATGACACCAAATTTCCGCTCCAATTTTCTTTTGTTTTCTTCAGGTGATGTGTACATACATTGTGCCTTGTTGATAGTTTTTAAGTGATGTTTACCTCAGCGTGAGATACCGGCTTTTGTAAAGATCCATGCTAGACAATAGAAACATGTAATTCATTTCATAGAAGTAAAAGTTGTGCCTCTCTCTCTCTCTCTCTCTCTCCACCATGGTATAACCATTGTGCTTGTTTCTATTATATAAATAATCTTTAATTATGGTTAAGTCAATTAGTGAGCTATACTAGCATATACACTGCAACAAAAGTTGAATCCTGACCTATACTGAGACAGCTAATGCCTAAATGCTACTTTGGTGTTTAGATATAATGTTTTTTTTTTCCCTTTACTTATGTCACTTACCTTAATTTTACTCTTTTACTTTCATATATCTTTTTGCAGGTTCAATGTGTTGCTACAGGTGAAACTTGTAGCAAGAGGGGGGGCTTTGAAGCCAGTATTGGGTTTGTTCTGATGCTTACAAAAATTTATATTATATGCTCATAGAAGTTATACTACAAGGTTTATATATATATATATATATATATATATATATATATATATATAGAGAGAGAGAGAGAGAGAGAGAGAGAGAGAGAGAGAGAGAGAGAGAGAGAGAGAGAGAGAGAGAGAGAGAGAGAGAGAGAGAGAGAGAGAGAGAGAGAGAGAGATTAATAGTGGCCCCTCAGTAATTAGCAACTTGTTTGAGATTTTAGTATGGTGGGCTTAAACACATGAGCTTGAGTAAATGAATACTAGCATGCTAATCCTTTTATCACTATGTATCGTCAACCGTATTATTAGATTATCTGATGCGGAGCAATTGAGGTGCGACATAAATCACTTATTGGACATTTTTAGGATCTCTGGACTATTTATTCCATGCAGATAATGTCAATGTCACCCACCAATCAAACAATGCAGTTATAGCACAAATAGGTTTGCTAGAGTTTTTCTTTTTCTTTTCTTTTTGCCCCTTCTTCACTTGAAGGGACTATAATGCCCTTGGTATGATAATATCAATGTGAAATGACCCTCTTTGATGGGTGGTGAGTGGTGACACATCTTCCGTGGAATAAGCGAGTTGATCCAAAAAGCTTGAGTGATAGTGAACTACATTTTTATATTTTTATATTCAAAACTCATCTGAATTGATGGAATTTGAACATTAGTTTCTACTCATAATATCATATTAAATTATACAAAATAATAATTTATTTTTTAAAACTTAAATTTTATATTTAATACATAAAATATAATTTTATAACGATAACTGATTGAGTCTAAATCATCAGTCCAAAATATACAGCAATAGTAATTTGCTGGCTCAAAATACTTAAATTTAGTTATTATTAGTAGGATCTATAATCTCTTATATTTTAAATTATAATTTTATTTTGGTCGGATGTAAAATTATTAAAATAAAACTACTCAAAATAGATGAGTAAAATCCAAATTATACTCAACCCCCACCATTAATATTTAAATTAAATAAAACATGAAAAAATAAATATATAGTGGCTAATGATATCAGCCTTTCACATCTAAACAAAAGAAAAAATAAAAAAATTACTAGACAATGTGGCAAATGATGTTAACCTCAATCCCAAATTGTGTGTCCTTTTTTTTTTCTTTTCTTTTTTTTTTTTGAAGTTTTGTTAGTCCTCCATTCTAAAGCCCATCCTACTACATAATTCATCTTTATTCCCAGGAAAATGAGGGCACGAGCCTTTTTGTATAAAATTAAGCACTTACAGTTAGAGGGATCAAACCCACTTTTTTTGTTTTTTGTTTTTTTTTTTTTCTTTGAGAAAAAGATAGTATATTATCTACTTTGTTTATTATTTAAAAAAAAACTCAACGAGAGAAATATGAAACAATTACCCTTCAAGCATTGAATCTTGAGTATCAATTATTAAATCCTTAATTAATTACAATAGATATGGTTAGTAACCCCACGAGCTGTTAGTTAGTAAGAAACTAGCGATTTGTCGGACATCTGGTAGATGCTCTGAACAATTTAGGAATAAGATGATTTTTCAATAAACAAATACTGATCTCCTGCTCGTCGTTAGCTAGGCCAAAAGAATAGCAAAGCAATGGAAGGAGTCAGGATAACATAACGACTCTTATTCCGAGTATAGCATGGTTTTTTTTTTTTTTTTAGAGATTTTGTTGTCTCATTTTTATTGCTTAGTTTATCTTTTTAATGAATAAAAATAATAATTTACTCTCTTTTTTTCAAAAAAAAAACCCACTTCACAATATTTTTTTATTAAGCATTTTAGGAAAAGAAACCATCTTCACAAAATAATATATTACCACATTTTAAAAAGTTGGTTGGTGGCAATTCCACATTCAAATCATTAATAAAATTGTAAACGCTTGAACAAATCTTTGACCACTAGAGACTAATTTACTAGATATCTCTTTCTTTCTATATTAAAATATTACTTTTTAATAATTTGGCCGTTTAGAGAAAAATAATCATTTTCCATGGTGAAAATTAAAGAAAAACAATATGGTAGAAATAGTTTTCAAAATGAGATTGTTTTATTCATCATTTGTATGAGCGAATAATGCGTATTGTTGAGAATCTGGTACTCGTCTCGGTATCAGATTGTGTGAATTCGCAATCTATTTCGGTATCGATTGTTTGGATTGTACAATAAAACGTCAAATCAAATTTATACCATAAATTAGTCCTCTCAACAGAATCCGAAACCAATATAATCACAAAGAGGGAAAAAATAAAAATTAATAAAATACGAATATAATAAAATTTATTAATCAAAAGAAAAAAATAGAATAGCTTCAACACTCGTCTTGTATAAATTCAGAAAACTTTTTTTTTCTCTCTCACATGCACCCGTGCACATGCATGCAAGATGCATACAACCTATATAGCTTCCTTTAAAGTAAGATTCACCTTAAAATTTTCACCTTTACTCATATATATAGATATATATATATATATATATATATATATATATATATATATATATATATATATATATATATATATATATATATATATAAAGTAGAGCTTATATATTCTCAAAAGCACAAGCCCAAATATACTTGTGAATTGGGCGATTAAAGAGCGGGTTGGAAAGGAAGGCTGCTATCAAGAGCGGGCCGTCTGATTCTAGTTAACTCGGTGCTCTTTAGCGTTCCATCCTTCTTTTGCTCGGCCTTCAAGATTTCGAATTGGACGATTAAAGAAATTAACATAATTCGACGGGGTTTCTTTTGGAAAGGCAAGGGCCACATCAGCGGGCTCCATTGCTTGGTTAACTGGAAACAGGTTTGTCGGCCTAAGGCGGTTGGTGGTTTGAGAATCCGAAACCTTAACTCGTCTAATTCTGCTCTACTAATGAAGAGCCTGTGGACTTTCTACAACGACAAAGAACGGCCATGGGTGAGACTCCTACGGCGCTTACACTACAGGAGAAAATCGCCGTGTGCGGGAGGAGTCTTATCCTCGAAATACGCGCCCCTGTGGAAGGGCGTCCTCAGCACCTCGGGAGCTTTCCACACTTCCGTTACCTTCAGGCTAGGGGACGGGGAGACAACCCCCTTTTGGCACGCTAATTGGACGGGCGACAAACCGCCGAGAGATCTTTTCCCGACCCTGTTCGCGTTAACCTCGCCTAGACACATCTCGGTGAAGAGATGGCTGCAACGTTTTGCGGACAAAGATAATTTCGGCTTTCGCAATCTGATGGCCAATGACCTCGCGGGCCATAGCGAATTACTGCAGCTTCACAATGTAATACGGAATACATCCTTGATTCAAGAATCGGACGCTTTAGATTGGAGATGGAATAACAAAGGGTGTTTCACTGTGAAGGATGCTTACAGATTTTTGGCTTTCGATGGAGTCGATGACCACCGTATTCTTCATCTTTGGAGCATTAAGGTACCCCTTCGTATCAAAATTTTCCTCTGGTTGGCAGCAAGGAACAGTTTGCTGACAGCAGATCGGCTCATCAAGCGAGTGTGGCAGGGACCGTCATGCTGCGTTTGCTGTTATGGCGATGAAGAGAACTTGGATCATATTCTATTCCGTTGCAGCTTCGCCCACACGGTTTGGAGCAGGATTCTACAGGGTAACCCACGTAAGTTATCAACCTTCCTACAAGGATCGGGGGGTTTAGTGGCCAGATGGAAGAGGTTAAAAATGACAACCGCTCGGAGATTTCTTAGACGTGTGCGTCGCAGCCACTTGTTGGGAACTATGGATGGAGTGTAATTACAGGATCTTCAATAATCAGACCAATAGCACGAGGGAGTGTGGTGGGAGGATCCTTAGCACTTTGACACTTTGGAGACTGGCATGGGGAGGGTAGTTAGCCGGGTGCGGAACTAAGTCCTAAATGTCAGAGGGAGAGTCTGATGGTGGAACGACAGGGATTGGAGATCGGCTTGTAATGGGATTGAACTTGCCTTATGTTTTGCTGTTTTTAAGGGATACAGATTCTGGTTCCGATCCTGGCAGATCCTTCTCCTGTCAGTACTGAAGTTGCCATTTTGCATCGGGATTGATTACTTTGGAAGGGGGTGCTTAGTGTGAACTGGGCCAGAACTCTTTGGTTTATTTTGACTTCTAACTACGGGATCCCCCCAATGTTCTGACAAACACTGGGGGTGTCAGATGAAGGGTATGTAGTTGGAGCAATGGCGTCCCCACGACGACGGCTGTTAACTGGGAGAACCTGCAGTTTTCTAATTCACTGAAGCTTGTTGTAGTAGAGAGGGATGAAGCAGAGGCCGAGAACAACGAAGAAGCTAATAGCCTTGAGATTTTCTTTTCTTTTGCTGTCCTTTCAACTCTATTTGCTAGTACTTGTGGGCCAGCTTTGTTATAACTGGTAGTTCTGTCTTTTGGGATAGGGGGGGGGGGGGGGGGGGGGAGATAATATGTGCTTCTACACTTCTGTATCAAATAGGGGTTTCACCCTGTTTAATCAAAAAAATATACTTGTGAATTTTTTACTATTGAATTTGTATTTTTATAAAGTCAACTAAAGAGAGAGAAAAAAAAGTGAATTTGTATTGGAATTTATATTTTTATAAAGTCAACTAAAGAGAGAGAAAAAAATGTGCTTCTACACTTCTGTATCAAATAGGGGTTTCACCCTGTTTAATCAAAAAAATATACTTGTGAATTTTTTACTATTGAATTTGTATTTGAATTTGTATTTTTATAAAGTCAACTAAAGAGAGAGAAAAAAAAAATAAATAGCATAAATCCTAATACAAATCTAATGGTAAAAAATTCACAAGCATATTTAGACTTGTGCTTTTGAGAGTATATAAGCTCTACTATATATATATATATATATATATATATATATATATATATATATATATATATATATATATATATATATATATATAGTTAGGCTGGAATACTATTAATAGTACCAAATCATTGGTACTATTAAGTTTTTAACCATTGGATTAAAAATTGTGTGGTTGAGATAATAGTGGGCCCATTGGGTTTAATAGGTAGTTGGAAAAATAGTAAAATCTAACGGGTGAAAATGATCAAAGTGGTTGATCTAAGAATAGAAAACTTGATAGCACCAATAACTTGGTACTATAGCCGGACTATATATATATATATATATATATATAAACTCTCTATATTAGAAATATATATACAACTTCATCCAAAATATGATTAAATATACTTAAATTAGTATTATACTCTAATTAATATTTAAATTCAAATTAATTTAATTTTAATAAATTTAAATATTAATTTTAATTTAATTAAAATTTAATTACAAATCTAATTAAATTATGATAAACGACAGATGCGATAAGAAGCAAACGCCCAACGATGTGGGCTCATTTTGACTTCTTAAAGTCAACTTGTCCCTCACCTAACAAGTTCCTTTTTCTCCTTAAAGAAACATAATATGAATTATTGGTGATTGATCGAGACCAAGAGAGATATCTTTCAAGCAAGAGCCAACATGCAAGAGTTTTGGTGTAATGACATTGACTTGAAGATTCAAGGATGGTGGGCCGGCCACAAATATCAAAAAAAATAAAATAAAATAAAATAAAATAAAATATGAAGAAGAAAAAGAAGAAGAAGAAGAAAAGAAATACCTAAAATATTATAAGTCGTGTGGGTAAACCTAATCCACAATGCACATGCCAACTACATATATATATATATATATATATATATATATATATATATATATATATATATATATAGGAAAATGCTAGGTGTACACCCCAAATGGGGTGTACATCTTACACCCACCCCATCCTAGGGGTGGGTGAATTCCACTCGTCACATGATGTGACGAGTGGATGAATACCCATCCCAAAATGGGGTGGGTGTAGGATGTACACCCCATTTGGGGTGTACACCTAGCACTTCTCATATATATATATATATATATATATATATATATATATATATATATATATATATATATATATATATATATTCTTAGTATTATTTACATATTACCATTTGTATCTACTGTTATTAACTACTTGTTTGTTTGTTTGAAATTATTCTGTCAGAATTACAGGTATACTATGTTTGGTTTATTCAATTTATAATCTGGTCAGTAATACAGTATTATAAATAATACAGAATTACTTCAAAAATACTACTGAATGGAATGCGAGTATCTCGTACTACTGAAGGCGAATTATTTTGTATGTTATGTAAAATTATAAGTTTACCCCTTCAATCTTACAAACCCTCTCAATACGTTATTTTTAAAATTTTAAATTACTAAATTTAAAATTTAAAATTTAAAATATAATTTTAAAATTTAAAATCTAAATTTGAAATTTTAAAATTTCAAATTTAGATTTTAAATTAAAATATTAAATTTTATAATTTTCTAAATTTAAAATTTAAAATTTAAAATTTAAAATTTAAAATTCAAGTGTAAATTATATTAAGTTATATTTTAGTAAAAAAATAATATTAAATTTGACTATAAATGTAATTTTAGAATAGAAAATATTACTAAATTTTATAAAATGAACCAAATGTAATAATTCTATATACACTGCAATCCAACATTATATTACTGTATTAAATTAAACACGATAATAGAGACTCAATAGTAATATTATAAGTAATATTATATAACGCAAACCAAACACACCTTAAAAGGTCTGATCTTTGGTATACAAAATCTCAAATTCGAATATTAGCTACTTTATATATCCAAAAAAAAAATAATAATAATAAGCGAGACAGATAGCTTATTATGTTTCTCCAAAAAAAAAAAAAAATAAAACAAAAACAAAAACAAACTATTTTTAGATTGTTTCTTATGGATTGATCTTTTAGTTAGAATATTACCAAATGATTTGCATAATCTCCATTGTACACATGAATAGAATATTATTTTTTTTTTTAGAGAAAGGCAGCATGCTGCCGCTTCATTCAATACGGGGATGAATTTAGCAAAGGGTAGGGACAACCAAGGGCTGCACGCAGCAACGGTCCCGAAAAAAAAAAAAAAAAAAAAAAAAAAAAAAAAAAAAAAAAAGGGGGGCTACACACAGAATCTAATCCAGTAAGACCGAAAGAGCCTGATGTCGCCTAGGATCTGACGGAGGGAGCGGGACTGGTTTTCGAAGATCCTTCTATTCCTTTTCAGCCAACAGAACCACCACATGGCCGCGATCGTGATGAGAGCTCTCTTGCCCAGGCCCCCTTTCTTGATAGCGTGTGTTTCCCACAACTGGTGGACGGAAAGGATGTTACGGATCTCCAGCTTGTTGGGCAGCAGAGTCCCCAGCAGTGCTTGAGTGGCGGCGCAAGAGACAAAGAGATGGTCCACGGTCTCGTCGTTTCTATTACAGAGAACACAGTTGGAGGGCCCGGTCCAGTTTCTTGAGAGGAGGTGATCTCTAGTCAGCACCCTCCTTCTGATGACGAGCCATATGAAGACTTTTACTTTCAGAGGTGCCTTGATTTTCCAGAGTTGGACGAATCGGGAGTCTACTACCCCGCTATCTTGTATGAATTGGTACAACGACTTTACTGAGAATTGCCCAGACGTCGCCCAACGCCAGTGTGCTAAGTCTTTGGTGTTGGTGAGTTGGATGTTGGCCGTGCTCATTTTGAGCTGTGCCGTCGGTACGTCAAGGCCGGGCGACCCAGGGGTCAAGCCTTCTAAAATCCTTGTCCAGTTCCAGCCGTTATGATCAAGGCATTCTTTTATCCGAAGGTTCTTGTAGGTGACCAGTTGGAAGATGCTGTGAAATTGGGTTGAAAGACTTGAGTTCCCAGTCCAGATGCTAGACCAAAACCCCAGCGAATCTCCGTTTCGTACCGTCCAGGACGTGCTGCACTTGAATAGATCCCTCGTGCCTACCACACTTTTCCACCAAAGCGAGTAGGGCTTGAACAGGAGACCTTCGTGAAGCGGACTTCTGCGCCGATAGTAGAGGGCACTTACCAGAGCCCCCCAGGGGGTCCAAACTTTGGTGAAGTACCGCCACCACCACTTTGCCAGCAAAGCGAGGTTCAGACTCTCAAGGTTTAAGACCCCGAGCCCTCCTTCTTTTTTGCTCCTGCAGATAGTTCTCCAGTCTACGAGGCAGCTTCCCCCAGAGATAGAGCTCTGGCCTTTCCAGAAAAAGGCTCTGCGCAGCGAGTCGATTCGTCTGATGACCCAGACCGGCGCTCTGAAGACGGACAAGTAGTACAAAGGGATGTTAGAGACCACAGAGTTAATCAGGATGAGACGCCCTCCTTGCGACAGCAGTTTAGCCTGCCATCCTGCGATCCTTTGCTCGATCCTGTTGATGATTAGCTGCCAGTCGTCCTTCTGGATTTGGCCTTGTTTGAGGGGTAAGCCCAGGTATCTGATTGGGAGCGTTCCCAGCTTGCAGCCCAGCATCGCCGCGAGCATCTCTCCTTTGTTAGCGCCATTGCCCATGAAGAATAGTTCCGACTTCGTCCTGTTGATTTTGAGGCCGGAGGCCCACTCAAAGGTCTGCCAGAGAAAGCGGAGATTGCGGATTTGCCTCGCTTTCGCCTCGCAGAAGAAGATTGTGTCGTCAGCGAATTGGATAATGGTGGTTTTCGCTTCCCTCGTCGGACCAACCCCAAGAAGTAGGTGATTCGAGACGGCCCTACTGGTCATCCGCGCCAGCCCTTCGGCGACCAGTAGATAGAGGAACGGCGACAGCGGGTCCCCCTGGCGAAGACCTCTCTTCATTCTGAACCACTTGGTAGGTAGGCCGTTGACAAGGATGGCGACCTTACCGTTGGTGATGCACTGGTCGATCCACCCGTACCACTTTTGGTTCGCGCCTAGGCACTGGAGGATATGTTGGAGGAATGCCCAGTTCACGTGGTCGAAGGCCTTCTCGAAGTCCGCTTTAACTCCGACACAGTCAATTCGCTTGCGCACACCCCAGCTAACTAGCTCGCTCGCGGTAGCAAACGAGTCCAGGATGGACCTGCCTTTGACGAACGCGGACTGCTCAGGGGAGATGATCTTGTCTAGCTCTTTCACAAGTCTATTCGATAACACCTTTGAAATGATTTTCTGGATACAGTTGATGAGGCTGATAGGCCGGAATTCATTAGCATTGTCGGCTCCCTCCGCTTTAGGAATGAGGCAGATGTGTGTGTAGTCTATAGGACCGGTGTTCAGGGAGCCAGTGTAGAGATCTTCGAAGACTTTGGCAAGGTCTTCCTGTATGACATCCCAGAATTTCTGGTAGAAGGCCATACTGAAGTCGTCGGGTCCGGGCGCCTTGTCCCCACTCATCTGGAAGGTAGCGCGCTTGATTTCCTCAGTCGTGAACGGCGAGGTAAGGTGTGTTGGCATAAAAAAAAAAAAAATTATAATAAAAAAAAAATACGGGAAAAGATTATGGTTGGTCCGTAATATTGATTTGTCTATATAAGCCCCGTAAAAGCCCAAAATTTTTAACATATTTGGGTCCAACAAATTCAATTCTTTAATAGGCCATTTGTGAACACAAGCTTAGGCCATTTGTGAATTCCCGTTGGATGGTATTCACGATTCAGATTAATATTTGTATGTGATTGGATGTATGTGGGTATCAGGTATTGCGGATTCATGACTTCCAATAGACGCAAGCATCTATTGTTAATTACCCCCATGTGATTGGGACACCTTCGATTAAGAGACCTTTGCGGGGAGGATAGAATAAATCGTATCCTAATGATTGGACAAATCCTAAGTATATGTGTTAGGATTTAGCTGGATCTGAAATTGACTTGATCCCGATTATATGAGTTGAGGACTAGTCGATATTAAACTCTAAGTATATGTGTTAGAGTTTAATTGGGTTCGATTGACTCTAAGTATATGTATTAGAGTCCAATTATATTTGATTCCATATTTGGCGTATGTTCCAAAGTGGAGAGACCAAACCCCAAGGATATGTATTGAGGTAGGTCGGATTTGATGCTACTCGAGAGCAAGGGGTGGCTAAGTCCTATATGTATTAGGATTGGCCGAGTTTGATATGTTTTTCACTCTAGTTATATGTGCTAGAATGAGAGATTGACTAACCCTAAATATATGTATTAGGATTAGTTGAGTTGATTTGGTTTCTACCCTAGATATATGTGCTAGAGTAAAAGGTTGACTAGACCCTAAATATACGTATTAGGGTTAGTTGGGTTGGTTTGGATGAACTGGATGAACTCTAAGTATATGTGTTAGAGCTCGGCTAAATTCCAAAAAATATGATTTAGAATCTAGTCGGTTTTATTTGGGAATCGAATGGGCTTTGGGTTTTTTTATTTGTAGATTCGGATAGGTTTTGGGTTTTTTTATTTGTGGATTCGGATAGGTTTTGGGTTTTTTTATTTGTGGATCCGGATAGGTTTTGGATTTTTTTTTATTTGTGGATCGAATGGGTTTTTTGGGTTTTTTATTTGTGGATCGAATGGGCTTTGGATTTTATTTATGGACTCGGCTTATATTATATATGGACTAGATTTGGGACAGTATGTGGACTGAGCCTATGTTATATGTGGATTGGATTTGAGATTCGTATGTGGATTGGATTTGGGATCCGTATATGGATTGGGTCTTATGTCATATGTGGATTGGATTTGGGATTCGTATATGGATTGGATTTGGGACCCGTATATGGATTGGGCCTTATGTCATATGTGGATTGGATTTGAGATCCGTATGTGGATTGGATTTGGGATCCGTATATGGATTAGGTCTTATGTCATATGTGGATTGGATTTGGGATCGTATGTGGATTGCATTTGGGATCCGTATATGGATTGGGTCTTATGTCATATGTGGATTGGATTTGGGATCGTATGTGGATTGCATTTGGGATCCGTATATGGATTGGGTCTTATGTCATATGTGGATTG
Organism: Tillandsia leiboldiana; assembly: GCA_029204045.2. Classification (NCBI taxonomy): domain Eukaryota; kingdom Viridiplantae; phylum Streptophyta; class Magnoliopsida; order Poales; family Bromeliaceae; genus Tillandsia; species Tillandsia leiboldiana. Next base: position 6,849,723 of record CM055074.1, on the reverse strand, counting down.
GATTTGGGATTCGTATATGGATTGGGTCTTATGTCATATGTGGATTGGATTTGGGATCCGTATATGGATTGGGTCTTATGTCATATGTGGATTGGATTTGGGATCCGTATGTGGATTGGATTTGGGATCCGTATATGGATTGGGTCTTATGTCATATGTGGAAGTTCGAGGCCTTCATATGGGGTGAGCATTATTGAGTTCATTTATTAGTCCTTTTTGAATCAGACTTAGGCTACAAGTTGATTAAAGAAATTCCTATTTCAATATCCCTTTTATTTTATTCGGCGTCCGAAGAAAATTTTTCTAATTTTATCTTGGGATCCGAAGAAATACCGTTATTTTATTTTGATGTGGGGTCCTATGGAATTCCCTTTTTTTGAAATTATTTGGGATCCGAGGGAGTTTCTATTTTTGAAATTATTTGGGATCCGAAGAAGAAATTATTTGGGATCCGAAGAAGTCCCATTATTATTTTTTTTCTGACTTGGGATCTGAAGGAAATCCGCTTTGATTTATATCTGGGATCCGAATTCGCTTTGACTTAACCTAAGTTCGGATGTCTGAAGAAATCATCCGAATTGGTTTTGGGTTTATGTTGACTTTCTTTTTTTTTTTTTTTTTGGTATTTTTTTTTGTTTTCATTTTTTTTCATTTTTTTTGACATGTATTAGGGTTAGTTGTGTTAGAGCTCAAAGCCGGTTTGGGAACTCCGCGGACGACCCTTACTTCAGGTTGAAAAGAAAGAGGGTTAGTTGTGTTAGAGCTCAAAGCCGGTTTGGGAACTCCGCGGACGACCCTTACTTCAGGTTGAAAAGAAAGAGAAAAAAAAAAGAGAACAAAAAGAAAAAAAAGAAAAATTAATTTCTTTGAAAGCCGGTTTGGGAACTCCGCGGACGACCCTTACTTCAGGCTGAAAAGAAAGAAAAAAAAGAAAGAAAAAAAGAAAAAGAAAAAAAAAATAAATAAATTTCTTTGAAAGCCGGTTTGGGACTTCTCCGGACGCCCCTTACTTCAGGTTGAAAAAAAGGAAGAAAAAGAAAAGAAAAAAAAAAAGAAAGTCAACATAAACCCAAAACCAATTCGGATGATTTCTTCAGACATCCGAACTTAGGTTAAGTCAAAGCGAATTCGGATCCCAGATATAAATCAAAGCGGATTTCCTTCAGATCCCAAGTCAGAAAAAAAATAATAATGGGACTTCTTCGGATCCCAAATAATTTCTTCTTCGGATCCCAAATAATTTCAAAAATAGAAACTCCCTCGGATCCCAAATAATTTCAAAAAAAAGGGAATTCCATAGGACCCCACATCAAAATAAAATAACGGTATTTCTCCGGATCCCAAGATAAAATTAGAAAAATTTTCTTCGGACGCCGAATAAAATAAAAGGGATATTGAAATAGGAATTTCTTTAATCAACTTGTAGCCTAAGTCTGATTCAAAAAGGACTAATAAATGAACTCAATAATGCTCACCCCATATGAAGGCCTCGAACTTCCACATATGACATAAGACCCAATCCATATACGGATCCCAAATCCAATCCACATACGGATCCCAAATCCAATCCACATATGACATAAGATCCAATCCATATACGGATCTCAAATCCAATCCACATATGACGTAAGGCCCAATCCATATACGGGTCCCAAATCCAATCCACATACGGATCTCAAATCCAATCCACATATGACATAAGGCCCAATCCATATACGGGTCTCAAATGCAATCCACATACGGATCTCAAATCCAACCCACATATGACATAAGGCCCAATCCATATGCGGGTCCCAAATCCAATCCACATACGGATCTCAAATTCAATCCACATATGACGTAAGGCCCAATCCATATACGGATCCCAAATCCAATCCACATGAGTCATTCGAGATCGCAGACAAGGTGCTCCGAGCTTAGCGCCGAGTTGTCGGGGAAGAGATCACTCCAATTCCCAAAAGAGGAGGAGTTTGCAACTTCAGGCGCGAAGCGGTCTTTGAACTTGCGGAAGAAGTAATCACCCTTGTCCTTCTCCCTATCTAAGGAGCGGCCCTCGTCCACAATGGCCCCGATTCGGTTGGTTCTGTGCCTCCCGTTAGCCACAGCATGGAAGAATTTGGTGTTACCATCACCTTCTTTGAGCCAGTGTTGTTTGGCTCGGGCCTTCCAAAGGATCTCCTCTTCGCTTATGGTTACTTTCAGTTGGTTCTTGAGAGCCGCTCGCGCGTCCATTTCGCTGGCAGTCAAGCATCGTTGTTCCTCCAATGCATCCAGCCTCCGGATCTCCTCTGCCAAGGCCCGCTTAGACTTGGCGATGCTGTGGAAGCTGTTGGTGCACCACTCCTTGATACGCTTGCGGCAGTGGCGAAGCTTCGCGTTGAAGGTCAGGATGCTACCTTGCCTACCAAGTGTAGGGATGATTTCCTTCCACCAGACAGGCACCAGCGAGACGAAGTCGCACCGCGTCAGCCACACTTTTTCGAATCTGAAAGTGCTTGGCCCGCGGGCCCAAGATGTAGCTAGAAGGATGGGGGAGTGGTCCGAGGTGATACGAGGGAGCACCTCGACCGACGATAGGGGGAAAACAGCATCCCAGTCGGTCGAGATCAAGAAGCGGTCGAGCTTAGCTAGGATCGGTGAACTCTGCATGTTTGACCATGTGAATTTCTGGTTGAGCAAGGGGAGATCGATCAGGTCGAGTTCATCAATCGTCTTGGAAAACAAGGACGTTAACCGCTTGCACCAGGAGCTACCCGCCCTCTCGTCGGGGGACCGGGTGAGGTTGAAGTCCCCACACACGCACCACGGCCCGGGGCAGGCAGATTTGAGCGCAGCTAGCTCTTGGCAGAAAGCAGTCTTCCCTTCCCAGCTCGGGGGACCGTAGACATTCGTAAGGAAGAAGGAGATGCCGCTGCGCACACTCGTCAGACGCAACGTAAGTGAGTGGTCGCGTACGAGAACCTCCGTGCAGATGAAGAACTTTGAGTTCCAGCAAGTCGCAACGCCGCCCGAGGCCCCAGACGAAGGTAAGAATTGACAGGAGTCAAAGCCCGGACCGGCAAAAGAGAGCAGGAAGGAGCGAGAGATAAGGCTCAACTTCGTTTCTTGAAAGCAAAGAACAGACTAACTCAGACCCTTAACAACCGATTTGACCAGTGCGCGCTTAGTCAAACCGTTAAGTCCACGAACATTCCAAGAGCAGACTCTAACCATAGGAAAAAGGTACACCCACAGACTAGCAGAAAAAAAAAAAAAAAAACTAAAACCCGGGCCTAGACCATTGGCCCAGCAAGCTCCAAGAGCGATGCAGCGTCCCCTTCGTTCAGCTGAATTCCAAGTTTGGCACATTTGCGGATGATCCTTGTCAGGTCCCTGTCCTGGTCGAAAGGACTCCCAGCACAGTCTGGACGAGGGTCGAGGATGGCCGATTTCCGTGCCATTGCACGGTCCAGGGACAGCTTCCCATCCAACTTCGCGAGCCTTAGGCTCCTCCTGGGGGCGATCGGGTTGGCAAGATTCTCTGGATGGCGGCGCGTCGCTGGATGGAAGGCTCCGTCGTCTGCTGGCGGGACAGTGCCGGGGGGAGCAAGGGTTGAAGCGGTGGGGCTGCGCGAGCCTCCTAGCTGGCAGAAAGGAGGTGGGCTCGCAGGCTCCAGGCAGCTGTCCGGGTCACCGAGGAAGCTGGGCGTACGCGGGGATCCGGCAAGATGCGCCACCCCCCCCGACGCTACCTGGAGACCCGCATGGATGACGCGGGGTCGCAAGGAGCTCTGGAAAAACCGGCAGTTGGCACGATTGCTGGTCGGCCTTCGCCGTCTCGACATCGGGGTCCGCGGTTGCCGGAGAGGCAGGGTGGGGTCCAGCCCCCTGGCTGGCGACTGGCGGAGCGATCAACAGGCCTCCTAGCCCGCTCGTCCCGGCAGAGAAGAGGGGGCCAGGGGACCCGAACGAGGTGGGGGCGGCGTCGGGTGGCGCCACAGACGACAGCAAGGGGCAACCTGCCAGGCCAAGCGGGGAGCAGGCGGGCCAGACTGGGTCCCCGGGCGCCCACGACGGAGATGGCCCGTGGGGCCCAACGGATGGGGCCCTAGGTAGAAAGCGGGCCGGGGCAAAGTGGCCCTCCTCCTGGGCCCCAGGTGACCAGGGAGGGGCGAAGTGGCTCATCGCGCCGGGCCCCCACCGAGAGGAGGAAGGGGTATCGGGCCCTGCGGCGCAGAGGGGGCCTGTGGTTGGCCTCCAGAGTGCGGCCCGGCAGCAGTTAGGGGCCCACTGGGGCCCGCAAGGGCGAAGGGCCCGATTGGGGCCTGGAGGTGGGCCCCCCGCAGAAAGCAGGTCCACGAGCTTGAGTGAAGGATGGGGGCCCGCACGAGAGGGCCCCAGGAGTGTCTGCAAGGCGGGCGGCGGGAACAGCGACAGAGGGGTACTTCCTCCCAAAGGGATACGCACCGAGATCGCAACCACAGAGACGAGATTTCTCCCTGCTCCACCCCACGACCCAAGGCAGGTCACAGTCCCACCACCCAAAACAGAAAATTTTTTTGAAAACTTTCCCAAAGAAGAAGGCGCACGCAGTCCCACCGCAGTCGTCAACGGCCGCAATCCACCCTTCCCCGGTCCGGGATCTCCAGAGGCTCGAGAGACGAAACCTCGGGGCCCACTCCCTGGGTAAAGGGGGGCCTCGTCGCGGGAGGCGACCAACGGTCCAAGACCTGTAGCCTGACCGGAAGCTGCCACAGCCTTCCACACAGGGACGGCGGTCGTCGGGGCTGGGGGCATCGCCGCGGGGCCGAGGGGGCGGCGCCGCCTATCCCGGATCTCCGAAGAGTCCCAGGAGTCGATTGCGCCGGGCCTGTGGGCATCCCTCGATCCACTGCCGCCGTCGCTCAGGCCGGCGACGGCGATCCTCCTGGCGATCCTCATCCCTCGGGGGTCGGTTTGGTCGCCGCCCTCATCCGGACCCCCACCCACAAAAGCCACCCCCCGGTCATCACCCCCGAAGGGTGACGTTCGCTCGATCCTGACCGGGGCGGGGACCACAATATCCCCCATAGCGATGGAGAGCAAGACAGGGATATCGGCGAGGTTGTCGACTGCGATCTCGCAACGGTACGCGGTCATGTCGGAGTTGTTTAGGCTGCTGTCGCTTGCGCGAAGGAATCGACCGAAGCTCCCCACGATGCTGCTGACATAGCTGGACGACCAGCACTCGTAGGGGAGGTTGCAAATCTTCACCCAAGCTTTGTAAGTGAGTCTGGTAGGCTCGGCGAGGCGGTGCAGCTCCCAGGTGTAACACTGGAGATTGCAGTGAAAGAGATGGATGAGTCTGGTGTCTACTAGATCACCCGGCCGGACCCACTCCGGAAGCAGGATGAGGTAATCTCGCTCGTGGTGCTGAGCGACAAGGAAGTCGGTGGGGAAGCCACCGAATCGGGAAGCGAAGTCCTCCGCGATGGTTCCCTGGGGGAAGTGGCCCAGGTCGGAGCGGCCAATAACATCAGCTAGGACCGCGTTCCGACACCGCGTTTGACGACGTCTGAAGTCTTCCGAAATGGGTAAGAAGACCTTCTGAACCTCCGGCCTGAAGTCCCGAAAGTGATGCATGGTTGGTCGATGACGGCGCTTGGGGCAGGATCTTGACCGGTGGCCGGTGCGAGAGCACACAGCGCAGCGTACCGGGTCCCGGCAGTTGCGCACAAGATGGTCCGAGGCTAAACACCTAAAGCATTTCTTAGTTCCAGCTGATTGGGAGGGGGTGGTTAGGCTCTTGGTAGATAGGGCCGCACAGGGATGACTCGCCTGAGGTGAGCTCGACAACAGTGCCTCCTTATAGGTGAGCGGCCCAATCTTCACGGGACCCCCGCAGACAATCGAAGCTGTACGGGCGGGCCGCCGATCGGAAGAACGCGTCCATCCGGAGTGAGAATCCTGTCCTGTCTGGGTAGAGTGCGGGGCACAAGAAAGGGGAGCCTCGTCCTTGGGAGCTGCAGGGCTGGAGCAGAGAGGGTCGCCTCGGCTGTCCGCCCAAGAGACCTTGCAATGTTGGCGACGGGACCGCCCGTTGCAGACCCCTTGACTCGGCAGAGAAGGCCCGGTGACGGAAGTTGCCCTCCCTCCAGCACTAGTCTTGTCAGGGACGCGAATCTTGTCCCTTCTTGTAAGAATTCAAATTTTTGTAAATAATTAAATAAATGAAATCGATAGAAGTCAAGTTGAATTTGGATCATAAATGGCTCAGATAGCGACAGTGCCCCTTTTCTGTAGTGTAATTTGCACAATTAATGGGCCAGAAATATCACCTTTCAATCCGAGCCTGATCTCGAAGATCCGAGACCACGAGTGAGACCGTCTCGTCGAACTGAGTGAAAACCATATTGAACTTGTTCAGATCTGACGGTCGGATCTCCCAGAAATCGGCGTTGAAGCCGGCGGGACCCGCGACTTAAGTCGCGGGTACAAGTGAACAGTAAGCCCTATTTTCGAGTCCCCTTCGCGCCAACGTTGGCCAATCTACTATCTGGACTCCTAATATAGTGGTTCGAGTAGTCAATTCCAGCTATTTTCGATGTTCTGAACGCAATGGCGCAGTCGAAAATTCTGTTTGACGACTCTGGAATCTCGAAAAGCGCGAAAACTGTATTTTGACACAGTTATTATGGACCGAGATTTTATCCGGGCAGTTTCGCGAAAATCAGAGATCGCTACCTGATAGGTCTCGTCGAGCCGGACGTCATGGCGCAGTCCATTTTCTGTTTCGGCGACCGGATCGCCTCGAAATACGTGAAATAGGGCGAAAAATGGGATAATTACACTTAAAACCCTATTAAACTTGCCTCGATTTGCGTGCCACTTCTGGGAGAAGGAGCTAAGTGCAAATGTGGGCTGCTGTAAGGGACCTAACCCTGAATACTAGAACTAGAGGGACTTATTTGGAATTGTGCAAATCCTATATATATAGGTGCCCTCTCGAGCTAGGGTTTTCCAAGAAACCCTAGAGCTCACTAGTCGCAGCCACCCTCTCCAACAACCTCCTCCCCTCTGCCTCACTTCCCGGACCACCCCGCACCGGCCGCCGCCTCGCCATTGCCGGAAAGGAAAGATCAGGAATCATCTTGATCTCTCGGGTTGTGGGAGGGAGGTGCTGCGAAGGACCCTGGTCGACCCAGCCTCTGCCTGTGGAGTCCCTCGTGAAGCCGCGTCCGATGTAACGACCCGGCCCACTAGCAATAATAACTCGTTGGGCCCAAACCACAGCCCAAAATGCTTAAGCCCAGTTATTATTACTAGTGTCCAAGTCTCATATAAACCCAATCACAAATCCATCCACATCCGATGTGGGAGGGCGTCACAGACTCCCCCCGTTTAGGCCTGACGTCCTCGTCAGCCCAAACACACACACACAAGCCCAAGATCACCAGGCGATGTGAGACTCGTCTCGCTAGCCCTGTCATCTAGACCCAGACTCAGCCGAGACTCGCCACACACTTCCGGCTGGTTATTGGCTCTGATACCAAATGTAACGGCCCGGCCCACTAGCAATAATAAGAGCCAATAACCAGCCGGAAGTGTGCGGCGAGTCTCGGCTGAGCCTGGGTCTAGATGACAGGGCTAGCGAGACGAGTCTCACATCGCCTGGTGATCTTGGGCTGCTGTGTGTGTGTTTGGGCTGACGAAGACGTCAGGCCTAAACGGGGGGAGTCTGTGACACCCCCAATAGTCCCACATCGGATGTGGATGGAATTATGATTGGGTTTATACGAGTCATGGACACTAGTAATAATAACTGGGCTTAAGCATTTTGGGCTGTGGTTTGGACCCAACGAGTTATTATTGCTAGTGGGCCGGGCCGTTACATTTGGTATCAGAGGGGAACCCCTTCTCAGTCCTCTACCCCTTTGGCACGCACGACCCGAGCGAAGACGGTCGAGGAGAGGGGAGAACGCCGCATCCCCACCACCACCACACCGGACCTACGAGAACGGACGATCCCCTCTTCCCAAACCTTCGTCGTCCTCATCAAGGTGTGCGAAGGAGCCGAGCGGGAGTATCAGGACGCGAGGGAGCGGAGCGTTGACGCCTACTAGCGACAGGTGGGTTGAGTGTGATATTTGGCATCGAACCACATTGATTGTTTTAATTCAAATATTATGTGTTACCGTTCACTTCAGTAATCATTATTCTAGATGCTACGGATTATTGCTACACATCGATAGTTACGTAGTCTCGTGTTTTGATGCTTCAGCTACCGTCTTTCCTTCGACTATGCTAATAGTAGGGCAACATGAGTTTACACGCCTCTACCTTATTCTGATTCGTGCATCATGGTTACTGCTTTACTATTTCATATACATTGCGATTACTGCATTACTATTGCTCATATATTGTGGTTACTGTGCTCGAGGCTGCAACACGTGCACCCGCGGTTTGGCCACCGTGAGGGGTGCACTTTTCCGGAAAAGAGGTCGTAGGACCCGTGTATACCCACGAGGTGACGTAGTGGGGCCCCTTATTAGCTGTGGGGTTGAGGCGCCGAGGTGCGAGCGGAGCGACCCGCCGGTTTAGTTGTCCGGCGCGGTCGCGGTGCTGCAGGTACGGTATGGGCCGTCGGTAGTGGACCGACGCGGCAGAGTATTACAGGATGCAGATATACAGGTTACCATTTCCCCCCCCCCCCCCCAAAAGGGTGGTTGCTCCGGTTGTCGCCACGGTTTGTTTTTATTTTTTTCCCCTGCACGGCATTTATTAGTCACTGACTTCCCACTTCGTGACAGGGCCCAGGCGAGGGGAGAGGTAGGTGGCGGTGAGGACGGGGCGGACACAGCGGGACCGTTGGAGACCCTGAACTTTATACTTTCCTTTTCTTTTCAGCTTTTCATTTATATTGTGGGCATGTGTGAGGTTCCCGATACCCTTGTGGGGTCGACGTAGATGTCGGTATTTGATTATCTGTTTATGCACTACCTTTCCCTTTATTTCCTACTGGCCATTTGAAAAGCGAAACAAAAACAAAGAAAAGATTGCGAAAACCGTTTTCAAAGTCTAAGTGTCGTGTGGGCACTGATTTCAAAACCTTGTGGATTTATGGATTGCGAAATGAGCTTTCAAAACTTGGGTGTCGTGTGGGCACCGTTTTCAAAACCCTGGGGTTTATGCTGATTTCGAAACTCGTTTTCAAAACTTAAGTGCCGGGTGGGCACTCTTTAAAAACCGTGGATTTATCCTTTCAAGTTGAAGTGGCCATGCGCTTAAATATTTAGAATACTGGTTGTATGTAATTGAATGTTGTGATTGAATGGTTATGTTTGCTTGGGAGATGTATTCAACCACACGCCGTGCACGTACAGGGGAGACTCTGTCCGTTTGCAGAGAGATCCTGTATGTGCGGCGGGTCTGGGCACGCACCGGGGAAGAAAGAGACCTTTCAAAAAAAAAAAAAAAAAAAAAAAATGCCGTTTCCGCTAAAACAAACCCCCGGGGCGTGACAGATTAAGATCACGCCCCGGGGGTTTGTTTTAGCGGAAACGGCATTTTTTTTTTTTTTTTTTTTTTGAAAGGTCTCTTTCTTCCCCGGTGCGTGCCCAGACCCGCTGCACATACAGGATCTCTCTGCAAACGGACAGAGTCTCCCCTGTACGTGCACGGCGTGTGGTTGAATACATCTCCCAAGCAAACATAACCATTCAATCACAACATTCAATTACATACAACCAGTATTCTAAATATTTAAGCGCATGGCCACTTCAACTTGAAAGGATAAATCCACGGTTTTTAAAGAGTGCCCACCCGGCACTTAAGTTTTGAAAACGAGTTTCGAAATCAGCATAAACCCCAGGGTTTTGAAAACGGTGCCCACACGACACCCAAGTTTTGAAAGCTCATTTCGCAATCCATAAATCCACAAGGTTTTGAAATCAGTGCCCACACGACACTTAGACTTTGAAAACGGTTTTCGCAATCTTTTCTTTGTTTTTGTTTCGCTTTTCAAATGGCCAGTAGGAAATAAAGGGAAAGGTAGTGCATAAACAGATAATCAAATACCGACATCTACGTCGACCCCACAAGGGTATCGGGAACCTCACACATGCCCACAATATAAATGAAAAGCTGAAAAGAAAAGGAAAGTATAAAGTTCAGGGTCTCCAACGGTCCCGCTGTGTCCGCCCCGTCCTCACCGCCACCTACCTCTCCCCTCGCCTGGGCCCTGTCACGAAGTGGGAAGTCAGTGACTAATAAATGCCGTGCAGGGGAAAAAAATAAAAACAAACCGTGGCGACAACCGGAGCAACCACCCTTTTGGGGGGGGGGGGGGGAAATGGTAACCTGTATATCTGCATCCTGTAATACTCTGCCGCGTCGGTCCACTACCGACGGCCCATACCGTACCTGCAGCACCGCGACCGCGCCGGACAACTAAACCGGCGGGTCGCTCCGCTCGCACCTCGGCGCCTCAACCCCACAGCTAATAAGGGGCCCCACTACGTCACCTCGTGGGTATACACGGGTCCTACGACCTCTTTTCCGGAAAAGTGCACCCCTCACGGTGGCCAAACCGCGGGTGCACGTGTTGCAGCCTCGAGCACAGTAACCACAATATATGAGCAATAGTAATGCAGTAATCGCAATGTATATGAAATAGTAAAGCAGTAACCATGATGCACGAATCAGAATAAGGTAGAGGCGTGTAAACTCATGTTGCCCTACTATTAGCATAGTCGAAGGAAAGACGGTAGCTGAAGCATCAAAACACGAGACTACGTAACTATCGATGTGTAGCAATAATCCGTAGCATCTAGAATAATGATTACTGAAGTGAACGGTAACACATAATATTTGAATTAAAACAATCAATGTGGTTCGATGCCAAATATCACACTCAACCCACCTGTCGCTAGTAGGCGTCAACGCTCCGCTCCCTCGCGTCCTGGTACTCCCGCTCGGCTCCTTCGCACACCTGCCGCGAGGAGAAAAGCGACGCTCAGACGCGGATGAAGACGAGAGGCGGGCGAACCGCTCGTCGGGTTCGCGGCTCCCCGTCCGCACGCGGGCCGTGCGCGTGCTCAGCTCCGTACGGGCAACCCCACACGTGGGGTTGAGCGCGCGTCCGGCCCCGTGCGGGTCACCCCGCACGCGGGGCTGGGCGCCGCCCAGCCCTGCGGCCTACCCCGCACGCGGGCTGGGCGTGCTGCCCGGCCCCGTGCGGGTCACCCCGCACGCGGGGCTGGGCGCCGCCCAGCCCTGCGGCCTACCCCGCACGCGGGCTGGGCGTGCCGCCCGGCCCCGTGCGGGTCACCCCGCACGCGGCTGGGCGTGCGCCCGGCCCCGTGCGGGCCATCCCGCACGCGGGGGCTGGGCACCGCCCGGCCCCGTGCGGGTCATCCCGCACGCGGCTGGGAGTGCGCCCGGCCCCGTGCGGGTCATCCCGCACGCGGGGGGGGCTGGGCGCCGCCTGGCCCGTGCGGGTCGCATGAGGGCGCCGGATGGGGGGGGGTTTCTTCGCACGTGCGGCGGATTCCGGGAAATCCGCCGCCTGTGCCTCACCCCTTCCGGTCAAGATGATCAAGAACTCAACACGAGGAAAAAGAAACTAAATTCCCGTCTCACCTTGATGAGGACGACGAAGGTTTGGGAAGAGGGGATCGTCCGTTCTCGTAGGTCCGGTGTGGTGGTGGTGGGGATGCGGCGTTCTCCCCTCTCCTCGACCGTCTTCGCTCGGGTCGTGCGTGCCAAAGGGGTAGAGGACTGAGAAGGGGTTCCCAACCCTCACCTCTCAAACCCCCAATTAATTAGCTGTTTTGGTACGATCGAGCCCAACCCGCGTCCAACTCCAAATGCTAACCTAGCCCCAAATTAACCCGGATAGATAGAACGAAATAAATTAAATTAATTTATGTCGGATCCCGAAAATTTACAGAAAATTAGACTGAGCCGGTGCGAAAGAATTAACTAGCTTGAATCAAAAAATATCGTTAAATCCGGGTCTGGTTTACCTCAAAAGGGACGTGCCGGACACCCGAACCGCAGCAACTTCGAAAATTTATTCCGGGAGCTTCCGGGGTCGGAAATCCGATCCGATCGCGCCGCCGGCCTCCGCTTCGCGAGCTTTATTCTCAAAAAAAAAATGCCCGCGAGCCCCCGACGGCCTGCCCAGAATGACAAAAGAAAATCAAACCCCCGGACCCCTTTGCCTAAAAGCGGTTCGAAAACCCGCGGCTATTACACCATCTTGGGCTGCTGTGTGTGTGTTTGGGCTGACGAGGACGTCAGACCTAAACGGGGGGAGTCTGTGACGCCCCCAATAGTCCCACATCGGATGTGGATGGAATGACGTGGACGTCAGGGCTTAAAGGGGGGAAGAATGTGACACCCCCGGAATTTGGATTAGTCCTCTATACAAATGATATAATAGGACTAAATCTCTAACCCGGCTATAGCATTTTGGATGGTAGCAAGATCCAAGAGGAACATGAGAGTTAAGCGTGCTAGAGCTAGAGTAGTTCTAGGATGGGTGACCCCCTGGGAAGTGGGGCGTCACAGTTGGTATCAGAGCCATTCACCAGCCGGAAATGTGAGATGAGTCTCGGCTGAGCCAGGGTTATAGCGGGTAGAGCGAGGCTCCCCGGCTAATGACCGTTGTGAGTGGAGTGCAGCTCCTCACAAGGTCGGCTAAGGCTAGCGAGACGAGTCTCACATCGCCTGGTGCTTGTGAGTGTGCTTGAGCCTGACGTGGACGTCAGGGCTTAAAGGGGGGAAGAATGTGACACCCCTAGAATTTGGATTAGTCCTATATATAAATGATATAATAGGACTAAAATCTCTAACCCGGCTATAGCATTTTGGATGGTAGCAAGATCCAAGAGGAACATGAGAGTTAAGCGTGCTAGAGCTAGAGTAGTTCTAGGATGGGTGACCCCCTGGGAAGTGGGGAGTCACATCCGAGCCCGAGTGGAGCCGGCCCCGGCCGCCGCTGTGCGCCGCCGCGGCAAGCTTCCTCATCCTTGATCTTTCCGGCGAAGGTAAGCTCTCGGGATCTTCTCGTTATTTTGGCACAAGGACCCTACCAATGGGTTTCTGATATCAAGGAAACCCCCCCGGTACAGGCCCAGCTGCGGCCGCCGTCTCGATCGTCGGCGGGAGCAACCCCGCCGGATTATTATTCTTGTGACCGATCTCCAGCGCCACCGCCATCCGACTGGTCAGCGCGAGATCAGAGCCGTTGAATCGGGTCCTCTTGGTGACTGAAACATCCCCACGAAGTCCCATCGCGATCGGACGAGGATCGGGCCCGCGCACGAGTGCCCTAGAAACGGGCTTTTCTTCACAAGGCCCGATCGCCGCCGTCCGGCGCCGCCGCGGCCATCCGTCGCCGGCCAACCCCTGCACCAAGCCTCACGACATCAGGACAGACCTTTTGGTCCATCTCGCACCGGCCCGAAGGGACATCGCCGGAATCCGCCATTAACGGCTGTTGAAGCTTCTCCGACCTCGCCGGCGCCGCCTTGCCGTCGCTCCCAGACGCTGGAAAACCGATTGGGTAAGCTCCTCTGACTCTTGGGAGCTCTCCCATCCGGTTGCATGCAAGGTTTAGCGTCGGCATCCTCATCTACAGGATTGCACCCGAGATTTGCCTCGACTTGACCGCCGGCGATCCCCGGCGCTCCGGGACTCCGGCAACCACTCAGGTGAGGTCTACAGACCCTAAGCAAGCTCTCCATGAATTTATTTTAACCCAGATCACCCCTCTGTGTTGGGTCTTAATTCTTGCACCCGAGCCTTGTCATTCGGGCTCATCTCCGGCCGCCGCCACCTCCGGCCGCCGGGGCTCGACCCCGCACGGACCCGAGACCTCCTGGGGACCTCTTCTAACTGATGCTCACCTTGGTTCCAGGTCTGAGCCACTGTTGTTCCAAGAACACCAAACCGAGCCTTGATCCAAACTTGGGTGTTGCTCCGGCCATCTTTCCGGCCGGCCTCCGACGCGTGCAAGGTGAGCACACCACTCCTCTGTTATTACTGAACCCCATGCTCAAGTTAGATCTCCAAAAGACCATGTATACATTAAGTTGTAGCAAATGTTGTAATTGAACCCTAATGTACCATGGGCCAACTTTCAAATTGGGCCTCGTGCCAGCCCAACCTTGTGAGCACGGGATCCGTCTCGACGTAACGGACGCGCTGAAACTTACGGCGTCGTCGTCGGACCCCCGGATTTTAAGAACGAGCCGAAACAGTCAATAATATCAAGTTTTTATGCAAATTTTTAATCGTTTATGGACCAGCTTGCAATTGTTACACCCTGGCTGCCCTTAGACAGTATTTGCGCACTACCTGGACATCTGGTTGGGCTTCCGAAGGTCCTTGTTGACCAGGAATCAGATATCGATCGACGAATTGACCGATTTGACCCACTTAAGCCTTCTGTTAGTGTAACGTCGTCGGGAAAGGGTTGTGAGAGTCTATTACTGATTATATCTCTTCATACAGGGCCCAGTTGTTCAGCACCAGCCTCCCAGTAGCTGCGCGGGAGTTCGAGAGTCCGCCTTCATCCAGGTGGGTTAGCTTCGGCCCGGGCTAGCTTTTTGGCCCTCTGGTTGCTTTAGTCCAGTCGGACCCCTGTTTTTGACTTCCCCGCTGATTATATGACCTATCTTGACATATCATGATGTCACTGTTGACATTGACCTGATTAGACCTGTGATTGAGATTTCTTGTCACGATCAGCCGATTAACATATACATACTCCCTGATTATTCCTGACTGATCCTGATTGATTGAGATATAGATTTGCATGATTAGATGATACCTGTTGATTCTTGTCATTGAGATATTTCTTGATATACGTCGATATGCATGATTGATTGATCCTGATTGATAGACACTACTCGATATGCATGATTGATTGATCCTGATTGATAGACACTACTCGATATACATGATTGATTGATTCCGATGGATAGATATAGACAGATGATTCCCTGTTGGGATTTCGGCGTGTGCCGACTACTCGGTCACTAGACCGTGAGATTGATCATTGTGACTTGCCATGCACTGCTGTACTTCACGAACATTGCCGGGGTCGCTCCCCGTGGCTATTGTTCTTTACCGGTAAAGTGGTCTGGAGGAAGGACCCGTGAGCCCCAGATAGCACATATGGGTGCGGGGTTATGTCAGTGGGATAGGTGCAGAGAGTGGTATGAGCCTGAGGTCCCCGTGACCAATAATGGCATTGGTTGGGTGCTTGATATTCTTGTGATTGATGCATAGATCATATACTCCCATGTTCTAGCATGCTTTTCAGTACCTATTCCTGTTCTGTTATATTGGATTGGTTCTGGTATTTTCCGTACTTGTATATGTACTGTCACTTGATTATGCTTCATGCCAGTTCATTTCATATGCCAGTTTATGATTGATTACTTGCCTAGTTAGCTTATCTATGGATTTTGATTATGAGTGGACATTTATGTTTTCCAGCATGTATGATCTACAGTTTTATGATTGATTCCAGTATACTTACCTGCAGTTCTTATTCTGATTACTAGTAGACCTCTATGCTTTCCAGCTTTTCCTGTTGACTCTTACTATCCGCAGATTTTAGTACCCAGTAGGTACGATTAGCTGAAGCTCGGCTCGTCGTGCCCACTGGGATGCACTCCGGTGTATCTCACACCCTCGGGTGACTGTTGTAGGTCCGTCGGGTGGTGAGATGTCGGGACGATCCAGTGAGCCGATTACGATAGAGCTGTCCCCATGAGCATTATATATCGACGACTTCGGCAGACATTTACTTTCCGCATTTCATTCCAGTTTATCGTGATTTAGACATTTAAAACTGATGATGTAATAACTTAATTTTGATTATTCCTGCTGAGTAGATTAGATTAGTTGCTGATATATCTGTTGATCTCTGATGATGATTTTTAGCCGTGCATGTATAGGGGAGTCTTTGTCCTTGGGATAGAGAGTCTTCTATACGTGTGGCGGTCTGTTGCGCCCAGTTTGCAAACTCTGATTTCAAAAAAAAAAATTTTCAGACCTGATTTTTAAAACTCGGGGCGTGACACTTCTGCTACTCGAGCCCTCCCCCAGCTCTCGTCCATCAGCCACCTGATGGTAACATTTCCCCAGCCGCGGACAAAGAGCTTTCCAACGCGCGCTCGAATCCTTGGGTGGGACTGGTAGCCTGACCCCGCGGTCAGAGGTCGAATCGTCTGGTGCGCGCCCTCTTCTACGCGACCAAGGACGCTCCCGCGCGCAGCGGCCGGCGGTTGGTTCGCCCGCTCTGTTGGGCGGCTTCGTCCTGCTCCGGCCGCCTAACCGGCCAAAACCGTGCCCCGCGCTCACAACCTTTCTCGCTCTCTCTCTTTCTCTCTCTCTCTCTCTCTAACATTTTATTATGAGAACTTTTTATCAATGAATAGAATATTATTATGTAATGATCCGGTTCACTAGCAATAATAACTCGTTTGTCTGCGCTCTTGAATGACTCATCTCGCGCGGTTCCTTTTTTTCTTTTTTTTTCGTGGAATGGTATTCACGATTCAGATGGATATTTATATGTGGATGGGTATATGTGGATATAAGGTATTGTGGATCCATGACTTCCAATAGACGCAAGCATCTATTGTTAATTACCCCCATGTGATTGGGGCACCTTCGATTAAGAGACCTTTGTGAGGAGGATAGAATAAATCGTATCCTAATGATTGACCAAATCCTAAGGTAATGTTTGGTTCGGGGATTATGAGTTTGGGGATAATTTTTTTTATTCCTGGGATAGCTTGCTATTCCGGAATAGTCAGGGATAAAAGAAAAATAGTGTTTAGTTTATAAAACTGTTATTCTTAGGAATAGCTGAAATTGTGTTTGGTTCATTTCTTAGAATAAACGAGAATAGTGAAAAAGTAAAAATAATTTTAATTTTAAAATAATAATATTTTATCTAATTAATTAATATAAAATATTAATTAAATAATAATTAATATTTGTATAAATTAAAATTTATATTTTAGTAAATAATACTGTTTAATTTTTTAAAAATTAAAGTTAAAAAAATTAAAATTTGTATAAATTTTAAAATTTATTAAATTTATAAATTTATTAAAAATTAAAGTTACAAATTTAAAAAATTATAAAATTTAAAATTTCTCTAAATTTTAAATTTTAAATTTTAATTATCTCAAAAAATGTGTAAAAGATTATGCAAAAATGCTAATTTTTAAATTTTTATAAAAAAATTAAAAATTTATATATACAAAATTTGTATAAATTTTAAAATTTTAAAATTTTAAAATTTTAAATTTATAAAAAATTAAAGTTAAAAATTTTAAAATTTATAAATAAAAAATTTAAATTTAAGAATAGCTGGGGATAACAATATTTTATCTAATTAATTAATATAAAATATTAATTAAATAATAATTAATATTTGTATAAATTAAAGTTTATATTTTAGTAAATAATACCGTTTAATTTTATTAAAATTAAAGTTAAAAAATTTAAAATTTGTATAAATTTTAAAATTTATTAAATTTATAAATTTATTAAAAATTAAAGTTATAAATTTAAAAAGTTATAAAATTTAAATTTTTTCTAAATTTTAAAATTTAAAAATCTAATAGTAGAGAATAATAATAAAAAAGTGATAGTTAAATTTAATATAAAATATAATTTAATAAAAATAATTTGTTATAAAAATAATTTATTGTAAAAAAAATTATTATAATATTTAAAAAAAATAATTTATTATAAATTATAATTTAATAAAAATAATTCATTATAATATTTAAATAAAAATAATATGTATTAATATATATAATTAATAATTTTATAATAAAAAATAATGTATTATAATATGTAATAAATTGTGTCTACATAATTTAGCTTTAATTCAATTTATAATCATAATAAAATTTAGAATTAATTCTTAGAATATTCCAAGTTATCCCGGGATAGCCGAGAATACCGAGGTTTGACCGGGATAAAATATCCCAGCCAAAAATCATGTCGTTTGGCATGAATAGTGGGATAAAGTGGGTTATTCCATCTTTATTCCTTAACCAAACACTGCCTAAGTGTATATGTTACGATTTAGCTAGATTTGAGATTGACTTGATTCCGATTATATGTGTTGAGGACTAGTCGACATTAAACTCTAATTATATGTGTTAGAGTTTAATTGGGTTCAATTGGCTCTAAGTATATGTATTAGAGTTCAATTATATTTGATTTTATATTTGACGTATGTTCCAAAGTGGAAACATGACCAAACCCCAAGGATATGTATTGAGGTGGGTTGGATTTGATGCAACTCGAAAGTAGGAGGCGGCTAAGTCCTATATGTATTAGGATTGGCCGAGCTTGATATGTTTTTCACTCTAGTTATATGTGCTAGAGTGAGAATTTGACTAAACCCTAAGTATATGTATTAGGATTCATCAAATTTGATTCAACTTTCGCTCTAAGTATGTGTGTTAGAGCAAAAGGTTGACTAACCCTAAAGTATATGTATTAGGATTAGTTGAGTTGATTTCGTTTCTACCCTAGACATATGTGCTAGAGTAAAAGGTTAACTACACCCTAAGTATATGTATTAGGGTTAGTTGTGTTGATTTGAATGAACTCTAAGTATATGTGTTAGAGCTCGATCGAATTGGATTTGGCTAAAATCTAAGTATATGATTTAGAATCTAGTCGGTTTGGATATAATTTTGCCTTAATTATATGTGTTGAGGCGATGAGATTGAATGGGTTTTGGATTTTATTTATGGATTGAATGGGTTTTGGATTTTTTATTTGTGGATCAAATGGGTTTTGGTTTTTTTTTCTTTATTTGTGGATCGAATGGGTTTTGGATTTTATTTGTGGACTCGGCTTATATTATATATGGACTGGATTTGGGTCAGTATGTGGACTGAGCCTATGTCATATGGACTAGGCGCGTTATTTATTAGGCCTCTTGGACTTAGGCTTCAAGTTGATTAGACCCCATTTGAATCTTGTTTGAAATCGACTCTGGATTCAAAGAAATTTCTGTTTGTTTCGATATCCCCTTTTATTTTATTTTATTTAGGCTCAGAAGAAAATTCCCTAATCTTATCTTGGGGTTCGAAGAAGTCTCTTTTTAAAAAAAATAATTTGGGGTTCGAAGAAATCCCCATTATTTTATTTTGATTTGGGATCCGAAGAAATCTCTTTTTTAAAAAAATAAAATTGGGATCCGAAGCAATCCCTTTTATCTTATAATTT
Organism: Tillandsia leiboldiana; assembly: GCA_029204045.2. Classification (NCBI taxonomy): domain Eukaryota; kingdom Viridiplantae; phylum Streptophyta; class Magnoliopsida; order Poales; family Bromeliaceae; genus Tillandsia; species Tillandsia leiboldiana. Next base: position 6,830,481 of record CM055074.1, on the reverse strand, counting down.
GATTTGGGATCCGAAGAAATCCTTTTTAAAAAAAAAAAAATTAGGATCCGAAGCAATCCCTTTTATCTTATAATTTGATTTGGGATCCGAAAAAATTCTTTTTAAAAAAAAATAATTTGGGATCCGAAGCAATCCCTTTTATCTTATAATTTGATTTGGGATCCGAAGAAATCCCTTTTTGACTGAACCTAAATCCGGATGTCCGAAGAAATCACCCGAACCGGTTTGAATGAGCCTAAAGTTAAGGTGTTCGAAGAAATCACCCGAACCGGCTTTATTTTTCTTTTTTTTCTTTTTTTTTTTTTTATTGAACCTAAGTCCGGATGTCTGAAGAAATCATCCGAACCGGCTTGGAACGAGCCTAAAGTTAAGGTGTCCGAAGAAATCACCCGAACCGGCTTTATTTTTCATTCCTATTTTTTTTTTTGAACCTAAGTCCGGATGTCCGAAGAAATCATCCGAACCGGTTTGAATGAGCCTAAAGTTAAGGTGTCCGAAGAAATCACCCGAACTGGCTTTATTTTTCTTTTCCCTTTTTTTTTTATTGAACCTAAGTTCGGATGAAGAAATCATCCGAATCAGTTTTGGGATGAGCCTAAAGTTAGGGCGTCCGAAGAAAAACCCGAACCGGCTTTATTTAATTTTTTTTTTTTATTTAACCTAAGTTCGGATGTTCGAAGAAATCATCCTAACTGGTTTTGGGATGAGCCTAAAGTTAGGGCGTCCGAAGAAAAACCCGAACCGGCTTTATTAAATTTTCTTTCTCTTTTTTTTTTTATTTAACCTAAGTTCGGATGTCCGAAAAAATCATCCGAACCGGTTTTGAGATGAGCCTAAAGTTAGGGCGTCCGAAGAAAAACCCGAACCGGCTTTATTAAATTTCCTTTTTTTTTTGAACCAAAGTCCGGATGTCCGAAGAAATCATCCGAACCGGTTTTGGAATGAGCCTAAAGTTAGGGCGTCCGAAGAAAAACCCGAACCGGCTTTATTTAATTTTTTTTTTTCTTTTTTTTTCTTTAACCTAAGTTCGGATGTCCGAAGAAATCGTCCGAACCGATTTTGGGATGAGCCTAAAGTTGTGGCGTCCGAAGAAAAACCCGAACCGGCTTTATTATATTTCCTTTCTCTTTTTTTTTTTATTTAACCTAAGTTCGGATGTCCGAAAAAATCATCCGAACCGGTTTTGAGATGAGCCTAAAGTTAGGGCGTCCGAAGAAAAACCCGAACCGGCTTTATTAAATTTCCTTTTTTTTTTGAACCAAAGTCCGGATGTTCGAAGAAATCATCCGAACCGGTTTTGGAATGAGCCTAAAGTTAGGGCGTCCGAAGAAAAACCCGAACCGGCTTTATTTAATTTTTCTTTTCTTTTTTTTTATTTAACCTAAGTTCGGATGTCCGAAGAAATCGTCCGAACCGATTTTGGGATGAGCCTAAGGTTATGGCGTCCGAAGAAAAACCCGAACCGGCTTTATTATATTTCCTTTTTTTTTTTTTTTTTTATTTAACCTAAGTTCGGATGTCCGAAAAAATCATCCGAACTGGTTTTGGGATGAGCCTAAAGTTAGGGCGTACGAAGAAAACCCGAACCGGCTTTATTTTATTTTCTTTTCCTTTTTTTTTTATTTAACCTGAGTTCGGATGTCCGAAGAAATCATCCGAACCGGTTTTGAGATTAGCCTAAAGTTAGGGCGTCCGAAGAAAAACCCGAACCGGCTTTATTAAATTTCCTTTCCTTTTTTTTTATTTAACCTAAGTTCGGATGCCCGAAAAAATCATCCGAACCGGTTTTGGAATTAGCCTAATGTCACGCCCCGGGTGTAAACCAGAACCCGGGCCCGTCCACAGATCCGCCGTGCATACGGAATTTTCCGTGTACACGAAGTGCTGGTAACCTGCTCAGATATAAAATATATAATAAAGGAGCATAAAACAGAGCTAAACTAAAACTGATACATCTCAGACAAATGCTGGAAATAAAAGTACAATAAGCTTTCACAAATATACAAGTGTCTCTCCCAGCTCACGAAATAAATACAACCAGCTGGCCGCAGCCAGACCCAAAATAAAAGAAAATACAACCGTCTGAGTGTACAGGGGATACATCAAAACTACAAAACTCGAACTCGGGGCAGTAGCTATCTAATCAGCGATCCTCTTACCTCGATCCAGGGAAGAGGGTCCCGCAACTCCCGCAGAGGACTCTGCAAAACAAAGGGGAAAAGAAAAGAGAAAGCAGTGGGGGGTGAGAACTACTATAAAAACAGTAGCCTCCCCTAGTGGGTAGACCTCAAACTCAGACATGCCCACTAGGACTATCAGAGGCGAAAATGAAAACAAAGGTGGTAAGCTACAAGTAACACTACTGATGAAGAGCTACCACTAACATGCCTCTAAGATGCCTAGCTAAAAGAATAGCTGAAAGAATGCACCAGAACGTCAAAGACTGCCTGACCAACCCAATCAAAACACCAGTAAACACTGGTACTGCCTGCTCTGCTGTCAACCTCACAACTGAGTATCTCCCCTGTCCAAATGACCGGAACCCAACACGGTCTGACCGGCACCCAACACGGTTTGAAACCTACTCCGGAGTGGCACTCGAGGGGAGCGACCCACACGAGCATAGTATCACTGTAACTAGTATCATCAGTATCATAAAATAGTAGGACTGGGTCACGACTCTGATCAAAGTGGGAAAACCCATCCACTAAAGGGAAACTCGATCCCCTACCTCCAATCTGATGCAATAATAATAATAATAATAAGCCGGTCAACCGCCCACAGTCCGCGGTTGCCGCAACACCCAAACATCGATCCCCGACTGTCCCAACTCTGAACATCTGACTACACAATCCCCTAAGACTAGACGACAGGAGAACGAATAAAAGCATGGTTTCTCCTAAGTCAATTCCAACATGTTTGTGTAGCAGAAAAAGGTGGCCTAGCTAGATGACCATTCAAGCATGCAAAGTCCTTTATTTGATAAAATCATTTCAATTATTCTAACATATGCAACATTAAGTGTTTGGAACCTCCGATGTACATGTGGCAGGATATATGATACATGATACAATTTAGATGCATAATCTACTAGCAAGTACCCTTTTTACAACATGCATTCTAACCACATGCCCAAACCTTCCCTTAACATACGACATGATATGGCTTTAGTATTATTTCCAACTAATTAAACTGCATATCTAAAACATGGAAACACCACTTACTAACCTGTAGCTTGCTAACAATGCAAATATTAACAAAGGAACCTTAATCTCATACAAGCATGCTAGATACATTCACAATGAATAGCACATGATCAAGGCATTCTAATAGGCCTAGTGACATTCACAAGTATGAGGTTCACAACATCACCCACCTCGAGCGCTAATCCAAGTTCCCAAAAGCGAAACCCAAGCTCAGTCCAAATACTCACCACCAATCTGTACAAAATACTCCAAAGGAAAGTACATAAGCTAATCATTCACAATTTCCAAAATCTGTCCCTTAATACCACAGTACAGAATTCTCCAATTTTTACCTGCGAAAAATGCCCAGAAAAATCCAATAAAAATACTATTGCGATCCTCGCGACGAACCCGTCGAAACGAGTACCTGCACGCCCAAATCAGAGTTTCCTACGCTGAGATAAAAATCCGGCAAGGGAAACACCCCAATCCAAACTGTACCAAATTTCTGTAACAAAGAACCACAGAAAAAGGAGATTCTCACCCTCGTGAAAAATCTAGAAAAATCTGAGAAAAATCCAGGAGACTCCTTGGGAAATGTAGATGAAAAATGCCTTTTGAATCGCCTCGATCCGACGTCTGAGCGAAAAGATATGGCAAGAACACCGCGGTGCTGTCCAAAAGTCCGCGAAGAAAAATGGGTCAAATGGGTGCTCAGAAAACTCCAAGATCAGCACAAAAATCGAGGAACCTCAAAACACAGGAGTTGAAGTCCTACCTGCCAGGAGTCCAACGGCGCAAGAATCGGCGAAATCGGATGTCGGGGTGAGTCGGGGAAGCCCAAACACTGAGAAGGGGCGAAGCGGGTCGCCGGAGAACAAGCGTCGCGCCGCGCCGAAAAATCGCTAACCTCGGGATGCGTGCCCCTAAAAATCCCAGGGATGTTCAGTTGAATGAGGAACAAGTAGAGGAAAAATCGCCCAAGAGAAATCCCTATGAAAAACCACTCAGAAAAAGAGCTAAGTGACCCAAAGACCCCTTTTTATAGTCCCAGCCCACAACACTAACTGGCCGTGTTTTCGGGCGCAAGATTCGGGCGCACTGCGCCCGAAAACCGGGTCGCACACTCCCCGTCCGACGCGCCCGAAATCCCCTGGTGATGCCACGTCACCCCATAACAGGGGACAGCGGTGCAAGGTGGCCCGCCGCGCGCCGCGTGTCCCCCCGCGGTCAGCGGGGGTAGGTACGGCCGCCCTTACACGAGGCGACACGTGGCGCACTCGAGTGCGTCCGACCGCCCGCCTGGCACTACTGTGCGCGCGCCGTCCCGAGGCGCCCCACTGCGCACACCGTGGACCGTGCCCACGTGAGCCAGCAAATCCGAAGCCGCCACGTGTCATGCGCCCGGTCCACCGCAACCCCGCAAAATCGCTGAGCCGTGCCGCGTGCGCTGACCATTCAGGGCACGCCACGCGTCCCCCGCCCACGGTCCATGCACCGCCGCGCCTCCCCGTGGACAGAGCTGCGTGAGCCGGCCAATAATAGGCCGCCACGTGGCTCAGGCCGGTCCACGAGTCTCCCCCATGCACCGAAAATTCCCGAAAACTTCCGGAAGCCCGCTTTTGGTCATCCGGACTCCAAATTTAACAAGCAAATAGCCGTTTTCAAGCGTTTTTCCGCGCTGAATCCAAATCCAACCTCAGATTGGCCCAAAACCTTTTCTAAAATTCGGCAAATGCAGCCGAAGGCCAAATCCGCTATCAAAGTCTCACAAGGTCCATCTGTGGCACCCCTTCGATGCACCATGGGCCAGACACACCAACACTAGGTGTTCTACACAGTGGATTCATCGGAAAGTTGCATGGGAAAAACCAGAACACTACACCTAAAGTTAGGGCGTCCGAAGAAAAACCTGAACCGGCTTTATTTATTTATTATTATTATTTTTTATTTAACCTAAGTTCGGATGTCCGAAGAAATCATCCGAACCAGTTTTGGGATGAGCCTAAAGTTAGGGTGTCCGAAGAAAAACCCGAACCGGCTTTATTATATTTCATTTCCCTTTTTTTTTATTTAACCTAAGTTCGGATGTCCGAAAAAATCATCCGAACCGGTTTTGGGATGAGCCTAAAGTTAGGGCGTCCGAAGAAAACCCGAACCTGCTTTATTTAATTTTCTTTTCCTTTTTTTTTTTTTTTTATTTAACCTGAGTTCAGATGTCCGAAGAAATAATCCGAACTGGTTTTGGGATGAGCCTAAAGTTAGGGCGTCCGAAGAAAAACCCGAACCGGCTTTATTAAATTTCCTTTCCTTTTTTTTATTTAACCTAAGTTTGGATGTCCGAAGAAATCATCCGAACCGGTTTTGGGATGAGCCTAAAGTTAGGGCGTCCGAAGGAAAACCCGAACCGGCTTTATTAAATTTTCTTTCCTTTTTTTTTATTTAACCTAAGTTCGGATGTCCGAAGAAATCATCCGAACCTGTTTTGGGATGAGCCTAAAGTTAGGGCGTCCGAAGAAAAACCCTAACCGGCTTTATTTATGTATTTTTTTTTTTTTTAACCTAAGTTCGGATATTCGAAGAAATCATCCGAACCGGTTTTGGGATGAGCCTAAAGTCAGGACGTCCGAAGAAAAACCCGAACCGGCTTTATTATAATTTTTTTTCCCCCTTTTTTTTTTATTTAACCTAAGTTCGGGTGTCCGAAGAAATTATCCGAACCGGTTTTGGGATGAGCCTAAAGTTAGGGCGTCCGAAGAAAACCCGAACCGGCTTTATTATAATTTTTTTTCCTTTTTTTTTATTTAACCTAAGTTCGAATGTCCGAAGAAATCATCCGAACCGGTTTTGGGATTAGCCTAAAGTTAGGGCGTCCGAAGAAAGCCCGAACCGGCTTTATTATATTTCTTTTTTCTTTTTTTTTTTATTTAACCTAAGTTCTGATGTCCGAAGAAATCATCCGAATCGGTTTTGGAATGAGCCTAAAGTTAGGGCGTCCGAAGAAAACCCGAACCGACTTTATTTAATTTTTCTTTTTTTTTCTTATCTGAGAGAGTACGCCTGAGATGATACGATACGAGACGGAGCTGTAATTGTAGCTGTACGATGTGGTGAGGAAGTCGAAGCTGTAATTGGGGAATTGGGAGGAAGTTTTTTTTTTTTTTTTTGCGGTGGGCTTGTGTCGTTCTCCTTCAGACCAAAAAAAAAATCCCCTTTTATTATTTATATTTTCTCTATTTACAGTGGGGAGTGGTAGAGAAATATCGTGGGGGAGTGACAGAGAAATATCGTGTGGGGTTTGTTGGAATTTGTTAAGGGGTTGGCGAGAAAATGCGGATTTGTTGAGGAACGACGTACGTGGAAATGTGGGTTTGTTGAGGAAAATACGAGCTTCAAATTTGAATACGTTGAGAAAATTATTATATTCAAATCTCAAATTTTAAATTTTAAATTTTAAATTTCAAAATTAAATTTTAAAATTGAAAGGATATGTTCAAATTTTAAAATTGAATATGTTCAAATTTCAAAATTGAACGGTTATGTTCAAATTTCAATATGTTGAGGGAGTATGATTATATATATTCAAATTTTAAATTTCAAATTTCAAAATTGAATATGTTCAAATTTCAAAATTGAATAGTTATGTTCAAATTTCAATACGTCAGAAAAATATGTTCAAAAATCGAACGGTTATGTTCAAATTTTAGAAAATGTGGTTTTAAATTTTAAATTTCAAATTTCAAAATTGAATATGTTGTTATGTTCAAATTTCAAAATTGAGGGGTTCAAATTTCGTACGAGAGAATTTGCTTTGATTCAAAAATTCAAAATTGAATTCCGAATAAATAGGATATGGGTAAGTTTGGATAAATCGGTTTAAAGGTATTTTGAAATTGGGTTGGAAATTTGAATTTCGAATAAAATAGGAGTCTGGGAGATATTTTAAAATTTGGTTGGAGATTTGAATTTCGAATATGAGTTTGGATAATTCGGTTAGAGAGATGTTTTGAGGTGATTGACGGATGAAGGATTTCGGCTGAATTCAAAATTCAATTAAAGTATAGGTGGCGTTCGAGAGATATTTTGAGATAAAATATTATTGAGGGATTTCAGTTGAATTCAAATTTTAAATTTGAGTATATGTGGCATTTGAGAGATATTTTAAAATTTGGTTGGAAATTTAAAATTCAAAATTTAATTTGAACATAATTTTTGAAATTGAATATTTAAACAAGAAGTTGACTATAATGTAAGGCCCGCTGGCCAGAAAAAAATAGGATCCGACTGATTTGGTAGACTAAAAAAAATCGACAGAGTTTATCCGACTGATTTGGTAGACTAAAAAAAATCGACGGAGTTTTGATGAGACCCATAAGTTTGTGTTCACAAATAGCCTAAGCTTGTGTTCACAAATGGTCTATTAAGGGATTGAATTTGCAGTAAAATTTGTTGGACCCAAATTATTAATATGTTAAAAATTTTGGGCTTATACGGGGCTTATTAGAAATATATAGACAAATCAATATTACGGACCAACCATAATCTTTCCTCCTATTTTTTTATTATAATTTTTTTTTTTTTTACGCCAACAAAATGCCCCCCATCTTTTCGTTGTACGAGGCACGAGTACGGTGAAAAGATGCACATTTAATTATTTTTTCTATTCATTTTTTTTTTCAAATATTTTTTTTTTTTTTTTTTTTTTGTATGCATCCAATTTAATTTCTCAGTTTAATGACATGGCGGTAAATTGAATATGGCTTGTTTAGTTCATTGACATGATGGTCGAATGGGTATTGGTTACTCAGTTTAGTGACATAGCGGTCGATATGAGTATGGGTTGCTCAGTTTAGTGACATGGCGGTCGATATGAGTATGAATTGCTCAGTTTAGTGACATGGCGGTCCATATGATATGCGTTGCTCAGTTTATTGACATGGCGGTCGATATGAGTATGGGTTGCTCAGTTTAGTGACATGTCGGTCCATATGAGTATGGGTTGCTCAGTTTATTGACATGGCGGTCGTTATGGGTATAGGTTGCTCAGTTTGTTGACATGGCGGTCGATATGGGTATGGGTTGCTCAGTTTATTGACATGACGGTCGATATGAATATGGGTCGCTCAGTTTATTGACATGACGGTCGATATGGGTATGGGTTGCTCAGTTTATTGACATGGCGGTCGATATGGGTATAGGTTGCTCAGTTTAGTGACATGGCGGTCGATATGAATATAGATTGCTCAGTTTAGTGACATGGCGGTCGATATTAATATGTGTTGCTCAGTTTATTGACATGGCGGTCGATATAAGTATGGGTTGCTCATGACAGTCGATATGAATATAGGTTGCTCAGTTTAGTGACATGGCGGTCGATATGAATATAGGTTGCTCAGTTCAGTGACATGGCGGTCGATATTAATATGTGTTGCTCAGTTTATTGACATGGCGGTCGATATAGGTATGGGTTGATCAGTTTATTGACATGGCGGTTGATATGGGTATGGGTCGCTCAGTTTAGTGACATGGCGGTCGATATGGGTCGCTCAGTTTAGTGACATGGTGGTCGATATGAATATGGGTCGCTCAGTTTAGTGATAGGGCGGTCGATATGAATATGGGTTTCTAGTTAGTTTTCTCTAACTTTTGCCAGTGTGACTGAATTTTTTTTTTTCTTCACAGCGGAATCCCAGTTTTGCCTGTGGGGTTATACCATAACCGAGATTTTTTTTTTTTGAATAATCAAAATTATCGTGCATAACTGAGAAATTATATTTTGGGTATTGAAAAGAATATGAGTTTATTTTGCCTCGAGAAGCAATCGAAATTGTTGCGCATAACCGATCCTAAGGTGAGTTAGCATTCCGTCATTGGTAAAATATGGTTTGGTGGCAATCGGACGCCCTCATGGGTTTTTACCCGATGCCTTCCCCTAACCTCATGGGTTTTTACCCGATGCCTTCCCCTAACTTTTGCTTGCGAGTTCGAATTGTGTATTCTCACAGCGGGGATCCCATTTTTGCCTGTAGGGTTATACCACAGCCGGGAATGGTTTTTTTTTTTTTT
>CM055074.1:6595492-6821189 GCA_029204045.2 Tillandsia leiboldiana | reverse complement strand
TGTAGGGTTATACCACAGCGGGAATGGTTTTTTTTTTCTTTTTTTCTTTTTTTTTTCTTTTTTTTTCTTTTTTTTTTTCTTTTCTTCTTTTTTTTTTCTTTTTTTTGTTTTTTTTTTTTGTTTTTTTTTTTTGGTATTGAAAAATACGAGTGTATTTTGTCTCGATGAGCAAACAAAATTCCTGTACATAACCGACCCTAAGATCAGTTAGCATTTGAAAAAAAAATATTTTTGAGTTTTAAAAAATATGGGTTTATTTTGAAAAATATGGGTTTATTGAAAAATATGGGTTTGTTTTGAAAGAAAAATATATTTTTGGTGGCAATCGGGTGCCCATGTGGGTTTTCACCCGATACCTTCCCCTAACTTTTGCCTGTGAGTTCGAATTGTGTATTCTCACAGCGGGGATCCCATTTTTGCCTGTAGGGTTATACCACAGCCGGGAATGGTTTTTTTTTTTTTTCTTTTTTTCTTTTTTTATTCTTTTTTTATTCTTTTCTTCTTTTTTTTTTTTCTTTTTTGGTTTTTTTTTTTTGAGATTTTTTTTTTCGTATTGAAAAATACGAGTGTATTTTGTCTCGATGAGCAAACAAAATTGTTGTACATAACCGACCCTGAGATCAGTTAGCATTCCGTCGTAGACAAAAATATGTTTGAAAGAAAAATATTTTTGAGTTTTAAAAAATATGGATTTATTTTGGTTTATTTTGAAAAATATGGATTTATTGAAAAATATGGGTTTGTTTTGAAAGAAAAATATGTTTTTGGGGGAAATCGGGCGCCCATGTGGGTTTTCACCCTATACCTTTTCCTAACTTTTGCCAGTGGGTTCGAATTGTGTATTCTCACAGCGGGAATCCCATTTTTACTTGTGGGGTTATACGGGAATGGTTTTTTCTTTTTTTCTTTTTTTCTTTTTTTCTTTTTTTTTTTCTTTTTTTTTCTTTTTTTATTCTTTTCTTCTTTTTTTTTCCTTTTTTGGTTTTTTTTTTTGAGATTTTTTTTCTTTTTTTATTCTTTCCTTTTTTTCTGTGCTGTTGTTTTTTTTTTTCTTTTTTTTTGAGATTTTTTTTTTCTTTTTTTCCTTTTTTTTTTTTCTTTTTTTCTCTTTTTGTTGTTGTTGTTTTTTTTTTCATTTTTTTTTGTGACATTTCCTTCAAATTTCTAATCGATGCTTGACAATAAAAACAACAATGATCGCATTTTTTTTCACGAACCCCCTGGTAACTTTTTCTCGCTTGAGTCGGTGGCGATTACTCCTCTTAAAGGAAGCTCCGGTTGGAGGGATTATAATTGTCGTGCCACCAGAAAATATCAGCCTACCAAATACCGACGATTTTTTTGGCTGGTTCTTCGAAAATATGAGCTTGCCTTTGAACACCATCTTTTTAGATGTAGGTGAGTAGGTGAGCTGTTCACCAACGGGTTAGTGAAGATGATTGGGTATGCCCCCATTAGATTATTTTTTTGAGGTTGTAGCCGAGGAATTTGACCATATTGCGTGCATTATTGGGAAAGGGTAGTAAAAGTAATCATGCCCCCAGTAAAAACAGCAATGTTCATATATGTTGGTGCTATTTTCTCAGTAAAAACAGCAATGTTCATATATGTTGGTGCTATTTTCTCGATGTAAATATTAGGATTCACCTTTACCGCTTTTTTTTTCTTTTTATTTATTATTATTATTATTATTATTATTATATATATATATATATATTAAAATTCTCAAAGATGGAAAGAGAAGTCAGGTCCCACCGGGCGTGCCATTTTGTCTGCGATCTCGAATGACTCATCTCGCGCGATTCTTCTTTTTTCGGGATTCCCGTTTCATTCTCGATTCAGATGGATATTTATATATGGATGGGTATATGTGGATATCAGGTATTGCGGATCCATGACTTCCAATAGACGCAAGCATCTATTGTTAATTACCCCCATGTGATTGGGGCACCTTCGATTAAGAGACCTTTGTGAGGAGGATAGAATAAATCATATCCTAATGATTGACCAAATCCTAAGTGTATATGTTAGGATTTAGCTGGATTTGAGATTGACTTGATCCCGATTATATGTTTTGAGGACTAGTCGATATTAAACTCTAATTATATGTGTTAGAGTTTAATTGGGTTCAATTGGCTCTAAGTATATGTATTAAAGTTCAATTATATTTGATTTCACATTTGGCGTATGTTCCAAAGTGGAAACATGACCAAACCCCAAGGATATGTATTGAGGTGGGTTGGATTTGATGCAACTCGAAAGTAGGAGGCGGCTAAGTCCTATACGTATTAGGATTGGCCGAGCTTGATATGTTTTTCACTCTAGTTATATGTGCTAGAGTGAGAATTTGACTAAACCCTAAGTATATGTATTAGGATTCATCAAATTTGATTCAACTTTCGCTCTAAGTATGTGTGTTAGAGCAAAAGGTTGACTAACCCTAAGTATATGTATTAGGATTAGTTGAGTTGATTTGGTTTCTACCCTAGATATATGTGCTAGAGTAAAAGGTTAACTACACCCTAAGTATATGTATTAGGGTTAGTTGGGTTGATTTGAATGAACTCTAAGTATATGTGTTAGAGCTCGATAGAATTGGATTTGGCTAAATTCTAAGTATATGATTTAGAATCTAGTCGGTTTGGATATAATTTTGCCTTAATTATATGTGTTAAGGCGATGAGATTGAATGAGTTTTGGGTTTTATTTATGGATTGAATGGGTTTTGGATTTTTTATTTGTGGATCGAATGGGTTTTGGTTTTTTTTTTTATTATTTGTGGATCGAATGGGTTTTGGGTTTTTTATTTGTGGATCAAATGGGTTTTGGATTTTATTTGTGGACTCGGCTTATATTATATATGGACTGGATTTGGGTCAGTATGTGGACTGAGCCTATGTCATATGTAAATTAGATTCAGTGCCCATATATGGACTAGGCGCGTCATTTATTAGGCCTCTTGGACTTAGGCTTCAAGTTGATTAGACCCCATTTGAATCTTGTTTGAAATCGACTCTGGATTCAAAGAAATTTCTGTTTGTTTCGATATCCCCTTTTATTTTATTTTATTTAGGGTCCGAAGAAAATCTCCTAATCTTATCTTCGGGTTCGAAGAAGTCTCTTTTTAAAAAAAATAATTTGGGGTCCGAAGAAATCCCCGTTATTTTATTTTGATTTGGGATCCGAAGAAATCTCTTTTTTTAAAAAAAAAAATTGGGATCCGAAGCAATCCCTTTTATCTTATAATTTGATTTGGGATCCGAAGAAATTCTTTTTTAAAAAAAAAAATTTGGGATCCGAAGCAATCCCTTTTATCTTATAATTTGATTTGGGATCCGAAGAAATCCCTTTTTGACTGAACCTAAATCCGGATGTCCGAAGAAATCACCCGAACCGGTTTGAATATATTCAAATTTTAAATTTCAAATTTCAAAATTGAATATGTTCAAATTTCAAAATTGAATAGTTATGTTCAAATTTCAATACGTCAGAAAAATATGTTCAAAAATCGAACGGTTATGTTCAAATTTTAGAAAATGTGGTTTTAAATTTTAAATTTCAAATTTCAAAATTGAATATGTTGTTATGTTCAAATTTCAAAATTGAGGGGTTCAAATTTCGTACGAGAGAATTTGCTTTGATTCAAAAATTCAAAATTGAATTCCGAATAAATAGGATATGGGTAAGTTTGGATAAATCGGTTTAAAGGTATTTTGAAATTGGGTTGGAAATTTGAATTTCGAATAAAATAGGAGTCTGGGAGATATTTTAAAATTTGGTTGGAGATTTGAATTTCGAATATGAGTTTGGATAAGTCGGTTAGAGAGATGTTTTGAGGTGATTGACGGATGAAGGATTTCGGCTGAATTCAAAATTCAATTAAAGTATAGGTGGCGTTCGAGAGATATTTTGAGATAAAATATTATTGAGGGATTTCAGTTGAATTCAAATTTTAAATTTGAGTATATGTGGCATTTGAGAGATATTTTAAAATTTGGTTGGAAATTTAAAATTCAAAATTTAATTTGAACATAATTTTTGAAATTGAATATTTAAACAAGAAGTTGACTATAATGTAAGGCCCGCTGGCCAGAAAAAAATAGGATCCGACTGATTTGGTAGACTAAAAAAAATCGACAGAGTTTATCCGACTGATTTGGTAGACTAAAAAAAATCGACGGAGTTTTGATGAGACCCATAAGCTTGTGTTCACAAATAGCCTAAGCTTGTGTTCACAAATGGCCTATTAAGGGATTGAATTTGCAGTAAAATTTGTTGGACCCAAATTATTAATATGTTAAAAATTTTGGGCTTATACGGGGCTTATTAGAAATATATAGACAAATCAATATTACGGACCAACCATAATCTTTCCCCCTATTTTTTTATTATATATATGTATATTTTTTTTTTTACGCCAACATCGTTGGGTCCAAACCACAGCCAAAATGTTTAAGCCCAGTTATTATTACTAGCATCCATGTCTCTTATATACCCAATTACATTCGATGTGGGAATATTGGGGTGTCACAAACTTCCCCCGTTTAGTCTTTTATATATCCAATCACAATCTCAATTACATTTGATGTGGGACTATTAGGGTGTCACAAACTTCTTCCGTTTAGGTCTGACGTCCTCGTCAGTCCAAACACACATACGTCCTCGTCAATCCAAACACACATACTGTCACGCCCCGAGGTCGAACTGCGACCCGGGCTCGCCAACAGATCCGCCACCTATACGAAAACCCCGCATAGGCGAAGCGTCCAACCTGCAAAGAAAGATCTATTACAGCTAAACAGATATCAGAGCTGTAAAATAAAAAACTGTAAAACTCTATCAAACACTGTACAACTAGAAATAAAGATACAATATCCATCTCCCAAAAGGAATCGAATCAAATACAAAATTCTCAGATACAATAACCCAGAACTTAACAGGGAGGGTAACCTAAAATAATATATCAGTGTACAGGCTCTTAGTACAAGTCATATCCTCACTACAAAAATCTCTCAAAAGCAGAAATAAAACTAATCTACTGACAGTACTACATATCTCCAATGTGGGGGTACAGCTACTCTCCAAGGACAGGTAGGGATCTAACTCGCGACTCCCTCACCTCGAACAGCAACAGCAGAATCAGCATCTCCCACAGATGACTCTGCAAAACAAAGGAGAGGAAAGAAAATGGACGGGTGTGAGAACTACATCAACACGTAGTTCTCAGTGGGTACCGCCACCAAGCCCGACGGTCTGCCAACTAAGTCTATTAGAGGCATAAGATAGCAATGTAGTAAAAACTGAACAAGAAAAGCTGGAGATACTCTACAGCTACCATGCCTCTATCTAAATGCTCAATGGGTGATACAGATAAAAAGATATGCAACTACTCGCACGCAAGGTGCTCAATCGACCCAATCGAACTGACTGCCTCATAGGGTCCAGTCAAGCCTGCGCCTACCTACTGCTAGTACATCCACGGAGGACTGGACTTACGTAGGGCGTCCGTGACTGCCAAAACTGGCCCAGCCAGAATGACTGCATCTGTGACTGCCTAAAAAAGGCCCAGCCAGAGGGACAGCAACGACAAGTCGCGATACGAAAGTAATAGGCCCACTCCGGACGGGGCACTCGAGGGGCGTGACCCCACCGAGGAAAAAGGTATCCGCGTATCTCTGTCGAGCTCAAGGTGGCTCATGCAGGCTATAGTCAAAATCCATGCTCACTCTCAGAACAGAAGGACTCAAGATCCAAACATCTTGCACGACGGTCGGAGTACTCTCCACGACTCAGCTAAACAGCTCTCACGAATCTCGAGACACTAACGAACTCAACCAACTCGTGGCACAAAACACACTGGTTGGAGATACTCCACAGCCGGGACCGACCCACAACTCAGGGCTAGCAACACTGGTCGGACAACACTCAACGACCCGGGACCACCGTCAACCCAAACGGTTCCTAACAACACTGACCGGAAGATCCTCAACGGTCCGGGATCACCCAACGGCTCCCAACAACACCAACACTGGTCTAAACTCAGCTACCAGACTCCACTCAGCCCCCAGGCACGAGTGCAACACACGTCCCACAATAACCTGACCACTCAGCCCACTACCCGGGCGAGGAAACTCTATGTCCAGAAAATATACAAGGTGTGGGATGTCTAAAGCATAAAAGAACCCAACCCAAGTGAAGGTTCTCTACTAGTCTGGTTTCAACATGCATCATATGACGGGGTGCTAGGTCAAATTCAAATAATCAATAAATAATCCTCTAATCATGTTAAGCATAAAACTGAACCAACAACAGGGACAATTCATAACATGTTTGCTTCCAATCAAAGGTAGTATACTCTAGTCATGCATGCTCACAAGCTTAAACAATATAGAGCAGACATGCATCAATCATATTCTCCAACAAGTAAGTGAACATCATCATCTAGCATGCTTTTCCACTAGAATAGGATAACCATCTTTATCTTGTAACTCTCCCTCATGCATAAGGGTAAATAAATCATGTACAATTATCAATTAAGCCTCAATTCCATCATTCAAACCATTTCTCATGCTTAGATCACAATCATCAAAATTGTACATTAAACTATGCATGCATACTAACAAATAGAGTTAGAGAACCGTCCACCGGTTCTGGAGACGAAGCAACCCACCCGAATCGCTTTCCGTAGGCAAAGCCGAAGTCGGTGAAGTGCATAGCCACTTGCTAACAAATCCGCCAGAACCGCACCCTCGGTACTCGGTCGCACAAGCCTCTGCTCAAACCAACATCACATCCACAACACACTAATCAATACCCCACACACACAAAACAGCGTTTACTATTTTTTCAGTCCAGCAAAGAGAAAGGGGATTTTCACCTGCGTGCGCGTCCTCTGAAAAATCCAGAAAAATCACGGTTGCGATCCTCGCGACGAGTAGATCCAAATCGAGTATTTATACTCTTCATTCCGACACCTGTAGGCCAAGATACAAATAGAACATCGCGGTACACCAATCAATCCACAACTCGCATCTCTGCAGAAATCAGTCCCAAAGAAACTTAAATATCACCTTCGAAAAGACCTCCAAAAATTTTGATAAAAATATGGGTACGTTCCTCTCAAAGCGTAGATGTCGATCAAGTCCTCATACGTCTCGTTCCGATGCCCGTAGGCCGAGAAATCCCCACAATACTCCACCGCTGTCCAAAACCTCACAGTGGTACAAGGTGTCAAAAGATACCTCGGGAACCATGCCAAAAACCAAAAATGAGGCGAAGTGATCAACACATAAATCGAAGGCGTCCCTCTCGTGAACGCGCTGCCATAAAAATCAGCTCAAAGGTCCATTGGGGTAGCTCAGGGGGTCTCGCGCACTGAAATGCGACGGTAGAAGCCAAAATCGAAGGAGCATTGCAGTGCGCCGCGTCGCAGAAAACGCTGATGTCGCGGCCTCCAAAAAAATTCGGGAATCCTTCAAGAGTTGCAGCACAAGATGAAGAACAAGTCATCTTCAGGGCTCTGTCACAGGGGAGCTCCGAAAAAGGCTCAAAAGAACGGCCAAAGGGGGCTATATATAGCCAAAGCAGAACAATTCACTTAATTCCATCTGGGTCCCCACATTCGGGCGCCCGAAACAATTCCGGGCGCAAACAGTGTCGCACAGTAGCCCAAAATGTACCCCGAGCCATCAGCGCCCAAATCGTCCAGGAAGCGCCACGTGTCCCCGCACAGCAAACAGCAAACACGGCCAACCCGCTCGCGACATGTGGCCGCGCCCGCGCGCCCCCTCGCCCGTGTCAGCTCCTGAGTTGGCGCGCACGCCGCGCTGCCGGAGCCCACGTCGCGCATGCATCCCGAGGCACCTGCCGCCCTGCTCCGTGGACCGCGCCGGTGCACCATCCAATCCAAAGCTGCCACGTGTCCACACTGCACCAATAGGAAGACGCCACGTGGCACACCACCCTCGCTGCACCGCACCAGCCACTCCTCGCGTGGACCGAGCGCACGTGGACCAGCCAACCAGCGGCCGCCACGTGGCCCCGCCCTGGTCCATGGCTCCTCGCGCGCTTCCGTAGACCACGCCCCGAGAGCCGACCAACCGGGAGCCGCCACGCGTCCTCCCCCCGGTGCACGCCAAGCCCGTGGACCGAGCGGCCCGCGCCTTTGCCCGCCGCCGTGCTCCGCCGCCTGCCCGTGCCGCCGGCGCTGCCACGGCCGCCGGAACAGTAACCCAAGCCTCGAAATCCGTATTAGGGCATCCGGGCTCCGAAAAATATAAGTAAATAGTCCATTTCTATCGTTTTCGCGCGCTGAGTCCAAATCCGATGTCTGTTTTGCCCAATTCCATTTCTAAAATTTGTCGAAGGCATCCGGTTAAGCAAACTTGCTCCCGTTTTCCACACTGAGTCTAATTCTTGGGTCCGATTCGCACACAAACACCTCTAACACAAAGAAAAGGCCTCCAGAAGTTGCCAGACACACTGCAAAAGCTCTGAGGAGATCCGGGTCATCACACATATAGCAGCCCAAGATCACCAGGCAATGTGAGACTTGTCTCAACAGTCCAAGATCACCAGGCGATGTGAGACTTATCTCGCTAGCCCTGCCATCTAGACCCAGGCTCCGAGACTCGTTACGCACTTCCGGCTAGTAACTGGCTCTGATACCAAATGTAACGACCCGATCCACTAGCAATAATAACTCGTTGGGCCCAAACCACAGCCCAAAATATTTAAACCCAGTTATTATTTCTAGTATCCATGTCTCTTATATACCCAATCACAATTCCATTCACATTCAATGTGGGACTATTGGGATGTCACATATTAGATCAATCTTTTAGGTAACAAATGGAAACATATCTGTATAAACAGCTCTTGAATAAATCTAATAGATCATAGACCAGGTCCTAGCAATAATTTCTCAAAATCTAGAACAACAACTTCACCTAAGAAGATGAAATGACCATCGAGGTGTAATTGTATAATGTACACCCCGAAATGGGTGTACACTTAGCAATTTCCAATTGGTATTTTGATCATGTGATATTACTTGTGTGCTTTTAGAAGCACAGAGACTGTCATGTTATCAAGTTGTATTTAATATTAAGGATTACAAAACAACGATCGACATCGTTAGATTTGATCTAGAATATTTGAAATACTTTAAAAATAAATTTTATAATTTTTCAATATCATTTATCTAGTGATTGAAAGAACTTAAATTTAACGATTGAAAGTACAAATCTCACAAAATATGATGATATGGTACTAAAATTTTAGATCAAAGATATTGATCTTGTTTTATATAGTAAAAAAAAAAAAATTAGAAGCATTTCACGTAATTTGAATATTTTTACGTCGTTAAACTTGCAAACGACTTACCACGATCATTAAAACTATTGATTTTGAACCCTTTCGATCACTAGGCAAATGATATCAAAAAAATCACAAAATTTATTTTCTAAATCCTTTAAATATCTAAAATTAAGTCTAATGGAGCCGATCGTCCTTTCGAAAGTTCTAATATCGAAAACGACTTGAAAATATAGAGCTAGAGTATCGTACTTCTAAAGCACACAAGTCTATATATATATATATATATATATATATATATATATATATATATAGAGAGAGAGAGAGAGAGAGAGAGAGAGAGAGAGAGAGTAATGTTATCCGTACATTATAAATCGAGTGTACGATGTACACCCCCACCTATTCTGGGGTGAGGACTTCTTCACTGGTCACTTCAAAGTGACCAGTAAAATTCTCCAAATCCCAGAATGGGTGGGATGTAGATGTACACTCGATTTCGAATGTACAAAAAGCATTTTCCAATATATATATATATATATATATATATATATAATATATATATATATATATATATATATATATATATAGAGAGAGAGAGAGAGAGAGAGAGTGTGTGTGTGTGTGCAGTATCATGACTTTTTCTGTCCTCTCTTTATTTCCTTTTTAATAAATTAATTTATTAGGGGAAATAAGTTATCGGGTTTTCCTGGGTAGACCGTAGTGGGTTACGGATATTTTTTCATGATAGAGCCCGAGAAATAGTGAACGACGGAGCGATCGGATCCGAAATCCGACTTTCGGATCTCCCGGATTGAGTCTTTTGGGTTAACGGGTACGATGGGATAATTCGAACCAGTTAAGGCTTTGGTGCATCCATATCCGCGTCGATTGGTTTAGAACTCGGCTTAGGTGGCACTCTTATCTAGAGGTTTGTTAGAGAATCCCGTTTATCGCATTTAGGGATTTAATTATACGTATGAGAAAAAGAGAAAGTGGAACCTGAACCTTCTTCGATCAACGTGCCGGAAGCCGAGAACGAGACGTTACCGTCAGCGGGGAGCGGGTCCGGATCCTCACCACCACGAGGAACGGGAACAGATTATCTTCTCCAATAGATCAAGGTTAGCGGTGTTTACCTCTCGCGTTTCGTCGTTTTAGGGTTTGGCGTTTTTGGCTTTTAGGGTTTTGCCGTTCTTTGCTTTGTTTGGCTTTTGCCGTCACCGCCGCGATGCCCTAGAGCACCGCCGCCGCGATGTCCCGGAGCGACGCCGCTGTGGTGTACGGACGCGCCGCCGCCACGTGACCGTCGCCGCACCGCCTGCGGCCCACGGGCACACCGCATGCGGCCCCCGCGCGGGGCCGCACCGCATGCAGCGCCGCGCAGGGCCGCTCCGCGGGCAGCGCGCCCGCGCGGGGCCGCTCTGCGGAAGCGCGCCCGCACGGGACTGGCGCCCGCGCGGGGCCGCGCCGTTGCAACGCGCCCGCGCGGGACTAGCGCACGCCCGGGGCCGTGCCGCTACAGCGCGCCCGCGCGGGGCCGCGCCGCTGCAGCGCGCCTGCCGGGGCTGGTGCCCGCGCGGGGCCGCTCTGTCGGCAGCGCGCCCGCTCGGGGCTGGTGCCCGCGCGGGGCCGCTCCGCATGCGGCACGCCACGCGGGGCTAGTGGCGCGTGGGGCCGCACTGTTCGCCGTTGCGCCGCTGCCGCCGCCCTGTTTTATTTCTTCTCTTGCGTTTTCTAGTCTCGATTTTTACTCGGGTGGTCTAGGTTTTTAAGTTAGGTGTTACTGATGTTTTGTTGGGGACTTTTAGGGGTCCGGGAATCGTGCAAGGGTGTAGGACGGTTTCAGGTGTTCTGTTCAACGCGATTCGAGGTGGGTACCCTTTTCGTACGTCCTTTTTAAAATAAGGTCTCATCATGTTCTGTGTAAGAGTAAAGTAGATGTACTGATGGTTGTCAAGTAACCCCTTTTCGCATGAGTATCTGTTGCGACTGGTGTCGTGGTGCTCTATATCACACATGGACTTCGGTTATTATGCTCATGGTTGCTTACACGCACATCAGCGGTTTGGCCACCGCAATAGTGTACTTTTCCGGGAAGGTTGTACGTTTGACCCGTGTACCCCACAAGGTCACATAGTGGGGACCCCTCGCGATTACCTAAGGTGCTGCACAAGTGCCGTGGAGGGGTTGGTGGTAACAAGGTGAGAGCAAGGTGTTTCATTTCGCTGGGGGTCCTTAGACCTTTTGGCAGGTGTTTCGTTTCGCTGGGGGGTCCTTAAACCTTTTGGCAGGTGTTCCGTTCTGACTTACAGGGGTATTGTGGATTCATGAGGGGGAGTTTTGGATGCTCTGATTTATCGGTTTGTTTTCCTTTCAGTACTTATAGCATCTTTTATATATATATATATATATATATATATATATATATATATATATATATATATATATATATATATATATATATATATATATATATATGAGCAATGCTACATGTACAGCCCGAAGGGATGTACATCATACACCTCCACCATTTTAATGGTGCCGATATTTTTTACGGGTCACATCGAGTGACCCATCATCACACCCCCACCCTTAGATGGGTGGGGTGTATAATGTACACCCGGAAAGGGGTGTACACATAGCATTTTCCTATATATATATATATATATATATATATATATATATATATATATATATATATATATATACAGTACAAAGTTATTTGTGCTATTAAGTTTTTAACCGTTGAATTAAAAGATGTTGTGGTTGAGATGATAGTGGGCCCCTTGGGTTTAATGGGTGGTTGAAGAAATAGTAAAATTTAATGGGTGAAAATAATTAAAGAGATTGATCTAAGGGTAGAAAACTTGATAGCACCAAATGCTTGGTACTATCGATAGTATAGTAGCCGGACTCTATATATTATGCTTGTTAGTTTTTCCTATATATATATATATATATATATATATTATCCAATTAACTTCGGATTGGTCAGGGTCTTGATACTTAAGTTATTAACATATTCATTGAGTCTATTTAAGTGGGTCTGGATAGTGACTACTAGTATATTACCCGCTTAAGATAAGATACGAGTTAGGTTTAGATTGAGCACCAGTATTTGTATATATATATCTTTTATAGACTTTATTAAGAAATCTATGAATAAATCATCAACCTCTCAATATAGAAAATTCGTGTTCTAATGAGTTGCTTCCGTTCAATAAAATTTGTTCAAACAAAAAAATAAAATATTTAAATACAAAATTCATGTTTTATCGGGTTTGGTTCAGGTTCAGATCCAGATTGGGTGTGGAATATTAGGTATTTTGGACATCTTTAGCAATAACGGAATTGATATTAGGGTGTATTTGGTTGGCCATAAAATACAGTAAAAATTACTTTTCGGTTTGAAAAATTATTTTTCATATATTTATTTAGCCGAAATTTTTTTTCTGAAAAATGATTACGGATTTGAGGAAAATAATGTGTTTTTGTTTTCGGTCGAAAATCGACGAAAAACGAAAACTCGAGTTCTGAACAACTTTTTTTATTTATTTATTTCCATCGAACCAAAGAAATATATATTTTTTTTTCTTTCAACCAAACAAATGTTGATAAAAATTTACCTTTTTTTTCTACAAACCAAATATTATAAAATATAAAATATTTTTCCACCAATTTTTTTTTTGTCACCGTAAATTATTTTTCACAATTTTACGTTCAACCAAACACCTTCTTACTTTTGTTTTTTATTTTAGAAAAAGATAGCATGTTTCTGTTTTGTTTATTTTTTAAAAATTAAACTTATTAAAAATATATGAAGTAATTAAATTTCGAACTTAATATCTCGAATATTACCCATCAAATTTTTAATCAACTGCGCTGGTTACGACCTAGTTACGACCGTTAAAAACATTAATAATATTAAAACTAGTTTTAATATTGCTAGAGCAAATACATAAATATAACCATGATTAGAACTTTTTTGCTTTGGTAAAATGAAAAAGGTAAAACCTAACATAACTTAACTACAAACTATATTAAATTGGTTCCTATTAGTCTTTTAAAATTTTAATTTTATTATTCAATTAGTTAATTTATTTGATTCGAATTACTGAATAATATTTTAATTTTAAAATTTAAATTAATTATTTTAATAAACTTATAATTATAAAAATTATATAAAATATAGGGCTTTGCTAGCTGTACACTCCATAAGGGGTGTACATCCTACACCCCACCCTATTCTGAGATGGGGCTTCTTTCACTGATCACTTCGATGTGACCAGTAAAATTCCTTCCACCTCAGAATGGAGTGGGATGTACACCCCTCATGGAATGTACACTTATATATACCCTAAAATATAATAATTAAATTTATAAAAATAAACAAGGTACTCCAAATTTAAAGTCACAGAAAATGATTTGTTAATAAAATTAGAAATTTTCAAAAATATGTTAATCAACATGTTGATAATAATAATAGTAAATAAATACTGAGGCTGCAGTTCCCCATATCCTCCAAACAAAGAGAGGCCACATGAATAATCAATAGTGGGAATCTTATTCTTCTGTACTCACTTGTCTTTTGGTGGACCCACTTCTCTCCATCATCATGTTGATATAATAATAACAATAATAATTATAATAATTATAATAATAATAATAAATAAATAAATAAATAAATAAGAAATTGATGCATCATCTCCATCACATAAAAATAAATAAAGTTCATACAAAAAATATATAAATTTTATATTTTTATTTATCTTTATTTTAATATATATATATATAATATATTTTTAAAAATAAATATTATTTATATATAAAAAACGAGAGTATAAATCTTATATTTTCTAACTTACTACCTTTAAATTTAGACTTTTAGATGAATATAATTTTTTTTAAAATAAATAAATTTTGAAAGTTTTCTTTAGGCAAACAATCATACTAAAAATATACTTAATAATATATATATATATATATATATATATATATATATATATATATATATATATATATATATTTGCCAATTCAACATTAGGTGAAAATTTTTTTTGAAATGAGGTGAGTCATTCGCCGACAAATAATTCGCGTCTCCATAAAATTTTATTAAAGCGGTGAACGATTCATCATCTTTAAATTTAGATAGTTAAAAATAAAAATGTGGACGCGTATATTAACAACTATCTTATATTAGTTAAAGAATAATGACAATCTAAAATCTATTAAATACGGTAAATCGTTTACTGTGTTCAAGAAGATGGTGTGACGGTAAATGATTCACCGTATAAAAAAACATTCATTTCGTACTTAGTTGGTAAAAAAAAAATATTTTACTAAATATATTTTTAGTAGAATTATTTATCTATTTATAAAAAAATTAAAAATTATTTGAAAAAAAAAATCCACCAAACATCATTTTTTTTATTGTTTTTTTTTATCGAGCAATGGTAACCAAAATAATAATAATAAAAGTTTTTGGTTAAGTGCAGTTTTACTGTTCTTGAGCTTTGGGAACTTAAATTAACAAAATAAAAAAAAATTGAAGTGTCTGTCAAGATTCTCAGTGCTTGTCTCCATCTCTCTTTTATAATGGTTTGATGATGGGTTGAGAGAAGAAGGAAGAAAGGTGAAGTTTTGTGCTCTGGGTCTGTGGATTCAGGACACAAAAGGTACATATTTTTCATTTTTGGGAACAAATATTTTCTCTTTTGTTGATTGTTGGGTGTAGGTAGGTAGTGCTTCTGGGATGGAAATGAGTTGTTTTTGTGGGGTTTTAGCTTCAATGGGGCAAAAATGAGGAGGTTATATGTATCACATGCAATTAGTATGTATAATATATGAATTTAAGGGGCTTTTGCATCATCCAGCTACCACCAAAATCACCTTTTTCCCCCTCTTCTTGGATCTGTATGTAGAAAGTTTAGGTTTTTGTTGTTTTCCCTTGCTTTCACTGCATTGAACTGGAGATTTCTACTCTGAGGAGTTGTTGTGGCAGCTGCTGCTTCTGAGATTCTCTCACCCAGAAAACCAAACAAGATCTCAAAGTAACTCAAATTTATCACTGAGTGGTAGATTGTGGTCTGGATTTATCAGTAAAAGGAGATGGAAAGACAGTCTAGTCTCCGTCTCGGAGCACTGGAAAGATTGCACAGCTTCATGGAGAAGCAGAAGAGCTTCCGGTTGGGCTCGATGGAGAAGCAGCAAAGCTTCAAAGAAAGGAAGAGTAAAGACAGCCCTGGCAAGAAAGGAGACACCTCACTGCATTTGGCGGCGCGCGCCGGAAATCTGGCTCATGTTCAGAAGATTTTGTCAGAGTGTGATGAGACCCAACTGAGAGATTTGATTTCCAAGCAGAACCAGGATGGTGAGACAGCTTTGTATGTTTCGGCCGAGAAGGGGTTTGTCGATGTTGTTCGCGAGATTTTGAGGCTCTCCGATGTTCAATCGGCTGCTGTTAAGGCTAATAACAGCTTCGACGCGTTTCATATTGCGGCTAAGCAGGGCCATCTTGGTATGTTCCTAAATTGCATTTAGTAAGTTCCTCGCAAAGTTTAGAATATTCAGATACTATTTCCAGTTGCAAACTAAGTGTTGATGATGCAGTTGTAACATTTTGTGATCGTAGTATTAGAGTTAGCCAAAATTATATGGTAAAATGGACTCATGTCATCTCCCGGAGACATTTGATATTGTTAGATGTGGCTCGAAATTTGTTATCGTTTTCGAATTTGTGCTCCTGATTTGTCGACAGCTAAATAATCGGATCCGATAAGAAGAAATTCGTTAAGAAATATATATATATATATATATATATATATATATATATATATATATATATATATATATTTGTTGGCCTAGAGGCGATTATGTGCGATGTACTTGATATTATTGTACTCCCTTTTTCAGATAGTGTAACCTCTCCTCTTTCGCCCGTGGTTTTTTCTCTGCAAAGAGTTTTTTCACATAAATTCTTGTGTCTTCATTTTTCTTTCGTGCAGTTGTGGTTTGTTTACTTTGTGTGATCGCCATTTTCGTTTCTATTTGTTGTTAGAATAATATTCAAAATTTCTAAAACCCTCAATAATCATTTTTATTATTTTATTATTAATTTTAATTTATTTAATTCTATTGATTCTCATTTATTATCATTTAATTCTTATTAATAATCTAATTAATTTTGAACGTTTTTTTACACTCAATGTGGGCTTTAATTGTTCTCATCATGGTGATGTGAATGTTGGACAACATTCATCTTACACCTATATATATAGTGTTGTATACATGTTTACAAATATATATACACACACACTCATACACATACACAAGCAAGAGAAATAAAAAGAAAAACTTTTAAAGATATTTGATTCTTATTTCCATTTCATTTTCTTATATTCTTTTACTATCGGGTGTTGAAAGAAACTTCGTCAAACCTCTTCCGCGGTCGTGCTCGTAGGAAGGGGAGTTCCGGTCGTACCTTGGGGTGGTATCTCCGATTAATCCGCACGAAGGACGGAGATACGCCTTAGGGCAGTGCCTCGCACGCTTCCGGATCAATTTTATTTCGATTTATTTTTATCTATAATTTCTGGAATTTCATAGCGATTAAAGGTAAGTTATGTTATTCAAATTTAAACATAAAATAGTTAGATAATTTAATCACAAACAGATTTAGTGCAATTATTTTTCTAACAGTCTAAGGCGTAATTCCGTCCTTCGTGCGGATTAATCGGAGACACCACCCCAAGGTACGACCGGAATTCCTCTTCCTACGTGCACGACCGCGGAAGAAGTTGACAGAGATTCTCTCAACACCCGATAAATAAAATTAACCAAATAAAATTTAAAATAAAACTTAAAATAATTCTTTTTTTTTCTTTCTCTTTCTTTCTTTCTTTTTCTCACTGACTCCATACTATAGCCCACACCTATGTATATATAGGAGCAGGAATAGTGCCGTTGGTTCCATTATTAATTCACCTAAATGGTGAATTAATACCTTTAAAAACAAGTACGTTGGGTTCCAACGTTCCAATATACATTAAATAAGTATTAATTAGTAAATTAATTAAAAGAGAGTAAATTAATTAATAAATAACATAAAATTATTATTGAGGGTTTTTAGGAATTTTGATTTTTATTCCAACAATCCCCCACAAAATTCAAATTCAACTGATTCTATTATCCTGACCCAATGTCATTACACCCAAATGGTACTTGATAAATTTGGGTATTCTGATTGTTCTCCTGTTTCTACTTCTTTTGATCCTAGTGTTCAACTTGTAAAGAACACTGGTAATCCAGTAAATCAGAAGAAATTTGCCCAGATCATTGGTTCTCTGATGTATCTAACCAATAGAACTATACCTGACATTGCCTATGCCATATCAAGATTGAGTAGATATACTAGTAGTCCTAGTATGATTCATTGGATTGCTCTGGAAAGAGTATTTCGTTATCTTAAAGGTACTCTTTCTTTTGCTCTTAAATTTGTTGGCTATCCTGCTGTAATTGAGGGATACAGCGATGCCAATTGGATTTCTGATTCTTTGGATATTAAATCTACTTCTGGCTATGTTTTTATTCTTGGTGGCAGTGCAGTTTCTTGGCAATCCACCAAACAGACTATAATAGCCAGAAGCACTATGGAGGCTGAGTTGGTTGCCCTTGACACTACTTGTCTTGAAGCCGAGTGGCTCAAGAACCTTTTGTCGTCAATTCCATTGATTTCTACTCCTATTCCACCTATTTCTATTCGGTGTGATTCTCGAGCTGCAATTGAATTTTGTAAAAAGAAATTAATAAATTCTAAGGCTAGTCGACATATTAAATTGAGACAAAAGTCTGTTAGATGGTTAACTTCTCATGATGTTGTTTCTTTAAGTTTTATCAGATCTGAACAGAATCTGGCAGACTGCTTGACGAAAGGCCTGAATAGGACTAAGGTCCTAGAGTCATCGAGGGGGATGGGACTTTGCCCGTAAAGGGCCTTCCTGCAGTGGGAACCCAACCTTTGTGATAGGAGATCCCTTGAAGAAGGTTCAATGTGGTAAAAACAAGCTGTCAGGTTGGCCAAAGAGCACTTTCTACAGTTTATTCAGAGGAACTTTAGTTCCAATTCCATCCCTATGATGAGTAGTGCTCTGTGTAGTGGTTGAGGTTGAGCTTACAACTCTTAATGGAATCCGAGGCGATAATTTTCGCGAGATGTGACTCTACACACATCCTTGGAGGAGACCACCTATATAAGAATATTCGTATAAGGCCGCGACTATGAGATATGGGCTGTCCATAGAAATTCTTATAAAAAATCAAGGTACTGTGCATGGCCTTTAATGCACAGACTCGCGACGGAGAATTCTGTACTGTGTGTGTGGCAGTTGAAGTCAGGGTCAAAGGAACGTAGTTCAAGACCTGGTTCACTCCGATTCCTTCTGATGGAAATTGCTTACACTAAGTGAGGTTAAGTCTCTTAAAGACACCTTACCTATTACATAGTATAAACACCCGATAATTTTATTTTATTTTATTTTAATTATTGAGTTTAATTCTTATTTTGAAATTTTGAATTTTGATGGGGATTGTGAGAATAATATTCAAAATTTCTAAAACCCTCAATAATCATTTTTATTATTTTATTATTAATTTTAATTTATTTAATTCTATTGATTCTCATTTATTATTATTTAATTCTTATTAATAATCTAATTAATTTTGAACGTTTTTTTACACTCAATGTGGGCTTTAATTGCTCTCATCATGGTGATGTGAATGTTGGACAACATTCAGCTTACACCTATATATATAGTGTTGTATACATGTTTACAAATATATATACACACACTCATACACATACACAAGCAAGAGAAATAAAAAAAAAAACTTTTAAAGATATTTGATTCTTATTTCCATTTCATTTTTTTATATTCTTTTACTATCGGGTGTTGAAAGAAACTTCGTCAAACCTCTTCCGCGGTCGTGCTCGTAGGAAGGGGAGTTCCGGTCGTACCTTGGGGTGGTATCTCCGATTAATCCGCACGAAGGACGGAAATACGCCTTAGGGCAGTGCCTCGCACGCTTCCGGATCAATTTTATTTCGATTTATTTTTATCTATAATTTCTGGAATTTCATAGCGATTAAAGGTAAGTTCTGTTATTCAAATTTAAATATAAAATAGTTAGATAATTTAATCACAAACAGATTTAGTGCGATTATTTTCCTAACATTTGTGTGCTCGTCGTAATATATATAAAGTAAATTGTCTCCAAAACATGACCATTCTTTTTCTCTACTGTGTAATTTTTTTTTTTTATACTTGATACTGAACTTATATTGATACTGTGTGTTTACAGAGGTTGTAAAGGAGCTCTTGCATTATTTTCCTGCACTAGCTATGACTACGAGTTCATTAAACTCTACTGCTTTCGACACTGCTGCTACGCAAGGCCATACGGATATTGTCAATCTCTTGCTAGAAACTGACGCGAGCCTTGCGAGGATTGCGAGAAACAATGGAAAAACGGCTCTTCACTCGGCCGCGAGAATGGGCCATGTAGAGGTGGTTAGATCTATATTAAATAAAGATCCTGGAATTGGTTTAAGGATTGATAAAAAGGGGCAAACAGCATTGCATATGGCCGTAAAAGGCCAAAATGTTGATGTCGTGCTCGAACTGCTGAAACCCGATGTTTCGGTCATTCATTTGGAAGAAAATAAGGGGAATAAGCCGTTGCATATTGCAACACGGAAAGGCAATCTCAAGGTAGCTCCTAATAACTATAAAATTTTATTCTTCTCTACTGTTTCCATCTTTTATTTTTAATTTTATTTTGACTTTCGAAAGCATATAGGGATGTGCTTCTGCGTTTTCTAGTGGTATCGCAAAAAATATATCGTAACCAACCCAACGTAATATTACATATGAAAATAATCAGAATATTTTTTCCTCGTACTTTCTCGCCGCAGACCGCAATCTCACTGCAATCCCAAACGGAGCCTTAGATAGTTTTGATGATACTGTTGTTTTTCAATCTGAAACAACTAAGTCTCGAACCAGTTACCTACTTTCCTAATATACTCAGTTATAGGTTCCTCAAAATGAGCTATATAATGTAGGGAATATGGAAAGCTTCGTCAAAATGGCCTATAGTTAAAATTTTATGCATTTGTTTCTACCATTTGTTCTCCTGGCAGATGCTTAAAATCAAATGGTTAAAAATCTCGCCTCCGAATTAGAAGCTTATGTATCATACCCCTGGTGCTTTATATAAGAACTACCATTCTTTTTGAAGTTTGAAGAGGCTAAATATCATGTTTTCTAACCCTCCTTATGATCTCGCCGAATCTCTCGCAGATATTACGGGCATTACTGTCGGTCGAGGGGATCGACGTCAATGCGGTTAATAAAGCAGGCGATACCGCTCTTGCCATCGCCGAGAAATGCTGCAACGAAGAGATTGCCGCTGTTCTAAGTGAGGTTGGTGCGGTGACCGTGAAAGAAACTGTGAACACCCCAAAGAATCCTGCGAAGCAATTAAAGCAGACAGTGAGTGACATAAAGCACGACGTTCAATCCCAGCTCCGGCAGAACCGTCAGACGGAGATGAAAGTCAAGAAGATAAAGAGGCGGTTGCAAAAGTTCCACATTGGTGGTTTAAACAACGCGATCAACTCCAACACCGTCGTTGCTGTGCTCATCGCCACCGTCGCCTTTGCTGCCATCTTTGTTGTACCCGGCCAGTTCGTCCCTAAAGTATGATCTATATTTTGATTTTCTCCTTATATATTCAATTGAAATAGCTTCAGCCTGAGAAGTTTATTCTGCATAACAATTGAGTTCTGTTAATATGCTGTATGAAAAGATACGCTATCGTCAGGCTTCGTGTTGTTAAATTTGGAAGGTAGAAACATACAGAGCTTACCTGAACTATGAACCATTTTGAGTCGACCATCCAACCTTTCAAAATTTTGATTTATTACCCAATCTTTCAATTTGTTTGATTTCAGGCACATTGACTTTAAAATTTAAGCTAATTATTTACTTCAATAAATTTGTAGTTGCGAAAATTGCATAAAGTATATTAACTAAATCTATAAAGATACGTGACACATTCAAAATTTGAAATTGAAGTGTAGTTGACCGACTAATATCAAACAAATTGGAAGGTTGGACAGTCGACTCAAAATGCTCCATAGTTCTGGTAAGTTCCATACGATTTTAGCCAATTGAAGCCCTGAGCATGAAATTGGAACTGAGACTAAATTGTTAGTACTGAAATTCCACAGACGTAATTTACATAAAAGTCAAACGTCAGCGACCAAATTGATGTAATTGAACTCGAAGGATGAGCTAACCCAAAAAAATTTCTGCCGTGAAATCTGTGTCTGCAGACCCCCCCTGACGACAGCTTTGTCCCCGGGCAAGCTTTCATTGCGGGCAACATTTTCTTCATCATCTTCTTGATTTTCGACTCCCTGGCCCTCTTCATCTCCCTCGCCGTCGTCATCGTCCAAACATCGTTAATCGTGGTCGAGCAGAAGGCGAAGAAGAGGATGGTCTTTGTGATGAACAAGCTCATGTGGCTCGCCTGCCTTTTCATATCGGCCGCCTTTATCTCTTTAACTTACGTTGTCGTCGGCCGTGACTACCAGTGGCTCGCCTGGTCCACGATGGCGATCGGGACTTTGATCATGCTCACGACAATTGCGGCGATGTGCTATTTCATTGTTGCTCATAGGATGGAGGAGAAGAACATGAGGAGCATACGGAGGGCATCGGCGAGCCAGTCGCGGTCGTGGTCTTTGCCGGTAGGATCGGACTCGGAACTTCTGAACAATGAGTATAAGAAGATGTATGCACTTTAAGGCTGGCATCAAAATTTTCTGGGATTTGTATATATTGATGAACATGTACTTTGGTACCTTTGCCCAAAATCAGCACAATAATATGAAGTGTCCTTGTATATGTATATATTTGAAGATTGCAGACAACGGAGTACGCATTTACCTGTAGATTATGTAGGTGTTATGAAAGGGTCATTGTTTAGTTTCTAAGCAGTAAATGGAGCTTGTTTCTATGTTTTGTGAAAATATATGGTTAAAGATAGAGTAAATGCATCATTTTCTACTACTTTTTTTAGCTTAAATTTGATCTGCTGAGATCAACAGGTGTTGTATACTTATACTGAGTTCCAGTTTACATTATCTTGGATGCAGCAGATATGCTCTCACCATAACTCTCACTGTTTCACATACATTCTGCAGACTGATGAACTGTGATATTCAACTGCTGTCCTCAACTTTTTTTTTCCCTTTCTTTTATTTTTGTTTTTGACTAAATTGTACTTTTAGTCCTCAAATTATGAGGCGCGTAATGTTTTAGCCGTCCATGCAATTTCTAGCTGAAACTTTCTAAGCTGTTGCAATCAATTTTTTCATAATTTAATTTAGTTGATTAAATATTAAAATATTACTAATACAGCAGTGAGGAGATTGTGTTGTGATATATCACCGAAGAATGATTAAAATATTGTATTATTTTCACACCCACGAAGTATCGACATTTAGTCACATAAATAGGATTATGGGACTTTATCGTAACAACTTAGAATGTTTGAGTCAGAAATTATAATAAATTAAAGACTACGCATCTGACATTTTATATTTTTAAGACTAAATGTGTAATTTAAACCTTTATTATTTTTCTTTTTCTTTTCTATTTTTCTTTTGTGGAGATCTTATGTTCCATCTTGTGAGTTGGATATCCAACATTTCAATTTGTTTGATTTAAGCCCGGCAATTTTATTTCAAAATTTGAATATATCGTTTATTTTTATAGATTTAATTAACATATTTTATATAATTCTTATATCTATAAATTTATTAAAATAAATAATTAGCTTAAAATTTAAAGCTGATTCATATCAAACAAATTAAAAGCTTGGATAGTAAAATTAATATATTGAAAAGTTGAACAGCAAATTCAAAATTAATATATTGAAAAGAATTATTATTTAATTTATAAAAAATTAGTATATAAAATTTATACTTTTTAATAAATAAGTCTTTTGTAGTATTAGATGAAACAATCTTACTTAATACACATACAATGTATTAAGTTGTGATACTGAGATGTTAATTCTTATACATGTTAAATTCATATACACCCCTGTATACTTATATATACCCATTTCAAAATACTCCATAGTTGAGGGTTATTCCTACATTTTTCCTTTTAATTAATTTGCTAATAATCACGTGTTAAAAGAAAATGCTTAATCTACTTTAGGGTATACCAGTAAATTCATCTCAGCATTTATTGCTATTACTACAAAAAAAAAAAATCAGAAGAAAATTATTATTTACTTGATGAATTTATTGTGCAGTAATTTCATTTTTTAATCACAAAAAATAATAAATTTTATTATGCACAGTACTAACCACAATTGATACTATACCTACTTACAACTTTTACATTTAATTTTACTTCTACAATTTATAAGAAAATAAATTTAATTTATAACTAGAATCATAATAATAATTATTATTATAATAATTAAAGAGAACTAATAAAAAAATGCATTGTCGTTCTCTCTCTCTCTCTCTCTCTCTCTCTCTAGTCTCCACTTTCTCTCTCTAGTCCATTGTCGTTCTCTCTCTCTCTATCTCCGGGGTGGCGCCGCACTTTCTCTCTCTTCCCACTCTCGCTCCCTCGTTGGTTCGATCGAGCGACTCGGCTCCTCTTTGGAGATCGATCCCCTCCCCTCCCATCCCCTCCCAGATTGGATACTTGTTGGCGTGGAACCCTAATTCGGAGATTTGAGTAAGCCCGACGCGAGGTAATCGTATGAACTATGCGGTAATTAGATCTCCTTGTCTCTGTTCGTCTTTAGATCCGTACTCTCTTTTCTCGCCATTGCCCTTTTACTTTGTGTCTAGGGTGATTTTTTTGTTTCCCACTCTCAGGAGCTTAAAAATGTTGTCTTTATCGAATCTATGGAGCAATTCTACTGGATCTACCACTTGAAGTAGGTAGGTTTGATCTGCTTACTTGTTTATTTATTTGTTTATTAATGAAAATATCCGATTGGGTGTTTTAAATTAGCACCGTTTATTTGTTTATTAGCGAAAAGTTAGGATTTTGTACCATTAGCAGTATGGGCCTTTGAAGATTGGTGGGTGGGGGGGGGGGGGGGATTTGGGGCATCTGGGATACGTGGAATTCCTATTTAGTTTGTAATTGGTATGTAAATTTAGGAAATTCGTCTCCAGGTGTTCTTTTAAATGTAAATTTAGTTATTGGTATGTAATTTAGGGAATTCACCTTCAGCTGTTCTTTATTTTTTTTTTTTATGTAAATTTGTCTTCAGCTGTTCTTTTAGTTTTTTCCTTCTTTTCTATGCTGGGAGTATTAAATTTAGTTATTGATATTTAAATTCAAGGAATTCAGCTTCTTTTTTATTTTTTTTATTTTTTCGCCTCTGAGAATTGGATTTTCTATCCTATTTTGTCATTAATATGTAAATTTAAGGAATTCATCTTCTGGTTATCCTTTTTTTTTTTAAAGCTGGGAGTATTTAATTTCTTATTTGATTTTGTTATTGGTATGTAAATTCAAGGAATTTGGCTTCAAGTGTTCTTTTTTCTTTCGCGCTGAAGTGTTGAGTTTAGGGTTAATTTATTTCAGCATATTATTAAAATGTTCAAGAAACAGAACATAACCTCCGAAGCTTTCAGATGTTTGGATATTTTCCTTTTTCTTTGGCATTTTTTGGATGGGCATCCTGTTTATTTATGCATATCGATACGATTGTGTGTGTAATATTTGTTTATGCAAATTATGTTGGTTGCAGTGCTGTTCTGAGCAGACTTGGTTGAACTTATTGCTCTACTATGGAGGAGTAAGCATCTGTTGCTACATTCTTTTCTTTTTTCTTTGTCCCTCCTGAAATTCAGACTGAATGCAGTACCTCTCAATGTCAAACAGAGAAAATTTTGTGGAGCTACTGCAACGGTATCGCCGTGATCGTCATGTGCTCCTCAATTTCATTCTTTCTGGCAACTTGATCAAGAAAGTTGTAATGCCACCGGGCGCCATATCCATGGATGACGTGGATATAGATCAGATTAGCATTGATTATGTCCTCAACTGTGCTAAGAAAGGTAGGCCTGTAAATCAATTTTGTAGAATCCTGGGGTCATGCTTTATCATCTATGTTCTGATGGGCATTTGGTTATGTAGGTGAAACACTTGATCTCTCGGAAGCTATTAGACTTTATCATGACAGCCTTGACTATCCTTCAATGGTAATTCCCAGATGATTGCTTACTTTTGCTCCTCTTTTGAATCTCTTAACATAGTAAATGCTCTTGACTGGAATTGTGCGTATTGAATTTTCTATATGCTTGTTTCATGTTTGTTTATTACAACACACATGTTGGTTGGTACATATATTCATGCTTATTAGTCTAGTATTCTCGTGTTCCATGCTTTCTGCTTGTTTAACTAGCTTTTGGTTTCGCTTTTAGCTTAGTCATGCCTATAGAATGTTTAACAAACAGAAATGTATGGAGCTCTTTTGTGGCAGTTGCTGATATGAGATTCGGAGCTAAAAAAGAAGAAGCTCTAATTTGAAGCTTCAGCTTAACCTATAGAGAGGATATGGTGGGGAGGATTTTTAATGGCAAAATTGTTAGGCCACGTTTGTTTCTGGGATAAGGTGGGGATAACAAAAGTTATGTCACGCCCCGAGTTTCGAAAAACAGGCTAAATTTTTTTTTTTTTTGAAATCAAAGTTTAAATCATTTCAGGCGTGAACAGATCGCCACATGTATAAAAAATTTTCTGTCCATTTGGACGGAGCCTTTCCTATACATGCACGGCTAAGCACTTACCGCCAATACCAGAGTAGTTTAAACTACGCATACATCATTAATCATTTTACAATATTTTAAAACAATATGCGGAAGATAAAGTATACTGGTGACATAAGGGTCGGCACTATCGCAACAGCCTCACCAACGTGTCCCGACATCCCAGCACCCGAACGACCTGAAAAATGGTCACCCAGGGGGTGTGAGATATATCGACAGTGTATCCCAGTGGGCACAACGGGCCGAGAAATAGCTAATCGTACCTACTGGCATACAATAAATAGCGGATAGTAAAGGATCAGTAGGTAAGGCAGGTATAACAAACAGATAATTGTAAACAAGGCTAAGCATGTATATGGGTACAACAATACAGGACTAAGCATGCTGAATGAGATCTAGTCATGATACTAAGCATGTATGCAAAACAGATGTGTAAAGAAATACCAATGTACCCAACCGTTGCTGCCGTTTTGGTCGCTGGACCTCAGGCGAAGATATCAAAGCAGAACCAACCACAACCATACTGGATTCCACCTAGCCGAGCTGAACAGCAACCCCGTACCATTGATATAGCCGCGAGGATCCTCGTACCTAACGGTACAACCGAGAGTTTCCTCATATCGGTACAGCCGAGAGTTTCCTCATATCGGTACAGCCGAGGGGCTCCCCGTACCCAGTGATACAGCAAGAGGGATTGCTCACGGGTCAACCAGACCCTCTACCGGTAAAGAACGCAATGTGGGGGATCAATCCCACAGCGTATGCGAGTGAACAATAGGTGCACAACGATCACAATACTGATGCTCCGAGCTCACGGTCCACAGACCGGACAAATCGGCACTAAGCCGGAAATCCCAATGGAGATGCAATAACCCAAACCTGTGCAGTACTGAATGCAAGATGTACTAGCTATCTGAATATGTGAATGACTAATCATACACATGACATATGTCCAGATAAAAGCAGAGCAGGATGAATGACTAGGTATAAACTGACAGCTACCTAATGTCCAATCAAGCATGGCAAATCTCCATATGCAATAGGTATACTAAAAGCATGAGTATAAGCTAGAAATAAACAAATAACGGCAAAAGCTCAATGATATAATCTGGGCTACAACAAGAACAGGGGTGCGACCAATTAAGGTACCCCAGAGGGTCGAAGAGATAAAGCCTGGACCGAAGATAAACCCACCTGTGATGTAGGCGGACCGACGACTCCACCCGAAGGCTCGCGGCCGGAGTCAGACTGCAAAGACCTGAATCATGAACACTGATCAGGAATGACTCACACATACCCAAATCCACATACTCACTATGCACAAAAGGCTTAAACCTGGATCTTTTTCAGATTCCCGCTCAACGAAGACCAACGGACCTCTAACGAAAAGTTTAGAGATCATGTAAATGCTGCCCGAGACAGCCCATGAAGTCACATTTGCAACTTGGTCCCTAGGGTTCTCTAAATTTGCATAAATACACCCAAAAACCACTTATTTCGACTCGATCTACCATTCTGGGAGGTTTTAACCTAAGCCGTAAACTCCAGTAGCTAGGTCTCAACGCAAGCGAACCCGTGCTCACTGGTTTGAGTTGACACGGAGCCCGAGGGCAAGGTTGGCCCATAAAAACTAAGTCCACAATAGCTTATTTTGCTACGTTAACCTAACCATTCATTCAAACTGACATTTAGCATGAGCATCATGGTCACTATGATCTACAGAGTCGAGGGCTCACCTCAGGTATGACGCAGACCCGCCGGAAAGGTCGCCGGAGCAAGGTGGCTGAAGTTGCAACCTTGCAAAAGCTCGGTTTGGCCGAGGCTAGGTCAGTTCGGGATCTAGATGCAAACTGAGGCGAGCAGCAGTAGGAGGACAATCACAGAGGTGGCTCAGTCACTTCCCGACCCAACTCCGGCTGCCCCGAGCGGTGGTTGGCCGGAAAAATACTTCTTGCGGTCACCTTGGGTGGAACATAGGAACATTGGTAAGCAGAGCTCTTATGCTACATGCAAAGGCATATACGAGGTGCCCTCGTCCAAGAGACCTTACCTAGGTGGTTGGCCGGCGACTGGAAGCGGCGACGGCGGCCGGAGACCAAGCTCGGGCAAGCTTGGTGCTCACTAATGGCGGATCTTCAACCATTGGTCTTTAGGTCCAACAACTTGCACAAGATCACTCCTCTCGGTGCTGTGAAGCTTGCCAATGGGGTGGCCGGCGGCGTGAGGCAGCGGCGGCGCCGGGCAGTGAAGCTCGACCAAGAAGACAACCACCCGAAACTAGGTTCTTCGTTCTGGCTCGATCCTCAACCGATGGTCCTCAGATTTTGTGGAGAGGCTGCAGTCGACCAGAGGAAGAGTTCCAACGTGGCCGATCTTGGTTTCAACGGTCGGATGGAGCTCACGAATAGATCTGGCCCGAAACTAGGTTTTCGGCGACAGGTTGCTCCCGCCGGTTAACCGGAGCATAGGAGGGTCTGAGGCTTCACAGGGAGATTACTCTCGACGTCAGAAGGAGACTGAATGGGTTCAAGACCCAACAAAAACGAAGGAAAGACATGATCTCACCTCGTCGGAAAAAGGAAGAAGAAGAAGTCCTCCGCCGGCAGCGCACGGCGGAGCAAGGCGTCGGGAACACCTCGGCTGGGTCTCTCAGGCACAGGGGAGGTTCCAGAAGAAGTCTGGTGCAATCCTAGCCCTTATGCTGCTTCCTTCTCCAACCTAACCCGAGAACAAAGCTTCCTCTTTGTTTCTTTTTCTTCTCCAGCGGCGGCCGGTGGCGTAACGCCCGTGGAGAGAGCAGAGGGAGATGAGAGGTCTTGTGGGCGCGGCTGGGTGCTTAGGGTTCTGGGTTGCTAAGGTTTCAAAGAGAACCCTAATGCAAGTTATATAGACTTGCAACAAAATGCCAATAACTCCCTCACCCATTGATATTTCAAGCCAAGGCCTTCACAGCAGTTTTCTTTCGCAATAAAAGTCCCTCTCCACAAATTTGCACGTATTTCGGAGCATAAAATATAGGGGTCTCTGTGTACAATACAGTATTTTTCACTGTTTTTCATATTTTTCGAGGCATTAGAGCTGTCAAACGTAAATTTCGTCTGCGCCATTGCGCTCAGATCGACGAAACCGTTAAAATCGACTACTTGGATCGTCGGATTCGGATTCCTAACGGTCGATTGGCCAGCGTTGGTCGGAAAATCCCGTAAAATATAGGGTTACTATTTATTTAAGTTATCACTATTCAACTGTATAAATTAATACAGTCGTCGAAAACCACTGAAACAACTTGAACTCGATTTTTATTATTTAATTCAAATTAAAACATCTCGATTATTACAAGTTATCCCCGCTATTCTGCCAAACATGGTGTTTTTTGGCCTAGATATTTTATTCCAGTCACCCCTTGCTATTTCCGGTTATCCCGGAATAGCTTGGGATAAACTATTCCACCATTTTGGTGGAATGGTGATATTTCAAGATTTAATTTCAAGTTTTATTAAGATTATAAATTGAATTGAAACTAAATTTTGTAGACATAATATATTATATATTATAATAAATTATTTTATTATAAAATTATTTATTGTACTATATCAATACATATTATTTATACTTAAATATTATAATAAATTATTTTTATTAAATTTAAGCATAAGTAGGATTTGAAAAAAAATATTTTTACAATAACTTATTTTTATTAAATATTGTAATAAATTATTGTTATAAATTATTTTTATAACAAATTATTTTTATTAAATTATATTTTATATCAAATTCAACCATCACTTTTTTTTCACCATCTTCTACTATCCTATAAAATTGACTAAACACAATTTTAGTTATTTCTGAAAATAGCAGCATTACAAACCAAACACAATTTTACTTTTATTCTTAATTATCCCGAAATAGTAAGCTATTACAGGGATAAAAAAATTTATCCCATTGTTCATTATCTCCTAACCGAACGGGGCTTTAATGTTTCTTCTAACAGCAGCGACCAATAGCCCATCATCAAATGGCCCTGTATGGTAGCATGGGCAAACATGCCATTATATTACTTACTCCATGTGCATTAGTAATTCACAGGTATTAATAGATAGTCTATTTAACATGCCAACTCCCATTAGTATAACATGCCTTTGCCTTGTGTTTGTTTGTCAGAATGATAATGGGACCATGGAAGAGTTCTTTTTAGTTACAAAACCAGAGTCTTCAGGTTCAGCACCAACACGAGCACCGCCACCTGTCCCTGCGGCCATGCCTTCACCTATAGTGACGAGCTTTTTGAAATCACAATCGGTACATTCACAGTCATTTCATTCTCAAGAGGATCAGGAATTGACTGTAGATGATATCGAGGACTTTGAAGATGAAGATGAAGAAGATGATGAAGTTACTAGCCGCCGGGATTCTAGACGGCAGTCCAATAATGCTACTGATATTTCATTGAGACTACCAGCTTTTACAACGGGTAATTATGAAAAGGAATATCATATTTGTTTATCACACTGAATTTAGGATTAACTGTTGATTTGGTCTGTGAAATCTGATCCAGATTTTGATTGTCTTCATATTTATCTCTATATAGTTACTGTTAACAGTGAAGTCCTTCCTGTAGTTTACTTTTTCAAAATGGTAGCACATCATCAATATCAAAATTGAAATTTTGGTGATGAAAATTGAGCAAATGCCAAATGTTAGGGATGAATTGAAATCGAGGTCAAACTTCAGGTTTAAAATTGAAACTTGAAGTATGGCTATGAAATAAGGATCAAAACTTGCGGACTAAACTGTTAAATTTGAAATTTGTTAGCTGTCATTCATATATCAACTGTCATCTATTGACCTTTGCATGATCTGATAGATTAGGGTTCATTCATTAATCATATGCCTTACCTACTAGTTGAGTTGGCGTTGAATTACACTTAATCTTTCTATATGAAGATATCAAAAAAATCTGGATGAGTCTTTTATAAGATGCTTATTAAGAATTCACAAATCTTCTCAGCTCATTATCTCAGTTACTGTAATCTTTCAAATATAAATTAATGTAGTTATCTTTTTTCAGGTATAACAGATGATGATCTTCGTGAAACAGCATATGAAGTCCTCGTCGCTTCTGCAGGTGCTTCAGGGTAGGCTTTTATCTTCCTTGATTTCACTGAGCATCTTTTGTGCTTTAAGTGCTTTTGGCCAATTAGCGCCTCTGGTAAATTGGTTTTTGAGAAGAGCTGTCTGAGGAAGCTCTAATCGCTTCTTTTCATTAAAATCCTTCGATACAGCTTCGTGCAACAACATTAGTAGAGATATATATTAGAGTTTCTGCTTTTTCGCCTACAAGTTCAATCTGCTTTTGGCCGCATTAAAATCTCTGTATCTTTGTTGGCGAAATGGCAGGCATTTGCTTCTCCAAGTAGAGAAGCTGTTCTAGGAGCAAGGCCATACAGACCTTCTAGTTGCTTTCACTTGAAACTAAACCTTGTACGAAATTATGTAGCTATATTTTAGTGGTAGATCTTACTATTATAGTTTTTTGTAATCCCTTGTGTAGGGGTCTCATAGTGCCATCGAAAGAAAAGAAGAAAGAAAAGAAGTCCAAATTAATGAGGAAGCTTGGTCGTAGTAAGAGTGAAAGCGTCTCTTCGCAAGTTCAGCGTGCTCCAGGCTTAGTTGGCCTGCTGGAGACTATGAGAGCCCAGCTTGAGGTCTGTTATCTTGCGGATCATTTATCTAGCTATTAAATAATTTGCTTTTAGGTGCCTTGCAATGTAGTTCTAAAGTATCTTTTTATTTATAAGTATGAAAGCTAATTTTTCACCTGTACTGGGATAAGCACAGAAGTCATGTGAGTTGTATATCATTTGATTTCCTAGAGAAATGTATGATAATTCTTTTATCTTTATCATATTATCACACTTTGTTGAGACAAACTGTATGTTAGGTATGATAAATTATAGATGAAAGAAGAAACGACGAGAAAATTTCCGGTTGTCATGATTTAATAGCTTACAAATCATTAATTTTTACTATTCTTCATTTTTGTATCTTTTTTTGCCTTCAGATTACAGAGTCAATGGACATTAGAACAAGGCAAGGATTGCTTAATGCTCTTGTAGGTAAAGTGGGGAAACGGATGGATAATCTCTTGATACCATTAGAACTCTTGTGCTGTGTATCAAGAGCAGAGTTTTCTGACAAGAAAGCGTATATTCGGTGGCAAAAGAGACAGGTAAGTCTTCCACAAATCGTACCAGAGGAGTTTGAACCAATTTCTTGTTCCTATTAATCATATTTCCTTTCTGTGTGTTGTTTTTGCAGTTAAACATGCTGGAAGAAGGCCTCATAAATCATCCTGTTGTGGGATTTGGGGAAATGGGGCGCAAAGTCAATGAGCTGAGGAACATTATGAGACAGATTGAAGAGTCCGAGGTTCTACTCTTTAAACTTTACATTCATTTCTTGAACTTTCTATGTAGTTTCCACTTCACATCTAGGAATTTTTATGTGTATGTATACTAGAAAAATCATCTATTTATTTATCTAACCCTGGAAACTCTGAATATTCGTTTCATCATATCTGCTCCTCAAAGGTGCTCTTTCTTTTAAAAATATCCTTCTCTTGAGTTGGAGAGTCATCTAATTCATGGGGAAGTTGGCTTTGTATTAAAGCAGTAGTAGTAGTTGTTGTTGTTTCTGTTGGGCTTTTTTGTTTTTTAATTTAATAGGGGCACTTTTTAAGTACAAGGGTGTATAAGTCAGCAACTAGAATTCTAAGGGATAAGGGCATATATGAAAATTCAGATTTTAAAAGAATATACGTGTAAATGGATTATTTTGCAGGAGTACATATTTTAATAACTCTATGTCTAATTCCTGGTGGTCTTTTGTTAGTCTCTGTTGCCAGCGGCTGCTGAAATACAACGTACAGAGTGCCTTAGATCGCTGAGAGAGATTGCGACTTCTCTTGCTGAAAGGCCAGCTCGTGGTGATTTGACTGGAGAGGTCTGCCACTGGGCTGATGGGTATCATCTCAATGTCAGACTATACGAGAAAATGCTTGGCAGTGTTTTCGACGTGTTAGATGAGGGAAAACTCACAGAGGTTGTATGGTTTACATTGTTCTGAATGTACATATAACAATTTCATCTATGAGGGCCTGTTTGGTATTGAGGGCCCTTTAACGTTATTAGGCAAAACGGAGTTGGGACAAGAGCGTATAGGGACGTGCTTCTCCATTTTTTTAATAGGACCGTAAAAAATATATCATA
The DNA here is from genome assembly GCA_029204045.2 of Tillandsia leiboldiana. NCBI lineage: Eukaryota > Viridiplantae > Streptophyta > Magnoliopsida > Poales > Bromeliaceae > Tillandsia > Tillandsia leiboldiana. Next base: position 6,787,730 of record CM055074.1, on the reverse strand, counting down.
ACCGACTCATTACGATATGTGCAACGTGAAACTCGTACAAAAACAGACGGAGTATTTTTCTGTTGTACTTTTTCATTGCACGTAAGGCAATCACCCTGCAATGCCAAATGGAGCCTAAATCATGGGTAACAATGTGAGGAGACGACTCAAAATACAAGCCACTTTGAATATACCCCTGATCTTTCTTTTTCTTGGCGCAACTCCCCCTCTACTTATGCTCATTTTGATCTATGTTAATCAGTTGAATTGGGAATTCTGTGAAATATAACAGTTCTGCCTGCTTTTTAGCTATTGGAATTTGGATTCAATTAACAGTTCATGGCAGATAGGTAACAGAGCCATCAAATTTAAAGCGAATTTCCAATTCAATCAACGTAAATAACCCAAATAATAAACTGGCAGAAGTTGAGGGTTGTCCAAATCAAGGAAGTTTGGGGGTGTATTTTATGGTGGCCTATAGTTTAGGCGGTCTCTTTACATCTTTATTTAAATCACACAATGATCTTTGCTAGTTAGCTGACATATTGTTGGTTTGATCACACCAGGAAGTGGAAGAAATTCTTGAGCTTCTGAAGGCCACCTGGCGAATATTAGGAATCACAGAGACAATTCATGACACATGCTATGCATGGGTATTATTTCGCCAGGTAAAATGAAAATGAGATACAGAAATAAATTTACAAGAACAATTGAGATGTCCTGATGTGTCTGCCTAATATACATTCGGGCTATCTTGATGCTGTTGCATATGTTTTGTTTATAGATATTCTAGGATCTTGAAGTAATGCTCTTGCGTTTCAGTACTGTTGGTTGATTTTCCTTCGAAAAATCTTCAACTTCGTTCATTGAGACCCATATTAGATTTATTCCCTGATGTGCCGGTCTCTTAATTTCAACTTCATATAAATTTCATTCAACTCAAATGCAATTTTCGTGTTGAAGGATATCATACTTCAGATCTAACCGATGGAAAATAACCCTGGTGGCTGACCCAATCCAAGTTTGATCTGAGTGAACTCCTCTATCCATATAAATCCTTCATAAACTTGAAAAACCTAGATTTTTGTCGAGCATGATTATTCTCCAACTTGATGTCTTCCTCAAGGAGGGAACCACCTTTCTATCCCTCTGCTGTTTCACCTTCTTCCTCTAATATTTCACGTTCTCGCATATAATATTTGTTTGAATATCTAATATTTTAACTGTAAATTTTGTTTAATATATGTGATTTTGTTTCAATTAACTCCTACTCATGTTGGCGCTGGAAAATAGTTTGTTATTACAGGTGAGAAGACGATTTTGCCATTTGTAATTGAGCATTTGAGGAGAATACCATTGAAGGAGCAGCGTGGTCCACAGGAAAGGTTACACTTGAAAAGCTTACGTTGTTCAGATGAGAGTGAAGGGGGCCATCAAGTTTTTACATTTTTCCAGTCTTTCTTACTTCCGATTCAGAGATGGGCTGATAAGATTCTGACTGACTATCATCTGAACTTCTCAGAGGTTTGATTCTACCAATACTCCGTTAGGCACTTGTTTTACTTGGCTTCCTTTTTTTAAACTCTTCTATTTTTCCCCCTTTTTTGGCAGGGGCCAGACATGATGGCAGAAATAGTGACTGTCGCGATGCTCACCAGGAGGATCTTAATGGAAGAAAATGAAAATGTAACTACAGAAAGACTTTCCTAAGAGTGCGAATGTGTTGAACAAATATGAATGATCGGTGAAATTTATCTCTGGGACCATTTTGAGAGTTTTTAATTAAAAAAATATGTGAAGTCAAGGATAACAGCAAATATTTGCTCCTGCAATCTACTGAATGTTTTATTTTTATATAATGCATGTCTGTTTGTGTCTCTGCAGCAAGTAATGGGCTCAGCTGATCGAGATCAGATTGATCATTATATTACATCTTCTGTTAAAAGTGCTTTCTCAAGGGTGAGCCTTTTAATATGAGTTCTACATTATTAGTTATAATTATTCATCATTTATTGCTTCATGTTGTTTGCTCAGGTTGGTTATTTCACATTGCTATTAATGATCTTTCATTCTTCTAAAAAGCTGAAAAATCTCAAATACGTGTGACGCCCCAACTTCCCACGGGGTCACCCATCCTAGAACTACTCTAGCTCTAGCACGCTTAACTCTCTTAACCTCTTGGGTCTTACTACCACCCAAAATGTTATAGCCGGGTTAAGAGATTTAGTCCTATTATATCAGTTATATATAGGACTATTTCAAATTCCGGGGGTGTCACAATACGTCCCTGTTTTTCCAGCAAATAATATTTTAAGAAGACACCCTTATTTTTCTAGAAACTAATGTTTTAACTTGTTAGTGAATTACTCAAATTCCCTGTCATCAGTTTCTATTGATTTTTTGCTGCATTATTTGGCATATTGGTATTTTGATATTGGTATCATATTTACCTCTTTTTAGCCTCTACATCTTTGATTAGTAATGAACTCTTTTTTCCCTCTCACAGATCACACATGCTGCTGAAACAAAGGCAGAAACAGTGCACCAACATGTTTTGGCATTCCTTGCAGAGGAGGCCATGAAACTTCTGAAGAAAGATACTACGATGTTTTTACCAATTTTATCAAAATGGCACTCACAGGCTGCAGTAGTTTCTGCCTCCCTTCTCCATAAACTTTATGGGCACAAATTGGTGAGATACACTTCTCTTTGTTCTTTGGACAGAAGCCCCTTTTATCTGTTAATTTTTGGCTGTTATGGATCTTGATTGAATTCAGAATTTGCCAAGGGCTAACTTAGAAATATTGTGCCAGAAACCATTTCTTGATCGAGCTGAGCATCTCACAGAGGATGTGGTTTGTGTCTTCCCAGCAGCTGATAATCTTGAACATTACATAATGTCAGTCATGTCTTCTGTAGTAGGAGATGGTGGTGTAGAGGATATTTGCAGACAAAAAATTACTCCATACCAGGTTGAGTATTAGCTAATATTGTTTTTCTTTTTGGTGTCTATTGATATATAATAATTCTCAAATTTGTAGTAATTCAATTCGTAAGTTTGTTTTGTTCTTTCACTGATTAGACATTGCCCAAAATTATGTATTCCATATATAATGCATTAATGCTGTGTAGGGGGAATGAATGGTATTTAATTTAACCCAATAAACCTGAAATGTATGACATAAAGTTCTATTTTCGTACTAATTACTAATTTACGATGAATTGCCCTTATTGGTCTTGCGGTGCAAGTTTTGCGAGCTTGTTTTATACCCCCAAAAATGATATCAACCATCATATTTTATAATCTCTATTACATAATATAACCACTTTTTTGAACATTTCGGTAATGTTTATCTTTATATCTGTTGTAGGTTGAGAATATATCTGGCACGCTGGTTTTACGTTGGGTGAATGCACAGCTTGACAGAATCAGTGGCTGGGTCAAAAGAGCTATTCAACAAGAGGTAACATTCTCAGTTTTAGATAGTAGTGTTCTTAATCAGGACTCATTAATATTAATGAAATTATTATTATAATCCATTAACAGATAATTTTGTCAATCATTTAGAATTCTGGCATGATGTAATCTGTCCTATACAGAGAAACATCCTTTCAAAAATTTTCTTGTTTGCTTCATTGAGTCTTCTTTGTTAGCTGACTGCTGACCCCACCTAGGGTGGGATGAAGGCTGAGTTGTGTTGAGCTCAAGTCTTCCTTATGCCTTCCTAAGTACTGTTCTTTCGCAATTGCCTTTAATTAGTTAATTCTTGTGGCCAAAGTTTGACATCCTTAAGTTCACAGGTTTGGGAACCGATATCACTTCAGCTGCGCCATGGAAGTTCTATTGTTGAAGTTTATAGAATTATCGAAGAGGTTCTATCTGTATTCCATTTTGTTGCATCAATGACTAGCTTTTCTAAAGTATATTTTAATTGTTAAGTTCTTTGATATTTGAAAATACCGAAACTGGCATTTTGAACATTTATCCAACTATTGCACCATAACTAGACTTGTTTCTTAGCTATAATATTGGATTGCTTCGTGGATTAAAGTATATCTCAATGTGCCAAAACTACTACATTTAAAGCAGAAGATCAATGTTTTGTCAATTTAACCTAGCACAAATGCACAATTAGCTCTTATACGTAATTGCTTTAATCCTGATGATTCTAAGAATTCTACTTGTAGCTAAATATAACATCATACTTCAATATTTTAAAACACCTGAACTTTATGTATAGCAAGGATTTAAGTGCCGTGGCACGGGATGGTGCCGAAAACTTGCTAGCACGGTACGGCACGATGCGTGCCGAGCTGTGCCGATGAGCGCCGGTCACAAAAAATACATGCGTGCCGACACATAATGGCATGAAATATTTATTTTCTTTAGCAACAAAGTTTTCTAATTGCTTATTATATATCTTTATCAAATATTTTGAACTTCATCGAAAAAATTACTTAGGCCCCGTTTGTTTCGGGAACAAGACCTGGAATAAGGTCTTGTTCCAGCTTTGTTTCCCAAACGCGTTTGGTTATGGATGGAAACAACAGTTCTCGTCTTCCTGGAGCCTTTTTCTGGAACAAGGTTTGTTCCTATTTGAGAATAAGCTTAATTAAAATAAATATAATTTTAATTATTGTATTAACACTTTAATTAATCTAATATTTTAACTAATTTAATTATTTTATTAACTAATTATTTAAGTATTTAGATAATTAACTAATTAAATTATTAAATTATTTGTAGTTAATTAAATTATTAATTATTAATAATACTCATTATTGTTAATTATTTTATCAATTAATTGTGAATAAACTTAATTAAAATAAATATAATTTTAATTATTGTATTAACTCTTTAATTAATCTAATATTTTTACTAATCTAATTATTTTATTAACTAATTATCTAACAATTAGATAATTAACTCATTAATTTATTAAATTATTTGTAATTAATTGAATTATTTATTAATAATACTCGTTATTGTTATTTATTTTATCAATTAATATTCAAGGTTAGCTGATAATAGTTAATTAAATAAGTTAAATTATTATTTAATTAATATTTTATATTAATTATTTAGATAAAATATTATTATTTTAAAATTATAATTACTCTTATTCTCACTATTTCAATATAACTATCCAAACGCTATTTTTCTTATTCCTAGGAATAATCCAATTTTCATCCAAACGTAAAATTGGTTTTATTCCTGCGTGTTCCTGAACTTATACCTATCCCTGGAATAAGCAGTTCTAGCTTATACCTGAACCAAACGCAACCTTAGTAATTTAAAGAAAAAAGGATTTTGAACTGTGCCATCGGCACGGGGGCTGTATCGTGCCAGTATCTTGTTGGTACGATACAGCACGGTGGATACGACCTGTGCCGATAGATACTTAAATCCTTGATGTATAGCAATGATTGATGTATAGCAATGATTATCTGTGTTGATCATGACACTTGACTGCTGTTTTTTCAATGGTCCAAGATGTTATGCTGCAAAACTAATTTCTAAACCCTTTATTATTGCAGACGGTTGATCAATTTTTTGGGCTCAAGGTGCCGATGAGGGTTGGAGAGTTAAACAGTCTCTGTCGCGGCCTTGATAATGCATTTCAAGCCTATACAGTTTATGTTACTGAACACTTAGGTTAGCATCATAGTTAACAACTTATTTACAAAACATTTCAAGTTTATTTCTAGATTGCTGTTTTATGTGTAATTTTTTACTTCTATCAGCATTATTTGTTTGCTAAAAGATCCTATAAAGGGCAATTTTCTTGTTTTTCTTTAAACCCTCGTTATCGATTGAAATCTCAGGAAAATAGTTACCTTCAGAAGATTTTTCTCTTATTAAATGGGTTGATTGCTTGTTGGCATTAATGATTTGGAATACCATACTTTTTTTCTTAATGAGAAATCTTCAATTTATTATTTTAATGCCATGGAAGCCGCAAGAATACAGCAGGAAAAAGTTAATACTTTTTATCTCATTGCTCAAATTTCCCTTTATAGTTTCCCAATCCTTTTCTCTGCTACTTCTGTGAAATGATTCATTTTATGGTACTTGGTAGTTAACAAGGACGATCTAATACCGCCTGTGCCTGTTCTTACTCGATATAAGAAGGAAGGGATCAAGGTTTTTGCGAAGAAGGATGTTGCAGAAATTAGACTTATGGATGACAAAAACTCAAGTGAAATCGATGCACTTACGTCAGCGAAACTTTGTGTGCGATTGAATACTCTTTATGTAAGTTTCTTATTTTTCCATTAATAACATTTCAGTGAGTTGTTCTTATGTACAGAGAACACTTGAACAATATCACACTTTGCAATGGGCACCTGCAATTTAGAAAACTTAATTTCGCTGCTTATCCTCTTAATATTGTTTTCTGAAAGTTTCTTCAAGTTCAGTTAGAACTAAAAGGTTTCCAGAGAAATTTTATGGTATATTTTAAGCGACAATCTATTTGGTTATAGAATATTTCATTAGCAGTTAAAAACATCATTAAGTTCTGGTGGAGAGATACTTAAAACCAAACAAACTGTAAGGTTGGGTGGTAAAATCAGAAGTTACTATAGTTCAGGTGCCTTTATCAATTATCAAATTGCACTGTAGTTTGTTTGAGGTCTGTATGTTTTTCTACCTATATCTATTGATTTATTGTTAGGGATTTTGATGCTTATTAAGGACTTTGTTATGCAAACAGTATGCAATCACCCAATTAAATAAGTTGGAAGATAGCATTGGACAGCGGTGGGCTAAGAAGAAAAGCGAAACATTCAACTCCAGTATGTTTCTCTACCTACTTGTTCGATTTTTCATCATTTTTGCGTGTTTGAAAACAATCGCGAAAGATGTTGTTGTTTTTCTCAAAATATTCATAACACTTCTTTATAGGAGGATCAATCATTTCATATTACCTACACAGAGTAGCTAATCCTTTCATATGGATTATTGGCTTGTGTGGTGCTGCATATTGAGCTTTGTAAGCAAATTGGTTACTTCTTATAGAAACTGCCTTTGTTTGTGTTTATTTGAACTGTATGTAGGACGATCGATAGGTGAGAAGTCCAAAAGCTTTGCCTCAAGCCAGAACAATGCATTTGATGGGAGTAGAAAGGAAATTAACTCTGCTATTGATCAGATATGTGAGTTTACAGGTAAGCATTGTCTCCATCCTATGTGTTCTTCAGGAAACTAAAAGCTTTCTAATGTAGTAAAACATGGTGTGACTTTTCTGTTGGTATAGGGATAAAAGTTGTATTTTGGGATCTGAGAGAGCCATTTATAGACAATTTGTACAAACATGGTGTATCTCACGCGCGGTTGGACACAATTACCGAAGCTCTCGATGTGGTAGGAAATTCCTGCATCCCATTTTCATTAAAAATTTATGATGTGATTGAATTTTTGTGATTGCAGTTGGACCCTTCTCATTTCTTAGTTGAATTCTTGCTTCTTTTTTGTTCCCCCGGCTAGGCTATGTAGTGCTTTTGGTTAAATTTTTGCTTTAATAACTGAAAGCTATTTATACTTTCTAAGTTAATTATATTGGTATCTTGTTGTCGAGAAATAGCTTTACTTTCCTAGCAAAAATCTAAACTGATGCGATAGCTCTTCCGTGCCTCCTGCTGTCTAGATTTGGCTCCAGTAGTGTACAGCTTGACGCAACAACAACTTACGCAAAATATTTTTCACTTGCAGAATTTCCATTTTAATTTGCTAGATGCTCAAATAACATCTTTGTCTGAGTATTTTGTATCGAAAAAATTTCAGTTTATGTAATCTGGCAATCTCTGCTTCAGCTTCATTTTTTTGTAATAAAATACTTTCCGAATTTTAAAATTTCTTCAGGGTATGAAAATTAGTTCAAGGAACAAGGTAAAATAGGAAAAGCTAAGTAGGTGCCATGTAATGTAAATTATGTTTCCTGGGACGGCCTTTTTGTGTTACTTTGTAGTGACTTCTAGTTTTACAGTAAAGAGTTTTCTTTTACAGAACGAGATAAATGAGAGAAAGTGAGGCCTACTGAAATAAAAAGATAGGCTTAATCAGAACTCTAGGTGGTTGCAAATCATACGGTCCTTTTGTAAAGTAATTATCTCTCTTTTTGTGTCCTTTTCTTTTTCATTCAAATCATATGATCCATTTGTAAAGTAATTCTCTCTCTGTCTCTTTTTCTTTTCCATTTTAATTCAATATAGTTCATGGCCTTCTTCGATTTGTTGATGCTCTTTTGATCTACTTGCAGGTGCTAAATCAACTTTGTGGTGTCATTGTGGACCCACTCAGGGATCGTGTTGTCACGGGGCTCCTCCAAGCATCCTTGGTAGGACTTAATAAAGATGATCTTACAGTTTAGGACTACCATTTTATCTGATCAATTACTTTTATGTGTAGGACGGCTTGCTTCGAGTAATACTAGACGGAGGTCCTTCACGTCTCTTCTATCCTAGTGATTCTAAATTGCTCGGAGAAGATCTTGAAATTCTCAAGGTATGAAAATTCCTCCTTGTAGTTGGTATGCATTTGTAGAGTAATAAATTTGTACATAGATATTTACATATGTACCCTGCAAAATTACCTGTTTACATATATGTCTCTGCAAAATCTGAAATATCATATTGTCCTTTCAAAAACGTGATTTCTAGCCCATATTGCCTTGTACTTACATGCTCCTGTTTTAAAATGACCTGTATTTATGCAAAAGCCGTGCTATCCGAATTGGATGTGACGCCCCCAATAGTCCCACATCGGATGTGGATGGAATTGTGATTGGGTTTATATAAGACATGGACACTAGTAATAATAATTGGGCTTAAGCATTTTGGGCTGTGGTTTGGACCCAACGAGTTATTATTGCTAGTGGGCCGGATCGTTACATTTGGTATCAGAGCCAATAACCAGCCGGAAGTGTGCGACGAGTCTCGGCTGAGCCTGGGTCTAGATGACAGGGCTAGCGAGACAAGTCTCACATCGCCTGATGATCTTGGGCTGCTTTGTGTGTGTTTGGGCTGACGATGACGTCAGGTCTAAACGGGGGGAGTCTGTGACGCCCCCAATAGTCCCACATTAGATGTGGATGGAATTGTGATTGGATTTATATGAGGCATGGACACTAGTAATAATAACTGGGCTTAAGCATTTTGGGTTGTGGTTTGGATCCAACGAGTTATTATTGCTAGTGGGCCGGATCGTTACATTGGATGACTCTTGGAACTTAGGGGTTTCTTTTTTTTTGTGAGAACTGCACGTTCAAGAGTTATTATGAAAATTAAGATCTTACATGGAAATATTGGTAGATAGATGAGTTTCGAGGATCATGTACATGGATGATCTCCGTTTTCCTGTTGTCCTAGGGATCAATAATTGTTCCCTTCTCCTGTTTTACTTCATCTCATTTTGTCCCAAAAGAATGGTGTACTACAAATAGAACTATGATAATCTTCTGTTTTCAGTACTCGCAGTGGTCATTTAAGGATCTCTGACTTCTCCATAATGACTATCATTTGACTCCAAAACAACAATATAACATTGTTTTAGCAAATTGTAGGAATTTTTTATTTCTGGTGGAGATGGGTTGCCTCGAGGAACTGTTGAGAATTTGGTTGCACGAGCTCGTCCAGTAATAAATCTGCTGAGCTACGAGGTAAGTACTCTTTTGAAAGAACAGCATCTAGTAACATTATGCGAGCAAACTAAATCACTAATATAGATGAACTATATTCCAATGGTTTTTCTAATTCTTTTGATGGAATATTCTGTTAGTTTGGCAGAATATTTTCTAATCTTTCGGCAGACTCCATTTAAATGACCTGTAAAGAAAATTATTTATTCGCATGCCAAAGGAGAAGCGGGCAGTAGCATCTATAAATGGATATAGCATTTGCTGCTCCTATTCGATCGAGCTAGTTCCTTCTTTTGCTATATTGTTAAAATCTCCTTGTATTCTCTCAGACCCGCGTGCTCGTAGATGACCTAAAAGAGATGGCTCACGGAGGCAAAAGCAAGCTCGGAGCGGATTCGAAAACACTAATAAGGATACTATGCCACAGAAGCGATTCTGAGGCCTCCCAATTTCTCAAAAAGCAGTTCAAAATACCCAAATCAGCAGCTTGAAGCACATCAATATAAGGATCGAAGGAAGTTCCAGGATGGTTTTACTATATTTATGGATGATCCCAATATTTAAGGACGAATAATTATCTGAGGCTGTATTAACATCCTGCAAGGCTCTGTAAATTGTAGAGTGAATTTGATTTCCTGGGGACTGGATGGAGCACAACTAACCAATTTTGCAAACTTGAACCCTCTTTTAGTCGATAATTATCTTGTGAGGGACTGAAGAAGAGGAAGTCACAGCATTTAGGGTTTCATGTATTCTATTGATTTGTGGAAAAACAGTAAATGTACCAACTTAACTGTGATTGTTAGTTATTCTGTGCATAATGTAATGGTTGAATGGATGTGTGAAATCATTGTAAGATGCCGTCGACTCGAGACCATCAACTTTTCTGCTACATTTGATAATATATTTGGGCATTGTCTAATATTTGGCTCTAAATTCGCTGACAAAAATGTCGATGTTTAATACATTATATTGGTAGTATTCTTTTAATTTCTGTGTCGATATACATTGTAAAATTTGTGTAGGATCCACCATTAGGACTCATGGCCCTGTTGAAAAGATTTTTGTTTTGTGATTGTAGGTGTAAGGTTTAGTTTGATCAGTTTTTTAGTTTAAAATGTTCGATTTGATCTGAAATGTTAATTTTGTGTTCTGTTCAGATGTCTAACTTGAAATTCCAACTGACCATCCCAATTGACCAAATTAATTGATTAAATGAGCTAAAGTATTCTTTTAGGCTGAAATTTAAAGTATATATATATATATATATATATATATATATATATATATATATATATATATATATATATATATATATATATGTTATCTTTTAAAATATTTTAAAAATTAAAAAATATCTTTTTGTTTATTCTAATATTTTTTTTACTATTATTACCTCTTAATTCCTTTAATATAAATTAAAATTTGATTATAATAAGTAGTTTGAATTTTTTAATAAAACAAATCTAAATTATTGGTTATATTATAATCCTGAAGGCCCAACTTAGAAAAGCTCAAACAGATCAAACCAAACGAAAAAAAAAAAAAAAAAATCAGTTCATTGATTTTTGGTTTAGAGCAACAGTTCAGTCGGTTCAGTTCAAAACAAATTACAAATAAAAAAAATTTAGTTCAATTTACCATTCCATTAAAAGTTAGATGTATCAAATTAACTTAGAAAAGTCACTCTTTTTTAGAGTGTATAAGTAGCATTGCTCGTTAGCCTATTATTCTGTTGTTAAATATTAAGTTTACTGACAAAAAGATACAAGTAAAATTAGATATTACCATTTGGCAGGATGGACACTGACTTTCCACACAATGTATGCTGTCAAAATACATTATTGATCTAGCTTTCATGTCAATTTTTTCTTCAGTGAAATTGACATGAATAGACCAGTTTAATGCATCTATACAAGTTAAAAGAGCTACTTAAGTTTACTTCCAAAGTAAAACTTCTATAAAAGATTGAAAACTTCGGCTGCAATTTATACAAATTTATACAAATTTGTATCTGACAAATTTTAATTTTACTATTTAATATTTTAATTTATTTAATTGAAGTCGATGAATAATACTTTAATTTTATATTTAAAATAATTATTTATTTTAATAAATTTATAATTATAAAATTTATATAAAATATAATAATTAAATTTATAAAATTAAACAACAGAATCAAATTTTAAAATAAAAAATATATAATTAATTTATTCAAATTATACTAACTGAAAAATTAAATAAGATAGAAAACATATATATGGCTCCGCACTATCACTACTCGGCGGCGGCGGCGGCGGCGGTGGCGGTGTATTTGGCGACGAATTCGGCGATATTCCGATCGGAGCTCCCGCCGTCTGCGACAGCCTCGAGCGCCTTGCGCCGCCACTCGGCGGCCCGCCGGCGGTAGCCCTCCCCGGTCTCCCCTTCCATGACCTCCCTGACGCACCTCTCCAGCTCCTCCCTCCCCACCACCACCGCCTCCACCCCTTTCTCCACCTGCACCTTGGCGTTCGCCTTCGCCCGTAGCCCCACCCTCCACACCCCCTCCACGTACTTGGCGTTCGTGGGCTGGTCCGTCCACTGCGGCAGGCCCACCATCGGCTTCCCCAGCGCCAGCGCCTCCACCGTCGAGTTCCACCCGCAGTGCGTCACGAAGCACCCCACCGCCTCGTGCGCCAGGACCTCCAGCTGCGGCGCCCACTCCACAACCAAATAACGACGCCGCTTATCATTCTCCTCCTCCTCCTCTTCCGGAGGTGGAAAGTTTTCGGGAAGCTTCGGGCGCTCGGACGCGCGGACGACCCAAAGGAAGGGCTTTCCGCAGCGCAGGAGGCCCTGCGCTAGCTCGAATAGCTCGGTTGGCGAGAGCGCAGCCATGCTGCCGAAGGAGACGTAGACGACGGAGTGCGGCGGGTGGGAGGCGAGGAAGAGGTCGCAGCGGGCGGTGGCCGGGGAGAAGAGATGGAAGCCGTAGGAGGCGTCGCTGGGGACGCGGTTGTCCACGTAGGCCGACGGCAAAGTGGGCCCTATCGTCTTCGCCCGCCACTTCGTCTCCATGTACTTCGCCTCCTGCGCATGCATATCCAAATTATTATTTAATTATTATTTAACTATTAATTATTAACTAAGGATGTTCTAATTTTTTTTTTTTAAAATTAAATATTTTCGGATGAATTAATATTATTTGCTGAATATTTATTCTTTTTTGTTTCAAGAAAAAATGGTATATAGTAAGGAGTTTGCCGTACCCATCCAGCAGTGAGTGACAGTGACAGAGTGACGAGAGAAATGATATATGGGAAAGTATAAGTGTGACCCACTTCAGGGTGTATATCTTAAATCTCATTTTATTTTGGGATGGATAAATTTTACATCTTACATCCCATTCTATTTTGGGATGGATAAATTTTACTCGTCACATCGAGTGACGAATGAAAGTATATCCATCTCAGAATTGGGTGGAGTGTAAGATAAGATGTACAGCTAGTATTGCTGATGATATATAGATATTTTTATTGAAACTAAAATTGTTCGTTTAATAAAAGTTAAATTACATAAAATTAAAATGACGAGAGATTGATTATTATTATTATTATTTTTATAATTGAATTTCAATCAAAATTCAATTTTTTTCACTTTCCAATAAGTTCATATTTTTGATAAGTTCATTTTGTCGGCCGTTTGTAGTCCGAGTGGTAAAAAATTTAATAATTAATATCGTAAATTTTAAATTTAAAATTTAATTATTTTATTTTTTTAATTAAATTTATTATTTAAAAAATAAACGAAATGAGTATTATTATCTTTCTCTGTCAAAATTCTCTCAAAAAAGAATTGGAGCTAATTTTTTTTATAAAGATTCTAATATGCTTTTCAAAATTTTAAAAATATTTTATTTATTTTTAAAGGTCCAAAATATTTTTCTTGATTTAAAAAAAAAATAATTTTTTTTATATTTTTTTCTTAGAATTTGAGATTGAATTTTTGAAGTATATTTTGATAATTTCTAAATAAATTTAAAAATTTTAAATAATAAAAAAAATAAATAGATCATATCCTAATAAATTTTTAAATTTAAGGAATGTAAGACATCCACTCTTATCTTATCTGTGGTTGGCAGAAGATATATAACATCTCTTTTTTTTTCTCAAAAAAATTGCCTACAACTGATACATCCTGAGATTTATAGACCATATCTTAAATTTTTTTTAAAAAAAAATATTAAATTAATTGCATATACTTTTAATTAATCACCACCAAAGAAAAAAATAAAAATAAAAATTGTGGGTGACCTCGGGTTCGAGCTCGTAAAAGGAGTTGATGAACACGTCATCGGCGTCGCTCAATCCCTGGAACTGGTTCATGACAAGGTCCAAGTAAGCCGGGTACACGCCCGGTCCGAGCAAGAACGAGGGAAGGTCGTCCGGTTCGAGCGGGGGCAGGCCGGGGAGGCGAACCGGGCCCTGCTGAACCGACACCGGTAACCCGACCCGGCCCTCCCACACGTGCCCGTAGACCGCGTCCACGGAGCACGCCTGCGTGAAGAACGAGGCGGCGCAGGCGCCGAGGCCCTGGGCCACGGGCCGGGCCCACGGGAGGAACGCGTCGTAGACCACGACCCGGACCGGGCGGCCCGCGGCTGACTCGGACCGGAGTAGGTCGGCGAGCGAGGCCGACCCGGCCGACTCGAGCCGGTCGAGGTAGGCCGGGACGGAGTCCACCTCGGCGAACCCGGCCCGGTCGCAGCCGTCGGAGATGGGGACGACCCGGACCGGGCCCGGCTCCGGCGGGGTGGCGGCGAGGATGAACCGGGTGGCGGCCAGCGTGGACCGGGCGCCGTGGGCCGTGAGGCGCTTGGCGAATTGGAGCATGGGGTTGACGTGGCCCTGGCTCGGGTATGGTAGGAAGAGCACGTGGACGTCGTGCTCCCGGTCCACCATCCTTATTTTCTGTAGAGAGAGAGAGAGAGAGAGAGAGAGAGAGAGAGAGAGAGAGAGAGGGTGAGTGAGTGAGTGTGGATGTGTTAAGAGGAGGTATACACTATTTAATATATATATAGTGAAAAGATGAGTAGGTCATGCCAATAGAGAGAGAGAGAGAGAGAGAGAGAGAGAGAGAGAGAGAGCAAGTTCTCCTTTTCTTTTTCAATTTAAAAAATTCGTCACCATTTTTCTGAGTTTTAATTTTATAAATAAATTTCCTAAAACGTTTGTTTGATTTTTTAAAATTTTTTTCTATTACATTTTCTAGTTGGACAAGCACACACGGACAAGTATACTTCCAACTCTCCTCTTCAATTATGAAAAATAATTCATCATTTCATTAGATAGTTACATTGGAATATTCGAATAATTTCATTGTCATTTATTTATTTTTTTATGAGAAAATTTTCAAATCGTCGATCGCATCGTTTAATATGATCAGCCTCACTAAAAGTATTTAAAAAATAATTTTTAAATTTTTTCGACATAATTAATATAATGATCAAATAATTATAAATTTTATAATGATAGATATAAATTTTTTACTAATTTAACGATATAAAATTTTTTAAATTAATTAAATTTTAATTAAATTTTTTTTTAAAACTATTTAAAATAAAATTTATACTTTTGATTTTGATAACAAAATTCATGTCATTACTTTTTAAAATATATTCATTTTTAGCTGTTTATTTTTATGTCTAAAAAAAAAATATTAAAAAAATATATAAAATTTAATTTTCAGATAGTTTAATTGATTTAGATTATATTTAACGATATTTATCGTTATTTTGAAAGCTCCATCATCGAAAACAAATAAATGACAAGGAAGAATATATTCAGAGTAATACTACCCATACACTCTAAAATTAAATACATAACTTATACCTACTACATCTAAACATTATCATTTCTCACATAATGTTTTTTATATTTTATTAAAAATTATTTGAACTTTTATAAATTCTAAAACAGAGACATAAAATCTACATTTCTTTATGTGGTGTATAAATAGCATTTTTCAAAAAAAAAAAAAAAAACTAAAATCTATCCATACACCTATTTTCTAATTTTTATATAAAATTTTAATATTAAAATTTCATCTTGTAATACTTACATCCAATTTAAATATTTATTTATTAATAAAAAATAAAAATAAGTTTTTATCTTTTTAATTAAATAGTTTTTAGACAAATAATTATTCACAGATTGGTGAAGCGTGCAATAAATTAAATAATTATGACAGTAAGAAAAAATTCATTTGACTTTTGACTGATAAGTTATATTAGTTGAGTACCATGCTGCAGATATAATATATTTTAATTATAAAATTTAACTTAATTTTTTGTTTTTTATAAAAATTTATTAGTTTGATTTTTAATTAAAATAATTTAAATTAATATATATGCAACATAAATTTTATATTCGATGATTATTAGTAAGAGGATTGCTACATGTACACTCCGAAGGGGTGTACATCCTACATCTCCACCCCTTTAATGGTGGCGATGTTTTTTACGGGTCACATCAAGTGACCCCTCATCACACCCCCACCCTTAGATGGGTGGGGGTGTGAGATGTACACCCCTTACGGGTGTATAAGTAGCATTTTCCTATGCAAAGAGGATTGCTACATGTACACCCCGAAGGGGTGTACATCCTACATCTAAGGGATTTATATAGTTTAAATAAATTAATAAAATAATACTTACGTGGTATGATAGAGAATAAATTATTTTGTGCATTAGAGTTGTATAAGTATATCTTATTCAACACATTTTTAAAATTGGAAAATAAAAATTCAATCGCTACAATTTTTTGTTGGAAAATTCGGTACCCATTCCGGTATTAGATTCTGTGAATCTGCAATTCACTACGGCACTACAATCTACATTAGTACCGCCTAAAGTTGGAATTTCGAAGCGAAAACGTCAAATCAGATTTTTATCATAAACCCGTCCTCTCAATAAAACTAGAAGCAATACAAACACAAAGAGAAGAAAACCAAAACAGAAAATATGCGGGTGAAATAAGATTTATTAACCAAGAGAAGAATTACACTGATTACACCAACTACTCTTCTGCAATAGAGTAGCTTCAATCCGAACCCTCCTCCTGAATCTCTCTCACCCTTCTCTTGTCTTCTATAAACCTCTCGTCTTCTATAAATTTAGAAGATTATGGGTGAGGCTAAATCCTAACCCCCACCACCTCCTTAGGTGTTACTACCACCGTGGATGTGGATATCACTATATGAGTGAGGCTAAATCCTAATCCCAAGCACCTCCTTGGGTGTTACCACCACCGTGAATGTGGATATCACTATATGAGTGTGGCTAAATTCTAGTCCCCACCACATCCTTGAATATTACCACCACCATGGATGTCACGCCCCGGGTGTAAACCAGAACCCGGGCCCGTCTACAGATCCGCCGTGCACACGGTATTTCCCGCGTACACGAAGCGCCAAACCTGCTCAGATATAAGAGATAATAATAAAAGAGCAACAAAAACAGAGCTGAACTAAAACTAATACATCTCAGACTGAAGCTGGAAATAAAATACAATACATCTGTATAAATGATACATCTGTCTCTCCCAGCTCACCAAAATAAATACAACCTGCTGGCAAAAGCCAGTCCCAAATGTAAAAGTACAACCGTCTGAGGAAACCTGGGTACACCAACAGTCCAGCTAACACGCTCATCCTGCCTCGAGATCTATCTACTCAGCCGTCCTCTCTCCTCGACCCGCCGCTGAAAGCCCAGCAGCACCCGCAGAAGACACTGCAAAACAAAGAAGAAGAAAAAGAGGAAAGAAGAATGGGGGTGAGAACTACTAGTAAACCAGTAGCCTCCCCTAGTGGGTAAAACCTCAAACTCTGACACCCCCACTAGGTTTACCAGAGGCAAAAAGGAAAGAAGAGTGGTAAGAAAAGAAACCGCTGCAAAAGGGAAATCTACCACTACTAAGCCTCTAAAATACAGTCCTAGACTGGAATAACCGTAAGCAACAATAACCAACCGTCCCAGATGAACCAAATCTGTACCGCCCTCATCATCGGGCAAGGAAGCCGCGCCGATGTGATAGCAAACCTCCTGCTGCCGCTCTCATCATCGGGCAAATAAGCCGCGCCGATGTGATAGCAAAACTGTCCATAACTGTCTGGCCCCGGCCTCCGGAGGGGAACTCGAGGGGAGCGACCCACACGAGGAAAGCATCACCGGGCAATAACCGCGCCGGTGTGATAAAAGCAGGATTGGATCACAACTATAAAGCCCCAGTGGAACACAACCCTCCACTAAAAGAAAACTGATTCCCAATCAGATGCAAAAGTAACCATCCGGTCAATCGCCCAATATCCGCGATTGCCGCAATACCCCACAATCCACGACCAGGTCTCACAACCGACCTCCGGTCAACCGCCCAAAATCCGCGGTCGCCGGAATAACCCACAATCACAAACATGTCCCACATCCGACATCTGGTCAACCGCCTACTATCCGCGGTTGCCACAAAACCCTCTAGTCCATAATCATGCCCTATCACCGATGTCCTATAACCGACATCCGGTCAACCGCCCAATATCCGCGGTCGCCGCCAAAACCCATGATCCATAATCCAGGCCCCGGCTACACTATCCCAAACCCCTGCTCAAACCCGAGCAAACCCACCTGACTAACGAAAAGGAGAAAGAAGCAAACAAGGTTTCTCCTAAGTCAAGTTCCAGCATGAAAGTGTAGCGATAAAAGATGGCCTACCTAGATGTCCAAACAAGCATGCAAGTGTTTTCAAGGAAATAAAGAAAAAAGGCGACCAATAGTGGTTTCACATGTGTAACAATTAATAACTCCGCATAGATATAACCATCATGCTAAAACATTATCCAACCACACACGTCTATGATCCATGATAAAGCATCACTATCCACCTATGCATGTCATAAAAGTCCTCAAATAGTACCAACCACTAACAGGATAATCATAAAGCCCAAAATAAATAACCCAACCCACATGCAAGGTTAAATGCTAACATTCCATCCATACCAACATGTATAAGTCCCAACCACTATCAAATATCCACAATAGTAATTTCCATATGAAGGGCTCACAATTTTATATCACTTAAGCATGCATGTCCAAATAAAGGGATCACTCTAATATTCCTAGTGAGCATGTCAAAATAGAGGTAAACAACAACCACCCACCTCGATCGCTAATTCCAAGTCCAAAAAGTGCTCTCGCCCAAACCGATAAGCCGCCGCGATCGCTGTACAAAATTCCCAAAAGAACATACATAATTAACATACAATGCTCACACAAATCTGCCCCAAACACAACAGCCCAATGTTTCCCTGTTTTTACCTGCGAGAAGTGCCCGGAAAATTCCAAGAAAAATACTGTCACGATCCTCGCGACGAACCCGTCGAAACGACTACCTGCACACTCAAATCCGAGTTTCCTACACTGAGAAACAAATCCGACAAGGGAACCACCCCGAAATAAACTGCTCTCAAAAACTGAACCACAAGGTTCTATAGACAGGGATATTCACCTTCGGGGAAAATTCAGAAAATTCCAAGAAAATTTGGAGATATTCCTCGTGACGTGTAGATGCAAAACGCCTTTTGAATCGCCCCAATCCGATGCCTGTGCGCGAAGATATCACCAAAATACCGCACCGCTGTCCCAAAACTCCGCCCCAGAAAATGAGGTCACAAGATGATCCGAAAAACCCATGAAAAGCTCGGAATGGGAAAAACCAGTAAACATGGGGAACGTAGCCCTACCTGTCGTGAAGACTATGGCGCAAGAATCACAGAAAAAGGTGCTCGGGGTAAGCCGGGGGAGTCCTCGCACCAAAACGCGACGAAGAAGACCACAAAGGAACGAGCGTCGCGCCGCGCCGTAAAAATGCAAACCTCGGGATGCGTGCCGCCGAAAAATCCTGGAATCTGCAGATGGATCCGGCTCAGGGAGATGAAGAAATCTCGTGAAGGTGGCACTGTGAAAGGAGGAACAGGGAAAGAGTTCTTCACTGCAGAACTCGGCCTATTTATAGGCCAGGAAAAACAAATCCGAAAATACCCAACCTGTCCAAAATTTCCGGGCGCTCCCACTTTCGGGCGGCTACAGTGTTGGGCCCGGCCCAACACTGTGCGCGCCCGAAAGCCTCCCGGGCCTCCACGTCGCCCCCGAACAGGCAACAGCCTTCCCCGCCGCACGCGTAGCGCCGCGTGGCCCGCCTGGTCAACGCGGGTGGGTGGCGCCCGCGAATCACAGGGCGCCACCTGGCCCGCACTAACCCCCCGACCAACCCTGGCGCGCCGCCTGGCACCCCCTGCCGCGTACTGTTCCGAGGCACCTCGCGCTCCGTGGTCCCAGCCTGCATGAGCCCGCCAACCAGAAACCGCCACGTGTCCCGCCGGTCCATGCACCGCGCCCGCCTGCTCCGTGGTCCAAGTCCACTGCACCGACCAATCCCAAGAAGCCACGTGTCCAACCCCTGGTGCACGACGGCCCGTGGACCGCGCTGTCACGGGGTCAACTTTTTCGCCTTAAAATTGCCCCGTGCGGCGCTCAAGTGTCGCACACCCGAGCCAGCCTTCCCGAGTCCCCTTGCCACGGACACGCCCTCGAACTTAAACAGCGGGATCCAAACTCAAGCATTAACCAAGCATGCTCCTCCACGAGCCTGACTGCCCGGCGCCGCGCCTTACGTCGAACCCTTTGTCGAACTCCGCGAGTTCCGAACAAACAGCCCCGCCACCGAGGCTGGCCTTCAAGCCGAGTATATTCCGCCTAGCCGGACAAACTCTCCCCGAGAGTGCTACTAACCGAATGTCCCTTTGCCTCCGAAGCAAACATCCAGGACAATACAAGTTCTCACAACTTAGTCCACTTGAATGGGCCCGAGCGAGTTGCCCTTGCGCGTTCCGCTCGTCTGCTTAACCGAGCGACCCGTCCCACGCATCTCGCCCGTCTGCCAGCCCGTTGCCTTGCCAAGGCGCCGCGCGCCCCGCAATTCCCACGACAGGATCCATAGTCAGGTCGGGCATGTCCCGTTCCGCCGGCCACCTAGTTCCGTCATCGCTCCCGATTCGGTCCAAGGTCCGCTTCCCGAATACCCCACACTACTTGTCCCCGCGTGTGTTCCCTTCGCAAGGGTTTGCCAACCTAGCGACATTCTCCCCGCGTCGCCAACCCCCTGGCACCTCCATTGCACGACCATGCTTGGCCGCCAACACACTCGGCCCAGCATCCAAGGTTGCTTGACGGATGTCGCTCACAATCGAATCAGCCTCGCTCCGCTTCGCTAGCCATTCGGCACCTCCATTGCACGACCATGCTTGGCCGCCAACACCCTCGGTCCTCTCCATGGCCCACTTAACGAAAACCAGCATCGATTGTCTCCTCTTACTTCGTGGGCCGCGCCGCACGAATCCCCACTCGGCACCACTGCCTTTGCGAGCCTTGCCCATTACGGCGGACCGACCGTTCCTTCGCCTCGCGAACTTCGTAGGCCTCGCGCCTCACGAATCCCCGCTAGGCACCCACATGCCTTCGCAAGCCTTGTCCATTGAGGCGGACCAACCTTTCGCAAGACTGTCCCTCATCCGCTCGTTCGCTCCACTACAGAGATCCGAAACGGCATAAGGTAGTGCAAGCGAACCTAGAGGCAAAACCTCTGGGCCAACCCCGCTCCGTAATGCCGTCGACCTCGTGTCTTTGGCATTACCCTAAGCCCGTGTGCTCAATGACCATCAAATCCCGCTCACACGAACTTAGGCTTGGCGACTCCGCTCGCCAAGGGATGGCCTATGTCCTATAGACCAACGGGGGAGTCGGGGCCACTTCGCAAGTGTCCAACCCCTCCTCTAAATAACCCACGAGGCATCCACCCCTTTGGCACCCCGGGGGTACAAAGGTGCTCACCGAGGGGTACGTTTTGAAACCCCGCATGCGGCACCATTTTCATGGTCATGGCATGGGCCATTGCTAGGGAATTGCCTCCGTTGGTTCGCCCGCGGCTCAACCCTGACGGATTGTCCCAACTTCGCAAACCCGAACTCTGTCAACCCAAATGCCTACCAAATGTCATCCAAAAGTGGCCCCCAAGGATGTCACGGTCGAACCAACATGATCGACACGTGACAGACTCCCCCACCCAAGTTATCGACGCCCTCGTCGATGTCCATACGTCCTCAGCTTCGTTGATAGCTGCCAACTACTACTCCAGATCAGAGCCGCCCTCGGCCTTGGCATCGCATGCCACACTGACCCGCCCTCGAGTATGTCCGCTACCCAACGTGTCGCTTCCTTGCTTCTAGCTTGGTTGATAGCTGCCAAACACTACTCCAGATCAGAGCTGCCCTCGGCCTTGGCATCGCATGCCACACTGACCCGCCCTTGGGTATGTCCGCTACTCAACGCGTTGCTGAAGCTCCTTGGTCCTCTCGACCAAACCTAGATCAGAGCCGCCCTCGGCCTTGGCATCGCATGCCACGCTGACCCAATACACAGTACAAACCATTCTGTCCCCTTGAGTTGAAGCTCTCAGCTCCGGATGCCTCCCCCGCACCACAAAACTCCTCCACGGAACTAGAATGTTTACCTTGTCGTCTGCTCACGACAACCCAGATGGCACTGGCACGTCCCTGCAACTCGGTTCTTCTCGAGGTGCTACTCGGCCCTTCTGTCCCTTTCGCCCCTACTTCACCCAAGTCTCCTGCAGCTAGTAGCCAACCTTGTGCCTCCCTCGCAGGGAAATCCATTTCCAGCTAGCGATCTCTTCCCAGAACGCTACCGGACTAACCAGTGCACTTGGTATACTCCGCGAATACACTCATCCAAGCGTGCACGGGTTCCTATGAAATCAGTAGAGTGGCCCTCCCTCGCTCCCTCCGAGGTCAAACTCCAAACGTCCCGACGTCTTGGAGCGTCCAACGCGAATCAGCTCGCAGCTCGGCTTCGCTTCTCCACCTCGAAATATCACAATATTCATCTAGGCTTCTCCACCCTGGAGCTCCCAATACACACACTGTGGTCAGGCCAGATCACATCCAACCCCTTCCATTATCCATGAGTACTACTGCCCATCTCGCGCCATTCCGCACACAACTTTTGCTTCACAAATGCCCCTGCAATCACACAACGTCAAGCCATCACCATGGTCTCCCCGAGTTTTCGAGTCTTTCGTCGAGACAAGCTTGTCCTCGGCTACTTCGCACCTCTACTTGCTCCACCATGAACTCTTGTCGTGCCTCCTGACTGCTCCGCACTTTCGCTACTCGTTGCTGCTTAGCACCTTAGGCTTCTGTACTCTCGACTTCGGTTCTCCACCAAAGTCCTCGGCCAAGTTTGAGACTAACGTCACCTCGTTTCCATTGCTCAAACTTGCCGACCTCCATACCTCCAGCAATCACCTTCGCAATAGCCGCTGAACGGAACCCAAGCTTAACCCATCTGCTAGTCTTTCTCACAACTGCTGATAACGGTGATGTCGCCATCCAACGTCCACCCCCTCACAAATTGCGATACCTCGACCCTTTGAGTTGACAACTGAGTCTTTCCCCTCCCAGCAACCTGTCACTAGGCGATCCTGGACCACGGTCCACCCGAGCGTCATGACTTGTCTCCTCGTCTACACTCGAGTCCCAGTCTCTCCGCTCCAAAAGCTCAGGTCCTCGCACAACCTTTGCAATCTGCCAGCAGAGTCCACACGATCCGTCGCACGGATGCATGACCGCTATCTCGAGACCTCAGCACTGTCACTGCTTCTCTCGAACATAGCTCCATTCTCATCGTTTGATCTGCTCGAATAGGGAGTCCCCTTCGTCCAACCTGTGGCCACACCATCGAGAGCAACCGATCTCCCCATCGGCCTTCTCGCCCCAAGTGAGAAACACCAAATCATCCAGCAACCCTTGGCCCCCTTCACAACCTAGCCCAAAGCTTAGCTGTTACTGCCACGGACCCGATCAGTCTTGGTTCCCAACTTGTGCTCCACGAAGTTAACTCCTCTGACATGTGTGTTTTTCTCCGCCACGTTCCTTAGACAAGATCCCTTATCAAGTTACCAAACATCGGGGCCACATTCTGCTCAAATGTGCTCCCCCACCCTGAGTCGCAAGCTCCGCCGAGCGCACTCAGACCAAATCCAGGCATTCGCAATGCTCACTTCCGCTGCGCGAGTTTCGGTTCTACCACAACCTTGACTACACCCATCAGCGGGATCCACGTCATTCGTCCATTGTACACGTGGATGCTGTTCTGAACAATCAACGCTGTCACCGCCCTGCCCAGATACAGAATTTTCTCCTTACCCTAGGAGTACAGGTTCAATTGCGATTTCTTTCTCGCATCGAGATAACTCTATTCAATTTCATGGGTACACACTCGAAGAGTAATCGACCTCCCCATCGATCTTCTTGTACTGAAATACTTAAACTCAGTCACTACGAAGTAACCCTTCTGCCGCGTGTGCTGCATCCCAATCCTTCCCTTCTAGAGATTCATCCGCTGCAAGACCACAATCCCGGAGGCACATCGTCGCACAATGTGTTCCTCTCTTTCCCAAGCCGCGAACACCACTTCACGAGCTCGGATTCCTTAGGCACCCGCCTAATTCCACTCCGTGGTAACTGCGACCACGGACCACATAATGATTCTCCCAATCATTGCCTCGTCGCCTGCCACGCGACCTAGGACTTAACCATTTTTACAAGTATTGTACTAGAATCCGCTGCACTCTGACTCCGCATCTCCCACAAGCGTAGTACCGCCACAGTGCCTCGCCGACGCCTAGTACCTTCGTTGGAGTGACTCCCTTCACACCAACTTCGCCGCCAAGGTCGCACCTTCCGGCCAAATCTTCAACCCATGAGCTCAACTTAGCTCTGATACCACTTGTCACGGGGTCAACTTTTTCGCCTTAAAATTGCCCCGTGCGGCGCTCAAGTGTCGCACACCCGAGCCAGCCTTCCCGAGTCCCCTTGCCACGGACACGCCCTCGAACTTAAACAGCGGGATCCAAACTCAAGCATTAACCAAGCATGCTCCTCCACGAGCCTGACTGCCCGGCGCCGCGCCTTACGTCGAACCCTTTGTCGAACTCCGCGAGTTCCGAACAAACAGCCCCGCCACCGAGGCTGGCCTTCAAGCCGAGTATATTCCGCCTAGCCGGACAAACTCTCCCCGAGAGTGCTACTAACCGAATGTCCCTTTGCCTCCGAAGCAAACATCCAGGACAATACAAGTTCTCACAACTTAGTCCACTTGAATGGGCCCGAGCGAGTTGCCCTTGCGCGTTCCGCTCGTCTGCTTAACCGAGCGACCCGTCCCACGCATCTCGCCCGTCTGCCAGCCCGTTGCCTTGCCAAGGCGCCGCGCGCCCCGCAATTCCCACGACAGGATCCATAGTCAGGTCGGGCATGTCCCGTTCCGCCGGCCACCTAGTTCCGTCATCGCTCCCGATTCGGTCCAAGGTCCGCTTCCCGAATACCCCACACTACTTGTCCCCGCGTGTGTTCCCTTCGCAAGGGTTTGCCAACCTAGCGACATTCTCCCCGCGTCGCCAACCCCCTGGCACCTCCATTGCACGACCATGCTTGGCCGCCAACACACTCGGCCCAGCATCCAAGGTTGCTTGACGGATGTCGCTCACAATCGAATCAGCCTCGCTCCGCTTCGCTAGCCATTCGGCACCTCCATTGCACGACCATGCTTGGCCGCCAACACCCTCGGTCCTCTCCATGGCCCACTTAACGAAAACCAGCATCGATTGTCTCCTCTTACTTCGTGGGCCGCGCCGCACGAATCCCCACTCGGCACCACTGCCTTTGCGAGCCTTGCCCATTAAGGCGGACCGACCGTTCCTTCGCCTCGCGAACTTCGTAGGCCTCGCGCCTCACGAATCCCCGCTAGGCACCCACATGCCTTCGCAAGCCTTGTCCATTGAGGCGGACCAACCTTTCGCAAGACTGTCCCTCATCCGCTCGTTCGCTCCACTACAGAGATCCGAAACGGCATAAGGTAGTGCAAGCGAACCTAGAGGCAAAACCTCTGGGCCAACCCCGCTCCGTAATGCCGTCGACCTCGTGTCTTTGGCATTACCCTAAGCCCGTGTGCTCAATGACCATCAAATCCCGCTCACACGAACTTAGGCTTGGCGACTCCGCTCGCCAAGGGATGGCCTATGTCCTATAGGCCAACGGGGGAGTCGGGGCCACTTCGCAAGTGTCCAACCCCTCCTCTAAATAACCCACGAGGCATCCACCCCTTTGGCACCCCGGGGGTACAAAGGTGCTCACCGAGGGGTACGTTTTGAAACCCCGCATGCGGCACCATTTTCATGGTCATGGCATGGGCCATTGCTAGGGAATTGCCTCCGTTGGTTCGCCCGCGGCTCAACCCTGACGGATTGTCCCAACTTCGCAAACCCGAACTCTGTCAACCCAAATGCCTACCAAATGTCATCCAAAAGTGGCCCCCAAGGATGTCACGGTCGAACCAACATGATCGACACGTGACAGCGCGCCTGCCCGCGCACCCGCGCGCCTGCCCGCGCACCCGCGCGCCTGCCCGCGCGCTGCCCGCGCCCATGCGCTGCCCGCGGCCGCTCTGCTGCCTGCCCGAGCCCGTCCGCCGTGCTCCGCCGCTGCCCGCCGCCGCCGCCGCTGCCCGCCGGCGGCCGGAAACACTGTTCCGGCATGAACAGTGACCGGTGCTCAAAAATAACAAGTGGGTAGTCCGTTTTGACCGTTTTCGCGCGCTGAATCCGAATTTGATGTCCATTTTGCCAAATTCCAACTCCAAAATTTGCCGAAGGCATCCGG
The DNA here is from genome assembly GCA_029204045.2 of Tillandsia leiboldiana. NCBI lineage: Eukaryota > Viridiplantae > Streptophyta > Magnoliopsida > Poales > Bromeliaceae > Tillandsia > Tillandsia leiboldiana. Next base: position 6,761,292 of record CM055074.1, on the reverse strand, counting down.
AAAGGTAATCCTTGGTCCAAACTTCGCGCTGAGTCCATTTTTAATATCCGCTTCGCGCGAAACCACTTCTAACGATCCGACGGAGTCCATTGATCACCCACGTGATCCAGTAAGCCCGAAGTCCGCCACAACTGTCCAATTGGTGCACAAACACCTCCAACACACAATACAAGCTCCCCAGATGTCACCAATGACTCTACCACAGCTCTGCAGAGATCCAGGTCATCACAATGGATATGTCCGCCGCCTTCAAATAATAGTATCTATGCTATATTTATAGCTTATATAAAAAACTATCCAAATTCTAGTTTGAATAATTTTTATTCTAATTAATATTTAAATCTTAACAAACTTATCTCTTTAAGATTTAAATATTAATCTTAATCCAATTAGGAATCAACTACAAATCTAATCAAATCCTAACAATCTCCACCTTGATTTGATTTGTAGCCTTTAATCGTTACATCGAGCTCAATCGTTACATCGAGCTCTCCTCCGCTCCATCTTGAGCGACTGTATCTTTGTACGATCCAATCTCGCTTTTGGACTTTCTTAAATTACATATCTTTGAGTCTAACACGCCTAACGAGATCAAATTGTAATTGCCTTCCGTGATGATCGGTAATCCAGTACTCTGATGTTGATCTCTCCTAAGGATCAACAACCTTTATCTCCGATACCAATTGTTGGAAAATCCAATACTCGCCCCGGTACCAGATTTTGTGAATCCGCAATTCGCTACGGCACCGCAATCCACGTTGGTACCGCCTAAAGTTGGAATTCCGAAGCGTAAACGTCCAATCGGATTTTTACCATAAACCCGTCCTCTCAATAAAACTGGAACCAATACAACCACAAAGAGAAGAAAACGAAAACAGAAAATATGCGGGTGAAATAAGATTCATTAACCAAGAGAAGAATTACACCGACTCCTTTATTACACTCTTCTGTAATAGAGTAACTTCAACTCGAGCCCTGCTCCTGAATCTCTCCACCATTCTCTCATCTTCTATAAACCTAGAAGATTATATGTGTGGCTAAATCCTAACCCCCCCACCTCCTTAGGTGTTACCACCATCGTGGATGTGGATACCTCTATATGAGTGTAGCTAAATCCTAGCCCAGACCAACTCCTTGGATATTACCACTACCGGGGGTATGTCCACCACCTTCAAATAATAGAATCTATACTATATTTATAACTTACATCAAAAGCTATCCAAATCCTAATTTAAATAGATTTTTATTCTAATTAATATTTAAATTTTAACAAACTTATCTTTTTAAGATTTAAATATTAATCTTAATCAAATTAGGATTCAACTACAAATCTAATCAAATCCAAATATTTTTTATACAAATTTTTAATGTAGTATTAATTAATCCCTTTTACCCAATTAGATTTAAATTTTATAATAATATATTAATAGCATCCCACATGTGATAAACTAATAGATCATGTACTAGCAATATTTTCTAATAAAAAAAATAAATTTTTAACACTCATTTAGTTTGTATTTTTATTAGTCATTTCGAAATAATTAGAATAAATTTTATTGATCATTTTAAAATAATTAATAAAATAAATTTTATTTTTAAATTAATAAAATATGCAACATACACTTTATTTAAAATGTATAAATGACATTATTCTTTTTTAATAGATAAGGGGTGGAATAGAAGATAGTAAAAAAAATATTTAGTATGAATAAGAATGTCAACGGGTCAGATTCGGAGCAAATTTTTACAAATCCAAATCCGACTAAAAATTTAAAATCCAAACCCGAATTTGAAAACTCAAATAATTATTATTCTTTACAATATTTCAAAATATATTACATTATATTTAAAATTTTAAAATATAAATTTAAATATAATATCAAATATTTATATACGCATATATTATATAATGTAAAATTAATTTGAATTCGAGTCGAGTTCGGATCGGTCCAGTCAAAATTCATATCCAAATTCAAATTTATCGAATTTTTATTTTTTATATTCGTATTCAAAATTATATCCGTTTAACATCAAAAAAATCCGCTTTGCTTGGATTTGGATTCAAATAAAATTTTAGATATCCGTATCCATGGACATCGTTATGCATATCAAACAAATTAAAATGTTACATCTTACAATGCATCAAAGTATAAAAAATACTGCTTCTTCTTTTCTACTCAATATAAACAAATTTAGTATTGCCACTGAAGGAACAGAAAAACTCCATCAACAATTTTTATTTATTTATTATGTGCTATTAAAGAAGAGATAAATTATTTTGTATTTTGAAATTTTATTAGATCATGTGGAAAATGACTGTTTATTTAGAAATTTTACTCAATTTGAAAAAATTATTAAACTATTTGATAAGTTTTAAGGTTGATATAACCGTAAAATTTGAAGTATAATAAAGCTATATTTGATTCAAGCGATAATAAAAAAAAAAAAAAAATTATATATTACTATTCTCCTCTTAACGAATTATTTCAGAATAACTAGTTAAAATGAAAGAATAATAGTTCCATCCATTATTTTCTATCTTATTTCTTTACTAATTAAAATATAATTAATTAATATAATTATTTTTTTTAAAAAAATTAACTAACAAATTATTTAATTTATTAAATTAATAACTATTTAAATAATAAGTAATTTGTTGTATAATTAATCATCTGGTTAAATAATTAACTGTTTTATATGCTTGTTCAATAATTAACTAATATTTATATTATCTAAATATTTAATATTTTAATTATTTAATTAATATATTAAATAAAAATTAATTAATTAATTAATATTAACATATTGTCTTATGTGTGTAGTTATTCACTTCAAAAATAGTTTGGGAAGGGTTCGTATATTTGTGTTTACGCACTTGAAATTATATATTTCTAAAAAAATTCCTGTTTCAAAACCTCAGATTCTTTCAAATAAATCCTTATTTTCGAGTTTATAATAAAAAATCGAACAAAAGAAAATTAAAATTTTAAAATTTTGAGAAGTGTTTGCTTGAAAGTAAAACCGTAAAAAATAATTTTTTGTAAAAAAAATATGGTGGAAAAAAAAATTATGTTTTGTAGTGTTTAATTTGCAAGAAAAAAAAAATCATCAATATTTATTTGATTGAAAGAAAGAAATTTAAATTTATTTGATTTGATAAAAAAATAAATGAAATTATTTTATACACTTTAAGTCTTTATTTACAAAAAAATAAAGATATTTTATTTTTTTTAAATTTATAAAAATATTTGTCTGAAATTTTTTTTACATTAAATAAACACACAAAAAATATTTTTAAATTTTTTTTTACATATTTTACTAGGAATCAAACATATGCACCTTGAGAAAAAATAAAAAATAAAAAAATAATTAATTTTCATACAACGCTACATAAATATATCGAATAACATATATATTTCTACAAAATTTAATTTTTTATATTTATTTTTAAAAAAAATTTAAATTGTTCATATATGTTAATATTGTCAATGTACATTAAAAAAAATATAGTTATTCGTAGATTAAATATTTAATATTGGTTAGTTAGTAAGATAAATTTATTTTTTAAATTTTTTAGATATATTTGTATTATTTTAACAGTTAAAATTTTAAAAAAATATATATTTAAAAAAATAAAATTAATATTTTATATATATTTTGTTAAAAAATAAATAATCAACTATAAATAATAAGTAAAAAATATATATATTAGCAACATAACAAATTTAATTTTATTAAAATATATCAGCTATTATACTGTATGAAATGAATGCTATAAAAGAAATGTCAGAGTTGTTTGGAGATAGGAAGAGAGTGACACAACCTATGACGTACTTGCACTCGTCATTTTTTATGGACTATTATTACTTTGAGTGTTCTACTTGTACATGCTTTGGGGAGGAATGATATATATCTCATCAATTTAATTTAATAAATAAAATTATTTTACTAGTCAAATATTATAATAAAATTATACTTATAGCGATATTTTTAAATATTTTTAAAATTTTAAAAAAATATTACTAAAAAAAATACTGACACTTGTTATTAGTGTCGCTATATGTACAGTCGTTAGGGTGTATAGCGACACATTACTGTAATGTATCCTAAAAATATATTCCTATAATCTAATATATTTTGAATATAGATGAAATATAAATTGAATACTCGTGAAAAAATGTCACAAAAATATATCGCTATAACCTAATTTTATTATAATAAAATTATATAATATATAATAAATAATAAATAAATAAAATATTATTTATTAACTATATTATACACTAGTTCTAACATAAATAATATATAATAATTAGATGAATAATTTTTTTTTATTTAATATATATAAAAAATACTATTTAGATTTTACACCTTCATCTTAAAACACTATAACAAAGTTAACATTTAATAAAATTGATGTCATATATAAGTAGTAAAATGATAACGTTTAGATAGAGTGGATATAAGATATATTTTTATTTTTGAAATATATTAGTTACACTGCTCTTAATATATAGAAAAATATGTATATATAAAAAAAACTACTTTATGAAAAAAAAAAAAAAAAAAAAGGCACCATAAATTGCGTCAATTACTTTGCTCTTTACTTCTTATTTATCTTTAAAAATTCAAGTAATAAAATAAGAATGTTATTATATATATATTTTTTTAATATCACATTTGGAAAGTATGAGAGCTTAGTTGTTAAGAACTTGGTAGTTAGTATTCAAAATCATAAGTTGAAAAAATAATTATTTTATATTTCTAGTTAAATTTAATTTTTTTAAAATAAATGGTAAAGATAGTTTGATACTTTTTTCTCTAAAATAGATAATAATAAAAAACTCACCTTTATCTCTATTTGGGAATATATATATATATATATATATATATATATATATATATATATATATATATATATATATGAGAAATGATACTTGTACACTCAAAACGGGGTGTATATCACACACCCCACCCATCCAATGGGTGGGATGTGATGATGGGTCAATCGATGTTACCCGTAAAAGATATCGCCACCATTAAAATGGTGGAGGTGTATGATATACACCCCTTCGGGGTGTACATGTAGCATTGCTCTATATATATATATATATATATATATATATATATATATATATATGCCAGTTTTATTTTTATTCAAAAATTAAAATTTTTTCTCTAGAATTAAAATTCTATATTTTTTTAATTTGAATGGTAAAAAATATTCAATAACCTTTTTTAAGAAAAGCAAAATTAATACATACAACGAAGAGTAGTTGGGCAGTGCCCACTAAAATTTTGTTCTCTTCTTGGAATGTATAATGTATAATAATTAAGATTATTGACGGATTCAATTCTTTCTTAGTGGGGTTACCACTTACCACTGAGAATGATACCAAAAAGTCTATTTAGTTGGACCCCACTTGCATAATTAGCTTTTTAGTTGGCTTTTTGTACATATAATTGATTCCATTTTGGAGTCTGCGTTGATGCTGAAGGGTCTAACAAAATTTTGAATAGTATTGTAACGCCCGGCCTACTACCAATAATAACTCGTTGGGACTCACACCACAGCTCAAAATACTTAAGTCCAGTTATTATTATTAATATTCATGTCTCTTATAAATCCAAACACAACCACATTGCTTAAGCCCAATTATTATTACTAATATTCATGTCTCTTATAAATCCAAACACAATCACATTCCCATCCGATGTAGGACTATTGGGGTGTCACACAACCACATTTCCATCCGATGTAGGACTATTGGGGTGTCACACAACCACATTCCCATCCGATGTAGGACTATTGGGGTGTCACACAACCACATTCCCATCCGATGTAGGACTATTGGGGTGTCATAGACTCCTCCCGTTTAGGCCTCACGTCTTCGTCAGCCCAAACACACACACAGCAGCCCAAGATCACCAGACGATGTGAGACTCATCTCGCTAGCCCTGTCATCTAGACCCAGACTCAGCCGAGGCGATGCGAAACTCATCTCGCTAGCCCGGTCATCTAGACCCATCTAGACCCAGGCTTAGCCGAGACTCGTCACACACTTCCGACTGCCCAGACTCAGCCGAGGCGATGTGAAACTCATCTCGCTAGCCCGGTCATCTAGACCCAGGCTTAGCCGAGACTCGTCACACACTTTCGACTGACAATAGGCTCTGATACCAAATATAACGACCCGACCTACTAACAATAATAACTCATTAGGCCCACACCACAGCCTAAAATGTTTAAGCCCAGTTATTATTACTAATGTCCAAATCTCTTATAAATCCAAATACAACCACATTCCCATCCGATGTGGGACTATTAGGATGTCACAGGTATTAGATAAAAAAGTTCGCTGCGGATCCAATAATCCGCTAAATTTTTTTTTATTTAGCAGTAGTAAAAGGTTAAAAAAAATTCTAATAAAAAAAAATCTTATTTTTCTCAACCCACATAATCTTCTTCTTGATCCTTTTTGGTTCTATCAATTATATTTAATCACATAAGTGATGTGGTGTTTCCAACTATTCAAATTGCTCTCGTAATTTACTCATTCTATCATAATATATATATATATATATATATATATATATATATATATATATATATATATATATATATATATATATATATATAATTGAGCTCCTACACTTGTAAAAGCACCAAATTATTTGTGCTTACGAGTTTTTTACCCTTAGATGTAGGAATGTGCGGTTAGGATGATAGTGGGCCCCTTGGGTTTAGTGGGTGGTTGGTAGAATAGTATGATCTAAGGGGTAGAATTAATCAAATGGTTAGATCTAACGGTAGAAAACTTACAACCACCAATTGCTTGGTACTTGTACAAGCATAGTAGTCGGACTATATATATATATATATATATATATATATATATAAATATAATTGAGCTTCTATAATTTTAAAAGTACAAAGTCATTAGTGCTTATAAGTTTTTAGTCTTTGGATAAAAAAATGTGTAGTTAGAATGATAGTAGGCCCATTAGATTAAGTGAGTGGCTGGTGAAATAGAATAATCTAAAGGATAAAATTAGTCAAAGGGGTAAATCTAACGACAAAAAACTTACAACCACTAATTGCTTAGTGGTTGTACAAGTATAGTAGCCGAACTCTATATATATATATATATATATATATATATATATATATATATATATATATATATATAGAGAGAGAGAGAGAGAGAGAGAGAGAGAGAGTCCGACTGGAATATTATCGATAACACCAAATAATTGGTGCTACTAAGTTTTTAGCCCTTAATATATATATAGTGGTTTTCTAAAATTTTTACTATTCAACCAACCGCTCACTAAACCCTAGAGTACCACTATCATTCTAACCGCACATCTGTTAATCGAATGGCTAAAAGATTGGTAGAACCAATGACTTGGTGCTATTGATAGTATTCTAGCCTAATTATATATATATATATATATATATATATATATATATATATATATATATATATATATATATATATATATATATATATATATATATATAGTAGAGCTTATATGCTTTTAAAAGCACAAGCACATCTGTGCTTGTGAATTTTTTACCATTGAATTTGTATTGAAATTTGTGTTTTTGTAAAGTCAACTAAAGGGAGAGAAAAATAAAGTAAAAAGTATAAATCCCAATACAAATTCAATAGTAAACAATTCACAAGTATGAATGTGTTTATATTTTTAAAAACATATAAGCTCTATTCTCTCTCTCTCTCTCTCTCTCTCTCTATATATATATATATATATATATATATATATATATATATATATATATATATATATATATATATATATATATATATATATAAAGAGAGAGAGAGTCCGGTTATATATAGAGAGAGAGAGAGAGTCCGGCTACTATACTATTAATAGTACTAAGTCATTGGTACTATCGAATTTTCTATCCTTAGATCAACTCCTTTAATCATTTTCACCAGTTAAATTTTACTATTTTTTCAACCATCTATTAAACCCAAGGAGCCAACTATCATCTGAACTACACATTTTTTAATCCAAGGATTAAAAACTTAATAGCACCAATAACTTGATACTATTAATAGTATTCCAGCCTCTCTCTCTCTCTCTCTCTCTCTCTCTCTCTCTCTCTATATATATATATATATATATATATATATATATATATATATATATATAATTGGCTGAACATTGCCGATCGAGTGTAGTAGCTTTCTCTGGCTTCTGCTGCCAGCGAAGAGGTGCTCCTGATGACAGCTCCATTCTAACTTAATAAGAGTCCTTTTGGAATCTTTAATAATAATTATTGTGTATTTATATGTTGAGAATTTGCATACAATAATAGCTATGTTCCTGCACATTATAATTATCAAATAACCCCTGATTTATTGGGCTTTCGGCCGGAATTGGATCAGGCTATATTTATAGGCCAAAGTTCGGCCCAAATCCAATTGTTCCAGAAGTAATAGTCAAGCATTTGGAAAAAAAAAAAAAAAAAAAAAAAAAAAAAAAAAAAAAATACTATGCTAAAAGATTAAAATGTACTGATTGGGCAGGAACAAAAGTTTTAGAGATATTGGAAAGAATTTAATGAAGAAGATATAGATTTTTTTTTTTTTTTGTTTTCCGCAAACAGCTCTACTTGGATAGCATTTCTGCAGAACCGCTTATTTACTATCTCCCTCCACCGCCAGATAAATATGTCCGGCCTAACCGGGGCTTCAAACCACAAACCATAGTAGCAAAAGCACAAATCCCAATTTAAAGCTTTTGTTTTTAGATTCAAAAGATTATTTCAGCTGCAGCAAAGTTTACAAAATGCATGTGTTCCACATCTTTAAATAGAGAACTCACTTCAAATTAATGCTAAGCCAAAATGAACCCCAGCTAGGAGGAAAAATACCCAAGTAAATAGATAGAACAAAATCTGTTGTATTACATGTTGGCCACCCTGTTATTTCCTACAACAATATTTGATTACAGTCGCATTTTCGCCGCACTTACATCACTGATCAGTACTTGTAGACATTGATATACATAAATTAGCTCCATGGACCATTTCTTGTATATGTACCAGAAATTATTCAGAAAACTTTTTACTCTATGCCTACAAGTACAGGATCAAAAAAATGAAACTCAGCAAAAGTAAATAACTAAATAAATCCGCCATTTTCCCACTCCGTGATGCTATTCCGAATGATTAACCTCGACTTAGATCATGATGATGATGATGATGAACTCGCGTCATCCGAGCTTACACTTCTCAATGCATGAAATTTAGCGTTTACAGGCACCGGTGATTGCCGTGACGAGTTTGCCATTTGGTGGTCACTGATCTTGTCAACCTCTTTGCAGACCAGACCAAAAATCGCGAGAAAATCTCTCACAACCATGAAAATCCTAAAGGGGTGAGATTCCTCTTTAGCTGAGTCGCCGTGAAAATACTCGGTTATTTCTTTCACTAATGACAATGCCACACTCTCTTGAGCTTGAATCTTTATAATCTCCTCCTCAGCCTTGTTTAGGAATTTATTCATCGCGTCGTGAAATTTTCGGTGACTATTCTCGGAGCTCGATTCTTCGTTTAATTTAAGAACTTCGATAATTTTTTGAATTCCTTTAGATAGATTCGAGACATAGCTACTGAGAATATTTGAATCCATTGAAGCCGCCTTCTTAACATTAGCAAGCTCGCTTTCAAGATTGGTGGACAGGTGTGAACCTTCGGATTTGATGATTTCTTGGACCACAAAATGGAGGACGGTTGTTTTTCCATCGGCGCCCTTGATGTCGACTAGCTTGAGGAGCGTGTCGAGCTTGAAGGCGTGCGCATTGCCGCGGTTCGTGCCGACATTCATTCGGTTCCCGGTCTTCAGGATGGCCTCTAGAAGTTTCATGAACAACCTACTGCTCCTTAGCTCTTCACAGGCTGCCTGAAGGAGTTGGAAAAAACCATTAGTGAAAATGGAACAAAATTTGGGAGTAATTACATATTTAGTTCTGAAGTTTGAACCAGATTACAGTTTAGTCATCAAAATTTTGATCATTAGCAAATTTAGTTTCTGAAACTTGACCACAATTTCCAATTACATCCTCAGGGTTCCAACTTAGTCCTTGAAGATTGATCCAAATTCGTTGTGAACAACTTGTTGGACATACCTCGAAAGTGTTGAAGGACTTCTTGAGGTATTTGACCTCGGAATCAAAGTTTGCAATGTAAAGCATTGCTTCCGCTCTCTTAAAAGCAAATGGTATTTCAAGCACCACCTTGAGAAAATTTTCTGCAGGACCTAGCTTTAGTTCAGAGTCATCTTTGTACTCTTTCAGTCTGATTTCTTCTTCTTTGCTTGGAGCCATCTTTAGCAACATCTCCAACAGTTCAGTTCCCAAGTTATCTGTATTACCTGCTTTAAATAATAACCATTTCGTGAATTAGTAAAAGAATTATTTGTTGATTTACAGGTTGGGGGAAAAAAACTGGAGTATCTTGATTTCTACGGTTAAATGCTAAACTGCGATGACAGGCTACATGTGTTAACAGGTTCATAAACGAGAATCATGAGAAGTATGATTTTTCTTATTGTGTGGTCAATGAGGAAGTTTCTCAATTCTCTAAACTCCTTATGATACTTGATAGATTTGCCATAACGTATTTAACTTGTTGCCCAAACAGTCCAATTTTACTAGTTTCAATAACGCATACCAACCAGCAGAACCGTAGTTAACATGAAGCTAATAATCTCTTTTGTGTGAGGAAATATCCCTCAAAATATCAGCACAAGCAGGAATAAGTAGTGATAATATGGCACTGAATTTTACTAAACTTTCATAATAGCAGGAATGACTTTGTCCTGACAAATGGAATCAACTTGAGGAGCTTTAGTGGTCGTCTTACTGGTGTCACTCCTTACGACTGGCATTGCCGTAAGGAAGCATGCCAAAAAACAATTTATGCATTTGCCTCTTTAAACATGCTGTACATGGAAAGAGGATGCCTAACAAGATTAAAATTATAAGCACTATGGGCGACTAAGGGAACCTTCTTCTGACCTTAGTGCATATAAGGTCCATTGAGCTTCTGCAGAAGCATTGTTTTAGTTAAGTTATTCACAGAACCACTGATAATGTTTCGATCAAAATGCCACTCAGCAGCTTGCTATAGGGGAAGCAAAATGTTCAAATTAAAGCTGTGCATTCTACGGTCTACCTAATTTTAAAACAGCAATGACGTGATGATATTTAAAATTAGGGCCATTGCCTGGGGTATCGACAAAGTTCTTGAGCTTGTAACTTAGTGGCTGCATGTTCAAGGTTCCAGTCTTCAGAAAATCCACTTTCTGGTGAACTTTAAAGAGAGGCACATTTCACTATTCTTCATTGTAGTCCGCCACTTCAGTAAAGCATAGCGATCGTTAATGATTAATGCCCTTGTTTAATAGTCATGACATGATGCCTCGTCGAACCATTCAAAATACTAGTCAATTTAATCCACATCATACAATACTTAGAATGATAGAATCTATATCAATAAATGCAATCAACTACCGGACAAGGATATTACACACACAAATGAGAGAAATAACCTGCATAAAATATTAACTAAAATCTGCATTTGCTAAGATTAGATAGAATCTAATGAATACCATCCAAATGTCATTCTTAATGCATTAAAACACTGATAGCAATGCAAAGGCTTGAGAGAATTTACCTTCTAAGAGGGCTTCGCACACTTCCTCCTTGGTCACATTGAGTGCCCTTAGCAATATTGCGATGTTCTGCGACTTCTTTGGATCGAGCACCCTCTTCTCCTGATTCGACAAAGGAAGAAGCCCTGGTTTATTCGTTCGTGCCTTTGAATCCGTGTTTGTCGCATTGCACACGAACAAACTCTCGATCATCTCCTCATCCACACTGTCGACAAATAGCTATCAAGAGGTAACTAAAGAGAAGGGTTAAAAGAGACGTCTCGACGGCCAAACAAAGCACCTGTTTGGTCCAGATTCTGAAGCATAGCTTCTTTTACTCCAAGAAGCAACAGTCAGATGCATGGTTGGCGGCTAAAAATTCTAAATTTTTGTAAATGCTTCTTTTGCATTCAAACTAACTCTTGATATTAGAGTTATACCCAAGAAGCGCTTTTCTTTCTTCTTTTTTTTTTTTTTTTTTCTGAATCTCTAGCTGGATCAGCCAAGGTCAGAACAAATGAAGAGGCGAGCAAATTCAAAAACCCTCACTGGAACGAGCTCGACCGCAGTTGATCCCACACCGTGACCCGATCGGGGCTCGCGCGGACCTTATCCCAATGCAAAGGCTTCAGCTTTGGCCGAGGCGCCTGCTCATTTCTCGCCGCCGCAGAGTTCCTCAATCCCACGGTTGGCAGAGGCATTAAAGCAGGCAGGTGGTGGGCGTCGTGCTTCCTCACCCGGCTCTCCCAGAACCCACCCGATGGGGGCGGGGGCGGGGGCGGCGGGGGCGGGGGGATAGGCAACTGCGGCATTGCGGTTTTCGCGCTCTCCGATCGTCGGCTGGAGCGCCCGGGGCTCGGAGAGGACGGGTAGGGCGGCGTGCTCTGGATCGAGTCCTGCGACCGGCATTTTTCCGCCGCCGCCGCGTCCCTCCGAGAGCTCGAATGGCCCGCCACAGCCGCCGGGGCCCTCGGCGAGAAGAACTCCTCCTCGGAGGAGGAGAGCGGCGCCGCGGCGGGGGGGCGAGGGAGCGGCGGGATGGGGAGGAGGTCAGGGGAGGGGGGCTTGGGGTCGGGGGGGGAGGGGGGATTTGAGGCGGCGGGGAGGGGCGGAGGAGGGGGAGCAGAGGCCGTGGTCGAAGAAGAAGGCGACGGAGAGGGCGAGGGCGAGGAGGGAGAGGATGGGGAGGAGAATAGCGGGGAGGAGATAGGAGGAGTGGCGGCGGTGGTGGGAGGGGGAGGAGGAGATGTCGGCGGGGAGAGTGGGCTGGGGAGGGGGAGGAGGGGAGGGGATGGTGGGGAAGAAGGTTAGTTGGGAGGGAGAAGGGGACGATGGGACGGGGATGAAGGGTTGGTGGAGAGCTCTGCGAGAAGAAGAAGAAGAAGAAGAAGACGAGATAGCAAGGAAAGATAGGAAGAAGAGGAAGAGGAAGAGGAAGGATGGTGTGGGCATTGTTGCATGTGTTTGTGTGTGTCTGAGAGAGAGATTAGAGAGGTGGACACTTGTTTCAAAAGGAGAGAATCTTTTTAATTAAACTGCACTTGTTTTTTTTGTTTAAATTATAGTTTGTGGGTGATGATGGTTGCTCATTTAGAATGTGTGTGCAAAAGAGATTGGAGCTGGGGAGAAAGAGAGAGAGAGATTGTAAAAGGAGTAGGAAGTGGACTGGAGGGAACGAACGAGTCAGGTTTGGAGCAGCAGGCATGGAGAGGGAAAGGTACAGGGACAGGCAGTGAAGTTTTAATTCGAGTTGAATAAAGACTGATGCCGACCTCCCAGTTTCATGCCAAATTATATGTGTCCTTTTTATTTTTCTTCATTACGAAAAAAATAAAAATAAAAATAAAACCTCTAACTCTTAACTGGTACCAACTAAATCATCTATTACACCCAAACATTTCACTGTCTCATTGGACTTTTGATTTTTCCAAGGACAAAATCTCTGCAGTAGTAGATTTGGACAGGTCACATATGTTCATTCATTCTAAAAATTGGAGAGATTAAAAATGCTTAACTAATTCACTTAAAACGTATAGATACAGCGTTTACAGATTTCGACCGAACTTAATTTATCTAGACGTTAAATTTATTGTTAGACCTCTTGCCGTTAGATTTATTGTGAACTGCAGCTCCACTAAATTTATTGGACTCATCCAACTTAATTTATTAGTTTTCTGAACTTATTGTCATAGAACAGAAAGATAAACTTATTTTAACTTATAAATAAATAGTCAACAACATATACTTAAATTTTATATGCATGAAACTATAAAAATTAGTACTTAATGAGGAAAAAAGATACAGTGCATAAAAAATTTTAATGTGGGAGATCATCAATTACATTGTTTGTTTATTTAAAAGGCGAGATTCATTTTTGCCACTAGTGAATATTTAATGGTCATTCAAGAAAGAGATTTCCAATGTATTAGTTTAAATATTGGGTGTATACAAATTTTGGGAATATGTCAACATGTTGGAAAATTTGAGTTAAGAAAACTTAATATAGGGTTACAAATTGAGAATACTTCCATAAATAAAAAGAGATATATTATTTATGAATATTATGTATGGAAGTCCAAAGTCTTAAAAGAGATTTGGAGTTCTCCCCGCCATTCACGGTAGGGTGGGTTCAACTCATTAATGAAAAAAAATAGTTGTTCTCCTCCTCCCTTTCTTGCATACCATTGCAGATATTTTTATCATTTATTTATTTTTTATGATAGAGTTTTTAAATTGACGATCGGTATTGTTTGAACATATTAAATTTTAAATTTTTTTGACATCATTAATCTAATGATCAAAGTGTTACAAAATTTATAATTTTAATTATAGATATGACTCTTTTACTCATTTAATAGTGCAAACAAATTTAAATTAATTAATTTTGATTATAAAATTATTTAAAATTTTTAAAACAAGATCTATATTCTCGATCTTGATTATAAGATTTCTACCATCACTTTTTGAAGAATATTTATTTTCAGTCGTTCGTTTTTATGTCCATTTTATTTTTAGATAGTTTAAATGGTTTAGATCATATTTAGCGTTGTCGATCATCGTTTTGAAAGCTCCATTACTTAAAATAAATCGGTAGCAATAGAGCTTATTTATTACCGATTGCATTCCAAACCAACCATATATATATATATATATATATATATATATATATATATATATATATATATATATATATATATATATATATATATATATATATATATATATATATATATATATATATATATATATATATATATATATATATATATATTTTTGAGTTTCTATATTTTTAAAAGTACTAACTCATTGATACTTGTAGATTTGATGAAGAGACGTGCAGTTAGGATGATAGTGGATCTTTTGGATTTAGTGAGCAATAGATAAAAATAGTATAATCTAAAAAAAAAAATAGTAAAGAAGAAAAAAATAAAAAAATTAACGATAAAAAATTTATAAGCATCAATTATTTAGTATTTTTATAAATATAGTAAACTATACATATAAAATAGATGGAAGTTTTTTTTTTTTTTTTCTTCTCTTGAATATTATTAATGTTGAAGATTACCACATGGGTCGGCGTGTCGAAACCTAAAAAGTGGACTCAAATAACACTTAAAATATCACATACAATATCAGATATACAGGTGCAGACCCGTTGCTTCCATCCCATGAAATGTGCATTATATATATATATATACTAGCATCACGTCATGCTATTATATTTTTAGTTTTTAAATTAAGAAATACTTGCTTACAATAATAATAGATTTTTAAAATTTAATGGGTGGTTGAATAAATAGTATGATTTAAGAAATAAAAATAATCAAAAGATAGATCTAATTGTAGAAAAATTGATAGCACCAAATATTTGATGTTATTGATAGCATAGTAGCCTATATATATATATATATAGAGAGAGAGAGAGAGAGAGAGAGAGTTTGACTGAAATACTATCGATAATAAACGGACGTCTTCGTTACTGATTTATTTTCGATGATGGAGCCTCCGAATCAATGATCGACGCCATTGAATATGATCAGAATTACTGAAACTATCAAGAAATCAAATTTCATGTCTTTTTACCATTTGGTGCTGGTAAGTTTTTTACGGTTAAATTTATTTTTTTAATTAATTCTATCTGTTAGAACATATTATTCCATCAACCACCTATTAAACCCTAAGGGCCCACTATCATCCTAACCGGACATATTTTTATCTAAGGACCAAAAACTCACAAGCATAAATATCTTAGTTATTTTACAAGTATATATAGGAGCTCAATTATATATATATATATATATATATATATATATATATATATATATATATATATATATATATATATATATATATATATATATATATATATATATATATATAGAGAGAGAGAGAGAGAGAGAGAGAGAGAGAGAGAGAGAGAGAGAGAGAGAGAGAGAGAGAGAGAGAGAGAGAGAGAGAATTAGGCTGGAATACTATCGATAGTACCAAGTCATTAGTGCTATCAAGTTTTTAGCCTTTGGATTAAAGAATGTGTGGTTAAGATGATAGTGGTCTCCTAGGGTTTACTAGGTAGTTAGTTAAATAGTAAAAATTTTAGGGGGCCACTATAATCCCAACCGCATATCTTTTCATCCAACGGCTGAAAACTTGATAGCACCAATTGCTTGGTGCTATCGATAATATTCTAGCCAGACTCTATATATAGTCCGGCTACTATACTCTTATAAAAACGATCAACTTCGTACTCATAATTAATTTTCAATGATAAAGTTTTCGAATTGACGATCCATACTATTAAATATGATTTAGAGCACTTAAAATTTCTAGAAACTAAATTTCATAAATTTTTGACATTATTTATTTTACGATCAAAAGATCTCAAAATTGATAATTTTTAACAGCCGGTAAAAAATAGTTGCTAGTTTAATGGTGTAAAAAAATCGGAATATGTTGAATTTTTGGTTAAAAAATTCTATTCACTATCTAGATAGAGATATATAACTTCGATCTTAAATTGAAAATTTTGATTCTCTATTTTTAGAAAGTTATTCGATTTTGACTGTTCATTTTATACTCAATTGATGAAATTTTTTATAATTTCGAAATTTTACGAAATTTAGTTTCCAGAAGTTTAAAATACTCTAGATCATATTTAACGGTAAGAATTATTGATTCGAAAATTCCATCATCGAAAATAACTTATGAGTACGAAGGGATCTATAATCATAATAAGAATATATATATATATATATATATATATATATATATATATATATATAGTAGATCTTCTATACTTTCGAAAGTATAAGCCCAACTATACTAGTAAATTTTTAACCATTAAATTTATATTGGGATCCGTATTTTTCTCTCTTTAGTTTACTTCACAATAGCACAAATCTCAATTCAAATTCAATAATAAAAAATTTAGAAGTATAGTTAGACTTGTACTTTTAAAAGTATATAACATCTACTATATATATATATATATATATTAAGCTTCTATATTTTTAAAAATATCAAGTCATTGGTGCTTGTGGGTTTTTAACCCTTGGATGAAAAAATGTGTGTTTAGGATGATAGTAGAACCCTTGGGTTAAGTGAATGATTGGTGGAGTGATAGTAGACCCCTTGGGTTAAGTGAGTTATTGGTGAAATAGAATAATGTAAGAGATGAAATTAGTCAAAGAGGTAAATCTAACAGTAGAAAACTAATAAGCACTAATTGCCGGACTATATATATATATATATATATATATATATAGAGAGAGAGAGAGAGAGAGAGAGAGAGAATTGGACTAAAATATTATCGGTAGCAAAATGGGTTTTGTTGCTACTAATTTGATTTTGATGATGAAACTTTTAAATCGACGATTGACATTATTAACATGATTTAAATCATTTAAACTATCAGTATCATCCTAGCCACACACGTCTCTTAATTTAAGGAATAAAAAATTGATAGTACCAATGACTTGGTACTATCGATAGTATTCCAGTCTAGTTTTATATATATAGCCCGACTGGAATACTATCGATAGTATCAAGCAATTAGTGCTACCAAGTTTTTAGCTTTTGGATGAAATTATGTGCGGTTGGAATTATAGTGGTCCCCTAAGATTTTTTTACTATTCAACCAACCACACACTAAACCCTAGGGGACCACTATCATCCTAACCGCACGTCTCTTAATCCAATGGGTAAAAACTTGGTAGCACCAATGACTTGATGCTATCGATAGTATTCAGCCTAATTCTATATATATATATATATATATATATAGTCCGGTTGCTATGCTTAAGCACCAAGCAATTGGTGCTTGTAAGTTTTCTACCGCTAGACCTACCCCTTTGACTAATTTCATCTCTGAGATCATTCTATTCCACTAGCAACCCATTAAACCCAAGAGACCCACTATCATTCTAATCACACATCTTTTCAACCAAGGACGAGAAGTTCTATATAAGTCTAGCTACTATGCTATCTATACCACCAAGCACTTGATGTTACCAAGTTTTTTACCATTAGATCTACCCTTTTGATCATTCTCAACACTTAGATCATATTAGGGTATATATAAGTATACACCCCTTTAGGGGTGTATATCTTACACCCCATCCCATCCTAGGGTGGGGTGAATTTCACTCGTCACTTGATGTGACGAGTGGAATAATACCCACCCCAGAATAAGGTGGGGTGTAGGATGTACACCCCTAAATGAGTGTACACCTAGCATCCCTCATCATATTATTTTTTCAATCACCCACTAAACTCTAGGGGCCCACTATCATCCTAACCGCACATTTTTTTATCCAAAAGTCAAAAACCTAATTTAGCACCATTAATTTGGTGCTATTTATGGTATAGTAGCTGGAATACTATTGATAGCACCAGGTCATTGGTGTTACAAATTTTTTAACTTTTGGATGAAGAGATGTGCAGTTTGGATGATAATGGTTCCCTACTGAATAGTTGGTTGAATATTAAAAATTCTAGGGGACCACTATAATCCCAACCGCACATCCTTTCATCCAAGGGATGAAAACTTGATAGTACCAGTTGTTTGGTATTATCGATAGTATTCCAGCCGATCTATATATATATATATATATATATATATATATATATATATATATATATATAGAGAGAGAGAGAGAGAGAGAGAGAGAGAGAGAGAGAGAGAGAGAGAGAGAGAGAGAGAGTAGAGCTTATATACTTTCAAAAGCGCAAGCCAAATTATGCTTGTGAATTTTTTACCGTTGGATTTATATTGAGATTTATGCAATTGTACTTTCTCTTTCTCTCTTTTTAGTTGATTTTATAATAGTATAAATTTCAATGCAAATCTAATGGTAAAAAATTTACAAACATAGTTGGGCTTGTACTTTTAAAAATATATAAGCTCTACTCCTCTCTCTCTCTCTTTATATATATATATATATATATATATATATATATATATATATATATATATATATATATATATATATATATATATATATATATATATATATATATATATATATATAGGGGGAGAGAGAGAAAGAGAGAGTGCGGTATGCTTTTATATGCACGGAGGCTCTCGTGCTTATATGTTGTTTTCGATGTTGGAACTTTCGAATCGATGATCAGTTCCGTTACACTTGATCTAAAATATTTGAAGTATCTAGAAAATAAATTTTGCTATTTTTTGATATCATTTGCTTAGTTATTGAAAGAGCCTAAAATCAACAGCTGAAAATAAAAATCTCACAAAATATAATGATATGACACTAAAATTTTAAATCAAAGATATTTATTTTGTTTTATATTGTATTAAAAAAAATTATTAAAATTTCACGTGATTTGGATATTTCTACACAGTTAAACTTGCAAATGGCTCACCACAACTAGTAAAATTATTAATTTTGAGCATCTTTGATCACTTGGCAAATGATATCAAAAAATCTTGAAATTTATTTTTTGAATACTTTAAATACTCTAGATCAAGTTTAACAAAGCAGATCATCGATTTGGAAGTCCCAACATCAAATATGACTTACAAGCACAGAAGGCTCCGTGCTTCCATAAGCATGCCGGCCTAACTCTCTCTCTCTCTCTCTCTACTATATGCGTGTTCGGCTACTATGCTTGTACAAGTATGATGTAATTAATACTTATAAATTTTCTACCGTTAGACCTATCCCTTTGACTAATTTCATCCATTAGATCATTCTACCACCGACCACTCACTTAACCTAAGGAGTCCACTATTATCCTAACCACACGTCTTTTCATCCAAAGGCTTAAAATCTATTAGCACCAATAACTTGGTACTTTTAAAAACATAGGAGCTCAATTTTATATATATATATATATATATATATATATATAGAGAGAGAGAGAGAGAGAGAGAGAGAGAGAGAGAGTGAGTGCGCGACTGGAATACCAAGCAATTGGTGCTATTAATTTTTTTACCGTTAGATTTATCTTTTTTATCATTTTTATCCTTTGGATTACAGTATTCAACCAACCGGCCACTAAACCGTAGGGGATCACTATCATCCTAACTGCACATCTCTAAATCTAAGAGCTAAAAACTTGATAGCATCTATGACTTAGTGCTATCGATAGTATAGTAGCCGTGTTCTCTCTCTCTCTACTTTATATATATATATATATATATATATATATATATATATATATATATATATATATATATATATATATATATATATATATATAGGGGCAACGCTACATGTACACCCCCAAAGGGGGTGTATATCTTACACCCACCCATCTAAGGGTGGGGGGGTCACTTCATAAATTGTGAAGTGACCCCTCACCACACCCCACCCATTGGATGGGTGGGGTGTGCGATGTACACCCCCAAATGGGGTGTACAAGTAGCATTTTCCATATATATAGTGCATTAGTGCCTCTCTTAAAATAAACAAATCGCTTTAGAACACACCAAAGCTCTTTTATTAATAGCATATAGTAGCCACATAGTCAACTTAGAATATTAGTCAACTTAGAATATTTTGTATGCATGGAGCTTTGATAGAGAGAAGTTAGTAATTACTAGAAAGTATCTACTACTTATATTGTTATTTTTTATTGAAATTAGTATAGATCACCTAACATTTTGAGTTTCTAAATAATTAAGAGTCCCACAAATCTTGTGCACGAGACTAGTTTGAAAAATTAATAATATTTTTTAGACAATAATTAACTATTTGGAAGCCACTAGAAGTTGGTTAATTACAATAAGGGAAATGTCATCGTAAGTTAATTAGAAGTGTGCAAAATGTCTAAAATAAAATAATATAATCGGCATTTAAATTATTTTTTTGAAATAAAATAAATCACCTATCCTACCAAAATAGTCATGAATACCAGACTTTTCAAGGAGCCATCAAACTCTTATATTTCAATTAAGCAAAAAAAAAATATTAAATAAATTATTATCAGATAACTTATTATTATATATGACATATAAATAAAATTTTAGATTTTTTTTTTATTTTTCATAATCCAGGCCCTTATCCCTAAACTTCCCTAATAAATGCTAATGCTAATGCTAATGTTAGTTGTGCGATTTGAATGTTCCTTTATCTGAGTACTGAGTTTTAAAGATTGAACCAAACGTAATAATACCATAAACACTATAATTTAGCATTATATTACCGGTT
The DNA here is from genome assembly GCA_029204045.2 of Tillandsia leiboldiana. Classification (NCBI taxonomy): domain Eukaryota; kingdom Viridiplantae; phylum Streptophyta; class Magnoliopsida; order Poales; family Bromeliaceae; genus Tillandsia; species Tillandsia leiboldiana. Next base: position 6,739,931 of record CM055074.1, on the reverse strand, counting down.
TATTCCAAATGCATTAATGCAGCATCAGCAGTAATCTCGTTTAGAAATGCAACATGTCGGGATATGTTGAAATACTCAGAAATCTTATATAACCCGATCCAAACGCTCCCTAGAGGTTAATTAGAAATGTAATACAATTAGACCTCAAATTTGAACCTCCAATGCAACTATCATGTCTTTAATCAATTGTTCTAGGTACTGTCAGTCTACTTGAAACTTCCAATGTTAACTATCACCTCTTTCACCAAATTGCCTCCATTGCTAATCATTATGTTTTTAACCAAGTGCACCATCAGTCTACTTAGAATCTCTAATGCTAACTATCACCTTCTTAATCAACTGCATTGGACACTGTTGGCCTATTCTGCAAGTGTCAACAGAAAATTTTATATGGAAATATCATTGAAAAGATTAATTGGCCGAAAAATATACCAACATCAATTGGAAACATAAATAGAAATAGAAACTCTAAACTAATAACAATAACAAAAATATAGACTTTACACTACAATAAAATTATATTATAGGAACACATATTTGTAACACTTTTTTTTGCAAGTGTCTCATTTATAGTTCATTTATATCTAAAGTTAGATTATAGGGACACATTTTTAAAACATATTATAGTAATATGTCGTTATACATCCTAGTGACGGCATATATAGCGACACTAATAACAAATGTCGGTATTTTTTACAGCAGCATTTTTTTTAGTTCTTAGAAATATTTAAAAATGTCGTTATAGCATAGTTTTGTTATAGTGTTACAAATAATTTTCAACCTATAAAAAAAAAAAAAAAAAAAAAAAAGAAGAAAAGATTAATTTTGATGACAGTCCCCAATCTAACTTAAATAGTTAAAACAGTAATAAAACTCTAAATATTAAGCCTATTCCGTAAAATAAATTGATGAAAAAAAAAAATGTACGAAAAGTTTACTCTTATTTTATCAAACGTTAATTGCTGCTTATACAAATACTAGTCAAAAATAAAAAAAAAATAAAAATTTTTGTTTGGATTATATATATATATATATATATATATATATATATATATATATATATATATATATATATATATATATATATATATATATATATATATATTTGAGGAACAATAACACAAAGTATATATATATAATATATATAAATTTGAGGAACAATAACACAAAGCAACATAAATTAAGTACTACAGTACTATCCTCAAATACCTAACCTGAGGTCCAAAATAGTAGTAGAAACTCCGTCCCCACTCTCCACAGGTGGAGATAGTGGTGGAGGGGGCATGTTGAGGTCAATAACGCATGCTTTAGAATGCGTGCAAACCCCAGCTTCCCCCTGATCCGAATTGCACCTGATCTTGTGTTCCTCACTACAACGACTGCAACTATCACGGCGCCGCGGGGCGTGGCGGCGGCGGCGGCGGCAGCGGCGGCCAGCGAGCATGACGAGGCTGGCGGCGACCTCGCGCTCCTCCTCTGTGAATTCGAAGGCTCCGGCGTCGGCGTCGGCGTCGGCATCGGCGCCGGCGTCTGCGCAGGGGATGCGGTGGCGGAACTGCGGCGGGGGGTTGATGCCGCGCCACTGCCGCTCCGGGTGGCACCGCATGTGCCCGAACAGCGCCTTCCACGACCCGAAGCGCCGCCCGCACTCACTGCACGGCGGAATCACCTCGGCGGCAGCGGCAGCGACGGCGTCGGCGGTGGCTATCGGTTGGTCCGGCTTCCGTCCCAGCGCCTTCGGCGGCGCCACGACGGCGGACGAGGGACGGAGTTGAAGCGGCGGCAACGGCGGTGGCGGCGGCGGCGGCGGAGAGGTATGTATGTAGGGATTCATGGTGCTCATTTTTTATGCATTTTTTTTGCGATCATCATCATACTAAGAGCAATCTAATCTAATCTAAAGAAGCAAAAAAAAAAAAAAAAAAAAAAAAAAAAAAAAAAAAAAAAAAAAAAAGAACTGCTCACAGTAGGAAGTTAAAAGGTAGTTACAACTTACAACTCCTATATATCCGTACCCGTACCTTTTTTTTTTATCAAATGGGAGAGGTCCAACTGGAACGTTAAATATGCATATAGACCCCTCTACTATAGAATATTTTCAATTTTCTATTATCTTTTTGAAATAGGCCTCTCAATTTGAAATTTTTTTAGGTGGTAATTTTAACCACTTTTTAGCAGATACAAATTTAAACAATGTACGGCCAATAACTTAAAAAATATTATATTTAATAAAATTTTCAACTAAAGTATAATTTAACTAAGAAAATTAAAAGCTAGGGTGGTACATATAAAAATAAAAAGTTGAAGTTGAGGGAGCAATCTCAAAAACGGCTATAGTTGAGGGCCTATGTGGCAACGCTCTTAAGTGGGGCCACGTGGGCCTCTCCAATTGGGCCATCCATTGTGGTGCATACACCGGGTGTAGGCAATTTGATCCCCTTAGTTTTAGGATGGTTAGTTTCTTCTCCGTACCTTGTACTTGAATCTGTTAGTAGGATAAGATTTAGATTTTTTTTCTTTTTTTTCCTTTACTTTGGATGGCACCAAATTTAAATTTAATTTAATAGTAAAATTTAGATGGAAAAATCTTGTTGTATTTATTTAGAAATTAAATATCTTAGTTGTTTGGATTTAATGTGATTAATTTTTCTATTTTGTCACTTATTATATATATATACTAAGGAAGTTGTTATAGCTAATTTAATAATTAATAAAATATAACTAGTAATAAATAAATTATCATGAAATTTGATGTCTAATCCTCTTGAATTCTCATTAACTTATAAATAAATTATCACATTGTATAATTATAATATAATTTCTATGTTTTAAACAGAAACTTGAAAAGTATATTTTTATATACTTTTGTCCTAATTTTTTTTTTCACTTTTTTTTTTTTTAGTTTTTTTATTTTTTGAAATTGTATTGTAATTTTTTATATGACTTGCCGATAGCACTTAGTATAAGTAGTTAAAATTTTTTTAATTTAATTACTTTATATTTTTTAAATTATTTTTCAGAACGAAGCAAATAGCACGCTAACTTGGGTGTTTTGAAAAAAAAAAAACAGTTAAATTTTTAAAATTTAAATTTACATTCCTATTTACAAATAAAAATAATTTGGCTAAATATCAGATGTTCAAGACGGCATATATCCCATATATTGGCTTCAACCATTCTCTACTGGATCGGAATTAATATCTTTAATTTTGTGTGGCTTTTTTGTTGCAACAAATTATATTAAAGGAATTAATATATAGTAAAAGTTATTCTTAATTAATTTAGCTATTTTTCATAACGAAGCAGATAGCTCGCTAACTTAGGTGCTTTGAAAAAAAAATGTTAAATTTTTAAAATTTAAATTTCCATTTACAAATGAAAATAATTTGGCTAAATATCAGATGTTCAAGACTACATATGTCCCATATATTGGCTTCAATCATTCTCTACTGGATTGGAATTAATATCTTTTTGTATGGCTTTTTTGTTGCAACAAATTATATTAAAGGAATTAATATGGTAAAAGCTATTCTTAATTATACCAAAGCAAAAAAATTTAAATCATAACCAAATACAATGTATTTGAATTTGTCATAACCAGATACAATACATTTGAAAATGAGTGCTTATTTAGGGACGGTAGTAATTGAAAATAAAATTTTACTGGTATCAAAATTTTAAAATTTTATAATTTTTAACTCCGTTTTTTAGTATTTGATTCAATTTTTTTTTAAAAAAAAAAATAATGTGAAAAAAAAGAAAAATCACTCAAACCCATGCCACCACCTTCTCCTTTCTCAAATTCATCCAACCATTTTTTTTTTCAAATTCATCCCAACCTTTTCTTCTTTTTTTTTCTCAAACCAAACAAATTTTCTAGAGAAAAAAAAAAAAATTGATACACTTTTTTTTTTCTTCTTTTTTTTTTCCTTTTTTTTTGAGTCTATTATTTTGTTTAGGTTTTTGGCCTATTCCTTTATTTTGGAATATCTAAAAATACCTTTGATTGTACTGTATATCATCCTTACTACTGCAGCTGTCGTTGCTGAATAATAGTCAATTATTTAAAAATCAAGTTGAACTAATCAGTTCGATCGGTCTAACCGTAATCCAGTCTATAAAGCGATTCAATTCAATCTTTTAAACTAAATAACTAAAAAAATTATTTTGAACTATTAAAACGGACGATTCAATAATCAAAGTAGTGATCAACCGTCCCTAACGCAAGTGGCAAAAGGTTTGGTAGTTGGTACCCGAGATTCTGAGTTCAAAATTCAGTTGTTTCACATTTCCAGCTAAGTTTATTTCAAAATAAACGAAACGGATAACATATATGCTACCTTTAAAAAAATAAAAAAAATAATAAAAAAAAAATAAAAAAAAAAAATCAATCAAAGTAGTGAATCGATTCGGTTTTAATTAAACTGGCCGAATTTTATTGATAAAGTTACATTAAAATATAACGGTTTAAAAATCAAAATAGCTTATTTTATTTTTTATTAGTATATATTAGTCTTATAAGAGGTAAAGCTAAAAAAACTTATATCTATTGAATTTGGTCTAGAAATTAGTATTATATAATTAAATATAATATATTTTTTATATGATAAAATAAAAAATAATAATTAAATATTTATGACATTTTCCTAATGTCATTGGTGAACTACTGATTTTTGATTCAATAATATTTTTGAATCGTTGTTTGATTTAATTTTTAAAAAATTGATAATCTATACTTATATATGAATCCTATAGCTAAATTTGATGTATACCTACCCCTTAATTTGGAGGGGAGTGAAGCTTACTTTTTTTTTTTTTTTTTTTTTTTTTTTTTTTTTTTTTTTTATTCTTCTCATAAAAGTTGTTTGGGCCTACCATATTAATCAAAACTTTTGGCCTGTTCTTTTTTTAATTTTTTCACATTCTTTTAATTAATACGTTCAAAATGCTAACCTCCTCTTCAAGAAAATTTTAACCTTTTCGATTTTCCTTCCTACATTTTCCCCTTCCTTTCTTTCCAAATTATGAAAAACACCACTTTTTTCCATTTGCTTCCCATCTTTTCCTCTTTCTCTTTTTCCAAACCCTAGATCAAGATCAATAAGAAGAGCGAAGAAAAATAATAAGAAAATGTCACATTTACATGTCCCGCCCTCTCTCTCAATGTCCTTCGACTTCTCGCCCATAACCGTTACGTTCGTGGAACATCCACCCCTTTGTGTCGTCCCCTTCTTCATTTTTGTCTGCCCCTCACGACAGCGTTTCTTTTCTCCGCCACCTCCACTATCGCGCCCCTTTTCGCACTCCTTGAATCTAACATTCAGAACAAGGGCGAGGGAAAGCTCAAACTCTACACAATAGGGTCTTCTTCCTTGACGCTGCGGCGCAGAAGATCTCATGATAGCATAGTATACTATTAAAATTGGGTGATGGAGTGTTCAACTTCATCTTCGAGATGTCGAAGGAGACAGGCACGAAAATGAAAGTCACGACTCATTGCGAATGAGCTTTACACTCTTATTAAGCAATATAGGAAGAAAAGGATGTTTCAATATACACTATCAGTAAATAAAAATTTTATCTTCAGAAATTAATGCTTTTTTTTTTTATACAAATTTATAAACCTTACAATATGTTCCTACAACGTCTGATGTGTTATTTTGTAATTAGAAATAATTTAATAAAATTGTTAAATTTTAACAAAAGCTTTATTAAAATTTTTTGAAAATCTTTATAGGGTGTGCATGATTCGAGTTATTCTGTCAAGATTATAGACAATTCTGTTAGAATTATTGTATTTGATTTATCCAGTATGTAATCTGGTCGATAATGTAATGTAACATTACAAATAGTATAAAATTACAGTGGAAATATTAATGAGCGGGGCATAGGTATCTCGTATTACTAAATTTGATGTATACCTAACCCCTTAATTTGGAGAGGAGTGAAGCCTACTTTCTTCTTCTTTTTTGTTCTTCTCCTAAAATTTGTTAGGCCTACCATATTAATCAAAACTTTTAGCCTGTTCTTTTTTTAATTTTTTTACATTCTTTTTAATTAATGCGTTTAAAATGCTGACATCCTCAAAAAAATTTCAACCTTTTCGATTTCCCTTTCCACATTTTCCTCTCCCTTCCTTTCGAAATTCTAAAAACACCACCTTTTTCCATTTGCTTCCGATATTTTTCTCTTTCTCTTTTTCCAAACCCTAAATCAAGATCAATATGAAGAGCAAATTAAAGAAGAGAAATAAGAAAATGTCACATTTACATGTCCCACCCTCTCTCTCAATGTCCTTCGACTTCTCGTCCATAACTGTTACGTCCGTGGAACATCCACCCCTTTGCATCGTCACTTCCTTCGTTTTTGTCTGCCCTTCACGAGAGCGCTTTTTTTCTCCGCCACCTCCACTGTCGCGCCCCTTTTCGCACTCCTTGAATCAAACATTCAGAACAAGGGCGAGGGAAAGCTCAAACTCTATACAATAGGGTGTTCTTCCTTGACGCTGCGACGCAGAAGATGTTGGGGTAAAATTCAAAATCCCCATTATTTATTAATATTATTTATTTATTTATTTATTCCTTTTATTATTTATTTATTTATTATTATTATTAATATTTATTATTTCTTTATTTATTTATTAATTTTTTCTTGGCGCGAAAGAAACTTAACGGAACGCGCATTCCGTTTCTTGAACGTTTCTCAACGTTCAATTCCCCGCGTTCGTTTACTTCGTTTATATATATATATAAACGTTGTTCCTCTTTTGATATATGATAAGAAACAGAGAAAGAAATAGAGAAATCATTTAACCATTTTATTTTCATTTTTTCATATCTTTCTCAATTGGGTGTTGAAAGAATTTCCGTCAACCTCCGCCACGATCGTGCTCGCAGGAGGAGGAATTCCGGTCGTACCTTGGGGTGGTGTTCTCGGTTAATCCCTTACGGTGTTCTCGGTTAATCCCGCACGTAAGGACGGGAATACACCCTGCGAGGAATTCCGGTCGTACCTTGGGGTGGTGTTCTCGGTTAATCCCGCACGTAAGGACGGGAATACATCTTAGGGCAGTGCTACGCACGCTTCCGGATCATAAAAAGATTTTGGATTATTTGCGTTATCTGTAAGTTTTTATTTTATCTTATAATTAGATTAGTTAGATATTAAACATAATCAAATTATTTAAATATTTTTCCTAACAATCTAAGGTGTATTCTCCGGTTTGATTGTGATTTATAATCTAACAAGTGCTAATCCATCTTAAAATTATGTTTCATATAATTTTATCTGATAAGCTTGTTGTTTGTTTAAAATTATAACTTAAAATATTTCAAGATTAGCATGATAAATTTTAATTGCATAATTTTATAGTTTAACTTGTATTATATATAATTTAGGGTGTACGGTTTACTGAGAAACATATATGCTGTTTCTTTGTTTTTTTTTAAAAAAAAAAAATAATAATAATAATAATAATAAAAAAAAATGTTTTAACAACCGTATAATATTTTTATTTTTATTTTTTAAATAAAAATGCTACAGTAAAAAACGTCACAATTTTTTTTAAGGAAAAAAAAAAAAAACAAAAAGAAAGAAAGAAAGGAAGGGAAAAGAAAAGGTTTTGGTCTTGATGAGAGTTGAACCCACGGCTTCTAACCTTTTAAAAAATATAACTCACTAACTAGTGAGAACAAAATTTAATTATATATATACTTATTATTTTAATTTATTTTAGATCATTTTTGCAGTATAAATATTCTTTTTATTGTATTTATATTTGAAAATATCTAATTCAAATTAAACATTAAATTATTTGTAACATCTGGATGCTGCTGAACTAATTGAGATAAAAAAAATTAATATTAAAATCTTAAACAATGTGTATTTGTTTTATATATATATAATAAAACAAATAATAATAATATTAAAAGATTTATTGAATCTTTTTTGTAGCTCATAGTTGCTAGTCTTAATTTTTTTATTCTCTCAGTTAGATTATCTAAAATGTTTCAAAGTTAGATACCTATCAAGCTATTTGTCTACTGGACAAATTATTTCATTTTTATCCAGATTTGCTTATGAACTTAGAGAACTATTAAAATTAGGTTTGCACTTCCTTCAATCAGAATAGAAAACCAATACCAATTTAGTGAGATTGAACCAAACCCCATTAGACATGGTTGATGTTATGTTTTTAAGTTCTGATGTATCTCAGAACTTGTGGGGGGGAGTTTTTTTTATCAGCTTGATATATTTGGGTATTCTAATTATTCACTTGTTCATATTTCTTTTGATCATAGTATGTTTCATTAGATTACTACAGAGAAAATATTTCGTTAATTTAAAAGTAATCTATCTTATGGACTCAAATTTGCTGGTTGTTCTGTACAACGATACCAATTGAATTTCTGATTTTTTGAACATCAAATCTATTTCTATTCGGTGTGATTCTAAAGCTGCAATTAAGTTTTTGTAAAATGAAATTGATAAATTTCAAAGCTAATAGACATATTAAATTGAGATAAGAATCTGTTAGATGTCTAATTTTCATAATGTTATTTCTTTGAATTTTATCATATCTGAGCAGAAACTTGCAGATTTCTTGACGAAAGGCCTGAACAAGATTAAAATTCTAGAGTCATCGAGGGGGATGGGGCTATGCCCATAAAGGGCCTTCCTGCGGTGGGAACCCAACCTTTGTGATAGGAGATCCCTTGAAGAAGGTTCAATGTGGTAAAAACAAGCTGTCAGGTTGGCCAAAGAGCACTTTCTACTGTTTTATAGAGGAGTTTTATCTCCAATCCCATCCCTATGATGAGTAGTGCTCTGTGTAGTGGTTGAGGTTGAGTTTATAACTCTTAATGGGATCCAAGGCGGTAATTTTCGCGAGATGTGACTCTACACACATCCCTGGAGGAAACCACCTATATTAGAGTATCCGTATATGGCCGCGGCTATGAGATGTTGGGCTATCCATAGAAACTCCTTTGAAAAATCAAGGTACTGTGTATGGCCATAAATGCACAGACTCGCGACGGAAAAATTCTGTACTGTGTGTGTGGTAGCTGAAGTCATGGCCAAAGGAACGTAGTTCAAGACCTGGTTCACTCCGATTCCTTCTGATGGAAGCTGCTTACACTAAGTGGGGTTAAGTCTGTTAAAGACACCTCGCCTATTGCATAGTATAAACATCCTGTTTTTATTTTTAATTTTGATATTGATTTTTATTTTCAAAATAGTGAATTTTGAATTTTGTGGGGGATTGTTGGGGTAAAATTCAAAATCCCCATTATTTATTAATATTATTTATTTATTTATTTATTCCTTTTATTATTTATTTATTTATTATTATTATTAATATTTATTATTTCTTTATTTATTTATTAATTTTTTCTTGGCGCGAAAGAAACTTAACGGAACGCGCATTCCGTTTCTTACGCCTAACGGAATTACGCATTCCGTTTCTTACGCCTAAAGGAATCGTACGTGGGTTGAACGTTTCTCAACGTTCAATTCCCCGCGTTCGTTTACTTCGTTTATATATATATATAAACGTTGTTCCTCTTTTGATATATGATAAGAAACAGAGAAAGAAATAGAGAAATCATTTAACCATTTTATTTTCATTTTTTCATATCTTTCTCAATTGGGTGTTGAAAGAATTTCCGTCAACCTCCGCCACGATCGTGCTCGCAGGAGGAGGAATTCCGGTCGTATCTTGGGGTGGTGTTCTCGGTTAATCCCGCACGTAAGGACGGGAATACACCTTAGGGCAGTGCTACGCACGCTTCCGGATCATAAAAAGATTTTGGATTATTTGCGTTATCTGTAAGTTTTTATTTTATCTTATAATTAGATTAGTTAGATATTAATCATAATCAAATTATTTAAATATTTTTCCTAACAGAAGATCTCGTGATAGCACAGTATACTATTAAAATTGGGTGATGGAGTGTTCAACTTCATCTTCGAGATGTCGAAGGAGACGAGCACGAAAATGAAAGTCACGACTCATGGCGAATGAGCTTTAACACTCCTATTAAGCAATATAGGAAGAAAAGAATGTTTCAATAGATACTATCAGTAAGTAAAAATTTTATCTTCAGAAATTAATGCTTTTTTTTTTATAGAAATTTATAAACCTTATGTTCCTACAACGTTTTATGTGATATTTTGTAATTAAAAATAATTTAATAAAATTATTAAATTTTAACAAAAGATTTATTGAAATTTTTTGAAAATTTTTATAGGGCGTGCTTGATTCGAGTTATTCTGTCAAGATTATAGACAATTCTGTTAGAATTACTGTATTTGATTTATTCAGTCTGTAATCTGGTCGATAATGTAATGTAGCATTACAAATAGTACAAAATTAAATTGAAAATATTAATGAGCAGGGCATAAGTATATCGTATTACTGATGACGACTTATTTTACAAGTTATATAAAATTACAAGTTTTTCCCTCCAACTCCCCAAACTCTTTCAATATATATTTTTTTAAAATTTTAATTTTAAATTTTAAAGTGTCAAAATTTAAATTTTAAATTTTAAAATTCATTTTTTTTATTTTAAATTTTTAAATTTAAATTTTTAAATTTAAATTTTTAAAATTTTAAATTTTAAATTTAGATTTTAAATTATAAAATTCTAATTTAGATTTTTAATTAAATTTTTAATTTATATTTAAAATTTTAAAATTTTAATTTATACTTATATTTTAAATTTTAAAATTTTAATTTATACTTATATTTTAAATATTAAAATATTAAAATTTTAAATTTTAAATTTATATTTTAAATTAAAATATTGAATTTTATTTTTTTTGTTCAGATTTTAAATTTTAAATTTTAAATTCATGTACGAATTATATTAAATTATAGTTTAGCAAAAAAATATTATTAAATTCGACAAGGATAATTTTGAAGTAGACTATATTTTATTGTGAGAATTATTAAATTTTATAAAATAAACTAAATATAGTAATTCTATATATTGTAATCCTACATTACATCACTGTTTTAAACCAAACGCAATAATATAGATTCAGTAGTAATTTGATTCAGAAATCTCAGATAATGTCGAAATAACTTGTAATACTATATAACACAAACCAAACACGTCTTTATAATAATAGTAGTAATAATATGATTGTGATAATATATGAAAGACCCAGTTGTCAACTCAAATGATCGAGATATCGCAATTAATTTATGAGGGGGTGGACGTTGGATGGCGACATCACCATTATCAACAATTGCGAGAAAGGCTAGCAGATGGGTTAAGCTTGGGTTCGTTCAGTGGCTATCGCGAAGGTGATTGCTGGAGATATGGAGGACGACAAGTTTCGAGCAAAGGGAGTATAGATGCCAAAGGTGCTGAGCATCAACTAGTAGCGAAAATGCGGAGCAATCAGAACTCTAGTTCAACCCAAAATCCACTTCAATCCAAAATTTACTTACGTCGAAACAAACTGGCTCGGGAATAAAGTGGGAATAACCCACTTTATCCCTCTATTCCAGCCAAACACTGAACTTAATATCAGGTTTAATTTATCCTAGTCTTAACGGATTATTCTAGAATAACCCGTTAAGATTTTTCCCTTCTACCCTATGGAATAGAAATTTAGGACCTTTTTAGTTTGAAATTTTTATTAACTCTATTTCTATTTACATCCCTCTCACCCTCCTCATTATTTATATGTAATTGTATGATTCTTTTATTATGTTATCGCTCTCTTGTTTAATGTGCATATAAATATTATTTTTTCTTGATTTGATTTATATTTGAATAAAATGTAATTACAAATACAATCTACAATTTTTTTGTTATTTACTTTTATATGGCATACTCAAAGTAATTTTATTTTCAAAACTTTGACAAAGTTAAATATTGGATTGCATTATAATTTTGTTTACTAATTATTATTTACTAAAATATACTATAAAATATAAAATATTATTAGGCTTAGGATAAATTATAATTTATTATTTATAATTAAATTATTTCGAATTTACTATAAAATATAAATCAAATTTTCTATATATAAGTTAAAGGACAAAGTTAGCATTTTCATAAAAATTGTATCATATTTTTTCACTATTCTCTACTATTCCATAATTTTAACCAAACACAATTTCATCTATTCCAGAAAATACCAACTTTTGAACTAAACGCAATTTAACTTTCATACTTAATTATCCCGAAATTGAAGCTATCCTAGGTATAAAAAAAATTATACCTCTTAAATTTATCCTCAAACCAAACGGGGCCTAAGACTTTATTTGGTTCGAGGATAAATTTAAAAGATACAAATTTTTTTATACCTGGAATAGGTATAAATTCAGAAATAAACAGGAACAAGATTAATTTTACTTTTGGATAAAAATTGGGTTGTTCTTGAAAATAAAAAAAATGGTGTTTGAATAGTTAGATTGGAATAGTGAAAATAAGAATAATTATAATTTTAAAATAATAATATTTTATCTAATTAATTATTATAAAATATTAATTAAATAATAATTAATATTTGTATAAATTAAAGTTTATATTTTTAGCGTTTAAATAATACCGTTTAATTTTTTTAATTTATTAAAAATTAAAGCTAAAAATTTTAAAATTTGTATAAATTTTTTAATTTTAAATTAATAAATTTTAAAATTTTATAAATTTATTAAAAATTAAAGTTAAAAATTTAAAATGTTATAAAATTTAAAATTTCTCTAAATTTAAAAATTTAAAAATTTTAATTTTAATTGTCTCAAAAACTGTGTAAAAGAGGATGAAAAAATTTTAATTTTAAAATTTGTATAAATTAAAAAAAATTATAAAAAATTTTAAAATTTAAAAATTTGTATAAATTTTTAAATTTTTTTAAATTTTAGATTTATAAAAAATTAAAATTAAAAATTTAAAAATTTATAAAATAAAAAAATTAAATTCAAAATTTTATAAATTTTAAATTTAAATTTTAAAAAAATAATAATAAAAAAAATGAAAACAATCTTGTTCACCTTGTTCTCACCCATGGGGAGAATTATTATTTCTTTCTTAACGGATTATTTCGAAATAGTCTGTTTAAGGAAGAAGTAACAATTCTCCATATTTTTCTTTCTGTATTTGAGAGATAAAGAGGGATAATTTCTTTATTTGAGAGATAAAGAGGGATAACTTCTTTATCCTCTTTAATAGTCTCCAACCGAACAAGGGCTAAGTGCTTAGTGCTATCGATAATATAATGGACAGAGTCTTAATATTTTATTTTTTATAAATTTTTATTTCAACAACATCTATCTATTATATATACCGCATCTATCAATTATAACGAAGAGGTGACTACAATAATAATTTAAGATGCCCAAATATTACACTACTCTAGGGAATATCCTACTGTCCTTCAAATTATTCTTCACCTAAATTCTTAATGGGTTATTTCAGAATAGTCGGTTAAGGAAGAAGTAACAATTCTCCATATTTTTCTTTCTGTATTTGAGAGATAAAGAGGAATAACTTTTTTATCCCCTTTAATAGTCTCCAACCGAACAAGAGATAAGTGTTTAGTGCTATCGATAATATAATAGACAGACTCTTGATATTTTATTTTTTAGAAATTTTTATTTTAATAGTATCTATCTATTAGACCGCATCTATCCAGTATAACGGACAGTGACTACAATAATAATTTAAGATGCCCAAAATATTACACTACTCTAGGGAATATCCTACTATCCTTCAAATTATCCTTCACCTAAATTTGTTCCCGTCCGCACATTATTCTTATGCGGGATTTCATCGCAATTTAATCGAACGGCCAATCTGAAGTCCCGCATGCAAAATCCTCTGCGGCCGTCGTTTTATTCCAATCACTTTACACCCTTTCTTGATTCCCTTCGCCACTTCTCCATTGTGGAGGAGAAAATGTAGAGAGAGACACAAAACCATACGCCATTTTGAATTGGCCCCTCAGCTCAATTTTTTTTTTTTTTTTTTTTTTTTTTTTTTTTTTTTTTGAGTAAACTATATTTTAGTCCCCGCTCACTCATGATTCATAAATTTTAATTTATTATAATTTTTTATTTTAATTTTTAAAATTATTTCATTCAAATTTGACAATATAGTTTAATTAACTGAATAATAATATATTACTGACCGACTATGACTAAAATATTATACCACTCATCTAATCAATTAAATTTGACTGTAAAATTTAATTATAATAATTTTAAAAATTTAAATTAAAAATTATAATAAATTAAAGTTTAAAGATCATTATCATTTAAGAGTCAAAAGTATAATTTAGCCTGATGTTTTAAAAAGTTAAGTTATTTTATTCAATTGAATTAAATATTTTATTAAATATATATTTATAATTGATAATAATATTAAATCTTTTAATTTGAGTTAAGCTTGGAGATAGAGTAATTCTAAGATGACTGATTTTTTCAACGTTGGGGCGTCACAATTTTAATTATTTTTATAAAATTTAATAAAAATAATTTTAATTATTTTTTTAACAATAAAATTAGACAAATGAATTGAGGAGCTAATTTCACAGTTTGTATAATTGAAGAGTTTTCATGCATATTTTACCCTATAAATAGAACTCGTCATCGAGATCGAGAGAGGGGAGAGAGAGAGCGAGATCGAGAGAGGGGAGCAATGGCGAAGCTTCTCTCCCTCTCCCTCTTCGTGTCGCTCCTTCTCCTTCTCCTTCTCCATTTCTCCTCTTGCGAAGCTTCGTCGCTGTTGTCGTCGTCGTCGTCGGAGGGGAGGGAGTTCGATTACTTCTTGTTGGCGCTCCAATGGCCCGGCACCATATGCCAATCGACCCACCATTGTTGCTCCTCCAATGGCTGTTGCGGGTAATCGCCCACTCCTTTGCTCAATTCCATGATCCGATCCTCGCTTTCGCCTTTGATTTGAAATCGGTTCGGTTTAGGTCACCCAATTCGTCTAATTTTTTAATTTGATGGCGTTTCTACACATTTTTAGGAGTTTACGACTCCCTGTTTGGATGCTTCAAACCCTAGAAATCTAAGGAACTGGGATACTAGTTTCTCAAATCTGTTGTTTGAAATTATAAATTAAATCGCAATAAATTATGCTTTTGGAACACGTGGTAACCCAATTTGTCGTTTTTTTTTTCTCTATGTGATGTCGCTTTCTACGAAATTTTAGTAGCGTACAACGCCCTGTTTGAACCCTAGAAATTGAAGGAATTGGGAGGCTACTTGTTCTCAAATTCGCTCTTTGGAATTATTAATTAAATTAGATCGAATTTTGTCTCCGAGTTGGTGGTGTTTCCTACGAAATTTTAGTAGTTTGCAACGCCCTTATTGGTTGCCCTAAGGTTCTTGAACACGTGGTTTGGATACATTAATTAACTGGAGTAAGTGATTTTTCATGTATAGTTTGGGAATGTTCGGTGCTATTTACCATGAGTTTTACATAATCAATTTAAGCTGGAGTAAGATTGTTCTTGAAATTTGTCTTATTAGAATATTCAAAATGTTTGCTACATCTGGTTCAATTTCTCTTTATGTTTCTTCGTTTGAAGTCCATCTTTTTACTTGTAAAAAATATGTATGAGTAATACACTTACATATTGGGTCTCACTAGGGATTTTTTGGTTTCTCATTTTTCGCAGTCTTGGATTTCTCCTTCAACAGTTTGAGAAATTTGAGTCGATTTCTTTGTTTATAATTATTGGTTCATTGCGTTGAGGCCTAATTATTTGTGACGCTTTTCTTGCTTCACTTTTTTCGCACTAAAAATTTGTAGCTTGTTTCAATCTTCTTTTTTTCTTTTGTACGCTTTCTCATCTTTGATTCAAATTTTATGATATACGCGTCGTTTGCAGATGATTATACGTACTTTTGTGCAACTTTAGCTGTATGTTTGATCTATGCTTGATCTTCTTAGTTGTTATCAAACATCCCAACATTGTGTGTAGCTAATGCACCCCATTACACTCACTTGTCCTATTTTGCCCCATAATCCTGATTTTTTTTTAATGCTTGTTTGCAGTTCATGTTTTAGTTTCATACTAGTCCCTGATTTTGTTTTCTTTGTAATTTTGCAGCTCAAATCCTCTGACCTATTTTACAATTCGTAAGTATATATGCTTGTTAAGCTCGACCTTACAATTTATTGTTTTTGGGTGCTCTCCTCTATTCTCTACATTATTAGTCTTTATTTCCCTTAGCAATGAGAAAAGTATAAATGACAAAAGTTTATATTTTTCCAATGATAGGCAAATGATGAATGTGTGGAATGGTTGTGATTGCAATTATAGGAGCAACAAAACTTTTTTCTTCTAATAAATACGATATATAATTTAGCTGAAGCCTTGAAGGACACAATTTTCGAACAAATGTGCCACACTATTCATGATCTGCAATTTCCAAATTGCTCAGAAACTGAAATTTGAGCGATGGCAGGGAAGGCATTTCTGTCGGGAAAATCTTTAACACATAAAAGGCTATGTTGTTTAATCAACACTAGAAAACTAAATGGACTAATCCACCTTAAGGAAGTTGAAATGGCACTTACTTAATTCCTCCAAACCTTCTACAACAGATGGTCTCTGGACCGATTATGATGATGGAACATGGCCATCTTGCTGCAGTCATTCTGATTTCGACATTAATAAGGTTTATAAATTCCTTTCTACTTAAATAGTATATTTTAGAATTATAATTACATTTTCTGTTGGATAATGTTCCTCTAACCTGACTGTTTTCTGCTGTTATTAAATGCAGATTTCATCTTTGTTACCAACACTTGAGAAGTATTGGCCATCATTATACTGCAGCTCTTCATCACGCTGCTTTGGTGGAAAAGGACCTATTTGGGCACATGAGGTAGCAAATTTGATTAAAGAAATTGAAAAATAAAAAAATTATTTGATCTCTTTATTACTACAATAGCTGGCTAACTGTGTGGCTTAACAAGATTCTGTTGTTCTTTTGCATGTGATGGTCGGTTATTGGATCTCGACAGTGGGGTAATGTAACTTCTTAACTTTTGAGTATATCATGTCCTACTACATTTTTATCTTTGTTTAAATATGACCTGAATGTTTTGCCATTTGGCACTCTAAAATCTAATTAGGCTGCTTGTCCAAAAAGAACCAGAGAATATATTTAAGGATGTACAGTACAAATGATAAAGAGTAGAGCTTATATACTTTCAAAAGTACAAGCCCAACTATGCTTGTAAATTTTTTACTATTGGATTTGCATTAAGATTTGTGCTATTGTAAAGTCAACTAAAGAGAGAAAGAAAAAGTAAATAGCATAAATCTCAATGCAAATCCAATGGTAAAAAATTCACAAGCATATTTGGGCTTGTGCTTTTGAAAGTATATAAGCCCTACTCAATGATAAATATGAATAGAACTTTAGGAGAAATACTGAAGCATACATGGTCTTCTGAACCCAAAAAAAAAAAGAGAAACTCCTTAGACACCTACATTATTTCGTGGTTTAATTGTCCATGTCATTTCAGAATAACTTTTGAAGTGAATAAGCTGTTAAGATTAGCAAAGGGAAGTCAAGTTTATTTCACAAATTATATGTCTGAAATATCAACATGAGAAATATAGGAAAAGTGAGAGTTCCATGTAAAATAAGATGCATCTGATTCCCGAGATTTCCTGTGGATTTTAAGTGAAGTAATTTTTTGCTGGATTAAATCGTTCATATTGTTAGGTAACTTCTTCCCCATATTTGCTAGTTCACCCCTGGATCCTGGCATTGACTTGTTTGCTTGCAGAAAAACATGGGACATGCTCCTCCCCAGTAATACAGGATGAATATAGTTATTTCTCGACAACCCTTGATCTCTACTCCAAATACAATGTTACGGTGTGTACTGGGGGCCTTTGTATCTTAGACTGCTTTTGTGGTTACTTATCTCTCTAATGCTATAAAGATTGTAAGGCTTAGAAATTATTACATACTTCACAGATACTTTTCTTTTGGCTATTAGTATTTTACTATATATTTTTTTATTTTTTGATGGATAAATAATTATTTGAAGTTGTTTGGATTGCAAAAAAATCAAACTGCAAGAAACTGTTAAAAAAAAATGTTTTCTTTAATATCTGACAATTTGACCGGCCATCTTTGTTGATTCCCAAAGTCCCTGAAAATATTATGCGTCATACTTTTGAGCTTTTTTGTGGCTGTTTTTGGTATTATTCCTTTTGTTACTCTGGGATTGCTGCTTCTTGCTCGTTTAATCTTCTCGTGCTCTTTTACTGCGTCTTATGCATCAATCACCCTACTTCTCTGAAAGCATTAAAAACTTGAATTGCCATAGATGAATTAGCTTAATTATTATCTTTTGAATCTTAGTAGCAGATCTGTTTTGATATGCATAATTTCATCATTTCCCCCATAATTGATGCTTATTTCTGCGTGAGTACTTTTTTATCGACTCCTGCGGAATT
Organism: Tillandsia leiboldiana; assembly: GCA_029204045.2. Classification (NCBI taxonomy): domain Eukaryota; kingdom Viridiplantae; phylum Streptophyta; class Magnoliopsida; order Poales; family Bromeliaceae; genus Tillandsia; species Tillandsia leiboldiana. The sequence continues at coordinate 6,721,478 of CM055074.1, read as the reverse complement.
TCCTTTTCCTGACAGTATGTTCTATCTGCAGAAAATTTTGGAAACAGCAGGTATTGAAGCTACAAATGGTGAGAAATATTTGTTAGGAGATATTGTATCTGTCATTGAAAAAGCCTTTGGGGCATCGCCTTTACTGGTTTGCAAGCATGGCTCGCTGGAGGAACTCAGATTGTGCTTCTATAAGGATTTTAAGGTTAGCTATTGCTTTTGACTAATGTTTAAGCTTTTGGTTTTTAGAGCCTGTCTGGCGTGGCTTCTAGGATAGCTTTTTTAACTCAAGAAAGCAGAAGTTTCTAAAAACCCGGATGTTTGGCAAACAAAAAAGTGTGAAGCTGTTCTTGTTGTCGGAAGCTAAATGAATTATTGCGCCTCAAAAGCAGAAGCTCTAAGTTCAAGCTTCTATTTCTTCTGCTATAGCAAGAAGCAGCTAAGTTGATTTTAATGGAAAAGCTTTTAGAGCTTCTCTTCGCGAACAACACTTCTGCAGAAGCTCTAACTCGGTCTTGCTATTGGAAGCTAAATGAGCTATTAGGCCTCAAAAGCGGAAGCTCCAAGTTCAAGCTTGTACTTCTGCTGTAGCAAGAAGCTGTTACGTTGATTTCAACGGAAAAGCTATAAGAGCTTCTTTAAACATTTCTTCTCGAACAACACTTCTGCGTAAGCTATTAGGCCAAACAGGCTCTTAGATTAGTAAATATGTGATCTGTTGTGGTTTGGAAGGTCTTCAATTCAAATAAATGCCATTCGGAACATATTTGAAACACAAATATTTGCTTTTATTGACAAGCTTATAATAATATGCGATACATTGACGTGGGCCTGTAGTAATTGATAAATAGCAGTCAGCCATCTAGCAATCTTATGCATTTGCTTGCCAGTCAAACTGATCGTCCTAGAGAGCATTTATGTGATCTTTCTTTAGCCTTTTTCCCCTATTCGACTCCACTGGTCTTATATTTCTTTCTTTCAATAAGATTTTCCATTTACTTAATAGATCCTTAATATGCAGTAATATAAAGAGCTTATTCGAGGTGTCATAGCCTCTTTTTAAGTGAGAAACGAGGTTTTATTTGATACCTCATAGGTCATCTGAATGTAAGACATTAACTTTGAACAGTGTACCCTATACATGCTGTGTTGTTCGTTTTGAAACTGAGAACGTTCCTGATGTTTATTTCTTTTGCCCATCTTTGCAGCCTCGTGATTGCGTAATTGGATCCAATATCGCAGACGACTCGCCGAACTCGAAAAACTCTTGCCCTCGATACGTTAGTTTGCCATCATATACATCCCCTCGTAAGTATCTTCAGACGACATTTCAGTTTGCTTGCCATTTGCAACATGTTGAAAGGAGAATTTAGTTCGTAGCACCTTTCTTAAAGTAGCAAAATGGTCACTGTAATGCTCAAAATTTCTTTCATAATTGTTGCTTCATGCTAATATATTAATGAATACTGTGTGTGCAGTTTCGGTGCTCGGAGAAACCAGCGGAGCGATCGCCCGGCTGACCAGGAAACACCCCGAGCTCTTTGCGACATCTTAAGTAGTACTTGAGACGCAAAAGTTGGGGGAAACTGAGTACAGTAAGATGGAGATGTTATGTAATATATGTAACAGTTCTATAGATGTGTATAAACAAGGTTTACACAGCTCACCATCTTAAGCATTTGCATTCCGTTACTAGGTGGCATATTCGAAAAGGAGAAACTCTTTTATGTTACTGATTTTAAAGGTGTGTATGCCGGCACTTGGTCGGTTACTTTGTGTGCATACTTGCTCTATGAACTGCAGCTGTGGTATCTGATACCAGGCTCAAATATTATTCATGCTTCCTTGCCTAAATCATCTCAAAAAGACAAAAAAAATTTAAAAAAAATAATAGAGGAATTTATGCCGTACTCATATGATGGAACAATTTCCAAAAAGAGATTCAGTAGTCGTATTCTAAAAATTAATGTTTGTTATAGTCAGCTTTAGCAAAAGCTTGCAAACAACAGAGTTTTAAAAGCTAAAATTAGTTTTTGCACTCACCCAGCAGCAGGTCTTTGCAGGCTTTTCAAGCTTATTTGAATTTATTTGATTCTAATTATAAGCTATTTTAAGGAGTGGAAGAATATAAAAGGCGTCCAAACCCTCGTCATATATTCATCTTCTCTGAAAAATGATACTAACAAACTAGCCCCATATGATCTCGATTCGTTCGAAATAATGTCACTTCTCTAACATAATCACTCACTTGAGATATAATAGCATATCAGAATTCGTTAATTCTTAATGATACTGATCTGAAAACCAGTTACAAGGCTATGAATCAAAAACTCTTTCTTTGATCCAACAATTCTCATAGACTCTAGAGGTGTATCTTTACCATACGATATTGCATTCGACGGCGCCTCTTCTCTGCTGGATTTGCCGATGATGTCAATATCCGACGCTTACCTCGTAATATGAAGTGCCACATCAATGCATCTCCGATCTGCAGATGGATAGAATTCAAGGTCGCAAGCTAGTCTAATGGTGAGATGATAACAACAGCGAAGTAATGGACGAGCAAATATGCGGCGCAATTCTTGTTTCACTGAAGAGTCTGACTCTATAAACATGAGATAGATAGCATTGTTAACCGATTGCAATTTGGCCCCTCGCAATCCCCTAACTTGAGTTCAGTAGTAGTCTGTAAGTTTCTATCATTCATACGTTCACTTGCATGATCCCTACCAAACTACAGAGATTTTGGATAACACATAAAATGAGGGATGACGTATTTTACCGGAAAGACTAGGGCCTAATGTAATTTGCCAAAAGCTCACGTATGGGAGAATTTAATGTAAGAGTGAAGCCGTACTGTACTAACACCATGCCATCTTGAAGAGGGGGGGGGAACTGTGGGAATTTAAAACGGAGGAGCGACCGCTGTGGCATCAACACACGAAGGTCTCTTTGCATTGTAGTAGAAATGTGCTATCATTTGCACCAACTCCTCTGCGCTTCTCATCTCTACGAATCCAAAACAAGAAAACAAAAGGAGGTAAACATCCGTCTGACTTGTATATCAACACACAGTAAGCACCCAATAAAGTATGGAGGAAAAACGAGAATAGGTAAATTAGGGATTAAATCATCTAAATAAGATAAGCCACATCAAATATCAAAGTATCCGAGAACTTGTTAGTAATGAATATCTCGCACAACAACGTATTTAAAATACCTTTCTCCCTATACAAGATCTTGTTTCCTTTCAAGAATAACAATTGCGGGCATTCTTTGACCTTGAGTGCGTATGCTAAATCTGTCTCAATGTTGATATCAATCTTGACCGTCTGTAGCACATAGAAGACAGTTCTATTGTTTGACCAAGAGAGAAATAAGAACGGGAATAGCAGTGGGTGAGTTTTCAAAAACAATAAAAACCTAAGAAATGAGTATAAGTAAACGCATACCCTAGGAGGTAGTCTATCCTTAGCACTCCAGTACACTTTAGCTGCTTTTTCCAACTCTTTCAAAAGCTTCCAATTATCAGCTGCCCTGTGAAGGAGTAGCATCACCCAATCAGCAAATAGAAGTAAAATATAAACAAAAACTTCCTTGGTAATATTAACATCTTGGTGGCTCAATTACGGCACAATCTGTTGCTGTAAAATTTCATTTCAGGCACGTGGATAATTAACTGCAACTTGTTTTGTTCCTCCTGCATAAAAAAGGATTTGCCTACCAAAAACCATGTGAGTGCGTGTTAATTAAGTGCAATTATTGGTCCGGGTGAATTTAGCTCCTTATTCTTGATTTAATAGTCAATTTAGCATATATACAAATTATCTATAAATTTCTAATCATATATTTTTTTTTTTTTTGATTAAACAGGGGTATACCCTATTTGAGAAGGTTACAAGAAGATGGCAAAAGGAAGGGACCCAGTACAAGGAGATGGGTCACAAACTCAACGGACCCCCAAAAAACCCCCAACATCAAACAGCGAGTTACCCACCCAAAAAACAATGCCTACACCAACAAAACAAACACCACTGACACCACAATGGTCAAGCAGCTAAAGCAACAACACCAATAGACAGCACAATGTGCACACCACCAACAAAGCAACCACCAGATGCTTACCGACCAACCCCTACTGAAGCCGCCAAACGCAAGAAGCCACGCGCAAGGGTAGATCTGCATGGCAAAAGTAGGTCCTCAACTGAAAACTGAGGCAGCAAGTAGATAGTGGTGTTCGTCCAAAAAAACGATTGTCTGCTTACAAAGGTCTCTTCTACTGTAACATCAATGAACTCTCTCCCGACGAAAGCATAGGCACACGACCCCCATAAATTTCTAATACTTAAATGGCTAAACTGCACATGCACCCATAGATGCATCCATATACCGCATATATGCTATGTGTCGGGTCAGTGGCACGCGGACAACTGAATGCTACTCAGCACATATTAGTTTGACTACTGAAAAGGGAGTTGATGAAGATTAATCACTTTAGTGATCCTGCCAAAAGGAAGTGATAGAATTGACTATAATCTGAATAATAAAAGAGGCATACATATCAAAATTTAGCCCTCCATTAGGAGTAAGATGGCTAGAGCTTAAAAACAAAAATAAAGGATCTCTACATATTGGCCAGCAAACAAGAAGTACATCTTCGAAAAGTTTAACTAATGCAACAACACATGAGACGACAAGATAAGAATCAGTATTAGCTTAAAGATCGATAGTCGAGATACGCAACTCTTTCAGAAGAGATGCAATCGCCAACTGATGTGCGTCTAACAATATTGTATTGAGTGCTCAATAGAATAGCAATCATTTTGGAGCAAGTTTCTTAAACCTGTCGAAGCTCTAAAACAGAGAGTACCTTATAAGTGCATAAATATGTTTCAAAATGGAATGCTTCGTCGATTTTCAAGCACTTAATTTTACGATGTTCAACGCTTTAAGGCTTCTCATCATAGCAATTCTTGCGTTTCGTTTCTTTCCTCCGACAACTGCTCGATTGCGATCAATTGACACGATAATCAGTTATATTACATTTGATTACCAGGTAATACCATCTCCTACACATAAAAGAGAAACATGATGCATAAATTACTTGTCTATCTACAGATAGCAATTAGATGTGGAGCAAAATCACCTCTTGTAGCGCTCGAAAACTAGAACGACGAGAGGGCTCGGATGGAAAGCGAAGCTCTCCCACTCCAAGCAGTTGATCTCCTTCACCCACCCTTCCTCCGTCTCCCCCTCCCAATCGATCTCCACGCCATCCACAACCAAATTCCTGATCGGGTGCTTCTCGAAGTACTCCGACGCGCTTATCCCCCAGCCGATATCGGCATCCAACGGCCAATCCGGATCCTCCTCCTCCACCACCTCCGCATTCTCCTCTTCCTCCTCCTCTATGATCTCATCTCTGCTCTTCAGAAACTCCTCCTCCTCCTCCTTCCCCTCCAAGACCCCCGCGTTCTTCTCCCGTATGGCGGCGAAGGTCCGCTCGAGCCGGTCTCGGACGAAGTCCTCCACCGCCGCCGCCTCGCTCCGGCGCCCGCGGCGCGGCTTCCGGGGGATCGTCGACGGGAATTCGCCGGCTCCGGCGCCTGCGGAGCCAGTTGTTTCCGGCGGAGGTTTGGGCTTTGAACGGCGCGTTTTAGCCTTAGGTTTAGAGTTGGGGTTGGGGAGGGGATCGGAGGTTGATGACGACGACGACGACGACGACGCGGAGGGCGGCGAGGGTTTCGAGCGGAGTCGAGGGGTCGAGGGAGAGAAGGAGAGGAACGGAGAGGGTTTAGGGTTAGGGTTTGGGGGGGAGGGGAGAGGAGAGGAGGGTTTAGGGAGGAGGAGGAGTGTTTGCTGAAGCAGCATCGTCGCGGGAAAATGAACGCTGCTGTAGTCCCGGAGCTCACTTTTTTAACACTCATAAATAAATAAATAAATAAATAAAGAAGAAGAAGATAATTGCGTTTCAAGTATGTGGTGGGATTAGAACTGTAATTTTAGTTTGGTTCCGATTTGCTTTTATTTTAATATTGTAAATTTAGTTTCACCCTGATTTTGGTTTACTCAGCGAGGATGATTATTTCTAGGATTTTTTTAAAAAATAACTTTTTAAAAATTTATGTTTTTAAAAATAATTATATAAAATTTATATTTGTAAAAATAATTTTATGGTTCCTAACTGACGTCACGTGTGCCCGTCGTGAGCGGAAAAAGCGAGTCGGATCTAATTGAACACGCGATTGCGTGTCTAGAGACGAGCGTAGGATCGGTGGACGCGGGGGTGGAGGCGGTGGTGAATGGGGCGGTGGGGAGCCATCCGGCGATCCCCTGCCACACGATCGCGCCGTGCTCCGTGGGGCCGGCGGCGGTGGCGGAGGCGACGCTGGGGCGGCACCTCGCGCGGCGCCTCGCACAGGTCGGCGCCCATGACGTCTTCTCAGTGCCCGGCGACTTCAACCTGACCCTCCTCGATCACCTCCTCGACGAGCCCGGGCTCCGCCTCATCGATTGCTGCAACGAGCTCAACGCGGGGTACGCCGCCGATGGGTACGCGCGCGCGCGGCGTCGGCGCCTGCGTCGTCACCTTCACCGTCGGCGGCCTCAGCGTGCTCAACGCCATCGCTGGAGCCTACAGCAAGAACATCCCCGTGATCTACATCGTCGGGGGCCCCAACACCAACGACTACGGCACCAACCGCATCCTCCACCACACGATCGCGCTCGCCGATTTCTCCCAGGAGCGAGCCCGTCCCCTTCTGCCCCCACCCCCGCGTCCACCGATCCTACGCTCGGCTTCATGGTGATCTCGGAATGTCTAGACACGCGGTCTGATAACGCATGTTCAACTAAATCCAATTCGCACTTCTCGTTCACGTGGAGGGTACATGTGGCGCCCAGTTGACACCCGTATTGTTATTTTTATAAATACAAATTTTGTATAATTATTTTCAAAAATATAAATTTCTAAAAGATTATTTTCAAAAAAAAATCTTTATTTATATTTTATTAAATGTTAGAATTTATTTAATTATTTGATTTCTATTTTAATTTTAGCCTCGGCTTTTTAGGTGGCTCAATATTAATAGATTTTATGGCTCAATATTAATAAATTTTATCACATATAATGTTAAGTTTTATTGAATACTCATTTATTAGCAACTTATATATTCCTTTATTCTTAAATAAGTTGTTTAGAAAAATGTGAGAGTTACGTCATATTCAAAACACGCCCACGAGGCGGGCCGAGCGGGCCGGGCGAGTAGCGACGCGCGGGGTCTTGATTCTATCCCACACGGTCTTGATTCCTTCTTGGAATCGACGGGGTATATAGTGATCGTTGTGCCTCATTGTCCATCTAGGGGTTCTATCGCTAAGAGTGATTGTTGGGAGCCTCGTCGGTGGATAGTAGTTGTTGTATCGCTAAGAGTGAATGCCGAAGTTTCTCACATGGAAGGACATTGTATCGTTAAGAGTAATTTCCGGAGCCTCGCACATGGACGGACTAAGAGTGATTGCCAAAATCTCACACGTGGAAGGCAATCTTGTTAAAAGTGATTGCGAGTGGGTGGACAGTGGTCGTTGTATCACTAAGAGTGATTGCCAAAACCTCGTACGCGGAGGGACAATTTTGCTTTTAGGATAGTGCATCGTACGTCTCGACCCAGATACTTTACTTACTCCCTACTAGTTATATATTATAGTATTCTTAAAATTTGCATGCAAAACTATAAATTTCCTCTTGACATTTTAAATACTATTATTTAAATATTTTTGAATTTAAATTATTTTTAAAGTGATATTTAGATTTTTTCCAACATTAAAGTGTTAGCATAAATTATTTGAATAATTTGTTCCATGAACTATAAATTAGTGAGAAAAATAACTTACAACGACGAAAAATGGATTGTTGAGATGATCATCTAAAAATGGGCAACGATTTGGATGAGTATAATATATTTATCTCTAAATTTTATCATATAATTTATTCTTTATATCAGCTTTATTCTTAGATTTTGTTTGATAATATTGTTTCTTCTTATTTATAAACACACTATATGGTTCATTAGATTGTTCGTCATTCAAAATGTTTGAAAGTTGAAAGCCATTTTCTTCGAAAACAAGTGCAATATTGGGACTAAGATACGAAATTTTGGATAGTTCAAGCCCTCTCTAACATGTCAAAAATCAAAGTTTAAGAATCGAAATAAAACCGATATGTCGCAAAGATATCCTCTTCACTGGTATGTCAAATTGACATATTCATTTCTCCAGCTTTCTGATAATGATAATGAAAACTGTTCTTAGTTCTTTATTGATTGCAATGTACATTTCTAGTATTTGAAATTTAATGTCGGAACAAAAAAGAGAAGCCAACACAAATGTGAAGAAAGATTTCTATTAAATTGTTTATATTTATTGGCTTAATAGGAGGGATGACTATTTTGAAAAGATCTTTAACGGTTCTATCGCTAATGTCAAACAGATTGTACCGACGGTTGTTTTATTGACAGAAAAAGGTTTGGAAGAAGAATAGGCTTCATGGCAAGAGATTCTAATGTGTCTGATGTGTCGAAGTTTCAGTATTAATCTGCTTGCTTTAGAACTTTAGGCTATACTAGTAGCTTTGGTTAAGGCAAAAAGAACTAATCTCTACTCCATTATACGAGGAAATGTGATTTCCTTACTATCATTTCCTTTTGGAGAGTTCAAAACATAGTCGTTGATCGTTTGAAGCTCTTGCCGAACTCTTGAAATGACCACAAAATAGCGAACTCTTTAGCTGCTTTAAGTCGACAATCTGGGGGTAGGATTCTATATTGACCATAAAACTAGTTACAACAAGTAGTTCTTCTCCATCCAAAAAAAAAAAGCTGTTGATTATATTCAAGTATTTGAACAATACAGAATGTGAATTGTTGATGATAGCATAGAGTTTGCTAGTGATGAACAGATACAAATAAAGTGAGACAAGCAAAATTTCCAACTATATGGAATGCTTGTGGTTTCTAGATTCAAAAATGAACAACATTTGAAAAACAAAACTTTGTCATTGAACAGGCTTTCCTTTCTCCCTCAGCTTAGAAACTGTTTCTTTCATGGCCTCCTTCCTCTTCTTGCTTGCCAGGACTTTGGCCTGCACACCACTCACATTTGGGTCCTTCTTCTCCTCCTGCGGCGGCGGCGGCGGCGGAGGCCGTCTCTTCGCAGCCGACGCGCTTTCGGGAGTCGACATGGAGCCAAATCCACCAGCAATCAAACCATACATGAAAATCCTAAAATCACAGAAAGTGAAAAAAGAAAACAGAGAGTTTAGTCACATTGCTTACTACTTTTTCTACCATATTATTATGGATTGGAAGCATATTTAGAAAGAACAGGAACATACCTCCTGTGGTTCAATTGAATGGGCAACTTGTCAGAAAGTGCCTCAATTCTATGGAATGAGAATGAACAACTATTATTCTGAGTTATTGATATGGATGGGGAAGTACAAGATGTAGGAGGGGGCACCAGAGAATGGGTCATATTTCTTAACTTTTGTTGGATTTTCTTGGCTCAAAAGACAATAAGTTTCAAGCATACCAATGCTTTGCAAAATACACCACTGAGCAGATAAGAGTTGTGGCCCACATGTGGAATAGGGACTGTTTTCCATTGGTTGCCCTCAAGATAAGGTGTCACCAAGAGATCAGCATATACCTATTGCTACCTTTATGCACATAGCATCCCTATTTGGTAATTGTTGGCTCTTGAGTATATACCAACTTCGCTATTTCGAGAAGCACACTTAGAAGGCCAAAAAGAAAAAGCTCCTAATAACTCTATTCAAATAACATTTTTTTTTTTTTTTTTGAGAGAGAAAGGTAGCACGCTACCCGTTTCATTTAAAAAAAAAAAAAACTAAGCATCATGAGTGAGACAGCCGAGTCTCTCGAAGAAGCGGGGGAAAATAAAAAAAAAATAATATCCTACACCCTATGCACCAACTCTCTCCTAACCCAATTAACGGCAAAAACGGTATCCGGTTACCAGGTACCAACCAGTCAACTCAACTCCACCCAATGTGCCAACTCTCTTCTAACCCAACTAACGGCAAAAATGGGATCAATGTTTGACTGCTAAAAAATAATTTTGTTTCTAATTTTTCGGAGCTCCCACCAATTGGCTGACCAGGTAGGTTAGATTCTTGTTCTTCGCCAGCAGTCCCTTCCCTTTCATCTGTTTCTCCCATACCCATCGAACACCAACCCCTAACTCCTCGAATCCAGCGGTCCCTACACCCGTCCTGATCACGAACCGTGAGTACACACATCTCGTGAACAAATGGTTTGCCATCTCAGCCTCAAAACCTCAAAGCACAGAGATTGTTTCCCGTCCATCCTCTTTTACCAAAATTATCTGTCGTAAGTAGCCGATTCTTAAGAGCCCGCAAGATAAATATCTTTACTTTGGACTTGACGGTAAAGACACCTTTCTCATGCCATCTACAAACCACTCCGTCGTCCCTATTTCCCGGCGTGGCGCCCCCCCACTAATTCCTTAAGTTTATGCACTCGCCCCCATCTGCCCCCTCGTTAAAGCACCTCTTAAAATTTTCCTCCATCTCCATCTATTACGATCGAAGCAAGCACTGACTTCGATCGCCTTCCTTTCCACTCCGATAACCAAGCCGGCATTTCTAACCAAGCCAAACAGGCTTTATGCCAATCTACAAAAACACAAGCCGGCATGAAATACAACAGTGAAGTAATAGAAACCAAATATCACAGATGACTCAAATCAAATATGTGCTCCGTCAAAAGCACATATTCTTCGTAAATTTTGAATGACGAACAATCTAATGAACCATATAGTGTGTTTATAAATAAGAAGAAACAATATTACCAAACAAAATCTAAGAATAAAGCTGATATAAAGAATAAATTATATGATAAAATTTAGAGATAAATATATTATACTCATCCAAACCGTTGCGCATTTTTAGATGATCATCTCAACAATCCATTTTTCGCCGTTGTAAGTTATTTTTCTCACTAATTTATAGTTCACTGGCTGGCAAACCGTACCTTCATCAAAACCATTGAAAAGTTTACGACATTTCAAAAATGCTCTCGTATTTGTATCAAGAACTCTAATAAGTGCCCTCTGAAATATCATAAATAACCCTAAAAACATGCACATTACTTTCGTAGATGTCATCTGAAAGAGCATTTACGAAGAATATGTGCTTTTGACGGAGCATACGCAAAATTTAATTTCAAACATACAATACAACAAATATACAAGATACATACAAAAATCATATCATCCGATGAGATCTATTACACCAAAAGAAGCATTAAACTACCCAAAAAAAGGCACGAATAAGCAATAACTATCACAATACACATCAATTTTAGGCTATAATCTTGTTTAAAGCAGTCAAAAAATAAGATTGCAAACGCACATTACGATATCGAACACGGATTTATCAGGAAAACAGCGAGAAACTGAAATTAAACAGGAAATTTCGATCGAATTCGAGCAAAATTAAGCATGGGAGATAGAGACTGGGGCGATCGCACACCATCTCTTCTCTTCTCTTCTTCGTTTTGTCCTTCGCGGCGTTTCGGAAGGAGAGGGTACGGACGGCTGTGATTAAAGGACGAGATGGACGGTTCTGATCGCATCAGAAGGATCGTGATTTGGGCTCCTAATGGGCCGAAATTATTCTATTATTTATGACAATAATTATTATTGATTAAAATAAATAAAAATAAAAATATATAAAACTAGATGATTTTGATTTGAATACTTAACCTTTTAAAGGTTTTAATTTTAGTACCTGATGTTTCAATTTATTGAATTTAAATTATAAAATATAAGCTAATTAATTTTTATAATTTTTTTTTAAAAAAATTAATTAATAAATTTATATAAAAATCTAATAAATTGAAAGATTAGATAGTAAATTTTTTTTTTAAATAGATAATTAAATCAAAATTAGCGAGTGATAGCTATATATATATATATATATTAAAAATGAACTTATCTGAAAATATAAAACAAATAGATTTTGATTTTAAAATTTTGGATATCAACCATTCCGTTTTTTATAACTTACAATAGAAACTGTCGACAGGTTTTTAATACGACAGCGTATAAAGAAAATAAAAAAATTTATTCTACAATTAAGAAAGTAAAAAAGAGAGACTAAAGTTGCTAAATGTGGATTAATGATTCCCAGGATAGTCATTAGTAAATGTCTTCTCTAAGATTGAGGGTTTGATTCATACTTTTTCCTAACTTTTTGAATAAAATAAAATTACTGATACTCGAAAGAAAAGAGAATTATGTTTTTTCTTTAAATTGATTAGAAAAAAATAGCAAAATTGTTAGAAAGATCTGGCCAATTTGATGAAAATGGATGCTTTATGGGGGCTTATATGTAACGAAATCATTATTGATTTGCAACAATTTGAAATTTATGTAATAAATTTACAATTCTTACAAAGTTCTGCTGCACCTTCTCACTTTCTCAACGGCTCGCGAGACAGATACTCGACAGCTACACCAGAAAAAGAGATTTTTTTTTAAAAAAAAAAAGGAAAAAAAAGGTAAACTAGCCGTTGGAGTCGACTTTGCCTCCAACGGTCACCTCCTCTTCCCCACCCCCACCAACGGTCACATTCCCACCTCTCCTATTTAAATTTGAATCCCCTGCAGCTCCATTTCTCACCCTCACTCAAACCTTCTCTCTCTAAATTCCAATTCCAATTCCAATCTCTCTAATGGGAGTGCTCACGACCTACTCATCATCGCCATCGGAGGCGGCGACGACGCCGCACACCCACAAGGTGTTCCTCCTCTGCAACTACATCCTCCTCGGCGCGGCGTCGAGCTGCATCTTCCTCACCCTCTCCCTCCGCCTCCTCCCCTCCCCCTGCGGCCTCCTCCTCGTCTTCCTCCACGCCCTCACCGCCGTGGGCGCCGCCGCGGGCTGCGCCGCCTCCCGCAGCTCCGCGCGCTGGCACGCGGCTCACATGGCCGGCACCGTCCTCGCCGCCATCTTCCAGGGGGCCGTCGCCCTCCTCGCCTTCACCCGCACCCCCGACTTCCTCGGCGCGCTCCGGTCCTACGTCCGCGAGGACGACGCCGAGGTCATACTCAAGATGGTCGGCGGCCTCGGCATCGCCATCTTCGTGCTGGAGTGGATGGTGCTCGCCCTCGCCTTCTTCTTGCGGTTCTACGCCGTTGTCGAGGGCGGCGGCGATCACCACCACCACGAGGCGAGGATGAGGAGCTCCAAGGTGGGGAATGAGGAGAGCTTAAAGGATTGGCCGTGGCCTTTCCAGGTTTAAATTTAAATTTTAATGGGAGGAGGAGAACAGGATTTAGTATCTATTTGTGATCGAGCTTTACTTATCTACATGTTATGCCATGGCAAATATGTATTTTGATGTTACTTTGTGAGCATTATTGGTTAATTGGTTCATTTATTCTTATTGTTTAATGCAGTAAATTTTTTTGCTTGTATGATCTTCTTTTTTTTCTTTTTCTTTTCCTGTTTACACTAATAAATGTTTTCTTAGTATAATATTGTACAAGGAAACGATATAAAGGGTTCCACCCATCACCAAAATGCAGTTAAAACATCCATCCACTCCTCTCACTTAGTTTCAACAACAACATCTTCTGTATCAATCCAACAAAGCAATCAAAGCAATCAAATCCCAAATAAACCCAAAAAAAAAAAAGAAAAAAAAAAAAAAAACAATCACAAGATGTTTTAAAAGTAATTAATTTTGGTAAACAACACTATTATCTCCTGAACCTTTAATCATATTTACTTCAGTCGTTAAACTTTTAGTTCGGATATTTGAGACTCAAAATTTTTAGAATATATTCTAGAGTAGTCATTATATCATCTGCTATTAGAGAAAAAAAAAATTATCTATTATCCCTGCATCTAATATATTTCAAGAGATTGAAAATAGATGCATACTGCAGGAAATTATGCATCCAATGAAGTGCACATAATAACTCCAACAGCAGATGAAGATAGTGATTAAAATGAAATTTGAAATATTAAATCTCCAAATTAAAAATTTTAAGGACCGAAGTAAGATTTGAGTAAAAGTTCAGGGAATAGCAGTGAAATTTACCTTCTCAACGCTACTATTTAAACGGGCGCCTCCCGACCCTGGCGGGTAACGAAACGGTCGAATCCACACTCAACCCGCCAATCGACAGCGTCGAGCGGTGCTTCCCCCTCCTCCCCTCCACCGCCGCGGCGGCGGCGGCGGAGGAGGAGGAGGGTGGCCGCGCCGCCTCCTTCGCGCCGCCGATCCAGCGCCCGAAGGAGAAAGGGCGCCGCCGCTTCTCCTCGTGACGGTGTAGTTGGTGGTGGTCGGCGTGGTGGGCCCTTACCCTGGCCATGGCGGAGGCGGTGGGCGCCATGTAGTTGGGGACGCCGAAGGGGGGGCAGCTCGTGAGGCTCTCGTCGTCCCTCGCGGCGGCGGCGGCGGCGGAGGCGGCGGTGGTGCGCCTCGACGGCGGGTGGGGCCACAACCTGGCCGCGGTGGCGGTGGCGGTGGCGGTGGAGGCGGAGGAGGTGGGGCGAGGGGTAGCGGATTTAGGGTTAGGGTTAGGGTTAGGGGTGGCGCGGGAGGGGTGGGGATCGGAAGTGGGATAGTGGCGGTCAAGGTGGGCCCACCGCCATGGGTGGTGGCCGGAGCGGAGGAGGGTGGCGGGGGCGGGGACGGAGCTCTGCGGCGGCTTCGGGAAAGAAACAGAGGAAGAGGGAAAAAGAAAATGGTCACTTTAGTCTTAATTTTTCAATTAGTGAACTACTCAATTAGCTTAAAATCTGTTGTTATGCTGCTTCATGATAATAATATGTTAATTAAATCATATGAATACATCAATTTTTTTTTTGAATTATTATTATCATCTTAGAGATAATATTACCTAGTGCTTTAATGCCATGTAAAATTAACTAGTATTAACTAGCTTTGATTATTAGATAGTCATAATTTATCACTGATTCATAGTTGCATATCATTCTTTATCAATTATTTCCGCTATTTCATTTTAATGTTTATGAACAGCTACTTTATTTAAAATTTCAAACTTTCTACTTTCTTATGAGTGTCGCTAACATCTTAAGCTTCGAGAGAATGCGATTGTTATATATGACATCCAAACAGGAGGTCCCGAGTTGAAATCTAGTTGACGACTGAATTGTTTAGTTGAACCGAAAGAACTTTGTCCATTTGATTCAAGATTCATAGCATTGGCCTATTAAAAGTCTCGAGTTTAGATGTGAGGATAACAGCTTAAGCTTTCATGGAGAATAGGAACCAGTAATTAATGCTTGATCATAGAGTAAGCCATAATTAGATATATACCTGGTGGGAGTAAGCATAGGCAAAGCCTCTCTCCCTTTTATTCACGGCCTCCACCTTTCTCCTCGTTCTGACTTCTGCCTCCTCCTTTGTGAGTATGCTATCATCCCATCTGTCGTGCCCGTCAGCTTCCAACTGCATGGCAAAACATCATCAAAGTCAAATAGTATGCGACTTCCCTCTTCACCTAAGAACAAGCTAATGTACATGAACATAAAATCTTCCATTTGCTTTTTGACTGTTTGATAGGCTAGTATTTATAGGGTTGAGTTCAAATTTGACCCTTGAAGTTTGATTCTGATTTCAGTTACAACCAGTATTTCTGTGGCGTTTCAATATCTGTAATGCATTCTTTTTTTGTACATATACTGTTGCAAATGTTTGAAATTGTACAGTTGCCCCGACAAGCTGGTATTTTCCTGCTTGTCCTTGAGAACTGTGTTTTAGTTGCAATCATGCCCCTGCCTGGGGTACATATGCAAAACCAATTTTGCATCTGTACCCCCAGCCAGGGGCGCATGTGCAAATCAGCCCGATTTTCAAGAGCATACTTGTGAGTACCATTTTTTTTATATTCATTGTGATACAAATGCATAAACTAAATATAATTTACTCCGTGAAGTTTCTCATGCATAATGTTTACATCCTTCGATATGTCATTTGTTTGAGAAAGTAAGTCAAGTCATATTTATCATTTATTTAATGTAGCAGTTTTCTTAGTTTTAAAATTAAACATTGATGCCATAATATACTTTTACATGGTAGACAATTAGTAGGACATATTGCTGCACAGGAGAACTTCAGGAGCTAAATTGTTGAAGTTGAAATCTGAGGATGTAGCTAAAATTGGGATGAAACTTTAGGGACTAAGTTTGTTTTTCTACTCAGAATAAAATAAGGGATTGTAATTAACCAGTATTCAATATCCATGATTTAGTTTGGTAGTGAAAAGAAAATTGAGCAGTTTCTCACTTGGTAAGCAATACTATTCCACTTTCCAAAGGTGCTTTCTGTCTCCCTTTCACCCTTTGATTGTGACATCCGCTGCTGCTTATGGCTTCTGATCTCCATCATCTGTAGCCTCCTCGCGTGTATTTGCGATTGGATCCTCACGAGTGCCTGCATGTATCGCATCGTGTTCGTTGTTTGCCGCTTCACACTCACCCCTCTCATCATCCCTTGAAGTCTTATTAGTCCTTTTAGTGCCCGGAAATTCCTTCTCGCCTGCACCCAGTTAGCTCAATTCTTGACTCCTCGCAAATTCATTCATGATAAGAACAAGCCAATATATTTTTTTGTGACTAATAACAAGATAAAAGGATAAAATCATCATGATGCATTCTATCATTTTAGTATAGAGTGTGCTAAACTCAGCAGCTTTTCTTACTAACTATTCTAACGAAAGTGTTGAGATCCAATATACTATCCATTGAAACTTTTTTGCATAAAGCTTCAAGAGAAGTTCCTCATTGTGAAGATCTATTACTCAATTTCGTGAAGCTTCACATGGTCGGTACAATGGTCGTAGTTATTTTACCATGGAGTTAAGCAACTAGACATGCTTGATGTTTCTCTTATGCTGATTTAATTCAAATGAGAAGGAAAACGAATAAAAAAGGTTAATGAGAGAGATGAATTAGTTTTTAGTAGTTAAGTTGATAATGATTACCAGATAACCTCTGTAGGCCGCTTGGATTTTTGTTGCTGAAATGTGTGCATGAGTTGGGCTTATTCTCGGTCTTGGTTTGTACTTCTGAACCTTCTCAGTAGAAACTTGATGAAGTACTCTATGCTGCCTCTCCCTGTACTGCCTCTCCCTCTCACTATCAACTTTCTTAGGAGGAACTTGATGTACTCTATGGTGTTGTTCTTTCTCAGTCTCCATTTTCTTAGGAGACACGTACTGTATTTTGTCCTTTTTTTCAATTTCAATCTTTTTGGGGGCCAATTGATGTGTTGTTCTATGTTGCTGTTGCTCCCTCTCAGCATCTCCCAAAATCTTTTCAATGCTGCTTGGCTCTCTGTATAGGGGGATGAAGGAATTGACATCTCCATGTTTTGATTTCCCAAATCCCCACTTTTTCTTCTCCTTTATGCTTCTTTTCTCCAAAACCTGCATTATCGGCAACCTGTTTAGTCCGAGTTTTTTTTTCTGAATTGTACATTTTTTTTTATTTTAATCATGTGAGGGAATCTGCAAAATTTGCACTCCATTGCTTTCCTATTTAGTTTCTTTTCTTGGAGAGAGAAAACTGCTTGAATTTTGTTTAATTGCATCTCCATGTACTTACATTAGCTGGCTTATCTTTGGAGCTTGGGACTAATGCCCTTTTCAATGCAGCAAACCAACTTCCCTTCTTCCCCATTTCCTTGGCATTCGGTCAATTTTTCTCACGACCCTGGAAGTAAGAGTTAACAAAAGGGTGCACTTATTATTACATTTTTTATTCCATACTTATCTATCTATTCATGATTTGTAACTAAAATGTATAGACATACCAACATAAAACATTTTACATACGTATATATAGTTTGTGTTTCTATTTGTGTGCTATATTTTGGATGATATATACTTGAAGACACCATTATGGAAACAGGAGCATTTTTAGTTTAAACATGGTTGGAGAAAATCAACTGAGATTTTGCTCAGTAGCCGGTACACAAGCACAACTATTAAGGCAACATACCATAATCAATTCAGCTGGTCATTTTTATTGTTCCTCCATAATTAGAACGTGGAACCCAAAAGACAAAAGAGTCCTATTTTTTTTCGAATATGCCGCTAAAAAATCTCTCTTCCTGTTTCTAGATTTTTGCCATTGCTAAATAGTGTTTTACATTTCTTTACAAGCCCCATTTGTTAGTTATATATTTATTATGACAACCATCATAAAATGTGTATTCATTATTTATCAGCACCTCAGCATGAAAGGGCTAGAAGACAGAACAAACGAAGGTGGAGAGTTACGAGAACCGTGATTTTCTTCATGATGTCCTTCAATCCGTGAAGTAAAGTTCGCGAGTTGGATCGAATGTCGAATCTTCAGTATACGGTACATCAAATTTTGGTGACGGATTATGATTATTGTAAGTAGACTAAAATTGAAAATTCATCTTGTGATACTGGAATCAAACTTAGTTTTAAATGCATTCTAAAGGGTAAGGGTAACTTGCTTCTTTGCAGAGTGTGATGGACATAATAATTAAGTTAATTCTCTAGCAGGATACCATGTTTAATTCGTCTAGTGAGGTACAATATTGATAGAAATGGAGTTATCTTTAGGAAACATGTTTTGACCAGAAACATAGCATCATTTACATTACATAGACACTTTTTAGTATATCCTAGGACCTATTATTACTGAAAATTTCAAACTTAAATATGAATTGGAGAAAACAATGGAATATGCTGTGTATGCCAACATTTCGAGTTGCAGAAACAACTGAACATAAAACTAAAAGGACCTTGAAGGACCATCTCTAGTATGCATCTATGTCAAAAGAATACAATAAAATGTTTATAGAATGAAGAATTTGAGATTTGAAATTACCTATAGTCCTATGAACTATCCACTAGATTAACCCATCAAGTTGTAGGAGGAGAGGTACATAGCTGAACTTACTAGCTTCTGTTCTTCCTATACTAACTGCCTCTGTTGCATATATATGACTCGGCTTTTCTTTTTGTTTTTTTTTTGTCCTTCAAGGTAGTTGGTATCTGGTTCTTCCTTGCAAGGATTATAGATCCCTACTATTTTATGTCTGTTTCCTTTTCAGACTTTTTGTGACTTGTGGGGTTTTTATGTGTCTCTTTTGGATTGATGATGAAGGGGGGATGGTGGCCACTTTCTCACTCCATGACCACCCAACTTAACTTTACTTGATCAGAAAGCCTTCTAAGACAGCAATGCAGTAAGGAAAACACTTGATGGAACAGTGTTGATTGGCTTCTTTTTATACTTAGATAAATGAAAGACAAATAACAAACAACAGAAAATCTAAGGGTAAAAATGTATGGACACCCCCCCCCTCAACAACTATAGCC
Source organism: Tillandsia leiboldiana (assembly GCA_029204045.2). Lineage (NCBI taxonomy): Eukaryota > Viridiplantae > Streptophyta > Magnoliopsida > Poales > Bromeliaceae > Tillandsia > Tillandsia leiboldiana. Next base: position 6,702,053 of record CM055074.1, on the reverse strand, counting down.
CAATTTAATTTACACCCTCTTCAATTTTTTGATCTTTTAATTTGGACTATTTTTTGTCATGTAAAGTAGTAATTGTGGTTAAATCAACTGAGCTGCTGGCTATCAGGTGTCAACCTTTGATGCACATTGTGTCATTAGCTAAAAAGCAAGTAAAGCTATTCAATCCAACAAAATCACTATTAAATTTTGCGAAATTCCCTATTTATCGGAAAAAAGTTAGATTAAATAAATCAAAAGTTGATGATATATTGATGGGATATAAATAAAAAAGATAAAAGCTCAGTGACTATTTTAGAATGGCCTGTACCTGAGGATTCTCAATACATATCTACCAAGGTACCAAGGGAGTTGAATAAATTAATATTGTTCATTTGGATATCAAAAAAGATGCAGCATGGCATCTGATATGCCCTTGATTTTTTTCTTTATTAGTTTTTATATGTTCTTTAAGGCTCACCAAACTAAATATCCTTCTTAATGCTGGGACCAAATGTCAAGCTTTAAATGTGGTTTTTAATTGTTTTTGCTTAAAAGGAAATTTTGTATAGTACCTAAATTAACTTGTGTTTTTATACATAGCATTACTTTTACCAAAGTTGGTCATCTTTACAGTATTTACTTTATATTTGCACCAATTGTCACAAAGTCAGTATAAATTTTTTTTTTGAGAGAAAGGTAGCATGCTAACTGCCTCGTTTATTTTGAAATAAACTTAGCTAGAAATGTGAAACAACTAGGCTGCGAATTCGGGACCTCAGATATCAATCACCAAGTTCTTTGCCACTTGCGCTAGGGACGGTTGATAAGCCAGTATTAATCTAATAGTGGTTTTTAGTATGAAAATTATGAAATGTAACAAAGGATTATTTGCTTATAAGGTACTCAAAACAATGAAAGGTAATCCCCAACAAAGTGGAGGTGGTTCACTAATCCAAATCAACCTATTTAGGTGAAGGGGTTTGTTAGTAACTGCATTCATAGGCCATCACCCCATCTATCTATCATTCTCTGACCACCTAATCATAGCTATTTTTCTCAGTTTGGATGAATTATTGGATGCTTTTACTTTTCAGCTGGCACTGCTCAATCCATCATCCTGTTCTTGGTCCTTCTTCTTTCCCTGGACAACAATAAAATTAGATAGAAATTTGTCCTGTTTGGTTCAATTTGATGTGGTTGGAATGCAAGCACACTTTGATAGTTGGAACTCAGTGTCATCAGTTGGTAGCATAGTTAGTAGGAGCATCCACAGTCTACTATATAATTGATTGTTTAGATATCTTTATTTATTTCATCAAAATAATCTTCAATGTTGTTTCTCTACTGAGGAAGAAATTTTAAATTAGAGTTTCCTTTTTCTGACCTGAAATTTCATAATAATTATTGTCCTTCTTCAAAGTAGAGTTTTCACTTGTGACTCAGAATTTTATTACAATTCTTTATTTTGGTTAAAACCAGTAAGTTCTTTTAAGAAAAATGTTAGAGTCAATTAAAAGTATCCCCCAAAATTTATAGCCTGTGTTTTTCCTTAAAAGTTTCCTTAAAACCTGCAACAAAGTTGATTAGATCTTAATACAACCAATCATAGCTATCAACAAAAGTATATGTTAATACCCTAATCAAGTATTATGTGGTTATTAATTATATCCAACCAAAGTGTACTCTTCCTTTCTCATTGTTTATGAATACTTATTATTTGCAGGTTTTTTTGGGTTACAGTAACTTATAAAGTACTTGGTAAAGCTGGGCAGGGCACATGTAGTGTTGCAATTCAATATTAATAACCAATAGTATTTATAATAACCAATTAAACTATTTCAAAATAGAAACCACATCAAAACTCGAAGATGTGAAATGATAAATAATATTTGGTATAAAACCCCCAAAAAAAAAAAAAAAACTATAATTAAATATTAAAAATGATAAATAATATTAAATATAAATAAAAGATATTTATTTAAAGTTGGAATGGTCGTTTTGTACCGTGTGGACGCACAGGTATAAAACTTCATGAAGTTTATATTATGTGATTTTGGTTTTGATAAAATAGGTTATCTACGATTTTGTTTTTAAATTGTTTGGATACTTACTATATATATATATATATATATATATATATATATATATATATATATATATATATATATATATATATATATATATATATATATATATATATATATATATATATATATATATATATAGAATTAGGCTAGAATACTATAGATAGCACCAAGCCATTGGTGCTATCAAGTTTTTAGTCGTTGGATGAAAAAATATGCGGTTGGGATTATAGTGGTCCCCTAGGGTTTACTAGGTGATTGGTTGAATAGTAAAAATCTGAGGGGACCACTATAATCCCAACCGCATATCTTTTCATCCAACGGTTGAAAACTTGATAGCACCAATTATTTGGTGCTATCGATAGTATTCCAGCATAATTATATATATATATATATAAAATTTTATGGGACTTCTAACAATTAAAATTTTGAACTTAAATTTTAAATTTTAAATTTAAAATTTTATATTTAAAATTTAAAGCTTAAATTTTGAATTTTAAAATTTTAAAATTTAAAATCTAAAATATAATTTTAAAATTTAAAATTTTAAAGTTCAAAATTTTAAAATTTAAAATTTGGGATATAGATTTTTCACCTACTAAGGTTGGAGTGGATTACCATTTTACTCTATGTTTAACTATGCTTTATACTACTAAATTTTATAAAATAAATCAAGTATAATAATTTATATATAATATAATTCAACATTACTTTATTATATTAAATTAAACATAATAATACAAAATTAATAATAATATGATATAAAATTTTCAAATATATATAGTTATGTCGAAATAACTTAACTTATAATGCGTGAACGAAACACGCTAATGGGGGCCTAAAAGTCAACTTCAACAGGTCAATTATTTTACAAATTATGTAACTTCCAAGTTATTATGTATCGATTACTAAAATTTGCACAAGTGAATATGTAATTTCATTGCTTTATAGAGATGCATATGCAATTAGCCCTGCAAATAAAATATTATTTGACCCATGTCTACTGTTCGAACCAGGTTTGGACCCAAACAGGGATACTGGGCCGGGCATTGTTTGGGCTGGGCTTTAGATTTTTAAGATAAAAAATATCTACTAAATAATTAATAATAAATTTAATATATTTTTTAAAATGGACGATCAACATTGTTAAATTTGATCAAAATTATAAAGTGAATTTATAAAATTTATAAAATTTGATTTCTAAACTGTTCAGATAACTTAAATCATATTCATCAATTCAGATAATCTGCTTCTGAAATTATAAAAAGCTGAAAGATTCTGAAATTCTCAACCAAAAAAGAAAAAGAAAAAAAAAAAAAAGAGAAGGCTATATAAGAATATCCTAAAGGTGAGGGGCTCTCCATACATTTTTCACCTTACTGTACTCTCTTTATCTCCCTCTTCTCCTCTTCTTCTTCATTCACCTCTCTCTCTCTCTCTCTATTCGATGGAGTGTCTCCATCCCCGCCTCTCACACGCTCACCATGTCCCCCGCACGTGCTTCTCCTCCTCCTCTTCCTCCTCCTCCGTACCAAGAGCTCTTCGCCTCTTCTCCTTCCACACCACCTCGCTCAGAACCGTGCGACTTTTCCCTTCCTCCTCCCCGAATCCTCTGAACCCATCTCCTCTTTCTCTCCCCGGTGAGCGAGCTCTTTTTCCCTATACCCAAATCACAATATAATAAGCGTTGGGAATGGGTTTTGGTTCTATTTAATTGATTTGATTCTAGATTAGTTAGCTGAATTTGTGTTTTTTTTTTTTTTTTTTTTTTTTTTGTCATCTTTTTGTCGCATAATTGATTGTGAACATAAGTGCTGTTTGAGTAGAACTGTACTGTGTTGTGTTGTAGAAGTGTTGTTTGAATAGAATTATTACTCTTTGAAAAACTCAGATCACATTTTGATACATCTGCTCTGCTCTGCTTAGACTTGCCATATTAGTACCTGAATTTGTGTTTTTTTTTTTTTTTTTTGTCCTTTTTGTCGCATAATTAACTGTGGCATAAGTGCTTTTTGAGTAGAACTGTACTGTTAGACCGTCTAATTGTACTATCAGGTGTGGTGCTGTGTTGCAGAAGTGTTGTTTGAATAGAACTATTACTATTTGAAAAACTCAGATCACATTTTGATACATCTGCTCTGCTCTGCTTAGACTTAGCATATTCGACACTTCCTTCAGTTTATGTTTTAATGGATGTCTACGCCTTCAACTTTTCTCTATCTCGTCTATTAATTCAACTCATGTTATAACTCCAGTTCGGTTCGCAACTTCCGGGAGTCAGTCGAGTGTGAAACCTAATACTGACATAGCTGAATGGGCCATGCAAGGTATGTTTATTTTTAGCCAAAATCATCGGTTTCCATTAGAAAAGATATACTCCTTACTTGAGTTGTTTCAGATGTTTTATAATTTATTTTTACTCCTCGTATCATAATTTACTGGATTTTTTGCTGCTGTGGTATGCAATGACGAGTTAAATTTTCATTCCTTCGCTGCTGTGTTGTTTTGACTTCTGCCATACTATCGGCAGATTTTTATGCATTGAGGAAGGATGTAGAAGCTACTGCAGAGCGTGTCGACGAAATCAGGGTTTCTGCTGGTTTAGAGCAACTGGAAGCAGATCTTGCTGCACTGGAGAAAAAGACTGCTGATAGTTCCTTATGGGATGACCCTTCAAAGGCTCAAGAAATACTTCTTGCTTTGACCGATGTTAAAGAGAAAATTAAATTGCTCAATGATTTTGACTCACAGGTGCGTGCCAAAATAGAGATCTTGTTATGTGATCTGGGCATTCATATGTTGTTCATAGTTCTTGGATCTTCACACTTCAGATAATAAATCTTGAAGGGACTCAATATATTGACGGTGTAGTTTGTAGGATTTCACATAAAGCGGAGAAAGGTGACAATCACATTTATTTTTCCGGGAGATTCTTCATTTCAGCATTGTTAAAACTTAATTTCATTGTTGGAGGATGAACTGGGTAAAGTAAATTAGTTTCAGATGCCTGTGATATTGATGCGAATGAATAATTAGGTTGATTACTTGCCCATCTATGTCATTTCTTGGTGCAGGTTGAGGAAGCTAAAACTATAGTAAACTTAACCGAGGAGTCGGAGTCTATAGATGCCGGTCTTCTTGAAGAAGCCTCAAAGATTATTCGAGAACTAAACAAGACATTGGATCGCTATGAGCTGACCCAGCTTCTTGCCGGTCCCTACGACAAGGAAGGGGCTGTAATCAACATTACTGCAGGTGCTGGGGGTACTGATGCACAGGTATGCATCTAGTGCATTCCTAATTTTCATATATACTCCCAGCAAAATTATCTATTTACATATGTATCGCCGCAAAATCTGAATGCTGATATATGGCTTTCAAAAGTTTTTGAGAAGCAGGATTGAAATTCCTTTTTGGTTGTCTTTTGGGAGAAAGCAGTCTAATATATTATTCAATAATAGTGGATAGGATTAGAACAATAACTATCTAAATAAATTGTTGAAAAGGATAGCTGACATCACAGCATGAACAGCACTAGGAGTGCGAAAATCTTCAGAATATGATGCTGATTATATCCTACTAAGACTTTGCTTTGTCCTCAGTGCAGGATTGGGCCGAAATGCTTCTTCGAATGTACGTAAGATGGGGCGAGAAGCAGCGTTACAAGACGAAAGTGGTTGAAAAATCTGTGGGAGAGGAAGCCGGAATCAAGTCAGCTTCAATTGAACTCGAAGGTCGTTTTGCTTATGGTTATCTTTCTGGGGAGAAAGGAACGCACCGTATTGTTCGTCAATCTCCCTTTAATGCTAAAGGTCTTCGTCAGGTAATGCTATCAATGGGAAAATTATTATGTATAGGTTATTTCGACATTATATTGTGCTATCCCAGCATAACATATTCCACTCAACTATTTGGCAATTTGATCATATATTTCGATGAAAATCAAAATAGATGATATTAGAAACTGAAACCAAGGGAAAACCTATCAGATAGTAATTCAAATTGTAAGCAAATATTCCTGCAAAATGACATTTATATCAGTGATTTTTTTTCTCAATTCGTTGGTCATATCTTAAGCTCAAACTTTTTGGATGCGAATAAGGAGCCTTCATAGTTTTATCTCTTTTAAAAAAAATTCTGACTCGAAAGTAATAGCGTAATTCTAAGTTAATTGAGAGATTGCTGTTTTCTATCAAGATAAAACAGTAATATTAAATTCAAATATCGAATTAATTTAGGGAACAATTATATATTTGCTCGCAAGATGATGCTACAGAACAGTGCGTGTTGTTCTATGCAATTTCTCTGTTGAGATAATATATCGTAAAAATTGGACTTCTTTTGAAGTGAGAGTCAACATTCACACTTTTCGCCGTACTTATTTTTGTAGACAAGTTTTGCGGGCATTGAAGTTATGCCCCTTCTCGCAGAAGAATCATTGGATGTTGAGATACCCGAGGAGGACCTGGAAATAAGTTATTCAAGAGCAGGAGGAAAAGGAGGCCAGAATGTGAACAAGGTTGAAACGGCAGTTCGGATTGTTCACATCCCCACTGGCGTTTCTGTCCGTTGTACAGGTTTGTGTTAGATATTTATACTTTTGCTTTAAGCAGTCCTTCTATGAGAATTTGTCATTCAAGCTATTTACACGAGTATTTTCATTTCATATTATTGATCAAACAAATATACCTTCTACTAGACAATCATTTAACTCTATGCTAGCATAATTTCAACAAAAGGGAGCAATTTGGAATTTTCTTGGGTAAAATGTATGAGTATTCTGTGCACTTTCATTATACTGCGACATAGTTCCTGAGCTTTTCACTTAAACAGTTGATATTTTGCAATCCCCTCCCGGTCTCTGTTTGCCGTCTGAAATCTCTTACCTTGGTCAAGTCATATACTCTGCACATGATCATTTTCCTGTTAAATGACTATTTTGACCCTGCCCTACATGTACCGAAACAGGAAAGTCTTTTTAACAGGAAGATGGTTAAAATAGTCAATTATTAGTGCTTGTCTATCTACTGGGACCGTCGGGACTGTAAGTTTGTCTAGTGAGCTGAAATTTACTTGCACATATAGTTCCAAATTGGAAGAGATGGAGAGAAAATAGGACAACAATGAACAAACTGACATTTATTTTTGGTTGTGTCTGAACTCAAGAGGAGAGAACCCAGTTGGCTAACAAGATCAAAGCCCTTATCCGGTTGAAAGCGAAGCTGCTCGTGATCGCCGAGGAACAACGCGCCTCGGAGATAAAACAAATCAGGGGCGATGCAGTAAAAGCCGAGTGGGGCCAACAGATACGGAATTACGTGTTCCACCCATATAAGCTCGTGAAGGACGTACGGACAGGATATGAGACGTCTGATATCACTTCCGTGATGGACGGAGAATTAGAGCCCTTTATCAAAGCTTACCTTAAATACAAGTACAATGCAGCTGCCACCGAAGGGAGCACAAAATGATACAGTTTGTATCAGATTTGTCTTCAAAATTTTCGCCTGTTTTCTCCGGTGTTTTCTTTGAACATGTTTATGTAGCTTACTGATTTTGCAACAAGTTGTAATCATTCTCAAATAGTGAATTAATGTAAATTTTGCGCTGATATTGCTGTGAGTGTAACTGATGCACATCAGGGAATCACATCTCTCCACACCTTCTCCAGTTGAGGAGATGGATTTTTTGTTTCATTTTTCTCTAGTTCAATGATTGTGGGCAGGGAGGAGAAGTGTTATGAGGATGTTCTTTTGCAAATAAATTGTTCCAGGGCCACATTTGCATAGCACAGGTTTAGTACTTATTAGGGGAATGAACATCCCTGTGTCAGGAACCAAATGCTTTAATCTAAAGCTTGTTTCTGGTTGATTTAAATTTTTTTTTTTTTTTTTTGGTGAAAAAATTTCGTAGTATGTTTTTATCAGCATAGTTGAATATGATCTGAACTACTGAAAATATTTAGAAATTAAATTTTAAAATTTGTTAATATTATTTATCTAATGATCAAAAGATTATAAAATTTATAATTTTAAATATAGATATAAGTATTTTGTTCGCGTAAAAAAATCTAAATTAATTAAATTTTTATTAAAAAAAATTTTAAACTATTTAAAATAAGATTTTATACTTTTGATCTTGATTACAAGACTTCTATCATCATTTTTTAAAGGATATACCGTTCATTTTTTTGTTCACTTGACGGATAAGAAAAAAATATCGAAAAAATATAAAATTTAATTTTTAAATAGTTGAAATGATCTAAATCATGTCCAACGGTACCTATCGTCAATTTAAAAGCTCCATCATTAAAAATAAATGGGTGACAATCGAGCCGGTTTGTTACTAATGGCATTCTAACCTAGCTCATATAGAGTTGAGCTGAAATGCTATGAGTAGAAAGCTGGCTCGGTTGCCATTCATTTGTTTTCGATGATGGAGCTTTCAAATCAACGATCGGTATCGTTGAACATAATCTAGAGTACTAAAAATATCTAGAAATTAAATATCAAATATTTTCGACATCATTAATCTAATAATCAAAAGGTTACAAAATTTATAATTTTAATGATCGATGAGGAATGCATAAAAATTGACTATGTGAGTATTTAGTTGTTATAATAAAAAATTAAACTGATTTATCTTTACTGGTCTGGAAGGTTCTAATTAAAATTGCCAAAAAATTATGTGATATACCCTGAGAAATTAAGTTTTTTTAAAAAAAGTAGTTTGTTTTCAAAATAATATTATTTTATTTTTGATGACGGAGCTTCTAAATCGGCGATCGATATCTATGATTTAGATTATTTTAACTATTTAAAAATTTAATTTTATAATTTTTTGATATTTTTTTTTATTCATCAAGTTGACACAAAAATTAACGGCTGAAAATGAATATTCTTCAAAAAGTAATAATATAAATTTTGTAATCATGATTGAAAGTATAGATTTGATTTTAAATAGTTTAAAAAAATTTCTATCTAAAATTCAATTAATTTAAATTTTTTTACATCGTTAAACAAGCAAGTGCCTCATATTTATCATTAAAATTACAAATTTTATAACACTTTAATTAATAGGTCAATGATGCTAAAAAAAATTGTAATTCGATTTTTAGATACTTCCAGTGGTATAGATCATGTTCAATAATATTGATCGTTGATTTAGAAACTCTCTCATCAAAAATAAATGAACGACAACGAAGCATATTTATAGCATTTTAGCTCAACTCTTATTATCTTATATATATATATATATATATATATATATAGTTCAGCTACTATACTTGCATAAGCACCAAATAATTGGTGGTTGTAAATTTTCTACGTTAGATCTACCATTTTAACTAATTTCATTCTTCAGATTATTTTATTCCACCAACCACTCACTTAACCTAAGGGACTCATTATCATCCTAACTACACATCTTTTTATTTAAAAACTAAAAATTTACAAGTACCAATAATTTGATATTTTTAAAAATATAAAAACTCAATTATATATATATATATATATAAAATTGAACTCCTATACTTTTAAAAGTACTAAGTTATTGGTGTTTGTAGGTTTTAGGAATTAGATGAAAATATATATGATTAAGATGATAGTGGGCCACTTGGGTTAAGTGGGTAGTTGGTAGAATAGTATGATCTAAAGGATGAAATTAGTTTAAGAAATAGATCTAACGGTAGAAAATTTATAAACACTAATTATTTGATACTTGTACAAACATAATATTCAATATATATATATATATATATATATATATATATATATATAGTAGAGTTTATATACTCTTAAAAGCACAAGCAAAAATATGCATGTAAATTTTTTTACTATTAGATTTGTATTGAGATTTGTGCTATTTATTTTTTCTTTCTCTTTCTTTAGTTGACTTTATAAAATCACAAATCCCAATACAAATTCAATGGTAAAAATTTCACAAGCATATTTTTACTTGTGCTTTTAAAAGCATGAAAATTGCTAGATGTACACCCCAATTGGGGTGTACATCTTACACCCACCCCATCTTGGGGTGGGGTGAATTCCACTCATCCCATCGATGGGACGAGTGAAGGAATACCCACCCCAGGATGGGGTGGGTGTAGGATGTACACCCCCATTTGGGGTGTACAGGAGTGCATATGGGGGATGCTAGGTGTACACCCCATAAGGGGTGTACATTCTACACCCCACCCCATCCTGGGATGGGCTTCTTCCACTGGTCACATGATGTGACCAGTGAAATTCACCCCACCCCAGAATGGGATGGGGTGTAAGATATACACTCCTTATGGGGTGTACACTTATATTTACCCAAAAAATAATAGGTGGGATCACATGATTCTTTTCTTTTTCTATTATATTGTACTTTTAATTTTTTTTATTTTAAAATAATTTTTTAAGGCGCATCAGCATCACGTTATGCTCCCGCGACCACGACCACCCTCTTCGAATTTTCCCGGGAACACGTCGAAATGATGACGTCGCATGTTCTCATTGGTTCACATGCTGGTCATCTAATAATCTCGCGCATAAAATAATAAGTGACTTAAAATAAAAATAAAATAAAATAAAATAAAATAATAATTTCTGAAGGAACCCAAATTTCCACACTACCTATAAAAAGTAGGGCCCACAACAAATTTCCACACTACCAATAAAAAAGTAGGGCCCACACCAACAAATTTTAGAGGTCAAAAAAAAAATTTGCGTCTATTTTAATCCTATATTTTATTTTATTTTTATTTGATAAATTCAATATGATTATTTTTAACTTTTTAATGCGAAATTTTATTGAATCTAGTTGAAAAAAAAGAGTAAAAATCATGTTTAATAAAATTAAATTATGTAAATTAACTAAATTGTCCAAACAAAACTACCAATTTGCTAGTTCTTAAGATCTCCTTCATTTATATTTATATTTATAGTACAATTTGTTAGTTTTGTTTTTGAATTTACGATTAACAAATATAAAAATGTAAATAATACATAAAATTATAAAATAATATAATATATTTATTTGCAAAGTATTTGAAGCACGCGTAAGAATGTTTTTATTTATTCGTGACTAATTTTTAAATAAAAAATAATTTTTATTTAAATTAAAATTTATAAAATTATATAAAATAATTGTTATAATCTAAAAATTTAGATAATATTATAAAAAGTCAACATCATTGAAACTGAAATTCTCCCATTTTTGTTATTTGTTTTATTGAAAATCCTAATTAATTTAAAAGTAAGAAAAAATAATATAAGTTAAATTTTATTATCTTTTTCTATTTTGCCCTCTTAATTTCTAAGCTAAGTCAACCAATTCATATTTAACTTACCGTGAACTAAAATACAAAATTAAATTTTAGGACTGAAAATAAAAAAAAATTGGTTAAGTAGAGAAAAAATTAGAAATGCAAATCGATTTGGTTCAGAAGTCAAAAATAAAGACAAAAATAATTCAAATCGGCTTAGAAAATAAAACGAAGTTTTTTTTTTTTTTTGATTTATTCTAATAAACTAAAAATTTATTAAAAATTCACTTGTGTTATAACTCATGATCTGTTCTGAACAAAGTGATAAATAGAAGAAAAAATTTAAATAATTCCTAAAAAGAATTCAATATTTTTTATTCAAAAAAAATCTTTTTTTTTTTTTTTTTTGAAGTCTTCCGGTCCAGGTCTTCGTTAGTGTCTTGACTGATTGTGAGCGCAGACTTCACTTTTCTTCCGCAGACCAGGCGACTCCCAAATACCCACCCAACGTTCGCCAGAATTACCAAAACGCCCTCTAACTCTCTGCGCGTAATAGGTTAATGTTAAATGTACACCTAAATAGGATATACATATTCACGCTCACTTTAAAGTGACCGATAAATTAATATCCATTCTTGAATGAGATGGAATGTGTGATATATACTCATTTGGGGTGTATATATAGTACTGCTCAAAGCGTTAGAGATGTTCTTTTTGATCAAAGCGTTAGATATATGTAATTGCTCCAAAAAATAAGAAGAAAATTTTTTTTTGTATACACCAAACGGAGTGTATATCATTAACTCTATTCATTTTAGGATAAAGTGAATTTTGCTCATTATTTTTAATTAACGAGTGAAGGAGCCCACACTCTTAGATAGATAGAATATGTATCATACACCTCAAATAGAATGTACAGATAGCATAAAAAGATACTCTTTATACACTCTAAATAGAGTGTATATTTTACACTCGAAAATTTTCACCTTAAGATAAATGGAGTGTGCATGGTATGAATAATAATTTTCAAAAAAAAGAAAAAGAAAAAGAAAAAGAAAAGGGGTAGAACTGCAAATAAGTGCTAAAATGAGGGTGTTACCCAAAACTCTCCTTCTATATCACGCACACTTTCCCCTCCTCCTGAGCTCGGCCACTACTCGCACGGCGGAGTAAGCAGGAGATGCTACCTCTTCCTCCGCTCTCCCTTCTCCTCCCCCTCGTCTTCCTCTCTCTCCTCCTCCATTTCTCCTCTTCCGAGGTCTTCTTCGAGGAGCGCTTCGATGGTACCCGAAAATTTCTCTTGTTTTTTTTTTTAAAAAAAGATATTTTCAGTGTTTTGATGATCTTGATTTTGTGTGCTTCTTTAGTTTCTGCTCTTTTGCCCAAAGGGGAATGCTTTGGGCCACTCATAAAAGTTATCTTTTGTGAGAGTTGCAAATTTTTGTGATCTAGCCTACTAGTACTGGTAACTGTTGCAGACCTGTTGGCCTGGCTGTGAAATCAATCTCATATTTTCGGCTGGTAATTTGGTTCTGATACAAAATGGAAAGATTTATTTTAAGGTTGCGTTTGGTTCAGGTATAAGCTAGAACTGCTTATTTCATAAATAGATATAAGTTTATGAACAAATAGGAACAAGGCCAATTTTGCATTTAGATAAAACTTGGATTTTTTTTCGGAATAAGAAAAATAATGTTTAGACAGTTAGATTAAAATTGTAAGAATAAGAGTAATTATAATTTTAAAATAATAATATTTTATCTAATTAATTAACATATAAACATTAGTTAAATAATAATTTAACTTATTTAATTAACTATTGCTAGATTCCTATATATTAATTTATAAAGTAATTAACAATAATGAGTATTATTAATAAATAATTTAATTAATTACAAATAATTTAATAAATTTATAAATTACTTAGTTAGTTATCTAATAGTTAGATAATTAGTTAATAAAATAATTAGATTAGTCAAAATATTAGATTAATTAAAGAGTTATACAATAATTAAAATTATATTTATTTTAATTAAGCTTATTCATAAGTGGAAATAAGTTTGTTCCAAGAAAAAGACGGGAACAATAGTTTCAGCCTTATACCAGCTTGTTCCAAAAAGACGAAAATTACTGTTCCCATTCATAACCAAACACATTTAGAGAATAAGGCCAGAAAAAGACCTTATTTCAGGCTTTGTTTTCAAACCAAACGCTGTCTAATAGTATAAGCAACTTGATGCTTAAGCCCAAGAGAGCTGTTTATTAGGATTTCACACTCTTTCATAATATCTGATGTGAGACTGTTGGGATGTCACAACATGTATCAACTAATAAAAGGGCGCTAATTATTTATGTCGAAATGGTCGGTGGTTGTTAGCACATCAACGGCTTTTTATAGAAGTTTGTGGTATTCATACCTAGAAAGGAAGCAAAAATAATACTTGTACTTTATGTTAAATATAAAATATAAAATACTGTTCTTTACGAGCTTAAGTTTTTGAAAAAAATGATTGTTTCATATTATTTAACACAGTATCGGAGCAGGAGGTTCTGAGTTTAAGGCACGCTAGATTTCTAGAATAATTAATTGTCTCCTACTTAATTCAAACTTACTCGATCCCAGACGTGAGGGAGAGAGAGTGTTAGATATAAAGATGTAAAAACATCATTTTCTATCAGGTTAAGCTTTTGGAGAAAATTGTTGTTTCATATTATTTAACACTTTATTGTTCTTTCCCTTTCTTTAATGTGTGAGTTGGTGGGTATGTTAGTTTTGGTAAGGGTTAATGCATACCGGATTCAGTATTGGCGAGATTAACAGCTACATATGATGAACAGATTGGATTGATGGGTGGTGGGGATTGGTTTTGTGAGTTTTTGAGATTTGGCGTTTGTGATGGGTAGTTTGAACTCTCAATGTAAGTATTAAAGATTGAGATTTTAGGAGAATTACTTGTTTAATATTATGTTCATGTGTGCTGGTAATTAATTTTACCAGCCAAGTTTTGGTGGAGTATACTCTCTCTCGGGAATTGTTTGGTTAGAAGTGCAATTTAAGTACCATCAGCACACAAGGTCTGTTCGGATGTCGGAATAGGTTATTTGGCGATAGCATGTGCTGGATGGTGGTTTCATTAGTTGTTGTATAAGAGTTCAACTTTAGTGATATTGTGAAGCGATAGTGTGTTTTGTAGTTTTGTTGCCGATGTGTTTCTGATATGCTCCTGATTGTTTGCCTTCTCGTGTTCTGTTTTAGTTCGAATTATATTGTAATGATTCTTCATGTTCGACTTGATGTCCTTCATTAGCTAACTCGGGCTTTATCATTTTGGCTGTTTGTTTAAAAGATGGTTGGGAGAGCCGATGGGTGAAATCGGACTGGAAAAGGAGTGAAGGAAAAGCCGGTTCATTTAAGCACACTGCTGGAAAGTGGGCAGGAGATCCGGATGACAAAGGCATGTATTACTTTGTTGCTCTTGAACTTGGTATCCTAGTACAAAATTTTCTCTGTATGTGAAGAAACTCACTGATAAGGATTACCCAACAAGATCTCTGGCTGTCGACTCGAAACTTGGGGCCTGTTTGGCATGGCTTCTGGAATGGCTTCTTTGTCTAGAAAGTGGAAGTTTTAACATTCTAGGCATCTGGTTAATCAATTGGATCAAGCTTTTGCTGTAGCAGGAAGCTAAAATGAGACTTTTGGCTCCCCAAGCTGAACTCCAATTGGAAGCTTCTGCTGTTCGTTTCAACAGCTCTACAGAAACAAACAACACGTGTAGGAGCTCTAACTGGGCCAAACAGGCCGTCGCGTCAGTGGTAACACTTTTTCATTCAACACTGATAGTGCTATAATCTGTGCCTTTGTTGTGTCATAATAGGAATTCAAACGCACACGGATGCTAGGCATTTTGCAATTTCAGCAAAGTTGCCAGAATTTAGTAACAAGAACAGGACATTGGTGGTCCAATATTCTATAAAGTTTGAGCAGGACATAGAGTGCGGCGGTGGTTACATCAAGCTTCTTTCTGGTTATGTCAATCAAAAGAAATTTGGCGGTGATGCTCCATACAGGTTTTTTGCCTTGTTGCTTTGCTAATATTTTGCTTCACAATGTGTACATGTGTCTTTCGCTAGTTTTCTTCAATATTTTTAGTTTTGCATATGGTGTTTCTAAGTAATGATAACCATGTTAAAGCTGCAATTAGTTTTCTATTGTCTATACTCGACTTGTCGTCATCTGTTAATTACTTCTGAAAGCGAGTGGGAGAAATTTCTGGCTATCTATGATTTTATAACCAATCCTTATTCAAGCATTTTCCAAGCTCTTGTAAGCATGCATAGATTACAAGTATAGATGAACATTACACATATGCCCACGAATCGTGAGAAGTGTTTTCTTCTTGTATGCGAAGTTCTTACACTCGTAGGCGCAAACTCTGCCTTATTCTTTTGCTTTTTGATTTTTGATTTTTGATTTTTTTGGGTGTGAAAATGGGAGAGTGCTCTCTTATAACTAAGCTCTTTAAGTTCTGTTCCCGTACCAATTAGAAGTTCGAGCAATCATAAACCTCATCTTAGAACTACATCATATTATATATCATTATATCTCCAAAAGCCTTCGGAAATATATGAGATATCACCCACTATACTGCAAAAATTCTAGCAATTGTGATGTAAATATGATCTTTTTGTTATTTTCTATATCTTACATATAATTTTTTATGTTTTACTCCTCTTATTTGTTTTCTGTATTTTCTTTTGCAGTTTCATGTTTGGGCCTGACCTATGTGGGACGCAAACAAAGAAGCTTCATGTTATACTCTCCTACCAGGGACAGAATTATCCTATCAAGAAGGATCTACAATGTGAGACAGACAAGTTAACACATGTTTACACCTTTATTCTTAGGCCCGATGCCTCATATAGTCTTCTGGTCGATAACCGAGAAAGAGATTCCGGAAGCATGTATACTGACTGGGATATCCTTCCGCCTCGAAAGATTAAGGGCGTTAATGCCAAAAAGGTTGGAGCATGCTATTTTAGTTTTAGAAGAGGGTTGAAATTGATACTGTCTAAGTTAGTGTGAAGAAATCCACTAATTTTCTTTTCCAATTGCAAATGACCCATTTGAGTTTGATTTGATACTAAAATCTTCAAAAAAATCTAATGGTATTAAGTGGACATTTTTGTTTGGTTCATTTGAATTTTTTTTCGGAAATTTCAGAGTTACCATATCAATGGCTAGGAGTATTTTTTTGCAATAAATTGAACTCAGTTGGCTGAGAAAGTTCGCATGCTTTTTTCTTTACCAAATTAAGCTTGGTCGGCCAACTTGCGATTTGAGAAAAGTTGTTTTGTTTATCTCGACCCTTAAAAATATCTTTACAGGCATAATTATGCAATTAAGTTGTTCTAATTTGCATGTTCCTGTATTATGCTACAGCCGCTAGACTGGGAAGACAGGGAATATATTGATGATCCTAATGACATTAAGCCAGAGGTATGATTAATATGAACTTTACGAAAATTGGCTCTCTTTTGTTTGTACATGCTTTCCGCTTACTATTTTGTCTCTAATATGCAGGGATATGATTCTATTCCACGTGAAATTCCCAATCCAAAGGCTAAAAAGGTACTTGGTATTTCAACTGGTTCTCCGAAATTAACTTTGTGTGAAAACAAAATTTACAATAAAATATCTTCTTTTCTTTTTTTTTTGCCTCCCTCCTTTTTCTTTATAGCCTGATTCATGGGATGAAGATGAAGATGGAATTTGGAAACCACCAAAGATACCAAATCCAGCTTATAAGGGATCATGGAAGCCAAAGGTTTTCTTTTGTTATTAGTTTTCATAACGGAATAATTTACTGATTTCAGCTATGTCTTTTCTTCTCTCACTAACACATCTACTGTTGTCTGCAGAGAATCAAGAACCCAAATTACAAGGGGAAGTGGAAGATCCCGTGGATTGACAATCCAGGTGAGCCAGCATTATACTAAAGTATCTAGCGATTCATATTCATCGAGAATAAAACAAAAACCCATAATTGATATGCACAAAATTAGAATTGTTTGGAATCAGCTGAGGCGGATCCCAATCTGAAAAAGCGCTGAGATTGGGTTGTCCCTGTTTTGGCAAGTTGCTAGTATGAAATGGGAGGGATATATTGTTTTATTTGCTAGCCTCTATATCCCACAATTCCATCATGTGTAACTGGTGTGGCTCTATGTAAATCTTTTCCCCCTATAGGAGAATGAACTTTCTTGTTTTACTTGTGTTGTGCGGCTGAGTTTATAATACTAATGTAGTTTTTCTGCTATGTTTACCCTTCTGCCAGAGTTTGAAGATGATCCAGATCTGTATGTGCTAAAGCCTTTGAAATATGTTGGTATCGAAGTATGGCAGGTACATTATTTGACAATCCATATATAACATTTTTATTACTTGAGAGAGTCAATTATATCCTCATATGTTATGTTTGTAGCAATATACTTGATGTTTAAAATATTATGACTTTTTTCTGTTTATACAGGTAAAGGCTGGTTCAGTTTACGACAATATTCTGATATGTGATGACCCGGAGTATGCAAAACAAGTTGTAGAAGAAACTTGGGCGAGAAATAAAGAGGTGGGCATGCACCCTCTTGCTTAATTAATTAATTTGTTGTTCCGTCGCCAAATTAGCATTTTTCAACTAAAAAAAAAAAAATGCAGGCTGAGAAAGAGGCCTTCGAGGAGGCAGAGAAACAGAGAAAAGCTAGAGAGGAGGAGGTCAGAACTTAAAACTGTTGATCATAGCATTTTCATTTGAATATTTCCCTCGTGTTCGTGGCAGTGAATTAGAAAACCTGCTTACCTATCGAACCCTGCAAAACTATCCTTGCAGAACCTGAATTTTCATATATGCCCTGCAGAAACTTATTTTCTGTTTTATACACACCTGTACTTGCAAAAAACCCTCCTTAAGAAAACTTTTCCTCGCATGAACTGCATGACTCACCTACTTGAGTCCATTTTCTTGAGAAACTGCCCTTTCGTATTTCATAAGGGTATATTTCTAATTAGATGATTTTGCATTTTTGCTTTTGCTTGTGGCCAATATATTTCATTACACAGGATGCTAGGCGCGCAAGGGAGGAAGGTGAGAAACGGAGGCGAGAGAGGGGATATGATAGGCGTCATCGTGGCAGGGAGAGGTACAAGGATAGATATCGAAGGGTATGTCTCTCTTATCTATGTTTTTCATCTTGTATAGGTTGTGACACGAAATTTAGTTAGAGCTTTGTTTGCATATGCCTTTCGGGTAAATTACTTCTCTCACCAAATTGGAGCATAAATGATGCAGTAAATTGTCAAGGTAAAGTTTGAAAGCACTTTGTAGGTACATACTCCCAAAGTCATATACCAAGCAAAAAAATTTCAACAATGGAGGGTAAATAATTATTTGAATTATCTACAATTTAACCCAGAATTATATTTTACTGTGGGAATTATACATTTGCCAAGAATCAACAAAGAAAGAAATACATTGTGAATCGGGAAAAAAAAATATATACTGGTGGAGGGATCATGTACCTTTTGTGATGTCATTTCCATGCACAGCTTCTTCCTCGGTCCAACAAAGTCTTTATAGTCCTTTTGGTAAAAATATTGCACTTTTCTTTCTTAACTCCGATTGCTGCTAACTGTCGTTGCCTTTGTGCAGCGCGATCACCGGGATTATTTGGATGATTATCATGTGAGTTTTGGAATTCTCCCTTTCTCTACTCTCTACTGTGACATGTATCTGTGATTGATTCTCATATTGAACTCTCTTTGTCAAACTTGTTTACAGGATGAATTATGAGAGCGCTAAAATTTTAGCGTCTATGATGTGCGGATCAAAACAAGGCATGCACTTTAGCATTATCGTGTTGTTGTACGGAGTCATTGGTGCTGGTCACAGTTTGTTCCAGTTTTGTATGTTTGGATGCTATACCCTTTAAAAACTCTCGCCTCGATCATCTTGAACCTCCACTATGTTGTTGTATCAATAATTTTAGTTGCAGCTTTGAAATGAAAACTGGTGTTCTTGATTTAACTGTTCAAATTGCCATAGTGGTCCAATTGTTAGATCTCTGCAATGAGTAAGTTGCACAATTACTTGATGAACTTACTAGATGATGCTCTTGATATGAACTTCATTTTTCTTGGAGTACCCTAATAAAAATTGTTTAGTTAATAATGCATACTCATACTCATGGTTGCATGCTTATATTTTGCATCATCTATGCAATTGTAAATTTGTAATTTGTATATGATATGAGCCAAATCAATTCCACTGAGCCACACTAGATGATAAAGATCTAATTAAGAGCAATGCCATAATTTTAATATGATAATTTTAAATTTACATAATGTTGAAGAAACATTATGCTTCTACTTTTATGCCAGGTAGAAATATTTAATTAAATATTTTTAGTTTTTAGTGAAATGTTTAATAGGTAAAAATATACAAACTTATCTAAACTATGAATAGTTGTAAAAATTACATAAAATATGCTAACTAAATATGAAGCTAAAAGACACATTCAAAGTTTGAAATTAAAGTATGATTTACTAATTCAGATCAAATAAATTTAATGATTGGATAATAAAATTAAAATTTTAAAAAAATTGACAGTTAACTTAAAATATTTCATAATTCATATTTTTACCTGTTTTATAAAATCTTGTTTTAGTGGATTGAGTGCAAGCCAGGTTTCCATTCTTTTTGATGATGACACATCAATTCTTTGGTTTTTTTTTTGTTTTTTTGTTTTTTTGGCTAAATTATAGAAGGAAAATGCTATGTGTACACCCGTAAGGGGTGTACATCTCACAGCCCCACCCATCTAAGGGTGGGGGTGTGATGATGGGTTACTTGATGTGACCCGTAAAAAATATCGCCACCATTAAAATGGTAGAGATGTATGATGTACACCCCTTCGGGGTGTACATGTAGCATTGCTCATTATAGAAAACTTCTCTATAATATATCATTTTTTTCATTTTGCCCTTCTGTTTTTTAAAAGTTAATATTTTGTCCTTTCGTAATTACAAAATTATTTTTAGAGAGTAACGGAATTAACAGAACATACGAAATGACAATAATGACTTCCTTCTAATCCATCTTCTTCCTTCCTCAACGTGAAGACAAGACGAAACTTAGTTCTTTTCTCCTCTTCTTTTCCCTCAATGATCGTAACGTCGTCGCCGCCGTTGAAGCCGGAGCCGGAGAGGAGCAGATCCGGGCGGGCCTTCCTTGCTGCATCGCGCACAGGGGCACCCGCACGCACGCGTCGCGCATGGGAGCCGCGCCGCCGCCCTGTGCAAATGGTATGCTGCTCGAGGATCAGCCTAGCATGCCCTGCGCCAGGAGCGAGCGCCCATCGCTGCATGTTGCCGCGCCTAGCCGCGCGGGCCCGAGCGGCGACTGCGCCGGCGATCGCCGTGGGCTCCCGATGGCGGCGGCGGCGGGATCCCTCACGGAGAATAAGGGGTTGACGGATATTTTCAGTATATTATTTAAGAAATTGACGGCTTACTAACGGAATGCTGACGGCAGGAGTGTAAATGCATAATTTCAGAATTACGAGGAGTAAAATATAGGCTTTTGAAAAATAGAGAGGCAAAATTAAAAAGCGATATAGTATGAGAAATTTTTTTGTAATTTACCCTTTTTTTTTTTTTTTTTTTTTTTTTTTTTTTTTTTTTTTTTTTTGGGTGGGGGGATGAATCTTTTAAAAGCGGCAAACCATTCGACGCATAAGACTATTTTTGTAATAAAAATTTTCAGAAGTCTATTTTTATAATTATAAAAAATTTTAAGATTATTTTTAAAAAAAATTCGATCGAATCAATTCAAATTCAACTGAATTTGATTTCAGAGATTAAATTCACTTGATTTTTTCTAACATAACGACAAATTTCATCTCAAATCATTAAAAAAAATTTCTATTTTGCAAAATTGCTTTAAATCACAGCAAATTATCCCAAATCAAATTCACTAGTGTTCCCAAACACAAGATTAATAAATTTCAATTTTAAATTCTATTCTAACTCGATATTTGAAAGATGCCAAATAGTGTGGTTCCAGAATACAGAGGACAACAACTGGAGACCACAAAATATAAAAAAATTTAATCTCTGGGTATAGGATTTACTAATGCTCAATTTAAATGCTTATTTAAATATCTATGTCCATTGATTAGATATTTGAAAGGATATTGCAATTTATGAACAGTAAAGTAACTATTATAATTAAAGAGATATAGTAAAATTTATTATATGAGGTTAAGTAAATTGTTACAAAATATTTTTAGTAGATAAAAAAAAAATTTATAATTTAGATATAGTATTTTAATATAGTTTTATAACTATGTAAGCGGCAAATGGTTCACTGCTTTTAAAAGCGGTAAATCATTTGCCGCTTTTAAAAGCGGTAAATCATTTGCCGCTTTTAAACAAATTGCCACTTTCATAGAATTTAAAATTTAATAATCAATATTTAATAAATCGCTGATACGAAAGTAAATATTTAGCAAAACAAACTGAGTTGCAGATTATCGATTGTACATTGAATCAAAATCATAATTTAACCTATATATATTTTAACAAAAGCTAAATCACATGAATGTTCGAATTTTTTATTAGTGACTAAAATTATTTCATAATTATTATTTAGATTGTGGTTTATAAAATTAGGACTGAGAATCCTACAAATTCATTTTAGAATGGGATTCAAACTGCCCAGCATCTTGTATATATTATTATTATTATTATTATTATTATTATTATTATTATTATAACTTAAATTTTAGCTGCTTAGAAAGAATTTAGGTTTCCTTGGGAATTGTTAAAGTATGATAAAAAAATATTTAATTTTATATGACGGTGAGATTATTAAGATATATGTTTTTATTTTAATTTTATTTTAAAAATATAAATATATTTTTTTATATATATATTTTTTAACTTTATTTTATCTCATCGTACTAGATGAACTTCCATACCAAACTAGTTATTACTCATTTATAAAGTACGATGAACTTCCATACCAAACTAGTTATTACTCATTTATAAAAAATAATAAAATAATATAATTTAAAGTTTAGTTGCTTGAGAAAATTTAGATGCGAGGTAAATTACAATAAAAAAATATTATATTTATTTTTATATATAATATTACGCTTGAAATATTATAATAATATTATATCTAATATAGTTTATCTTTTTATTTAGATGCACTTGGATACCAAACACACTAAAAAGTTGAAAAAAATAATAAAATAAAATAAATAAATATATCAAAATTAACGTAATTCAACAAATCATTTGGTTTGCCTCTTTTAAAAGAGGCAAATGGTTTAACGTAATTTAACAAATCATTTGGTTTGCCTCTTTTAAAAGAGGCAAAAAATTTAACGTAATTCAACAAATCATTTGCCTCTTTTACGGGACTACGATAAAATTTCAGAAAGCGGTGAATCATTTACCGCTTTTCAAGAAAGCGGCAAATGGTTCACCGCTTTTGAATCCCCTGACTATAAGAGGCCTATTTTTGTAAATAAATACCCCAATTGTAGGGGATTTTTTAAAAATAACCCTCTCCAATTTTGAAATTTGCAATCTAACCCTATCAAAAATTTTTTTGCAAAACTAACCGCCAGCGTGAAGGCGCTGAAGCGGTAAGCGCCTTCACAATATTCCTATGAAGGCGCTGAACAGCTCAGCGCCTTCATGACTTATGTTGAAGGCGCTGAAGGGTTCAGCGTCTTCATAGAAATATTATGAAGGCGCTGATCTCTTCAGCGCCTTCATGATATATGCTGAAGGCGCTGGTTCATTCAGCGCCTTCAGCATAAACTATAACCGCGTCGAGGACTTAGTCATTTTTGGTGGAAAAATGGCTAAGTCCTCAGTGTGAGCCAAAATTGGCTTCTCTGTAAAGGGGCTGAGTAGCTCAGCGCCTTTAGTGATTTACACTGAAGGCGCTGAGTGGATCAGCGCCTTTAGTAATTTACACTGAAGGCGCTGAGTCGCTCAGCGCTTTTGGTGATTTACACTAAAGGCGCTGAGCCACTCAGCGCCTCTAGTGCAGAACACTAAAGGCGCTGAATGGCTCAGCGCCTTTAGCTGGGCACACAACCAACACTTAACATCACATTAAAAAAATCCCAAAATTGTACAACAAGTTCAAGCTTTGACAAAATACATTCACAAACACCAACAAATAACATTGATCAATCAACCAGCAATCATTTCATTCACAGAATCGAGTTAAGTAACATGAAAGAATAAAATTTTCAAAAATTGAACTCAAAAGCTCAATTTTGAGCACGTCCTCGACCTCGACGTCCTCGGCCACGCCCACTTTAGATGAACTTTGTATCCGCTGGGGTTTGGCATCAGACTACCGCCGATCTGATATAGCATATAAGCGCGGGCGGTAGCTGCGACTAATCCGGCGGGGGCATCCAGAGGTATATCATGAAAAACACGATATAACCAATCTAGTGATACCTCAGGTTTCTTGAGTTCCTGAGGCGCCGCCCCCAATAACTCCATGCACAGAGCACGCCAGTCGTGGAGGGTGGAACCAGAGACCGGTGCACCATGCACACGGAGACCCGAGATGACCGCCACATCCTGGAGTGTGACGGTCATCTCACCGTGGCGCAAATGGAAGGTCTGGGTCTCCGGTCTCCACCTCTCGGCAAGAGCGCCCAGTAGAGATTGATCGAGTACCAACCGTCGCAGTCGGGATAACCCGTAGAATCCCGACTGGCGAAGCAGGTCGAGTACCCCTGGATGATCAAGCTCCCACTGGTTCATCTTGCGGCCGTGCTCTGCGAAGGGGACGGGACGATAATCCTGTAATGCAAAAATAAAAAATAGTTAGCTCTTACATATAAAATATAGTCAGCTTATTTATAATATTTGAAAAAATAAAAAATTATATCTCTTACCTCAGTCGTGATAAAGGCTGACCTATGGCTATGCTGGTCCACCAGTACAGACCCATCAACTGGCCCCGCGTCCTCGTGATCTGCCATCTGCAATTAGCAATGTACATATTAGTAACATGATTGATAGAAATAATTAAATATTAAGACAAGATAAATATAATTGTGTAAATCATACGCCGGCGTCCTCGTTGCGCTATTTGTGTATTCTGTGGGCAAGTGCTCCTATAATGGCCTTCCTGCTTACAAATGGAGCATTTCCCTCGTCGGCCACCCCCCTCGTCCATTACATTACGAATACGTGTAGATCGTGGACGACCTTTCTTCCTTCGTAAAGGGGGCGGTACAATCGGTGGACCTTGGGGTCGTGGCCAGTGGCGTCTATCAGGAACAGGATGTAATTGTGGTGCGTACGTCGCACGATAGCAGTCTGTACTATACCAGTGTGAAGTAAAATTCTCGTATGGTAATCTCAATTGTGATGTACTACAAACTGCTAACACATGCGAGCAAGGTATTCCTGTTAGATATAATTCACAACATGAGCATTCGACATTTGAACCATTGACGATCACTTTGTAGTCGAAATCTCCAGTTTTAACTTCAAATTCGGTGAGTCCAAATCTTACAATTTCATGTGCCCGCGCCGTATCTAAATTCAAATTAATCTGATTTTTTACTTTACTGACAAAAGCGTGAGTCCAAAGTTCACCGTCCTCACGGCGCTGGCAGAAATAGGTATTAAGCTTATAAAAAGTAGACGCAACAAAAGCTGTGATAGGCAAACCACGGGTGTCCTTAAGAACCCCATTTAAGGATTCAGAAAGATTTGTAGTCAACATTCCAAACCGTCTGCCTCCATCAAATGCTTTTGCCCAGTACTCTTTATATCTGTCTAGATTATGGACCCACTCCCATGCATCGTTATCCAA
Source organism: Tillandsia leiboldiana (assembly GCA_029204045.2). NCBI lineage: Eukaryota > Viridiplantae > Streptophyta > Magnoliopsida > Poales > Bromeliaceae > Tillandsia > Tillandsia leiboldiana. The sequence goes on along the minus strand of CM055074.1, from coordinate 6,676,821 downwards.
CACCTTTAATTCTTCCTTCAGCTGATTATATTCCGTCGGTGTTGCAGCCTTTCCGATTTCCCAGAATTTACTTAACAATATGTCGGTCTTGAAGCGCTTTTTCATGTTTGCTCTCATATGTCGAAGACACCAACGATGCGCGTGCCCTCGTGCTGGACGATAGATATCAGCAACTATTTCCTTCAATCCAGGAAATCGATCAGATATTAAACAAATCTCTCTATCACGGGTAACATAGCGACGCAAGTTATGCAAAAACCATCGCCAACTCCCGGCATTCTCTCCCTCACAAATTGCAAATGCCAAAGGATATAATCCATCATTTGCATCTACACCCGTCGCTATCAAAGCATGACCTTCGTATTTGCCATATAAATGTGTGGCATCAATACTAACCAACGGCCGACAATTTGCGAATCCATGGATCGAAGGTCCAAATGACCAAAAAACACGATGAAAGGGAGAAATGCCATCTCGCGGCGACATATGATCCAGATGCCATTGAGTACCAGGATTATAATTCTTTACCATTGAAAGGTAACGAGGTAAGTCAGTGTACGATTGCTCCCAGCTCCCGTAAATAATTTGTAATGCTTTCATCTTTGATTGCCAAGCCTTCCAATATGTTATGTCAGTATGGAACTCTGCTTGCACCATATCTCGAATTTCTTTTGGCCTTAAATTAAGTCTAGATTTTAACACCGGAAGGATCAATTGACATATAAGGGTGGAATTACAGTTACGGTTCGCCGCATTCAGTATTGGAATTACACATGTGTGTGGACCAGCATATGTTTTTACCCTAAAATATGTCGTATTTTTGGGTACTGAAGCATGTAATCTCCAAGAACATTCCTCTACTAAGCATTTGACAGTGTACGTCGTTTTTGTAGATTTCAAAACTTTCATTTGTACATTATGCTCAATATGCCACCGGTCTAGTGCATCCAATAAAGATGGCTTATCTTGAAAGACACGTCCAGCCCAACTCTCGTCGATGCTAGGTCGACCAGTATTGATTTGTCGAATATTAAGATCTGTATGATCTACAACATACTGATTAATCCAATTAGTATCGGAAAGAAAACGATCCGGATGATCAATAAATTCATTTTCCTCGTCAGGATTGTCTACGTAATCATTGCTGATTTGTGGGTTGTCCACTTGAGTGTAAATTGCATTTGCAAGATCATTTAACCCTCCATCATGATTTTCATCTATATCTGGAAATGGAACATCCGGTTCGTCATCCTCACTACTATTCAGATCATCATGGATTGGTGAATCCTCATGATTAATATCACTATCACCACCCCTGTCAACATTATCACCTCCTTCCTCAACATTCGTATCAAATTCATTAATAGCAGGTGGATTCCAATGTTCATAGGAATTAGATAACCTGTAAATTTGGTAAACATAAAATTCCAACATTGCCATTAATTTAAAACTTAACATTTAATTTATATTTGTACTTACCCCCAATCAGAAGGTTCTAGTTGTAAATGAGACATCCTTGGTTCAATACGGGAGGTCGTGCATTGTTCGCGTGATGTCGTGGCATGCGTGAGGTGTCCGCGTGAGGTCGTGGCTTGCGTGTGTCCGAGTGAGGTCGTGGCTTGCGTGTGTGTGGTCGTAGGTGCCACACATGTGGTTGTTGGTGGCACACTACTAAACGAGCAAGGTACAACACTCTCAATCGGGTCATACTCACTTTCTCTGCAATGTATATAATATTTAAGTCCATTTAAATAATATGCTAAATGACAAAATGACAAAATTATTAGGTTGTTGTTCTAACCTTGTCATTCTGACACCACCTTCGTGTGGAATATGTTGATCACTCATTACATTGGCGGAAGGACCCAAATCAATATAATTGTGGAGCATACTCGTGTAATAACCTTGCGGTTCAAAATTTTCCGACGGTTGTAACTCTTTCTCAATGTATACCGTCACAACACCATGATGTTCACATAATCCGATCATTCCCTCCAATGATTCATCATCTAGTACTTCGTGAGCTAAATATCCACCACCGACCGTGGGACAACCAATAGTAAATTTTAAACGAAATTGTTCTCTTGTACAATTTACTAAACGATACATTCTCCTCTCAAACCTACTATATGTACAATCAGAAGGTATCGCGATTAACTTTTTTTGACCGCCGATATATCGTGGACCATTCCCATCGATAACTAATTGTCCATCCCAATGAACACTTATGGGCATGCGATTAGTAGCCATTTCAACTACAAAACAAAATTTAACCACTTCAAAATACTACTTTTAACTTCTCACTGTGAGGGGATCTCTCACAGTGAGCGATCTCTCACTACTGTGAGGGGAAGCTCTCTCACTGTGAGAGAGTGATGTTTACTCTCTCACAGTGAGCTCATAGTGAGTTCACAGTGCTTCTAGCCCTAAATTACAGTATTGTTTAAATAGACTTTGCAGCAAAATTATAAGTTGTGTTCTTATCGTTTAAATTTTTATTTTTTTGAGGGGGGTTAATCAGTGAGAGAGCTAAGCTCTCTCACAGTGAGAGATCAAGCTCTCTCACTGTGAGAGATCACTCTCACAGTGAGAGAGTGAAGCTCTCACAGTGAGAGATCAAGCTCTCTCACTGTGAGAGATAACTCTAATCTCTCACTGTGAGAGATCTTGATCTCTCACAGTGAGAGATCAATCTCTCTCACAGTGAGAGATCAAGCTCTCTCACTGTGAGAGATCACTCTCACAGTGAGAGAGTGAAGCTCTCACAGTGAGAGATCAAGCTCTCTCACTGTGAGAGATAACTCTAATCTCTCACTGTGAGAGATCTTGATCTCTCACAGTGAGAGATCAATCTCTCTCACAGTGAGAGATCAAGCTCTCTCACTGTGAGAGATCACTCTCACAGTGAGAGAGTGAAGCTCTCACAGTGAGAGATCAAGATCTCTCACAGTGAGAGATCAAGATCTCTTACAGTGAGAGAAAGAGAGAGAGAGAGAGAGAGAGAGAGAGAGAGAGAGAGAGAGAGAGAACTCACAGTTCACAGTGAGAGAGGAGCAATGCGACGGCGACGGCGAAGGCGAAGGCGGCGACGGCGAAGGCGGCGACGGCGACGGCGACGGCGACGGCGAGGGGCAATGCGACGGCGAGATCGGCACAAGCTCTCTGCGGGTCTGCGGGATGAAGAAGATGAAGAAGATGAAGTGCCGCACACTGCTGCCTGCGCGGGGTTATTGCGGTGAAGAAGACGCTGAAGCGGTCAGCGCCTTTAACATTAAGTTAAAGGCGCTGATCCGAAAAGCGTCTTTAACATTAAGTTAAAAGCAGCTGAACCGCTCAGCGCCTTTAATGTTTTACACTAAAGGCGCTGAGCCACTCAGCGCCTTTATTCTTTTACACTAAAGGCGTTGAGGCACTCAGCGTCTTTACAGAGAAGCCATATTTGGCTTACACTGAGGACTTAGCCATTTTTCCACGAAAACTGACTAAGTCCCCGACGCGGTTATAGTATGTGCTGAAGGCGCTGAATGAACCAGCGCCTTCAGCATATATCATGAAGGCGCTGAAGTGATCAGCGCCTTCACAATATTCCTATGAAGGCACTGATCCATTCAGCGCCTTAACATTGGCATGAAGGCGCTGAGGGGTTAAGCGCCTTCATAGGAATATTGTGAAGGCGCTGATCGCTTCAGCGCCTTCACGTTGTCTGCCCAGCGTGGCGCCGAGGTGGCAAAAGTAGGGTTAGTTTTGCAAAATTTTTTTTGATAGGGTTAGATTGCAAATTTCAAAATTGGAGAGGGTTATTTTTAAAAAATCCCCCCCAATTGTACGTGATTTGGTCGAATTTTTTTTTAAAAATAATCTTAAAATTTTTTATAATTATAAAAATAGACTTCTGAAAACTTTTATTACAAAAATAGTCTTATGCGGCGAATGATTTGCCGCTTTTAAAAGCGGTAAACCATTCACCGCTTTCATAAGCTTACAGAAAATTCTAAATCCTATGTAAGCGGCAAATGGTTCACCGCTTTTAAAAGCGGTAAATCATTTGCCGCTTTTAAAAGCGGTAAATCATTTGCCGCTTTCAAAGCGCTCCGCTTTCATAGGATTCAAAATTTAATAATTAATATTTAATAAATCGCTGATACGAAAGTAAATATTTAGCAAAACAAACTGAGTTGCAGATTATCGATTGTACATTGAATCAAAATCATAATTTAACCTATATATATTTTAACAAAAGCTAAATCACATGAATGTTCGAATTTTTTATTAGTGACTAAAATTATTTCATAATTATTATTTAGATTGTGGTTTATAAAATTAGGACTGAGAATCCTACAAATTTATTTTAGAATGGGATTCAAACTGCCCAGCATCTTGTATATATTATTATTATTATTATTATTATTATTATAACTTAAATTTTAGCTGCTTAGAAAGAATTTAGGTTTTCTTGGAAATTGTTAAAGTATGATAAAAAAATATTTAATTTTATATTACGGTGAGATTATTAAGATATATGTTTTTATTTTAATTTTATTTTAAAAATATAAATATATTTTTTTATATATATATTTTTTAACTCTATTTTATCTCATCGTACTAGATGAACTTCCATACCAAACTAGTTATTACTCATTTATAAAAATAATAAAATAATATAATTTAAAGTTTAGTTGCTTGAGAAAATTTAGATGCGAGGTAAAAGTACAATAAAAAAATATTATATTTATTTTTATATATAATATTACGCTTGAAATATTATAATAATATTATATCTAATATAGTTTATCTTTTTATTTAGATGCATATCAAACACACTAAAAAGTTGAAAAAAATAATAAAATAAAATAAATAAATATATCAAATTTGACGTAATCTATTTTTAAAAGAGGCAAATGGTTTGCCGCTTTTAAAAGCGGCAAATGATTTGCCTCTTTTACGGGACTACGACAAATTTTCAGAAAGCGGTGAACCATTTACCGCTTTTCAAGAAAGCGGCAAATAGTTCACCGCTTTTGAATCCCCTGACTCCCGGACGCTTATTTTTGTAAATAAATTTTTTAGAAGACTATTTTTGTAATATAGAATGTTAGGGTGGTTATTTTGTAAATACCCCGATTTGGTCGCCCGTGAGAAACGCCGTTACGAGTACTTAACGGCGCCGTTTTCTCTTTCTCTTTACCTTTCCCTTTTCTTCTTCCTTTCTCCCTTGTCCCCTCCCCACGCTCTCTCCCACCTCTCAAACGCCATCAATGGCGATCTCCGAACCCGGTCCACTCCCGGAAGAACCGAACCGGATCCCCTGCACCGTCACCTTCGGCCGGTCCAGCTTCCTCGGCCGCTCCCTCGTCGCCGCGCTCGTATCCTCCGGCCATTGGGCCGTCCGCGTCGCCGACCCCTCCCCTCCCCCCGGTCCGGTCCGCCAACCCGGTTCACCCGGCCCAGTTCACCTCCCGGTCGACTTCTCGGACCGGACCCAGCTCATCCCCGCCCTCGCCGGCTCCGTCGTCGTCTTCCACATCGATCCCACCACCACCACCGCCTCCTCCATTATCTCCACCACCACCCCCAACTTCTCCGAACTCCATGCCCTAGCCATTGGCCCCACCAAAACCCTAATCTCCGCCGCAATCGAGTGCGGCGTGCGCCGCGTCGTCTACACCGGCTCCGCCGCAGTCGCCTTCGATGGCTCCCGCGACGTCGTGCTCGGCGTCGAGTCCGTGCCTTACCCGGACAAGGTCCCTGCCCCATTTCCCGATCTGGGTTCTTCTCAAACTTTGATTTTGATTCGTGAATGTGAGTTTGATTTGGTGTATTTGATGTGTAGTATGAGGACGCTTCGGATGAGCTGAGGGCGCAGGTGGAGATGATGGTGTTGGACGCGAATGGGAGGGGTGGGATGGCGACGTGCGCGCTCCGGCCGAGCTACCCGTTCGGGCCGGGGGATCCGAATCTCGTGCCGTTCTTCGTCGCATATGCGGCATCCTTTTGGAATAAGGTGAAGGGTTTTTATCTATTTTCTCTCCCATTTTTCATCTAATTATTTGAGTGAATAGTGTGTTAGTGTAGCATTTGCTATTTGTGTTTGTGTTCCAAGTGCATATAAGCTAACAAATTGGAGATTAGGGAAGTTAAGGGATATTTTTTTTTTGTCTAACTGGAGCTTCTGCAGCTGTGTTGTTCATATATAACTGTTCGAGGGAGCTCTATCGAAATCGGTCAGCAGCTTCCTGCCGCTGCTGCGAGAAGGAGCTTCAATTGTTGCTTCTCCTTTTGGATAATACTGCAGCTAGAACCTCTAGACTTTTTGTTTGCTGGATGCTTGGCTTTGACTACTTGAGTATAGAAGTTGTTCTGGGATCCGGGCCGGAAATGTTTTTAAGTTCGTTGGGCTAAAAATGGATTGAGCAAAATAACTTGGACAATGTTGGTGAAACAAAAGTAAAAAGAACTTGCGTACTGCATGAAATTAGATTGCTATGGCAAAAAGAACATTTGTGTGGCAAAAGGGGTTTGTCGCCACTCAAATTAAAGGATGAGACTTGTGTTTTGTCTTGCATTGTCATGAGTATTAGTCCCTGCTGCAAATAGTCCTGTTTTTGTAATTTTTAACAAATTTAGTTTTTATTACTTTGGTGATTTGATCACCTGTGTTGAAGCAGAACCTAGTTTAGCTAATGGACTTCCAAAACTACTTCTCTTTCAGTTTATAGTAGAAGATGGTAAAAATATGTACGACTTCACATATGTGGATAATGTGGCCCATGCTAACATTTGTGCCGAGAAAGCTCTACGTTCAGACCCAGCTTCTGTTGCTGGAAAGGTATTGTTTCTCTAGATATTGTTGCCAATTCATATTCATTGATTAACCAACTGCTTTTAAAAGATATTGTTGCCAATGCATATTCATTGATTGACCAACTGCTTTTATGGCTGACGTTTTTTATTTCTCACTACTTAATGGCAGTCATTTTTTGTTACAAATGATGAGCCAGTGGAGCTTTGGGAGTTTATTTCTAGTATACAAGAAGGCTTGGGATATCAGAGGTACCTTCAATGCATTTTTGTTGTCCAGCTGTTCTTTAAGGTTTTATCTTGATTCACATATTTGCCTTGAGAATTGCTCTTGAGAACATGCTTTTTCCAAATTGGAAAAGTGTTGTTTGAGTAGGACCATTTGAATAGACCCAAGCACTTTTTTGTTATATCCCTTAATAGCTTTCACCAGGGCCAATTGCTAAGACCTCTTTTTTTTAAGAAAAATATCAAGCTTCTACTTATAGTAGAGAAGATGTTTAACTAGGCTAAATGAACAATGAGTGGACAAGGCAGTAATAACTGTGTATTTTGTTATCTTTATAAGTTAATTTCATGATTATGAGTGGATTCTGATTTTTATATCCAAATAGTAGCAACGACTATCTTTAAATTCTTGGAATTTATATCTGATTGCAAATATTCCGATAACAAGGACAACTAATCAATATTCTGTCAAATTGAGGGATATGTTTTTTCCCGTGGCATTTTTTTGGGACCAAATTCATTTGTTTTTGCTTGTGATTACCAAATTCATTTGGTTTGGCAATGAAACTTCAGTACTTTGCCTGCTTTAATTGAACTCTTCACTTAGCTCACTTCTTTCATTTTATCATATATCAGTGAATTACTGAAACTTCCTTCAAATAGCTGTAGATTGGATGTAGGTGGTTTCTTTTCAGAAAGTGCTGATACTATGTGTCTCATTCAGGGCCACAATTAATATTTCTGCCAATCTTGTATTCCTAGTTGTTCTACTTGCCAGAAAGTTCAGCGAAAAGGTGTTTTTGCATAGAATATTCAGTCCAATACCTAGTCGTGCTACTGTTCACGCTCTCTCATGCACAAGGACTTTCAGTTGTTCGAGAGCTAAATTCATTCTTGGTTATTCTCCAGTCTTATCAATGGAGGTGAGCTGGTTTTAAATTTCTTCTATTGCAAAAAATAATTATACTCTTTTTGTGTTTTTCGATTAGCTTTCAGCTCATTGGTATTGTTTTTCATGTTTTGTTGTAATCCTTTCTCCTCACTTCGTGAAGTTAAGGCTATGTTTTCCTGCTAACAAACATTTCTGAAATTGTATAGGGGCTTTATTAATGTAAGTATATGATGAAATTTCCTGCCCATCTACCTTGAGTATACTGGTTTTTATATTTTTTAAGCTCGATGAGTCTATGCACAAATTTCTTTTCATGCAGATGTAATGAACATTTTGATGGTAATGTCTAGTGGAGTTTCAATTGATCATACTTTAATTGGTGAATATACAGGAAGGTATCATGCGAACTTTGGAATCATTCTCAGAACTAGCTAAAGATTCAGGTTCTTCAAGACAACGAGATTTTACCACACCATCGAAAGCAGACCAACTATTAGGTGGTGGAGTAGGTCAGATCAGCTGCTTTATCCAAAACATTCTTTTCCATTGGACATATGCCAAACCTAAAGATACCTAATTCATCAAATTTCTTGCACTGTGATGACTTGTCATGCATTTACTGCAGCATTTTTCTTTTTCTATTCTTGCTTTGAGTTACCCTGAGATTTATTTTTTATATAATTCCAAGGGCAAAGCACATTTGTGGTCCTTCACGTTGTGTGGAACTTTCGTCATTCTTAGATGTACATTTCGATCCAATTTAATAAAGAAAATTAATGGAAAGATTAGATGCAACGAAATACAAAGTGCTGCGATCCAATTTAGAATCGAAAGGTTGGGGCCTGAATTGGGACTATGTTAAAAGGTTGGGGACTCCTAGTGTGGTTTGTCCAGTTTTTATTCCGAGATCTTTGGGTCATCTTGATTTGTCTTATTGCAGCTGCTGATATATTGCTATGGAGGGATGAGAAGAAAACATTTACTTATCTGGCTTTACTCTTTCTGCTGTTCTACTGGTTTCTGCTTTCTGGAAGAACTTTTATCTCTTCGTTTGCGAGAATCTTATTGCTGATCTCAGTCACTCTTTTTGTCCATGGCAATCTACCTTCGTCAATGTAGGTACCCGCTTTATGATTTACATGATTATGCAGAAAAGTATTCACAAATAGTAGAATTCTGGTGATTTTTCTTCATTATAATAGTTGTGCAGTCATCTACTAGTCGTAATAATTCAAAGTAGTTTGTGCACGTTGCTTATCCATATATGTAGCACAAGAGGTACTGGTTTGTCATTTACTGATATTGCAGACAGTTGCATTCTTGAACTAGATAAGACTTTGATATATTCATGTCCCTTTAAAGCTCTGCTCTGAATTTTCATATTTTCCTCAAAACTTAATTTCTAACGAATATAGCCTTGTCACCTACAAATATTTTGAATATCTTGTTCTAGTGAAAAAACCATTTTGCCTCTTTATATTGGATGGCTGCCCAAGTTAATAAAGATGATTTTGGTGTGGAACATCTTTTTCAAGGCATGCAAATGGAAATTCAGAGTTGAGAGGGGCATATATTTAAACTGAGGAATTACTGATATATACATAAATGCCCCTTAGAATTTTTTCTCTTGCTTTCTCCTAATCTCTGAGAACAAACTTGTACTTACAGGTTTGGTCTGACAATTGAGAAGGTCCCTCCATCTTGCTTTGAAGTCTCAGAGCAAACGTTGCAAAATTTGTTTAGTTTTGTGGCATCTATATGGAATAAAGGTGTTCATGTGATAAAGTTGCTTGCCAAAGGTGATGACTGGGAAGTTCTTTTCAAGGTATGCGGTGAACTTTTTTTTGGGAATTTTCTTGTTCATTATATCTTTGTGTGGCATAAATTACTTCACTTTTGTTTTTCTTATACAGAATCCTTGTTTCGTCTTTAAATTTCCATAGCTCCAATTATGGTTCTCTTCAAACTTTGATCTTCACCTTAAATCAAATTGAATATTTTGTTTCAGATATTAACACAACAGGTAGAATAGGTTGTTATTCTTCGTGGGCCTACAAGAATACTACTAGATAAGCCACTATAAGCAAATATTTTTTCATGGCAAAAAACCAAGAGGGCTTAACTGTAATTTATGATGAGTGATGTGTTCATCTTGGTTAACCATTATGCGATCTATGTCTGATTTTAATTCGCACAGTCAATTGCTGCTCTATGTATTCTCAAGTTGCTGTTCCGTTTCTCGCTCGCAACATTGATTGGATTTGGTAAGGTTTTGACCTAAAAATCTTGTTAATTTCCAGATAATAGTGCTTTGTTTCTTTTGTCGAACTTTCTCACCACATCTTTTATATTGCAGGGTTGGCATGCATGTTCATCGTCTTCATTGTCTATGAACAGTGTGAGGAGGAAGTCGACAGTCTAATTGCAACTGCTTCAGTTAGAATTGAAGCTTTAAAGAAAAAAATTGTCGGTAAACTATCGAGTTTCTTGACGAAGTATATTCCCCAGAGTTGCTGATGACTGATCCACCATTTCTGCAAACTTGGAAATTGAAACGCATCAACTCTGTGACATACTTCCTTTCATTTCGGCTTTTGCTGTTGATTTAATCTTCTACATATAAGAAGGTATTCACGCTATTACTGATTTGAGGTTTGATAATTCTTCTAGCTTTCGATCTTTCTACTAATTATGTAGTTATTATGGTAGTCTTATTCTCATGATTTCATGTAATTAAAAGAATAAATAACATTGCAATATGTTCTGCCATTCTCATGCATATATTTCAACATCAGTAGCAAATTCATCCATCAACTATGTTTTTGTACTAGTTAATTATATATCTTTGATAAAGTTTTCACATAAATTTTCTTCTACATAAATGAAAATAGAACTCTCTTGTAGTTGGTCTTAGAGTTTCATACTAATTGAATATTTCATATTAATTGAGTATGCTCAAAATGAAAAACAGATACTATACTATTTTATTTGTTTCTACACATATATTGGCACAAACAATTTTCGCTTATTGTTAATATAGTTCTTCATGCTGTATCTTTTGTGTTTATTTGGTCTGGCTTTGGCTCTCCTTCTCTGACCTGCGAAGCAGCAGTCAGACCCTAAAGCTTGCTATCGTCTAGTTTGCAAAATTTGAAGGCCTAATTTGAAGCTTCCTCTTTTGCTATAGTAAAAATCTGTAAGGATGATCTACTGGAAAAGCTGTTAGTGTTCCTTCAAAAGATCAACTGAGATAGCACTTATGTAGAAGCTAGCTACTGCTGAAGCAAAGAGTCCTATAGTATGGCCAAGGGACTCTTTATCATGACTGCCAAAGTTTATGTTTAATTATCTTTCAGATATTTGGTTGACAAGTTTGGATCAACAAGTTTTTCCATATCCGAGCAGTCGGCCTATGATCCTATTTCGAGAAAGAAAGAAAGAGCGATTTGCTTGCACCTCAAGAGTAAACAAAATTTAGAGTGCGTGGTATATATGTATGTATCTGGTGTTCTTTTTCATTATGTCAAATACTTTGGGTGATGGTTGAGTTTTTCGGTGTTTGTGGTTTCCTTGCACTGGATTCTTGCTTTTGTATGTGATGCTTTGTTTGAATGTAAATGGCTCTTTTTCTTGGTCAATATTCTCCTTCTGTCATACTATTTATGATCTTGCCGAAGTTTGTGCTTAAAATCTGAAATTTGTATATGCACCCTTCTAAATAGGGTAGGAGCTTTTCTGTTGAAAAGTGTGTTCAGCATAGATTCGGCAATGATGGGTTATATTAGGATTCATTTATAAACTTGATCTATAAATTAGAAATTTGAGGCTATTAATGTATACGGATGCAACATTTGAAGTGCTTTTCTCCTTTTGGTTATATTCATCAAAACCTTAAGGACTAGGCATTTTCATTACACAAGTTTTTTTTTTTATTTTATTTTAATGCAAATAAGGAAAAGCAGAGGATGTTCAAATATACATTCATTTGCCTCTAGTGAGAACCGTAGCATAGGGAGCAAAACTGTTTTTAGTTAAGAAGCCTCTCTCTTGCCGCACTCAGCTCCTTTGCGACTTTCGTCATGTCGCTTCGTTCATACGGCGATTCGTTTGAGCACGAGAGACCGCAGTCGAACACCGAAACTATGCAATCTCGAACACACTCTTCTCGATAAGCAATATCGTTATCAGCTGAGTGCAGGTTTCTGTCTATGATGTCCATGACATGTTCAGGAGAAGAAGCTGCAGCAGCACGAACATATCCACGAAGGCCCAGTCCATCTTTGAACTTGTCGTCGACAGGGGTCATTCCGGTGAACATCTCCAGTAGAAGAATTCCGTAGCTGTACACATCGCCGAGCCTAGATGGTTTACAGCCCATGCCATACTCTGCACAGCAATAGTTAATTGGAAACAGACAATACAAGATTGTCAGTTGAATTCATTTGGATTCGGATTTGGATTTGGAATTGGTTCCCACTGTTTCCAAGCCATAGTTACAACAACAAAATTTGATCTTCTAGGTTATAAACTGACTCTAAAATAGAATTAGATATGTAGAAATAAAGTTCCACCTCCCGAGTGTTTAAAGATCGTAATCAGTCAGCTTTTAGTAGTGAGCATAAAGCAGTCATACTATCTTTTCGTGGCTAATAAGCAGTATCCTTTTTATTTCCTACAATATTTTTTCCCCTTTTCTATTAAATTTTACACTAAATTTCTCATTTTATTTATTAAACTTATGCTATTCAATTGTTTTTGCTTCAAAAGATAGTGAGCAGCAAAAAAATATTAGATATAGTATAGTTAGGAATCAGATAAAAATGTGTTACTTTTCTTCAGAAATATTGTAAAGCACCAAATAAATAAATATTTTGTTGCATATTTCTCACCTGGAGGAACATAACCAATAGATCCTTTGATTCCCACAGTGCTGGTAGATGAACAATCAGATGATCCGTCAGGCCTTTGCAGCAGAAACTTTGCTAACCCGAAATCGCCCACGTGCGCCGTCAATTTGTTGTCGAGAAGTATGTTGCTGGGCTTAAGATCACAGTGAACAATCTGCACGGACCCATGGTGATGAAGATACTCTAACGCTGAGGCTACGTCGACGGCTATGTTCAACCTCTGGATTAGGCTTAGGCTTCTGAATGGCCTATTCTCGCGTGCTTTTGGATGTAGCCACTCTTCTAAGCTCCCATTAGGCATGTACTCAAAAACCAAGGCCATGAAGTCATTACCGCGGTGATCCAAACTAGAGCACGACGTAAGAATTTTGACGAGATTTCGATGTCGAATGCTTCTCAGGGCCTCACATTCAGACATAAAACTCTTAAAAGCCCCATGCTGTTGAAGGTTAAGCACTTTCACTGCGACGATATTGGCATTTTCGTAGGTCATGGTGGCTTTATAAACCGACCCAAAACTGCCCGTGCCGATCAGACTATCTGAGGAGAACCCATCTGTAGCCCTGAAGAGCTCACCGTAAGATACTTTCATGTGTCGGTTTCTTAAGGAAAAATTCGAAAACCTCGACAGCGGCTTTCTTCGGGAGTTTTTAATCAAGTGATGCATCCCAAGCAAGCACATGATTATTATTAAACACAAAATTGCTCCACCTATGGGAATGAGTATTACCTTGAGTTTATTATCGGCGTGATGTTGTGCTGCATCTGAAGTGCATTTCGGCAAGTGTAATTCTGGAATTCCACCGCAGAGTTTAGTGTTTCCGATAAGTGAGACTTCGCTCGCATTCTTAAAGACCCCTTCCATCGGCACTCGACCCTCAAAACGGTTGAAGGAGAGATTCAAGTATTGTAGATCTGGGAGCTCATCAAGGAATGCCGGAATTTGGCCCGAGTAAAAGTTTTTTGAGAGATCAAGTTCCTTGAGTCCTCTTAAATTGCTCAAGGAAGAAGGAATGGACCCTTGAAATGAGTTATTCTCTAAATGAAGAATTTCCAAGATAGCGCATTTGCCGATGGTGTCTGGAATCTCACCAGAGAGCCTGTTATTTGAGAGATCAAGCTCCCCAATGTTTATCAAGTTGCCCACTTCTGATGGTAATGAATCGTTCAGTAAATTATGCGACAAGTCAAGGATGATTGCGAGCGACGAAATGCTCAAAACTTCTTTTGGAATGCTACCGCTTAGCCTATTATTTGATAGATTTAACAACTCCAGCGTTAACATGTTGCGTAATGTCGGGGGAATGACTCCTTCAAATTCGTTGCTGTCGAGAAAGAGTCCGTCCATTCGAGTTAGGTTGCCCAAAGTGCGAGGAATTTCTCCCGAAAGCATGTTGTTCGACAGATCTAAATACTGTAATTGCCAAAGATGACTGATTTCTACAGGAATGGTGCCTCGAAGATCGTTATCACTCATAATTAGAGTAATCAGATTGATGAAATTGTCAATCTCAGAAGGTATAATTCCTGATATTTGGTTGTTATATAGTCCCAAAGTATTAAGACTAGTGGAAAGATTGAATATTGATTTGGGAACCATGCCTTGAAGTAGATTGCCTCCTAGATCCAACAGTTGGAGATTGGTGCAGTTGGTCAGTGCTGTAATGAAGCTCCAATCACTAGGCTTCCTGGCTTCGAGTTGATTACTGTCCAATTGGAGCCTCGAGAGACTCTGTAAGGCTCCAAGGCTCGGCGGTATTGTGCCATGGAAGGCATTGATCGATAAGTCAAGTATGCTGAGCTCAGAAGCGTTGGATAAGGATTCTGGAATTCGCCCCCCGAGCTGATTCTCATACATAAGAAGGATCTGAAGGTTCGGAAGAGCATTTCCGATATCGGAGGGTAGAGTTCCCTCGAGTTGGTTCATATGGAGTCCTAAGACCTTCAGGGATGAAAGATTGTAAAGGGATGACGGTATTTCTCCTGTTAAGTAGTTCGTCCCGAGAAAGAGATATTCGAGAGATGAAAGTCGTCCGAGCGAGATCGGGATCGACCCGGAGAGATCATTGTGAGAGCAGTCCAAGATAGAGAGGAATGGAAGTTCTGCAAAGTGAGGAATTTCACCATGAAGGTTGTTTTCTTTTAGCAAAATCTGGTTCAAAGAGGAGAGATTCACGAGTGTTGACGGAATGGTTCCTGTGATACTAGTGAATTGGATTTCAAGTGCCTTCAAGGAGAGAAGGCTACCAAAGGAGGGAGGAATGGCTCCAGACAGGTTATTCTTGCCGAGAGAAAGACTGAAAAGGGAAGAGAGATTCCCAAGTGAATCTGGGATTGACCCAGTAAAGCTATTGAAGCGGAGAATAAGATATTGAAGTCGAACGAGATTGCCCAAAGTGGCAGGGATGGCCCCTGTAAGATTATTGTAGCTTAATAGTAACTCAGTTAGCTTTGGGAGGTAGCCAAGCTCTGGTGGAATTTCCTCCATGAGAAAGTTATTCCTTAGATCAATAACCTGAAGCTTAGAGCAATTACCGAGAGAAGAAGGGATTGTTCCGCTAAGAGAATTCGCACTCAGGTTGAGATATCGCAGCCGGCGCAGGCTTCCTAGCTCCTCCGGGATGCTCCCGTCTAGCTTGTTGTCGGACAGGTCGATCCTCTGGAGGAATGTGAGGTTGGCTATGGATGGCGATAGGAAACCGGCTAGGCTGAGAGAATTGAGGTCGAGGGCCGTGACCCGGTCGGGATGGCGGCGGCCGCAGGAGACACCGCGCCACTTGCAGTAATGGACAGAACCGTTGCTCCACGAGGAGAGCGCTCCGAACGGATCGTCGTCGGCATGGGACTTGAAGGAGAGGAGGGCGGCGCGGTCGGACGCAGTTCGTTCGATTCCGGCGGCGGCGCTCCGGGCGGTGGAGATCAAATATAGTAGAATGAGGAGAAAAAGTAGCAGAGGGAAGCCTTCCATTCTATGACAGCAATCCTGCAGCAGCCCGCTCTTCGTTGGTATTTGATCTTGGCAACTGAATAGAAAATAAACCAACTTCCAGCTTAGTCAAAAAGCCTTAGTCATAGTAAGGCGGCAATACCATGGCTTAGTCAAAGTTCAATAATTGATATCTTCCAAATTTAAAGTTGACTTACTTTACACCTATTTGTAACTGTATATTCGTATAGAAAATATACAGGTTCTATTTGTTTGGACCTAAATAGATTCTGCGTTGAAGTAAATTTTTGATTGAATTAGGATTCAGGCAAAAAATATTTTATTTTTGTTATTTAATTTTATAATTGTATAAGAAAAGTTTTGCTAGTTCTACTATTTATTTGGTAGAAAATGAATAACGTAAAAAATACAGTTCTTTATTTTCTCCATTTATTTTACAAAAAATTATTTAATTTCCACGCTGCGGATTAATTTACCTCCCAATTATCTCTGTTGTAACTAAATAAAAAATAAATTATAATATAATAAATAAAAAATAATATAATTATATTTCTATACAATTCTAAAATAAAATTTAAAATAATTATAATAATTTTTTATATAAATTATAATAATGCAATAAATAATATTGTGAATTAAAAAAATATTATTATTTAACAAATTAATCTTTATCGTATTTTAAACATGCAAATTAAATAAAAGATATAATAAAACTTAACAATCCAAAATTCATTATAGTTTACCCGTACAATCATATTTTAAACATGGAATCCAAGCATCACGATAATTAAGTTTTTTTTCTAAATATTTTATTTTATTTTTTTCTCTCACCTCACTTTACTCAAATTGATTACGCCCACTGGTGGAGCAACATTAATTTAAATGTTTTAGATGAAGTGGACATTCGATCGTATTGAATTATGATGAATCAAACATTAGAAATGATCCACTTCTGTCAAAAAATAAATATGTCCATAGTGTGGCTAAATTCTAACTCCTACCGTGTTATATAGGTGTAGTTAAATTTTGCTACCACAGTATCATATGGGTCTAGCTAAATCCTACCAACACCATCAAAATAACAGCATCTTCTATATTATATTTATAGCTAACATCAAAATTTATTCCTCTCATGAATGAAGCGGTAGCATGCTACCTTCTCTCAAAAAACATCAAAATTTATTCAAATCCTAATTTAAATAAATTTATATTCTAATTAATATTTAAATCTTAACAAACTTATCTTTAACAAATTTAAATATTAATTTTAATCCAAGGATTCAACTACAAATATAATCAAATCCTAACAATCTCCATCTTCATTTGATTTGTGGTCTTTAATTGCTACATCGAGCTCTCCGTCTCTCCACCTTGAGTGACTGTATCTCCGTACTATCCGATCTTGCCTTTAGACCCTCTTAGCTTCACCTGAAATCAAAAAATCATATACCTTCGAGTCCAACACGCCTAGCGATATCAAATTGTGATTGCCCCAAGTGATGATCGATAATTCAGTACTCTGATGTCGATCTCTCTTGAGTATCGACAACTATTAGCTCCGATATCAATTATTGGGAATCTAGTGCTCGTCCCGGTACCAAATTTTATGAATCCGCAATCCGCTCCGGTACTGCAATCCACTCCGGTATCGCCTAGTGTTTGGATTTCGCAACAGAAACGTCAAATCGGATTTTTACCATAAACCCGTTCCTTTAATAAAAACTGGAACTATTGCAACCATAAAAGAGAAGAAAAATAAGATCAGAAAATACGGGTGAAATAAGATTCATTAACAAAGAGATGAATTACACCGACTCCTCTTCTACAATAGAGTAGTTTCAACCCAAGTCCTGTTCCTGAATTTTTCTCACCATTCTCTCATCTTCTATAAACTTAGAAGACTTCTCTTTTTGAATGCTCATGTGCGTGCATCCAAAATTATGAACACCTTGGTCATGCCATATGGGTGTGACTAAATTTTAGTTCTCAGCATATCATATATGTGTGATTAAATTCTACTACTACCGTACAAATAAATTTTTTCATTAAAATTGAAAGGGATAAATTTTTAAAGAGCAATGCTATCTGTACACTCCATTTGGGGTGTAAGATGTACACGTCACCCATTTTAGGGTGGGGGTTTCTCCACTCGTCACGCCAAAGTGACGAGTGAAATTCACCCCACCCTAAAATGGATGGGGTGTAAAATGTGCACCCTGTTTGGGGTGTACAAAAAGTATTTTCCATTTATAAAAGCTTGTAAAGTTTAAACTTTTGTCAAATCACCCTCTAATTTTTAATTTAGCAACGAGACCTTCTAACATGATCAAATAGTTTAATTCGCCAATTCTTTTCAAGAAAAATTACTAATTAAAACCTCATTTTGGTAGCATGTTTTACAAATCTGATCTTGCAAAGTTTAAAAAACACACAAAAAAACAACCAATGTATTTCTTTTTTTTTTTTTTTGTGATGAAACTAAAATATAAGGATTGAAGAATATACAAACTGCATCCACATTTTATTTTTGTTTATTATTTTTTTCAAGCGTTAGAATAAAAAAGATATATATTTTAAAGCTTCACAAAAATCACATGCAATATATTTGTCGAAAATGAACAATTAATTAATAATTAACTTTCGTAGAGAAGATTGGTGCATGGAATTATTTGATAATACTTAGGGTATCTAGTTATCAAAATTAAAAGCTCATGACTTATAATTTTACCACTCCACTAAGGGAGAAAATTTTACTGGTACAATTTTTTTTTAGAGTATACATGTTGAGATAAAAAAAATTTTGAAATTCAAAATTGAAAAAAAAAAAGAAAGAAAAGAAATATGAAAATGGATGAAAAAAATTAATTAGATGTTAATTGATTGAAACTTACCCTAGATAACCCATAGTCAAGGAAAGAAAGAAATAACAGAGGAGGGGGATAAAAAAAAAAAAAAAAAAAAAAAAAAGAAAGGAGAGGAGATGTTAAAAAAAAAAAAAAAAAAAAAAGTAAATGCACGACGGTAACGACGACGGTGGTGACGATGACGACAACGATGACCTCTTCTTCCTTCTTCGACGTCGGCCATGACGGCGACGACGACGACGACAACAATGTGCGAGGAGGCCTCATGGCCTCTTCTTCCTTCTTCGACGGTGACAACAATGGCGGCCACAAGACTATTCCACCACAAAGATGACGGCGGGCAGGTCGATGTATGCGCACAAACGACATAGTGGTGATTTTTTTTTTTTTGATTTGATTGCGCAGCCATCTTCATGATAGGCTCGACCGATCAAATCCAGCATTAGATCGTTACTATGTCGTGCGTGCATATTCACTACACACTCGTCTCCTCAAGACGCGCGCCGAATGACATGATGGCGATTCTCCAACCGATTTGATTGTGCGACCATCTTCGTGATAGGCTTGACACACAAATCCCTATTCCAAATCAAACCGTCCTTTTGGTGCGATCGAGCGGTCATCTTTGCGATAGGCTCGACACGATCAAACCTAACTTTAGATTTTTTTTACCGAGCAGCCATCTTCGTGATAGGCTCGACACGGTCGGAACATGGCGATTTAAACCAAACCATTCCTTTGGCGCGATCGAGCGGCCATCTTCGTGATAGGCACTGGTCGAGCCAATCGCTATTTTCGTGAAAGGCACGGCTCGACTCGATCAAATCGCCATCTTTGTGATAGGCACGGCTCGACTCGATCAAGCCGCCATCTTCGTGATAGGCACCGGTCGAGCCAATCGCCATCTTCGTGATAGGCACGGCTCGACTCGATCAAGCCGCTATCTTCGTGATAGGCACCGATCGAGCCAATCGCCATCTTCGTGATAGGCACGGCTTGACTCGATCAAGCCGCCATCTTCGTGATAGGCACCGATCGAGCCAATCGCCATCTTCGTGATAGGCACGGCTCGACTCGATCAAACCGCCATCTTCGTGATAGGCACCGGTCGAGCCAATCGCCATCTTAGTGATAGGCACGGCTCGACTCGATCAAACCGCCATCTTCGTGATAGGCACCGATCGAGCGAATCGCCACCTTCGTGATAGGCACGGCTCGACTCGATCAAACCGCCATCTTCGTGATAGGCACGGCTCGACTCGATCAAGCCGCCATCTTCGTGATAGGCACCGATCGAGCCAATCACCATCTTCGTGAAAGGCACGGCTCGACTCGATCAAGCCGTCATTTTCGTGATAGGCATCGGTCGAGCCAACCGCCATCTTCGTGATAGGCACGGCTCGACTTGATCAAACCGCCATCTTCGTGATAGGCACCGGTCGAGCCAATCGCCATCTTCGTGATAGGCACGGCTCGACTCGATCAAACCGCTATTTTTGTGATAGGCACCGATCGAGCCAATCGCCATCTTCGTGATAGGCACGGCTCGACTCGATCAAACCGCCATCTTCGTGATAGACACCGATCGAGCCAATCGCCATTTTCGTGATAGGCACGACTCGATTTAATTTGATTTAAATCGAATTGCCACTTGAACCCAATATGGATATGATTTAAGACCAGTACATAATTCAAATTGAACCACATGAGGTTCGAGCTGAACCGAATTAAACCACAAACCGGTTTGACTTAAATTGAACCTAAGCCGGTTCAACATGAATGAAATCATAGGAGGACCAAGCCAAGTCGAACCGAATCATAAGCTGGCTCGACCTAAACTGAGCCATACCTTGAACCTAAGCGGATTCAGCTTAAACTGAACTGTATGAGGTTCGAACCAAACCAAACTACAAGTCGGTTCGGTTTAAACATTCAAGTTGTCGGTTCAACCCAAACGGAGCCACAGGAGGTCCGAATCAAACCACAAGCCAGTTCGACTTAAACTGAACCATAAAAGATTCAATTTGAGCTACAAATCGGTTCAACCTAAATTGAACCGAGAGAGGATCAAGACAAGCCAAGGCAAATCATAAGCCAGTTCAACCTAAATCGAATATGAGTGGAATCATATGAACTGGACCATGCACCAGCTCGAACCCAAATCAAAGTCAAAGGGTTTTGAGCCAAACCGCAAAGAGGATGACTCAAACCAAACTCCATGGCGTCTTAAATCAAACTATAAAGGTTCAATCCAAACCAAATGCAATAAAGTTTCACGTTCAAACGGATCTCGAACCAAACCATAAGGTTACGATCCGAACCAAACCGAACCACAAAAGGGTCCAAGTTGAGCCGAACTATAAAGGCCCGACCCAAATCGAATTCAAAGGGTCTCGAACAGAGTCATAAGGGTTCGACCTAAACCATGTCTCAAAGGGTTCTGAATCAAAGTATAACGGTTCGACCCAAATCAAACTCAAAGAGGACAAACCGAGCGAAAGCCTAAACCGACTCAGCTCAAATCAAGTACAAAAGGTTCAAACCAATTCAATTTGAACCCAACCTGAACAAAGGTTCAAACCAAACTTCAGGAATGATCCAAATCAAGCAAACCTGCTCCATCCGAACTGAAACAAATCAAGAGTTCAAACCGAGCTAACTCCACATGAATCTGCTGAGTCAACTTAATCGACTCTAAACCCAAATCTAAACAACCGAAAAGTCATTAACCTAAATCCAAATCCAAACGACCGAAAAGTCATAAAACTCAACCCAAATCCAAACGACCGAAAAGTCATTAAACTAAACCCAAATCCAAACGACCGAAAAGTCATTAAACTAAACCCAAATCCAAACGACCGAAAAGTTATAAAACTCAACCCAAATCCAAACGACCGAAAAGTCATTAAACCAAACCCAAATCCAAACGACCGAAAAGTCATTAAACTAAACCTAAATACAAACAACCAAAAAGTCATAAAACTCAACCCAAATCCAAACGACCGAAAAGTCATTAAACTAAACCCAAATCCAAACGACCGAAAAGTCATTAAACTCAACCCAAATCCAAACGACCAAAAAATCATTAAACTAAACTCAAATCCAAACGACCGAAAAGTCATAAAACTCAACTCAAATCTTAACGACCGAAAAGTCATTAAACTAAACTCAAATCCAAACGACCGAAAAGTCATTAAACTAAACCTAAATCCGAACGACCGAAAAGTCATTAAACTAAACAACCCAAACAACCCAAATCATATCAAACTCAATCCTGTTCGACCGCCACCCACTTTTGAAGGGCCACCAAGTTTATAAATCGGGCATTTCACTCATGTACAGTGGGGGTATGCCCCTGCTTAAGCCATGTACGTGAAAGTCATATCAATAAAAGTTCGTCTTTATATTACGGTCTCTTTCATCATCAGTATTCATTTTGGTCTCTTAATCGAGGGTCCCTCAACACTGCTAGTGTGGGGTAATTAACAACAGATTATTGAGTCTGCTGGAAGCCATGAGCCTGCAAACCTGATTTCAAATACAAAATTCAAATAAACTCGATCTGCATCATGAATGACCACTCATCATCGCAAGTCTGTTCCCACAGGCCATCCATTCAAACTGCGCGGAAGGCTTTTCCTGTGACGCCCCACTTCCCAGGAGGTCACCCATCTTAGAACTACTCTAGCTCTAGCACGCTTAACTCTCATAACCTCTTGGATCTTGCTACCATCCAAAATGCTATAGCCGGGTTAAGAGTTTTAGTCCTATTATATCATTTATATATAGGACTATTTCAAATTCCGGGGGTGTCACATTCCTCCCCCCTTTAAGCCCTGACGTCCACGTCAGACTCAAGCACACTCACTAGTACCAGGCGATGTGAGACTCGTCTCACTAGCCTTAGCCGACCTTGTAGGGAGCTGCACTCCACCTACAACGGTCATTAGCCGGGGAGCCACACTCTACCCGCTATATAACCCTGGCTCAGCCGAGACTCATCTCACATTTCCGGCTGGTGATTGGCTCTGATACCAATTGTGACGCCCCACTTTCCAGGGGGTCACCCATCCTAGAACTACTCTAGCTCTAGCACGCTTAACTCTCATAACCTCTTGGATCTTGCTACCATCCAAAATGCTATAGCCGGGTTAAAAGTTTTAGTCCTATTATATCATTTATATATAAAACTATTTCAAATTCCGGGGGTGTCACATTTCCTCTCTTATCTCTCTCTACAACCATTTGAAAAATGATATTAGCACATGGACAGTAAAATAAGATAGCGAATACACCTTTTGCTCTATTAGCATATTCATTTTTCTTTTGCTCTTGTTATTGTTTTTGCTTTGGCCTTTTCTTTTATTGACTTCATTGCTACTGCTGCTCTTGCTGATTCCTCGCATTTTTTATATTCTTTATATATTTTTACTATTGTTATAAATAATATATTTTTCTTATAGTTTTGAGTTTCTACTGTCTTCCCACATTTGTTTAAGATATTTATAGTTCCAACTCATTCTAGTTGCCCGAAAAAAAAAAGAAGTAAAAATGGTAAAACCGTAAAAAGTGAAAGCAATTGGTATGCCCTTAATGAGGTATAATATATACATCTCATATATTTAAGGGTAGAATCTGTTTTACTAATCATTTTGAAACGATTAGTAAAAATTATCTCACCCTAAGATAGATTGGATATAAAATATACATCGTAAACAGAGTGTACCAAAAATATAAGAAGACCCCTCTCAACTATAGGAGAGCATAAATGGCTCCTTCAACTTTTCTATTCTTTTCTTTTCTTATTGAGTTCCCCTCAATATCTATTTTTGTTTGGAATTTTTATACTTTGTAAAGTAAAAAAATTTTCAAATAAAATGACTTCACCAGTTATTAACTGTTAATTGACCTAATTTTATTTGATAAAAAATTATTAAAAGTTATCAAATTTGATGAAGATACCAATATATTTGATAAAATTCCTAATTTTTTAAACTAAAACCACTTAATTCTAAACAAGTAAAAGTTGAGAGAGTCTCCATAAAAACAAAAAAAAAGAAGTTGAGGGGTCTAGTTCATGCCCCCCTATAGGTGAGGGGCATCCATACAATTTTTACCATCAAAAGAGAAATATTACTTTCAAAAAATATTACCTAACAAAATCACACCTGATTCTTGGCCCGATGGTCCGGCCCAACTCATTTAACAATCTTATTTTGTAAAAAAAAAATATTTTTTAAAATTTATCGTACCGTAAAATTGTGGGCGAATCAGTAACATAAGATTGAAAACGATATTCAAATTTCGAGACATATCTAATAAAATATATACCCCAAACTCACTCTCTTATATCTACAAGTAAAGAGATGGACACCAAGCTACTAGATGGACATGCTTATATATGTATCTCCTTTTCTTACCTGAAGTTTTGGCATTGAATTGTTCCCTATCTAACATAATTCTTTCTTTAGTCTCTTACAGGTTGAGAGCTATATTGGGTACACATATAGTGTTGATTTAATTACATTGGTCTATATATTATTTGGATCTTGTTATTTGGGTTATAAAATTTGGTAAAGTTAAATTTTTTATTTTTATATTTTTTAACTATATATTTGGATCTCCTACTTGTTAGTCTTTGGATCCAAAAATTCATATTTGATAGTTTTTTTTTTTTAAAGACTAAAATAGGGATGATTAGAATATTAGAAAAGAGAAAAAGAAGTCGGAGAAAAATGAGAAAATCCTAAAAGTTGGTTTAATCTTGGTTCTATCAAGAAGAAGGTAAGATCTTTCTTTTGAAGTGCGGTTTACACTATTTAGGTAGAATTCGAGATTGCTGAAACTTCTCTTTATTTTTGAAAAAAGATTATATCTCTCCTATTTGTATATCTCTTGTAATTTTTATGATTTTATAGTAAATTTTTTTTTTTGCTTTGTTCTTCCTTGGATGTAGAGATAATCAAACCACATAAAATCATTGTATTTTTGTAATTTTTTTTATTTTATTATTGCTCTTATGTTTGGCTCTCCATTGAGTATTTATAGGGTGTGGATTGTAAAATTGCTCATCAAGTGTTTGTAAAATTGCCATCAATATTTTTGATCTTTATTTTACAATATATAGAATTCTCACTTGAACTTAAAAGAAAATAAAATGGCACAAATAAATTATGTTTGGATTGTTGAAAAAGAATTTTTTTTTTTTTGCATGAATCCTTGATCAAATTGCCGTTCACTCACAGTAATATTTTCCTTCAAGCGTTTACTGTTTACTTAATTTTCAGTTGATCTGAATGTAATGTTTATTCTGTTAAAATCTAGTTAATTATGACTTGTGTACCATGATAAAAAAATATGAATTAATTTATCTTAATATTTTGGATTCAGACAAATATTTTGAGCTGTGTTACACATACCTCTTAACTTCGCTAGCTCTTGGTCCATTTTCTATCTTGTAAATACTCTGATAGTATTCTTATTTTTAATTTAGAGACGAATATTTTGATCACGATAAGCTTAATCGGAGGTTGTCCAAAAATAACAAAGTGTATGTATGTATCTGGGGTTTATTTTCTATCGCATAGAATATAAATTGGGCGATCACAGCTGAAACCTCTCATTCATGGCAACTTTAATTGGTGTAAGAAACAACACTTGGTTGTGTTTTCCAGTGTTTGTGGTTCTTTGCATTGAATTCTTGCTTTCACATGTAATGCTTTGTTTGATTGTAAATGGTTTTGTATGTTGTTGTTGTTGTTGTTGTTGTGGTTAACACTCCTCTCATACTATTTTATGATCTTTCTGTATTTTGTGCTAATTTTAGGTAAACATGCATGGAGTCGCTGCAACTATAGGCCATTTTAAAATATAGGTCCCTCAAGTTCATTTTTTTTCTTTTCCAATTGACACCTTCTCAACTTTATTTATTTTGTTTGAGTTATTTTAGTTTATTGAATTGGGATTTCGTTAAAATTAAACTCATGTTCTGTGGGAACTAAATTCTATTATTCCTGACATTATGCACTGATTGAAGCTTCTCAAAATCCACAACTTCAGTCTACATTGCTTGAATTTTTGTTTGAAAATAATTTAAGCTATCAAGATCAAGATTCATAGCTTTGATCTTAAATGGATTAATCCTATAAAACATTTTCAGAACATTGTTTAAGTTCATTCTGCAGTCACCTGCTGAACCAAAAGATAATCTTTAAAAATCAGATTCACTTTCAATACCCAAAAATATATTTATCAGTGCATATTGTCGATCCAGATTTCCTATCATAGGAGAGAAACAACTCAATAGGCTAAAAAACTGTGTTGTCTTAGAAGAATTGTAGCGGGTATATACACCCTACGCCTACCTATCTATCAAAAAAAAAAAAAAAAAAAAAAAAAAAAAAAAATCCAAAATTGGTATATACACCATTCTAAATAGGGTTGGAGCTTTCAGTTGAAAAGTGTGTTCAACATAGATTCGGCAATGATGGGTTATATTAGGCTTCATTAATAAACTTGAGCTAGAAATTAGGAATTTCAAGCTATTAATGTATGTATACAGATGCAACATTTGAAGTGCTTATCTCCTTTTGGTTATATTCATCAAAACCTTAAGGACTAGGCTTTTTTATTGCACTAGGTTTTTTATTTTTAATGCAAATAAGGAAAAGCAAAGGATGTTCAAACATACATTCATTTGCCTCGAGTGAGAACGGTAGCATAGGGAGCAAAACTGCTTTTAGTTAAGAAGCCTCTCTCTTGCTGCACTCAGCTCCTTTGCAACTTTTATCATGTCGCATCGTTCGTATGGCGATTCGTTCGAGCACGAGATACCACAGTCGAACACTGAAACGATGCAATCTTGCACACACTCTTCTTGGTAAGCTATATCATTAGCGGCTGAGTGAAGGTTTCTGTCTATGATGTCCATGGCATGTTCAGGAGAAGAAGCTGCAGCAGCACGAACATATCCACGAAGGCTCAGTCCGTCTTTGAACTTGTCGTCGACGGGACTCATTCCAGTGAACATCTCCAGCAGAAGAATTCCGTAGCTGTACACATCACCGAGCCTAGATGGTTTACAGCCCATTCCATACTCTGCACAACATTAGTTAATTGGAAACAGACAATACAAGATTGTCAGGTGAATTCATTAGGATTTGGATTTGGTTCCCACTGTTTCCAAGCCAAAAACTAAATTTGATCTTCTAGGTTATAAATTGACTCTAAAATAGCATTATATATGTAGAAATAAAGTTCCTTGCGTGTTTAGTGATCATAATTAATCAGTTTTTAGTAGCAAGCAGTTTATTCTAACTCTAGTATGTCGATTTTCATAGCTAATATGTAGTATCCTTTTTATGTCCTACAATATTTTTTTTCCCCTTTTCTACTAATTTTTACACTAAATTTCTCATTTTATTTATTAAACTTATGCTATTCACTTGCTTTTTCTTCAAAAGATAGTGAGCAGCAAAATATATTAGATATAGTATAGTTAGGAATTAGATAAAAATGTGTTATTTTTTTTCTGAAATGTTGTAAAGCACCAAATAAGTTAACATTTTGTAGCATATTCCTCACCTGGAGGAACATAACCAATAGATCCTTTGATTCCCACAGTATTGGTAGATGAACACTCAGATGATTTGTCAGGCCTTTGCCGCAGAAACTTTGCTAACCCGAAATCGCCCACGTGCGCCGTCATTTCGTTGTTGAGAAGGACGTTGCTGGGCTTAATATCACAGTGAACAATCGGCACGGACACACGGTTATGAAGATACTCTAACGCTGAGGCTACGTCGACGGCTATGTTCAACCTCTGGATTAGGCTTAGGCTTCTGAATGGCCTATTCTCGCGTGCATTTGGATGTAGCCACTCTTCTAAGCTCCCATTAGGCATGTACTCAAAAACCAAGGCCTTGAAATCGTTACCGCGGTGATCCAAACTAGAGCACGACGTAAGAATTTTGATGAGATTTCGATGTCGAATGCTTCTTAGGGCCTCACATTCAGACATAAAACTCTTGAAAGCCCCGTGCTGTTGAAGGTTAAGCACTTTCACCGCGACGATGTTGGCATTTTCGTAGGTCATGGTGGCTTTATAAACCGACCCAAAACTGCCCGTGCCGATCAGACTATCTGAGGAGAACCCATCTGTAGCCCTGAAGAGCTCACCGTAAGATACTTTCATGTGTCGGTTTCTTAAAGAAAACCTCGACAACAGCTTTCTTCGGGAGTTTTTCATCAAGTGAGGCATCCTAAGCAAGCACATGATTATTATTAAACACAAAATTGATCCACCTATGGGAATGAGTATTACCATGAGTTTGTTATCGGCGT
Source organism: Tillandsia leiboldiana (assembly GCA_029204045.2). NCBI lineage: Eukaryota > Viridiplantae > Streptophyta > Magnoliopsida > Poales > Bromeliaceae > Tillandsia > Tillandsia leiboldiana. The sequence goes on along the minus strand of CM055074.1, from coordinate 6,648,843 downwards.
GATCTTGTGTTGCGTCTGAAGTGCATTTCGGCAAGTGTAATTCTGGAATCCCACCGCAGAGTTTATTGTTTCCGATAAGTGAGTTTTTGCTCGCATTCTTAAAGACCCCTTCCACCGGCACTCGACCCTCAAAACTGTTGAAGGAGAGATTCAAGTATTGTAGATCAGGGAGCTCATCAAGGAATGCTGGTATTTGGCCCGAGAAAAAGTTTTTTGAGAGATCAAGCTCCTTGAGCCCTCTTATATTGCTAATAGAGGAAGGAATGGACCCTTGAAATAAGTTATTCTCTAAATGAAGGATTTCCAAGATAGTGCATTTGCCGATGGTGTCTGGAATCTCACCAGAGAGCCGGTTATTTGAGAGATCAAGCTCCCCGATATTTATCAAGTTGCCCACTTCTGATGGTAATGAGTCGTTCAGTAAATTATGCGACAAGTCAAGAAAGCTTGCGAGCGACGAAAGGCTCAAAACTTCTTTCGGAATGCTACCGCTTAGCCTATTATTTGATAGATTTAACAACTCTAGCATTAACATGTTGCTTAATGTCGGCGGAATGGCTCCTTCAAATTCGTTGCTGCCGAGATAGAGCTTGTCCATTCGTGTTAGGTTACCCAAAGTGCGAGGAATTTCGCCCGAAAGCATGTTGTTCGACAGATCTAAATACTGTAATTGACAAAGATGACTGATTTCTTCAGGAATTGTGCCTCGAAGATCGTTAACACTCATATCAAGAGAAGTCAGATTGATGAAATTCTCAATCTCAGTAGGTATAATTCCTGATATTTGGTTGAAAGAGAGTCCCAAATAATACAGACTAGTGGAAAGATTGACTATCGATTTGGGCATCATGCCTTGAAGTAGATTGCCTCCTAGATCCAACACTTGGAGATTGGTGCAGTTGGTCAGTGCTGTAATGAAGCTCCAATCACTAGGCTTCCTGGCTTCGAGTTGATTACCGAACAATTCGAGCCACGAGAGACTCTGCAAGGCTCCGAGGCTCGGCGGTATCGTGCCGTGGAATGCATTGAACGGTAAAACAAGTTGGTTGAGCTCAGAAGCATTGGACAAGGATGCTGGAATTCGGCCCCCGAGCTGATTTTCATTCATAAGAAGGACTTGAAGGTTCGGAAGAGAATTTCCGATATCGGAGGGCAGAGTTCCCTCGAGTTGGTTATAAGGGAGGTCTAAGACAATCAGGGATGATAGATTGTATAGGGATGACGGTATTTCTCCTGTTAAGTTGTTACTCGCGAGATCGAGATATTCGAGAGATGAAAGTCGTCCGAGCGAGATTGGGATCGACCCGGAGAGATAATTAGAAGTGCAGTCCAGGTAAGAGAGGAATGGAAGTTCAGCAAAGTGAGGAATTTCACCATGAAGGTTGTTTCCTCGTAGCAAAAGATAGTTCAAAGAGGAGAGATTCGCGAGTGCCGATGGAATGGTTCCTGTGATACTATTGAATTGGATTTCAAGTGTCTTCAAGGAGAGAAGGCTACCAAAGGATGGAGGAATGGCTCCTGACAAGTTATTTTGCCCGAAAGAAAGAAATAGTAGGGAGGAGAGGTTTCCGAGTGAATCTGGGATGGACCCAGTAAAGCTATTGAAACGGAGATTAAGATGTTGAAGTTGAACAAGATTGCCCGAAGTGGCAGGGATGGCCCCTGTAAGATTATTGTAGCTTAGTTCTAACGTAGTTAGCTTTGGGAGGTAGCCAAGCTCTGGTGGAATTTCCATTGTGAGAAAGTTATTCATTAGATCAATAACCTGAAGCTCTTTGCACTGCGTTAGATTGGAAGGGATCGTTCCTCGTAGCATGTTTCCATTCAGGATAAGCAGTTGAAGATTAGAGCAATTACCGAGCGAAGACGGAATCGTTCCGCCAAGAGAATTCGCACTCAGGTTGAGATATCGCAGCCGGCGCAAGCTGCCTAGCTCCTCCGGGATGCTCCCGTCTAGCTTGTTGCCGGACAGGTCGATCCTCTGGAGGAATGTGAGGTTGGCAACTGACGGCGATATGAAGCCTGTTAGGCGGAGAGACTTGAGGTCGAGGCCCGTGACCCGGTCGGGATGGCGGCCGCCGCAGGAGACTCCGCGCCACCTGCAGTAGTGGAGAGAGTCGTTGCTCCACGAGGAGAGCGCTCCGAACGGATCATCGTCGACTAGGGACTTGAAAGAGAGGAGGGCGGCGCGGTCGGACGCAGTTTGTTCGATTCCGGCGGCGGCGCACCGGGCGGTGTAGATCACATTAAGTAGAATATTCAGAAAAAATAGTACATGGAAGCCTTCCATTCTATGAACTAAGATAAGACCAGAGAAAGCTGAAGCTATAGCAATCCTAAGATAAGACCAGAGAAAGCTGAAGCGATAGCAATCCTGCAGCAGCCAGCTCTTCGTTGCTATTTGATATTGGCAACTGAATATAAAATTAACTAACTTCCAGGCTTAGTCAAAAAGCTCAATAATTGATATCTTCCAAATTTAAAAGTTTAGTTACTATATATCTTTAGTTAAACATAGTTAATGACACCTATTTGTAGCTGTATATTCGTATAGTAAATATATATGGTCTGTTTGTTTCCATCTAAATAAACTTTGTGTTGAAGTGAACTTTAGATTGAATTAGAATTTGGGCTTTCGCTGGTTTATTTTGATAGCCTGTGTAAGTAAAGTTCTACCAATTTTGTTGTTTGTTTGGTAGAAAGTGAATGACGTAAAAAGTCAAATTTTTATTTTCTTCATTATTTCGTCGAAAATGGTTTAATTTTCATACCGCTGGTAAACTTACCTCTCACATAATATTATTGACTCTTTTTGTAACTAAATAAATAATAATCTATAATATAATAAATAAAAAATAATATAATTATATTTTTATACAATTATAAAATGAAATTTAAAATAATTATAATAATTTTTTTGTATATAAATTATAATAATACAATAAATAAAATTCCGAATTAAAAAATTATTAATATTTAACAAGTTAATCTTCATCGTATTTTAAACATACAAATTAAACAAAAGATATATTAAAATTTAACTAAACAAACTTTATTATATTTTACACATACAATCATATTTTAAACATGTAACTCAAGCATCACCATAATTAAGTTTCTTCTTAAATATTTTTTTTTTATTTTTTTTTCTCTCACTCCACATTACTAAAATTGATTTCGCCTAGTGATGGAACGAAATCAATTTCAGTGTTTTAGATGAAGTGGATATATTCGATCGTACTAATTTACGGTGAACCAAACAATAAAAATGATCCACTTCTGCCGAAAATTATTTTTTTTCTCCCCACTTACGATGAAACAAACATGCTCATAATGTAAAAAATAAATGAAGCGAGTAACTAAAGAAAACTAATTGTAGTTGTACATTCGCGCAGTATAAAAAATTGTACGGGGCAATTAGTAGGGGGTTGACGTTTGTAGTGCACCGATTTTCGTGAAATGGCGAAACTCAGCAAAAATACTTGTAACACATTTCAAATGAAATTACAAGTGAGTTGGAAGTATTTCGAATCGATGCAAAAGTCATCGAGTCGAAAAGTGAGTTGGAGTTGAGAATTTGAAGCTTCAATTGTGAAACTTAAGTCCTTGTTTGGCAATTTTCGCAAAATGACGAAACTCAGCAAAAATATTTGTAACACATTTCAAATATAATTACAAGTGAGTTGGAAGCATTTCGAATCGATTCAAAAGTCATCGAGTCGAAAAGTGAGTTGTAGTTGAAAGTTGAAGCTTCAAATTTGCAAAACTTAAGTCCTCGTTCGCCGAATTCGCAAAATGGCGAAATGCGGCGAAAAGACTTGTAACATATTTTAAATATGATTACAGTCGAGTTCGGTGCGTTTCGGACCGACGCGAAGGGCATCGGGTCGAAAAGTGAGTTGAAGCCCAAGGACTTAGCAAAATTCAGGAATCCTGAATTTTGTTATCGCGAAGCTTTTTCGGAGCCCTGTTTCGAAGACTTAGAGTAGTCAAAGAATTTAAAAGAAATCATGAGGTGTCTCAGAAATGTTTTCTGATTAAAAGGGGTGAAGTTCCGAGGTGAGAGATTGAAAGAAAATAGGAGAACGAAGCGAAGCAAAATGCTTCAAGAATTCTGAAACTGCAGTTTTTGCTGATGCAGTTTATCGGCAAGCATTTTAGGAGCCCTGTTTCGAAGACCTAGAGTAGTCAAAAAATTAAAAAGAAATTGTGGGGTGTCTTACAAAAGTTTGCTAATTAAAAGGGGTGAAGTTCTGAGGTCAGAAATTAAAGGAAAATAGGAGAACGAAGCGAAGAAAAATGCTTCAAGAATTCTGAAACTGCAGTTTTTGCTGATGCAGTTTATCACGAAGCTTTTTCGGGGCTCTCTTTCTAGGGCTTAGAGCAGCCCAAAAATTTAAAAGAAATCGTGGAGAGTTTAATAAAAAATTGTAGAATAAATGGGAGAAGAAAAATTACGATTTCAATTTTCCAGTTGTCGGCAAAACGCGGAGGAAGAGGGATATCCGAATTTGCTCACTGCAGATGCAAAACTGCAGAATTGAGGAGAGTTTTGGGAATTTCTTTAGTAAGTTGGGGCATTTTGGTAAAATCACCTCCCCCCCCCCCCCTACCCACCTGCAGGAATTTAATTTCCTCTCTCTCCCTCTTAATTATACCCACTCCCTTGACTTCATAGCAGGGACCTTTTCCTCTCTCTCCTTTCATTCGAAACCCACCTCATCTCTCTCTCTCTCTCTTCCCCTCGGTTTGCTCCAGGACCCGCAAGAAGGAAAGAAGGAAAGAAAGAAAGAAGGAAAGAAAGAAAGAAGAAGAGAAGTAGTAAGCAGCTGCAACAACAAAGCCATTTCTCTTGGCTGTGGGATGTTGCATCTTGGAGCTTTAGAAACTTGAAGGGGACATCTTGGGAAGTTCCAAGTGAAGCTCAAGCTCCATTCCATCTCCCTCTTTTGGTCATAGAACTCTCAAAAGAGGTGAGTAGAAAACCCTAGAATCTAAATTTCTATGGTCTCTTTTGGTTTCAAAAGAGATAAAAATTAATTTAAACTAGGCTTTCTCTACTTAAAGGTTTTCTAGTAAACCTTTTTGTGAACCCTTTGGAGCCTTCCGAAGAGAAGCTCCAACTTCTTTTTCTCTTCTCTTTTGAGCAAGAGAAATCAAAAGAGATAAGTAGAATGATTTGGGGATTCATTTTGTAAGCTCTTTTTGGGTCCAAAAGTGTGGAAAAACACCACAATGAAGCTTTTCCCCCATTGATAGGTTTTTCCACTAAGTTAAAGATATCAAAACTTCTCTTTACATGGAAGACATAGTAAGATTTTAGAGCTTCATTGGAAAAATCCTAATTAAGAGAAAAACATGAAGGGGCTCTGTGAGAGAGTTTATTGTAATCTAATTTTACTTCTTATACTTTTGTGTCGAGGATTAATCGAAAAACGCATTGAGGTGGTTTTACGCGTGTACGTAGGTTGACACATTGTTGGCCGAACCACGTAAATCTTGTGTCCTTGCGTTTTCTTATTCGTTTTATTTGCTTAGTTATTCTCGTGTTTGTTTTCTACGATCGTTCTCATTTACTTTCATCTACGAATAATCATACTTCCATCGCGCTCGTGTACTGTGTTGGTTGAGGTATGTTTGGTAACCCCACGGCCGGTTCCCTCTTCAATTGGTATCTGAGCGTTTGGTTTTTCGTAGTTCGTTGACGGTGAAATAATGGTGGGAAAAGTTTCAGCGACAAAGTATGAGATTCATCGGTTTGATGGAGCGAACTTTGTGTTGTGGAAACTGAAGATGCAAGCAATCTTGATTAAAGATGCTTGTGCAATCGTCCTACAAGGAAAGGAGAAAAAAGCTCATGACCCTAGACGTGAGAATCGATAAATGCAAGTATTTTACTTTACTCGATGCTGGAAACTTAGGAAGGATGAGTAAAGATTATCTCACCCTAAGATAGATTAGATATAAAATATACACCCTAAATAGGGTGTACCAAAAATATAAGAAGACCCCTCTCAACTATAGGAGAGTATAAATGGCTCCTTCAGCTTATCTTTTCTTTTCTTTTCTTATTGAGTTCCCCTCAACATCTATTTTTGTTTGGAATTTTTATACTTTGTGAAGTTAAAAATATTTCAAATAAAATAATTTCTTTTTTTTTTTTTTTTTTTGAGAGAAGGTAGCATGCTACCGCTTCATTCAAGTCAATATGAACTAAGCAACAGCATGAGGCAGCAAGGCCTCAGAATTAGAAAAAAAAAAAAAAAAAAAAAAAAACTCTAGCAGAAAGACTCCCAAAGAGAGCGAAGTGCGCGGACTGAGCCCAGCAGGTGCTTCCCGTTGACTCTTTTGTTCTCGAAGATCCTTCTGTTTCACTCCAGCCAAATCGACCACCAGGATGCGACTAAGATACCTCTCTCTCTCTTCCCTGGGCTGCCCCCAATCTGACAGCAATTCTCCCAAAGTAGTACCACCGAGTTGCTGCCGCCCAGGAGCCGTTTGTAGGTTAGTTGGGGGCCCAACAGCACTCTGCTAGCTTCGCAGTCGACCAGTAAATGGTTGACAGTCTCAATGGCCGCCCCACAGAAGGCGCACAGCACGTCCCCAATCCAGCTTCTAAAAATAAGGTTGTCCTTTGTGTGGATCCTACCTTTCAGAGCCAGCCACACGAAGATCTTGACTTTCAGCGGAGCTTTGGCAGCCCAGAGCTTATAAAAAAGGGTGACCGTAACCCCGCTATCCTGCAGAAAGTCGTAAGTCGTCTTTACCGAAAAGATTTTCGAATGGTCCCACTGCCACCGAAGTAAGTCCTTCCCCCTACCTGGGGTTTTGGCAGCCAACAGCTCTTTAAGTGCCATAATAGTAGCGCAAGATTGTTGTCTCCTGTGGGAAATCCTGTTGATTAAAATTCAAAATCTAAATTTATTTTTATTTTTTATTTTTTATTTTATTGTGTTTTTATTTTATTTTTTAACGCGCAACGTTCACGCGTAGCGCGCGGGCGCTATGCGCGGGCGTTACGCCCTTTAGACCCGCTCCCCAAAATTAATTAGTTAGAAGGCAACGTTCTAATTTGCCAAGTGTCCTCGTGGGCATGCAACATATATATACATATATATATAGGTGCAGGGAGCAAGGCTGATACAGTTAGTGAGTTTTTCTTTTTCCACTTCAGAGAAAAAATTTGATACTTCTTGAAGAAATTTTATAGTTGTTTTTTATTTTGGGTGTTGAAGAAATTCCGTCAACCTCTTCCGCGTTCGTGTCCGTAGGAGGAGGAATTCCGGTCGTATCTTGGGGCGGTGTTTTCGATTAATTCCGCACGAATGAGGGAAATACGCCTTAGGACAGTGCCTCGCGCGCTTTCGGAACTCTCGTTTTCAAACTCTTCGTCGTATATTTGGATTTAGCGATTATCTGTAAGTCTAATTTATTTTGTTATCACAAATATTTAGTTGGATTTTAATAACAATCAAAATTTTGTTGTGGGTAAATCCCAACATTCTAAGGCGTATTTCCTATTTGATTGTGATTAAAATCTGACGGTGCTAATCCGTTAAGAAATATATTTTGCATATAATTCTGTTCGTCAACTTGATTGTATGTCTGTCATCCAAATTTAAATAAATTGGGATTAGTATTTTTAAATTATATTCACATATAATTTATTTGCAATTTACTACATTTTTTTTTCCGGATAAGTTAATTAAAAGAAAAAAAAAAATTATTCACTGTAGTGTACGTAAAATCCTTTTTTTTTTAAAAAAAAAAAAAAAGAAAAAAGAAAAAAAAAAAGAAAAAAAAAAAAAGAAAAAAGGAAATTAGATTGCAGTTCACTTTATAAAAAAAATTAAATTGCAGTTCACTGTATTGCATTTATTAATTAGATTGTTTTTATTAAAAAAAAAATAGATTGCAGTTCACTGTATTGCATTTATTAATTAGATTGCTTTTATTAAAAAAAAAAAAAAAATAGATTGCAGTTCACTCTATTGCATTTATTAATTAATTTGTTTTTTAATCAATTGCAGTATAAAAAGCATTTTGATTGCATATATTATCTATTTAAATTGCTATAAATTTAAATTGTTTGGGCCATCTGTTTGCTGCTGAACGAACTTTCATAATAAACTAATTGTGAATACTTAAACCCTAAAATATTCTGGTTGACTAGGGTAGAAACCTTAATAACATGTTCGCTTATCTGAGAAGGATTTTTGAACCTTTTTTGCAGCTCTTCGCAATCATCCTTAATTTCTTTATTCCCTCAACTATATTGTTTAGAATGGGTTTTGATGACACTTCTAGTCTTAAACCAGAAAAATTTAAAGGGGTAGGTTTTTTGAGGTGGCAAGAACAGTTAGAGGCTTGGCTTGTCACCTTTGGCCTCATAACTGCAATTGGAAAAACACCTCCTTATCCTGCTTCTAAAATTTTTTCTGAAACTCCTCCATCTGATTCTGCTACCACCTCTGTCACAGAACCTAAATCTGTTAAATCTCCCGAGGAAATTGAATTTCATTGTAGGTTCAGAATACTTAGTTGTCTATCTGACGAACTTTATGAAACCTATAGAAAGTACCAAACTGCCAAAGATTTATGGTATGCCTTAGAAGATGCCTACATTAGAGATAATAAAGGAATCGCCAGGTTTACCATTACCGATTTTAATAATTTTAGAATAGTAGATAACATTCCTATAAACGATCAAATCCATCAGTTTCAGAATTTTGTCCTAGAAATTCATAGAAATGGATCTACTTTTGATGAAACCTATCAGGCTACCTGTTTACTGGACAAATTACCCCCTTCCTGGACCAAATTTGCTCAAGAGCTTAGACGTACCCAGGGAACCCTTAATCTTAGATCGGTAATCCAAGCTATTAGAATAGAAGACCAATACCGACTTAGGGAGATTAAACCGTCCATCAACCGATCGAACTTAAACCTGATCGAGATTCCAAACCAAAGCCATGAGCCTAAACCCAAAGGTAAAAATTTTAAACCTAAGGGTAAAGGCTTTAAGGGTAGGAACCCAAACCGAAATCAAAACTATAACCATAAACCCAACACCAATCAATCTAGTGGATATAAGAAAAGGGATGGTTTCTGTTATGTATGTGGTCGAGACAACCATTTTGCTTCAAAATATTTTTATCGAAAGAAAGAGAAAGTTGTCTATAAGAAAGGCCCAAACAATCAGAGCAACCATCCTAAACCTCAGGTCAACATGATTGAGGGTGAACCCTCCAGCTCTACTTTAAGGTCAGTCTCCTTTGTACCCAATGTTAACCTTACCTATCATGATTTAGATTGGTGGTTAGATTCAGGAGCCAATGTCCATGTTTGCACTAATAGGTCCCTATTCTCCTCTTATCAGAACACAAGTGGAGGATGTGTGACTGTCGGAGATGGAAAAGCTGTCAAGGTGCTGGGGATCGGAACAGTCAAACTGAAGTTAACTTCTGGAAAAACTCTGATCCTTCACAATGTGCAGCATTCTCCCGACATCCAACGGAACCTGATCAGTGGATCCTTATTAGTGCAATTAGGATATAAGATTGTGTTAGAATCCAATAAAGTTATAATTTCTAAGGGAGAAATGTTCATTGGAAAAGGTTTTGTATCTGAGGGTTTATTTAAATTAAATGTACTTTCTTTTGTTGATAATAAAAATTCTTCTCCTTCAGTTTCTACTTCTTCTTCTATTGTGTTAAATACTGAATCTTGTGATGTATGGCATGGCAGATTAGGGCATGTGAACCTTAAATCTATTCTGAAATTGACCAATCTTAATCTTTTACCCAAACTCAAGATTGATTCCAAATCTAAATGTGAGATTTGTACCCAAGCTAAGCAGTAGGAAACCTTTTAAATCTGTTCCTTATAGGGATACCCAGATTCTTGAACTAATTCATAGTGATGTCTGTGATTCTAATAGAGTACCTACCCGTGGAGGCAGTCGCTACTTTGTAACTTTTATAGACGACTACTCCAAGTTTAGTTACACCTATCTCTTGAAAACCAAAGATGAAGTCCTCTATAAGTTTAAAGCCTTTAAAGCTGAGGCTGAAAACCAATTGGATAAGAGGATTAAAATTCTAAGGTCTGATAGAGGAGGCGAGTATACTTCAAATGAATTAAACCTATTCTGCGAGGAACATGGAATAATTCATGAAGTAACTGCTCCTTACTCACCTCAATCTAATGGTGTAGCTGAAAGAAAGAACCGAACCCTATTAGACATGATTAATGCCATGATTTTAAGTTCTGGTGTACCTCAGAACTTGTGGGGGGAGGCTCTTTTATCAGCTTGTTATATCCTCAATAGGATTCCCACTAAGGATAGAACCCAGACACCTTATGAATTTTGGAAAGGAAGAGCACCTAAGTTGAGTTACTTCCGAGTGTGGGGGTGCTTAGCTAAGGTATCTATTCCTGAACCCAAAAGAAAGAAGATTGGACCTAAAACTATAGATGCTATCTTTATTGGATATTCCTTAGATAGTAATACCTATAGATTTCTTGTGATAAATTCTGAGATTTCTGAAATTTCCAATGATACTTTGATTGAATCTAGAGATGCAACTTTCTTTGAAAATATTTTTCCTTTCAAAACCCGCATTTCTAGATCTGCCCCTGATTATCAGTCTACTTTTGATCATGCATCTATTACTGATCATATACCTACATCTGATTTGCATTATAGTTTAGATCCTGTAGAACCTGATCCTATTCCTGAATTAAGGAGAGTCGCTTTGAGAATAACTTTGGTGAAGACTTCTTTACTTTCTTAATTGAAAGTACACCTTCGTCTTATAAAGAAGCAATGAGTTCTCCTGAAACTTTCTTTTGGAAGGAGGCTATAAAAAGTGAGATAGAATCAATTATCAGTAATAACACTTGGATTCTCACTGATTTACCTCCTGGTAGTAAACCCCTAGGATGTAAGTGGATCTTTAGAAAGAAACTTAGGACTGACGGATCGGTAGAGAAGTATAAGGCGCGACTTGTTGCTCAAGGTTTTCGACAAAAAGCTGATGTCGACTACTTTGACACTTATGCGCCTGTTGCTCGCATTGCTACTATCCGAATTCTTCTTGTATTAGCATCCATTCATAAACTTTTGATTCATCAAATGGATGTCAAGACCGCTTTTCTTCATGGTGATCTTGAAGAAGAAATCTATATGACTCAACCTGAAGGTTTTTCTGTGCCTGGTCAAGAGGATAAGGTGTGTAAATTAGTTCGCTCTCTATACGGACTAAAACAAGCACCTAAACAGTGGCATGAGAAATTTGACAGTGTTATAGCTTCATATGGATTTCTGACCAACGATTATGACAACTGTCTCTATTTCAAGAGATTTGATGATCGTTGTGTCCTTCTTTGCCTCTATGTTGATGACATCCTGATTCTTGCTCCTGATCTTGATCTGATTAACCAAGTTAAATCCTTTTTATCGACTCATTTTGAGATGAAGGATCTTGGTGAAGCAGATGTAATTTTAGGAATGAAGATTATTAGATCATCTGATTCTATTTGTCTAACCCAATCTCATTATACCCAAATGGTTCTTGATAAGTTTGGTTATTCTGATTGCTCTCCTGTCTCTACTTCTTTTGATCCTAGTGTTCAACTTGTGAAGAACACTAGTAATCCTGTGAATCAGGAAAGATTTGCTCAGATTATTGGTTCTCTGCTGTACCTAACCAATAGAACTAGACCCGACATTGCCTATGCCATATCAAGATTGAGTAGATATACTAGTAGTCCTAGTATGATTCATTGGATTGCTCCGGAAAGAGTATTTCGTTATCTTAAAGGTACTCTTTCTTTTGCTCTTAATTTTGTTGGCTATCCTGCTGTAATTGAGGGATACAGCGATGCCAATTGGATTTCTGATTCTCTGGATATTAAATCCATTTCTGGCTATGTTTTTATTCTTGGTGGTAGTGCAGTTTCTTGGCAATCCACCAAACAGACTATAATAGCCAGAAGTACTATGGAGGCTGAGTTAGTTGCTCTTGATACTACTTGTCTTGAAGCCGAGTGGCTCAAGAACCTTTTGTCATCAATTCCATTGATTTCTACTCCTATTCCTCCTATATCTATTCGGTGTGATTCTCGAGCTGCAATTGACTTTTGTAAAAAGAAATTGGTAAATTCTAAAGCTAGTAGACATATTAAATTGAGACAAAAGTCTGTTAGATGGCTAACTTCTCATGATGTTGTTTCTTTAAGTTTTATAAGATCTGATCAGAATCTTGCAGATTGCTTGACGAAAGGCCTGAATAGGACTAAAGTCCTGGAGTCATCGAGGGGGATGGGGCTCTGCCCGTAAAGGGCCTTCCTGCAGTGGGAACCCAACCTTTGTGATAGGAGATCCCTTGAAGAAGGTTCAATGTGGTAAAAACAAGCTGTCAGGTTGGCCAAAGAGCACTTTCTACTGTTTTATAGAGGAGTTTATCTCCAATCCCATCCCTATGATGAGTAGTGCTCTGTGTAGTGGTTGAGGTTGAGTTTATAACTCTTAATGGGATCCAAGGCGGTAATTTCCGCGAGATGTGACTCTACACACATCCCTGGAGGAAACCACCTATAAGAGAGTATTCGTATATGGCCGCGACTATGAGATGTGGGCTGTCCATAGAAACTCTTATGAAAAATCAAGATACTGTGCATGGCCATTAATGCATAGACCCGCGACGGAGATTTCAGTACTGTGTGTGTGATAGTTGAAATCAGGGTCAAAGGAACGTAGTTCAAGACCTGGTTCACTCCGATTCCTTCTGATGGAAACTATCTACACTAAGTGAGGTCAAGTCTCTTAAAGACACCTTACCTATTACATAGTATAAACACCCAATGATTTATTAATTAATTTGTTTGTTTTATTTTGTGATTTTGAATTTTGTGGGGGATTGTTAATTAAAATTCAAAATCTAAATTTATTTTTATTTTTTATTTTTTATTTTATTGTGTTTTTATTTTATTTTTTAACGCGCAACGTTCACGCGTAGCGCGCGGGCGCTACGCGCGGGCGCTACGCGCGGGCGTTACGCCCTTTAGACCCGCTCCCCAAAATTAATTAGTTAGAAGGCAACGTTCTAATTTGCCAAGTGTCCTCGTGGGCATGCAACATATATATACATATATATATAGGTGCAGGGAGCAAGGCTGATACAGTTAGTGAGTTTTTCTTTTTCCACTTCAGAGAAAAAATTTGATACTTCTTGAAGAAATTTTATAGTTGTTTTTTATTTTGGGTGTTGAAGAAATTCCGTCAACCTCTTCCGCGTTCGTGTCCGTAGGAGGAGGAATTCCGGTCGTATCTTGGGGCGGTGTTTTCGATTAATTCCGCACGAAGGAGGGAAATACGCCTTAGGACAGTGCCTCGCGCGCTTTCGGAACTCTCGTTTTCAAACTCTTCGTCGTATATTTGGATTTAGCGATTATCTGTAAGTCTAATTTATTTTGTTATCACAAATATTTAGTTGGATTTTAATAACAATCAAAATTTTGTTGTGGGTAAATCCCAACAAATCCCAGTAAGAATACGGCTCCACTTCCACCCTCCCCTACTAAAGCACTCTCTGACCTTGCTGGTCTTAGACGTAACGTCCCTAAAGATATCCGGGAATTGGTGGCAGAGAGGGGCCATATCCCCCCATTTGTCCCGCCACATTTCCACGCACTTCCCGTCCCCCAGCGCGTAGTGAGCGCCACAATTAAACACCTCTTTCACGCTCAACACACTCTTCCACCAGAAGGAAAAAGGGAAGAAAGAGACCCCTTCCCGTAGAGGTCTTCTTCTGGCATAGTACATGTGTGAAATAAGCCGCCCCCAGAGGTAGTTACGACCAGACAGCAGTTTCCACCACCATTTCGACAGCAGTGCTGAGTTCATGTTGCTCAGATCTAGGACACCTAACCCTCCTTCCTTCCGGCTGCGACACACTAGCCTCCAACTAACCAGGCAGTGGCCCCCCAGTGCCAATGACTCACCTTTCCAGAAGAAGGCTCTCCTAAGGGCTTCCATACGGCTGATAACCCATTTAGGAGCTCGGAAGACCGAAAGAACATAGAGTGGCAAGCTGGTCAGCGTTGAGTTCACCAGGGTTAGCCTGCCTCCTTGCGAGAGCAGCTTTGCCTGCCATCCTTTGATCCTATTCCGAAACTTGTTGATGACCGACCACCAGTCTTCCTTCTTCAACCGTTTGTTAGATAAAGGCAGACCTAAGTACTTGATTGGGAGGTTCCCTGGCTTGCATCCGATTAGGTCCGCCAGCCTCCTCCCCCTACTCGGCCAGCTGCCGAAGTATAGGAGTTCAGACTTATTCCTGTTAACATTCAAGTCGGACGCCCATTCGAACAGTTGCCACAAGAATTTGAGGTGGCGCACTTCGGTGCATTTGGCCTTGCAGAAGAAAATAGTATCATCAGCGTATTGAATGATTGACACCTTACACCCCGCCGCTGGCCCCATCCCTGTGAACAGCTTGTTAGAAACCGCCCGCTCCGTCATTCGCTCAAGCCCTTCCGCCACAAGAAGGAAGAGAAGAGGTGAGAGTGGGTCCCCATGCCTTAGGCCTCGTCGTGTTTTAATCCATTTCGTTGGGGTCCCGTTAACTAACACTGCGATCTTTGCATTGGCGATGCATTGCTCAATCCACCCGCACCACCTGGGATTAGCGTCGAGCCAACTCATAGCCTTAAACAGAAACCTCCAGTTCACCCTGTCGAACGCCTTTTCAAAGTCTACCTTGACGGCAACGCATTCCGCTCTGACTTTAGACCCCCAACTAATGAGCTCGCTCGCCGTCGCAAAGGAGTCCAGGATCGACCTGCCCTTCAGAAAGGCCGCCTAACAAGGAGAGATTAAGCCCTCCAGCACTCCAACGAGTCTGTTCGCTAGGACTTTAGAGATAATCTTCTGGATACCGTTGATCAAACTAATCGGCCTAAAATCCCCTGCAGCTTTCGCACCTTCTTTCTTGGGGAGTAAGGAGATGTAGGAGTAGTCGCTCGGCCCGGTGTTGAGTTTCCCCTCGTACAAGTCACAGAAGATCCGATAGATATCATCCTGGATAATCCCCCAAAAATTCTGACAAAACCTTAGGCTGAACCCGTATGGATCGGGTGCCTTATCGCCTCCAAGCTGAAAGGTAGCGATCTTGATCTCCTCTCTGCTAAAGGGTGCCATAAGAGCCTCCGAGCACAGAAGTGGGCTGCTCCCGAAAAGGCCACTCCAGTCGCCCATGTGTTCTAAGTTATGCCCGGACAGAGCAAACGCCTCCTTGAAATTATTTTATTATTCAAATAAAATAATTTCATCAGTTATTAACTGTTAATTGACCTAATTTTATTTGATAAAAAATTATTAAAAGTTATCAAATTTGATGAACATACCAATATATTTGATAAAATTCCTAGTTTTTTAAACTAAAACCACTTAATTCTAAACAATTAAAAGTTGAGTCTCCATAAAAAAAAAAAAAAAAAAAAAAAAGAAAAAAAGTTGAGGGGTCTATTTCATGCCCCCCTATAGGTGAGGGGTATCCATATAATTTTTGCCATCAAAGATTCAAAAGAGAAATATTACCTTAAAAAAATAACACTTGATTCTTGGCCCGATGGTCCGGCCCAACCCATTTAACAGCCCTTTTTTTTAAAAAAATTATTTTTTATTTTTTAAAATTTATCGCATCATAAAACTGTAAGCGAATTAGTAATATAAGATTGAAAACGATAATCAAATTTCAAAACACATCTAATAAAAAATATACCCCAAACTCACTCTGTTATATCTATGAGGAAAGAGATGGACATCAAGCTACTAGTGTAAAGAGATGGACATGCTTATATATGTATCTTCTTTTCTTACCTGAAGTTTCTGGCATTGAATTGTTCCCTCTCAAACATAATTCTTTCTTTAGTTTCTTACAGGTTGGGAGCTATATGGGGTACACACATAGTGTCTATTTAATTATATTGGGTTTATATATTATTTGGGCTTTGTTATTTAAGTTATGTAATTTGATAAAGTCAAATTTTTTATTTCTATATTTTCTAACTATGTATTTGGATCTCCTACTTGTTAGTCTTTGAATCCAAAGACTCATATTTGATAACTCTCTCTCTTAAAGATTAAAATAGGGATAATTAAAATATTAGAAAAGAGAAAAAGAAGTGGGAGAAAAGAGAGAATTCTAGAGATTGGTTTAATCTTCGTACTATTAAGAAACATGAAAGATTTTTCTTGTGAAGTGTGGTTTACATCATTTAGATAGAGTTAGAAATTGTTGAATTTTTTCTTTATTTTTAAAGAAAAGTGATATCTCTCTCATTTGTATATCTCTTGTAATCTTTATGATTTTATAGTGAAAGTTTTTTTGCTTTGTTCTTCCGTGGATGTAGAAATAGCCGAACCACGTAAAATTATTGTGTTCTTATGATTTTATTTATTTTATTATTGCTCTTGTGTTTGGCTCTCTATTGAGTATTTATAGGGTATGAATTGCAAAATTACTAACCAAGTATTTGTAAAATTATCATCAATATTTTTCATCATTATTTTACAATATATAGAATTCTCTCTTGAACTTAAAAGAAAATAAAATAGCACGAATAAATTATGTTTGGATTGTTGAAAAAGGAAAAAAAAAATTTGCATGAATCCTTGATCAAATTGCCGTTCACAGTAATATTTTCCTTCAAGCGTTTACTGTTTACTTAATTTGCAGTTGATCTGAATGTAATGTTTATTCTGTTAAAATCTAGTTAATTATGACTTGTGTACCATGATAAAAAATATGAATTAATTTATCTTAATATTTTGGATTCAGACAAATATTTTGAGCTGTGTTACACATACCTCTTAACTTCGCTAGCTCTTGATCCATTTTCTATCCTGCAAATACTCCGATAATATTCTTATTTTTAATTTAGAGACGAATATTTTGATCATGATCAACTTAATCGGAGGTTGTCCAAATATGACAAAGTGTATGTATGTATGAATGTATGTATGTCTGTATCTGGGGTTTATTTTCTATCGCGTCGAATATAAATTGGGCGATCACAGCTGAAACCTCTCATTCATGGCAACTTTGGTGTAAGAAACAGCACTTGGTTGTGTTTTCCAGTGTTTGTGGTTCTTTGCATTGAATTCTTGCTTTCACATGTAATGCTTCGTTTGATTGTAAATGGTTTTGTATGTTGTTGTTGTTGTGATCAATACTCCTATCATACTATTTTATGATCTCTCTGTATTTTGTGCTAATTTTAGGTAAACATGCATGGAGTCGCTGCAACTATAGGCCATTTTAAAATATAGGTCCCTCAAGTTCATTTTTCTTTTCCAATTGACACCTTCTAAACTTTATTTATTTTGTTTGAGTTATTTTAGTTTATTGAATTGGGATTTCATTAAAATTAAACTCATGTTCTCTGGGAACTAATTTCTATTATTTCCTGACATTATGTACTGATTGAAACTTCTCAAAATCGATAACTTTAGTCTATTTATATTGCTTGAATTTTTGTTTAAAAATAATTTAAGATATCCTGATCAAGGTTCATACCTTTGATCTTAAATTGATGAATCGTATAATTTATTTTCAGAATGTTGTTAAAGTTCATTCTGCAGCCAGCTAATGAACCATGAAATAATTTTTAAAAATCAGATTCACTTCTAGTACCCAAAATCATATTTATCGGTGCAAATTGTGAATCCAGATGTCCTATCATCGGAAAGAAACAACTCAATAGCATAAAAGACTGTTGTCTTAGAAGGATAGTAGCAGGTATATACACCCTACTGTTGTCTTAGAAGGAATTTGAAGCTATTAATGTATACAGATGCAAAATTTGAAGTGCTCATCTCCTTTTGGTTATATTCATCAAAACCTCAAGGATTAGGCATTTTCAATAAACAAGGTTGGTGTTTTTTTTTTTTTTTTTTTTTTTTTTTTTTTTTTTTTCTTTTTTTCTTTTTGTATTATTATTATCTTTAATGCAAATAAGGAAAAGCAGAGGATGTTCAAACATGCATTCATTTGCCTCTATACAGCGAGGACCATAGCATAGGGAGCAAAACTGCTATTAGTTAAGAAGCCTCTGTCTTGCTGCACTCATATCCTTTGCGACTTTCGTCATGTCGCATCGTTTGTATGGCGATTCGTTCGAGCACGAGAGACCGCAGTTGAACACCGAAACTATGCAATCTCGCACGCACTCTTCTCGATAAGCTATATCGTTATCAGCTGAGTCCAGGTTTCTGTCAATGATGTCCATGACATGTTCAGGAGAAGCAGCTGCAGCAACACGAACAAATCCACGAAGGCTCAGTCCGTCTTTGAACTTGTCGTCGACAGGGCTCATTCCAGTGAACATTTCCAGCAGAAGAATTCCGTAGCTGTACACATCGCCGAGCCTAGATGGTTTACAACCCATTCCATACTCTGCACAACATTAGTTAAGTGGAAACAGGCAATACAAGATTGTCAGGTGAATTCATTAGGATTTGGATTTGGATTTGGTTCCCACTGTTTCCAAGCCAAAAACTAAATTTGATCTTCTAGGTTATAAATTGACTCTAAAATAGCATTAGATATGTAGAAATAAAGTTCCAGCTCTTGCGTGTTTAGTGATCATAATTAATCAGTTTTTAGTAGCAAGCAGTTTATTCTAACTCTAGTATGTCGATTTTCATAGCTAATATGTAGTATCCCTTTTATGTCCTACAATATTTTTTTTCCCCTTTTCTACTAATTTTTACACTAAATTTCTCATTTTATTTATTAAACTTATGCTATTCACTTGCTTTTTCTTCAAAAGATAGTGAGCGGCAAAATATATTAGATATAGTATAGTTAGGAATCAGATAAAAATGTGTTATTTTTTTTCTGAAATGTTGTAAAGCACCAAATAAGTTAACATTTTGTAGCATATTTCTCACCTGGAGGAACATAACCAATAGATCCTTTGATTCCCACAGAATTGGTAGATGAACACTCAGATGATTTGTCAGGCCTTTGCCGCAGAAACGTTGCTAACCCGAAATCGCCCACGTGCGCCGTCATTTCGTTGTTGAGAAGGACGTTGCTGGGCTTAATATCACAGTGAACAATCGACACGGACACACGGTGATGAAGATACTCTAACGCTGAGGCTATGTCGACGGCTATGTTCAACCTCTGGATTAGGCTTAGGCTTATTAATGGCCTATTCTCGCGTGCATTTGGATGTAGCCACTCTTCTAAGCTCCCATTAGGCATGTACTCAAAAACTAAGGCCTTGAAATCGTTACCGTGGTGATCCAAACTTGAGCACGACGTAAGAATTTTGAGGAGATTTCGATGTCGAATGCTTCTCAGGGCCTCACATTCAGACATAAAACTCTTGAAAGCCCCATGCTGTTGAAGGTTAAGCACTTTCACCGCGACGATATTCATATTTTCGTAGGTCATGGTGGCTTTATAAACGGACCCAAAACTGCCCATGCCGAGCAGATTATCTGAGGAGAACCCATCTGTAGCCCTGAAGAGCTCACCGTAAGATACTTTCATGTGTCGGTTTCTTAAGGAAAACCTCGACAGCGGCTTTCTTCGGGAGTTTTTAATCAAGTGATGCATCCAAAGCAAGCACATGATTACTATTAAACACAAAATTGCTCCACCTATGGGAATGAGTATTACCTTGAGTTTATTATTGGCGTGATGTTGTGCTGCGTCTGAAGTGCATTTCGGCAAGTGTAATTCTGGAATTCCACCGCAGAGTGCAGTGTTTCCGATAAGAGAGACTTCGCTTGCATCCTTAAAGACCCCTTCCATCGGCACTCGACCCTCAAAACTGTTGAAGGAGAGATTCAAGTAATGTAGATCTGGGAGCTCATCGAGGAATGCCGGTATTTGGCCCGAGTAAAAGTTTTTTGAGAGATCAAGTTCCTTGAGTCCTCTTAAATTGCTCAAGGAAGAAGGAATGGACCCTTGAAATGAGTTATTCTCTAAATGAAGAATTTGCAAGATAGTGCATTTTCCGATGGTATCTGGAATCTCACCAGAGAGCCTGTTATTTGAGAGATCAAGCTCCCTGACATTTATCAAGTTGCCCACTTCTGATGGTAATGAATTGTTCAATAAATTATGCGAAAAGTCAAGAAAGCTTGCGAGCGACGAAAGGCTCAAAATTTCTTTCGGAATGCTACCGCTTAGCCAATTATTTGATAGATTTAACAACTCTAGCATTAACATGTTGCTTAATGTCGGCGGAATGGCTCCTTCAAATTCGTTGCTGCCGAGATTGAGCTTGTCCATTAGTGTTAGGTTGTCCAAAGTCGGATGAATTTTGCCCGAGAGCATGTTGTTCGACAGATCTAAATACTGTAATTGCCAAAGATGACTGATTTCTACAGGAATGGTGCCTCGAAGATTGTTATCACTCATAATTAGAATAGTCAGATTGATGAACTTGTCAATCTCAGAAGGTATAATTCCTGATATTTGGTTGTCAGCGAGTCCCAAAAAATAAAGACTAGTGGAAAGATTGACTATCGATTTGGGCATCATGCCTTGAAGTAGATTGCCTCCTAGTTCCAACACTTGGAGATTGGTGCAGTTGGTCAGTGCTGTAATGAATCTCCAATCACTAGGCTTCCTGGCTTCGAGTTGATTACCGAACAATATGAGCCACGAGAGACTCTGCAAGGCCCCAAGGCTCGGGGGTATTGGGCTGTGGAATGCGTTGAACGCTAGCTCAAGGTCGTTGAGCTCAGAAGCATTGGACAAGGATGCTGGAATTCGCCCCCCGAGCTGATTCTCATACATAAAAAGGGTCTGAAGGTTCGGAAGAGCATTTCCGATATCGGAGGGTAGAGTTCCCTCGAGTTGGTTTTCGGAGAGTGCTAAGACCTTCAGGGATGATAGATTGTAAAGGGATGACGGTATTTCTCCTGTTAAGTTGTTACTCGCGAGATTGAGAGTTTCGAGAGATGAAAGTCGTCCGAGCGAGATCGGGATCTCCCCGGAAAGATCATTGTAAGAGCAGCTCAAGACAGAGAGGAATGGAAGTTCTGTTAGATTGGAAGGGATCTCACCGTTGAGCTTGTTATTTCTCAAGCTGAGTTGTTGAAGATTAGAGCAATTACCGAGAGAAGACGGGATCGTTCCGCGAAGAGAATTCACACTCAGGTTGAGATATCGCAGCCGGCGCAAGCTGCCTAGCTCCACCGGGATGCTCCCGTCTAGCTTGTTGTCGGACAGGTCGATCCTGTGGAGGAATGTGAGGTTGGCTACTGATGGCGATATGAAGCCGGCTAGGCTGAGAGACCGGAGGTCGAGGGCCGTGACCCGGTCGGGATGGCGGCGGCCGCAGGAGACACCGCGCCACTTGCAGTAATGGAGAGAGCCGTTGTTCCACGAGGAGAGCACTCCTAACGGATCGTCGTCGACATGGGACTTGAAGGAGAGGAGGGCGGCGCGGTCGGACGCAGTTCGTTCGATCCTGGCGGCGGCGCACCGGGCGGTGGAGAACACATATAGTAGAATGATCAGAAAAAATAGCAGAGGGAAGCCTTCCATTCTATGAACTATAAGACAAGAGAAAGCTGAAGCTATAGCAATCCTGCAGCAGCCTGTTCTTCGTTGGTATTTGATCTTGGCAACTGGATAGATAATAAACTAACTTCCATGCTCAGGGTGTGTGTTTAGTTGGCCGTAAAAGATTTTGAAAATTATTTTTCGATTTTAAAAAAAAAATTTCTTATATTTTTTTAGCCATAAAAAAATTTGTTGAAAAATTATTTTTACACATTAAAAAAAATAGCGTTTTCTTTTTACGCTGATTTTCGGCAAAAAAACAAAAATTATGGTAAAAATTTGTCATTCATTTTTTTTCTCATCAATTCAAACAAATCTAATTTTTTTTTTCCTTTCAACCAAACAAATGTATGAAATACTCCTATACTTTTTTTTATTTTAGTTACCGTTCATTCATTTCTTTTCAACCGTTCAAATTTAATTATTTTTAAGTTGTGATCTGCAATAGCAGGTCACTTTGAGAGAGGTAACTGTTAGCAGGTACTTCAAAAAAAATAATTTTGGTCTTTTGATTCAGAAATAATTAAATAATTTTATCTCTATTTTGAAAAATTTTATTTTTGTAAATATTATAAATTTTAAAAATTTCAATTTAGTAAGAGTTTTTATTTTTGGAAAGATTACAAATTTTAAATGGTCTAATTTAGTTATGATTAATTTTTTTAATTCTCTTTGTTTAATTGTTTATATATTATAAATGATTTTAATTTTTGAAAATTGTATTAAAATTTAAATTATTTTTAGGAATTAAAATTTAGGAACCTACTAATTTCTATTTTTTTTAAAAAAAAAGAAAAATTTAGATCATTTTTTTATTTAATTTCAATATAATTTTTAAATCATTCGGGAAGCTAATTGCAAACTAAAAGGTAAGAAACTAAATTTTAAAAATCGACTAAATACAGCAAAATTTTAAAGATAAAAATCAAAACCAATTTAATAAATTAAATCAATTAGAATGATCAAATTGATAAAACATATAAATAGTATAAATTTGTTTCATAAAGATTTATCTAATTTCTCTATGGTCCTAATTTTTGTAATTCTAATACTCCTTAATTAATGTTTAAATTATAATTCTATAACTTTTAAATTAATGGCTAAATTATAATTATAATTTTTTTTAAGTTAAACTCTTTAAATTAATATCTAAATTGTAATTCTTAAACTTTTTAAATTAATACCCAAATTGTTATTTAATTTTTTAAAAAATTAATGCCTAAATTAGTGCAGAATTAATGTTTAAATTTGTGAAAAGTATATGAATCAAAACTTTTATTATATGTTGAATTTAAAAATTTCCTCATTTTCAAATTTTTTAGAATAGTGATATAAAATTATATTCTAAATTAGAGAAATTCTAAAATTCTTTATACATATTAAATATGTTGAATTTGATTATTAATCTACGTTCAATTTTTTTTTTTAAATATTGACATAAATTAATGACTAAATTCTAATTCTAATAATTTTTAAATTAATGTTTAAATAGTAATTCTAAAACTCTTTAAATTAATACCTAAGTTGTAATTCTAAAACATTTTAAATTAAACTTTTTAAATTAATGTCTAAATTCTAATTCTAAAACTCTTTAAATTAATGCCTAAATTGTAATTTTATTTTTTTTAAATTAATGCTTAAATTAGTGCAAAATTAATGGCTAAATTAGAAAAATTTTAAAATTCTTTAAATATATTAAATATGTTGAATTTGAATATTAACCTGCGTTAAAATTTGTTTAAAATATAAATATAGGTTAATGACTAAATTGTAATTCTAAAACTCTTTAAATTAATGTTTAAATTATAATTCTAAAACTCCTTAAATTAATATTTAAATTGTAATTCTAAAAGTTTTTAAATTAATTTGTAAATTGCAATTCTAAATTTTTTAAAATTAAACTCTTTAAATTAATGTCTAAATTGTAATTCTAAAATTTTTTAAATTAATGTTTAAATTCTAATTCTAAATTTTTTAAAATTAATGTACAAATTATAATTCAAAAACTTTTTAAATTAAACTTCTTAAATTATTACAAAATTAATGGCTAAATTTATAGAAGGTATTTTAATTATATTTTTGTAAAAAAAATTTGTGATGTTTAATTATCAAAATATTCTCTTTATGAAGTTACTTTTTACCTGTTAATAAGTAAAATTTTATTTTTATTTTTTTTTGTCAATCATCTATTGATTTTTTTTATTATTATTTATAAAAATAAGTACCGGAATAATACTCAACAAATGATTATGCAAAAGTAATTTTTTCTTACAAATCAAACACTACAAAATATAAAATATCTTTTTCACAAAAAAATAGTTTTTATAATTTTACGTACAACCAACAAATAAGTAATTTTTATAATTGGAGGATATTATCTTATTTAATTTGTGATAAAAAAATTGGTGGAAATTTGTGGACAAGCAGTGGCAGGTTGATGTTGGGAGTAAATTACGAGACTAGTCCAAGGAAAAAAAAGGTATCCATACATTCTCTCTAACGTGTATAATATACATCTCACTAATTTAATAAATAATATTTATTTATTTATTAAATAATATGACTAGTAAAATAATTTTATTTACTAGTAGATGTATAAAATATATATCATAGTGAATATATAAGAAATATATCATGCATCTCAAAAAAAAAAGTATAAATGTAACATTTCTCAAACAAAAAGAAGAAAAATACTATTTATATATCCTATTTGAAATGTACATCTTATATTTTATTTATTTTATAATAAAATAAATTTTATTAGTCACTTTAAAATAACTAATAAAATTCACTTTCATTTCAGAATTAATGGAATATACACATACACCCCATTTCGGGGGTGTATAAATGGTATTGCTAAAAAAAAATTTACGGGTAACTCGCGGATGGGTTATTGTACCCGCGAGTTATATGGGTATTGAAAAATTCGGTACTCGTCCCGATACTAGATGTTGTGAATTCGCAACCCGTTTCGATACCGCAATCCACTCAGGTACCGCCTAGAGTTGGGATTCCACAGCGAAAACGTCAAATTAGATTTTTTTTTACCAAAAATCCGTCCTCTCAACATAACTGGAACAAGCACAACCACAAATAGAAAAAAAAAATCAAAACTAAAAAAATATGAGGGTGAAATAAGATTCATTAACCAAGAGAAGAATTACACCGACTCCTCTTCTACAAACTCCTCTTCTACAAAAGAATTACACCGACTTATTTTCTACAATAGAGTAGTTTCAACCCGGACTCTCATTCTCAATCTCTCTCACCCTTCTCTTATATTCTATAAATTTAGAAGACTATGAATGTGGTTAAATTCTAAT
Organism: Tillandsia leiboldiana; assembly: GCA_029204045.2. NCBI lineage: Eukaryota > Viridiplantae > Streptophyta > Magnoliopsida > Poales > Bromeliaceae > Tillandsia > Tillandsia leiboldiana. The sequence goes on along the minus strand of CM055074.1, from coordinate 6,623,921 downwards.
TCCCACCACCTCCATGGGTGTGACCGCCACCATAGGTGTAACTACCACTAAATGGGTGTGGCTAAATTCTAGTCCCCACCACCTCCATACGTGTTATCACTACCGTGGGTGTGGATACCACTATTAAATATAGCACATATGCTATATTTATAGCTTACATCAAAAGTTATTAAAAACCTAGTATAAATAAATTTCTATTAATATTTAAATTTTATCTCCAACAGATTTAAATATTAATCTTAATCTAACTAGAATTCAACTACAAATCTAATCAAATCCTAACAATGGGCATGAATAAAATTTATCCGTAAATTTTTGGATAGCCAACATCTTTACCCATACCCACACACGGACCGTTGGTCGGATTTGTGGATTATCCGTAAGATTTTTTTTTTTACTTCTATATTTTTTAAATATAAAATATAAAATATATAATTTTTAAACTCAGTATATGTAATAGAAATGCTTTATTATCTACCGCAATGTTATTAATTTTTTTTTCTTATAAATCAAACACTATAAAATATAAAATATTATTTTTATAAAAAATTATTTTTATGATTTTAGGCACAATCAAACACCCCTTAGTCAAAAAGCCGATAGCTGTAGTAGGGTAGTAATACTATGAGATTTGTACAGAGTTGTCAAAAATTTAATAATTGATATCGAAATTTTGAACCAAGTTTGATTATTTTATATTTTTAACTAGACATATAAGCTAAAGTCACTTACTTGTAACTAAGACATAAACAAAATAAAGAACTATATGTATCCAATTATTATAGTTGTACATGCATTCCCCGTATAACCAAAAACATGAACAAAGTGAATACCTAAAAGCACCTACTAGCTGTGTATTCGTATATCGCATCGTTATTTCAATACAACCATCTTATTTAATTTGTGATAGAGAATTTGGTAGAAATTATCTTGTTTAATTAATTTGTGATAAAGAAATTGGTGGAAATTTGTAGACAAGTAGTGAGAGTTGATGTTAATAGAGGCGACTGGAATAATTGAGGAGACTAGTAGAAAGAAAAAGTTATCCACACATTCATATATACACTTCATATACACTTGAACTATTTAATAGGTAAAATTTATTTATTTATCAAATAATATGACTAGTCATATTTAATAAATAAAATTTATTTATTTATCAAATAATATGACTAGTCATATTTAATAAATAAAATTTATTTATTTATCAAATAATGTGACTGGTAAAATTGCTCAAACAATAAAAAGTATTGGAAATCTTGCAGATATAGACGACTTAAATTTTTTAAAAGAGAAATTTTGCTCGCTACTCTTCTATGGGCATGTATTTAAGCAGATGTCCTTACAAAAATAGTAATATTATTTTAAAAAAATCAATAGTGAAAGGGGTCGCGTCTCAATGCAAAAAAAAAAAAAAAAAAAAAAAAAAAAATGAAGGCAACAAATTTCACAATGGCCTATAGGACGGAATCTCCATGCATTTTTTATGTAGAGATGTATTAAAATTAGGAGCAATGCTATTTGTCTAAAATGTAGATTCTACCTCCACTCAATCAATAGATAAAATATTTTTATTTATCATATCAAGTGATTAGTAAATATATAACTAGTGAAAATAATTTTTTTTTTTTTTTTCAAAATATGACTAGTAAAAATATCTCATCCATTGGACCAAGGATCTTTAACAAAATTTTCATATAATTTTCTTCTACATAAACGAATAAAAGAACTCTCTTGTATATAGTTGGCCTTAGAATTTCATACTAAGTGAGTATTTCACATTAATTGAGTATGCTCAAAATGAAAAACAGATACTATATTATTTTATTTGTTTCTACACATATTGGCACAAACAATTTTCCCTTATTATTAATATAGTTAGTTCTTCATGCCGTATCTTTTGTGTTTATTTGGTCTGACTTTGGCTCTTCTAGATCTCTGACCTGCGAAGCAGCAGTCAGACCCTAAAGCTTGCTATTTGAGAAAGCTAACATGAGCGTCTAGTTTGCAAAATTTGAAGGCCTAATTTGAAGCTTCCACTTTTGCTATAGTAAAAATCTATAAGGATGATTTACTGGAAAAGCTGTTAGTGCTCCTTCAAAAGATCAACTGAGATAGCACTTCTGTAGAAGCTGCTGTGGAACCAAAGAGGCCTCTAGTATGGCCAAGCGATTCTTTTTCATGACTTCCAAAATTTATGTTTAATTATCTTTCAGATATTTGGTTGACAAGTTTGGATCAACAAGTTTTTCCATATCCGAGCAGTCGGCCTATGATCCTATTTCGAGAAAGAAAGAAAGAGTGATTTGCTTGCACCTCAAGAGTAAACAAAATTTAGAGTGAGTGGTATATATGTTTGTATCTGGTGTTCTTTTTCATTATGTCAAATATTTTGGGTGATGGTTGTGTTTTTGGGTGTTTGCGGTTTCCTTGAACTGGATTCTTGCTTTTGTCTGTGATGCTTTGTTTGAATGGACAGGTTCCCCTCCGTACTGGTTATCCACTGATCTACGACAGAGTTAGATGCAAAAATGTGAGGGTACGTGAGTGTCGTGGAACTAGGGGGTGGAGATGGGGTAAGATTCTGGCGGGGTTCGTCCCAGAATCTGAAGATGAAAGAGAGATGGTCACACAACTAAGAGCGGACGCTCTTTCCTTCGCCATTGGGAATGATAAGGACGAGATCAAATGGAGATGGGATAACTCTGGTAGGTTCAGTGTCAAATCGCTCTATAATTTCTAGCTAAACGGAGGTGTGGCTGATAGAAGATTCATACAAATCTGGTATATCAAGATCCCCTTAAAAGTAAAGATTTTCGTGTGGTTGGTGCTCAAAAAAAGGGTGCTAACGGCCGACAACCTTCGGAAAAGGGGGTGGGCCGGGGTGGGGGATTGCCCTTTATGTCCGGGCGGGAGCGAGACGGTGGATCATCTCTTCTTGGCTTGCCCTTATACGAAGCACATATTGACCGCCCTTTTACCGGACAAGTGGGTGGCTCTTGCGCCTGTCTCGCCGGCTAGTCTGTGGGAAGCAGGTAGTCTCAAGAATGGTTTATTGGATACGACGGACCTAGTGACGGTTGCCGCCACTTGGTGGGGTACGTGGCTAGAAAGGAATAGAAGAATCTTCGAGTCAAAGAAGCGGGCGGTGTGGCTTGTGTTGGAGGATATCAGGACGCAGAGAAGGGCCTGGGATTCTTTTTGCGGCCCCTGAATGAGGGCGGTGTGGCGTTTTTTTTTTTTTTTTTTCCTCTCTCGCTCCTCGCTAGCGGGTTGAGACTTAGTTGTCTCACTTTGTAGCCAAATTCATTGCTCAAATGAATGAAGCGGTAGCATGCTACCTTACTCTCAAAAAAAAAATGTAAATGGCTCTTTTTCTTGGTCAATATTCTCCTTCTGTCATACTATTTATGATCTTGCCGAAGTTTGTGCTTAACATCCGAAATTTGTATATGCACCCTTCTAAATAGGGTTGGAGCTTTCTGTTGAAAAGTGTGTTCAACATAGATTTGGCAATGATGGGTTATATTAGGATTCATTTATAAACTTGATCTATAAATTAGAAATTTGAAGCTATTAATGTATACAGATGCAACATTAATTGAAGTGCTTATCTCCTTTTGGTTATAGTCATCAAAACCGTAAGGACTAGGTATTTTCATTACACAAGTTTTTTTTTTATTTTATTTTAATGCAAATAAGGAAAAGCAGAGGATGTTCAAATATACATTCATTTGCCTCTAGTGAGAACCGTAGCATAGGGAGCAAAACTGCTTTTAGTTAAGAAGCCTCTCTCTTGCTGCACTCAGATCCTTTGCGACTTTCGTCATGTCGCATCGTTCGTACGGCGATTCGTTCGAGCACGAGAGACCGCAGTCGAACACCGAAACTATGCAATCTCGCACGCACTCATCTCGATAAGCTATATCGTTATCAGCTGAGTGTAGGTTTCTGTCTATGATGTCCATGACATGCTCAGGAGAAGCAGCTGCAGCAGCACGAACATATCCACGAAGGCTCAGTCCGTCTTTGAACTTGTCGTCGACGGGGCTCATTCCAGTGAACATTTCCAGCAGAAGAATTCCGTAGCTGTACACATCGCCGAGCCTAGATGGTTTACAGCCCATTCCGTACTCTGCACAATATTAGTTAATTGGAAACAGAATACAAGATTGTCAGGTGAATTCATTTGGATTCGGATTTGGATTTGGATTTGGTTCCCACTATTTCCAAGCCATAGTTACAACAACAAAATTTGATCTTCTAGGTTATAAACCGAGTCTAAAATAGAATTAGATATGTAGAAATAAAGTTCCACCTCCTGTGTGTTTAAAGGTCGAAATCAGTCAGCTTTTAGTAGTGAGCATCAAGCAGTCATACTACCTTTTCGTGGCTAATAAGCAGTATCCTTTTTTATTTCCTACAATATTTTTTTTTCCCCTTTTCTACTGACTTTTACATGAAATTTCTCATTTTGTTTATTAAACTTATGCTATTAATTGTTTTTGCTTCAAAAGATAGTGAGCAGCCAAAAAATATTAGATATGGTATAGTTAGGAATCAGATAAAAATGTGTTATTTTTTTTCTGAAATGATGTAAAGCACCAAATAAGTTAACATTTTGTTGCATTATTCTGACCTGGAGGAACATAACCAATAGATCCTTTGATTCCCACAGTGTTGGTAGATGAACACTCAGATGATTCGTCAGGCTTTTGCTGCAGAAACTTTGCTAACCCGAAATCACCCACGTGCGCTGTCATTTCATTGTCGATAAGGACGTTGCTGGGCTTAAGATCACAGTGAACAATTGGCACGGACCCACGGTGATGAAGATACTCTAACGCCGAGGCTACGTCGACGGCTATGTTCAACCTCTGGATTAGACTTAGGCTTCTGAATGGTCCATTCTCGCTTGCATTTGGATGTAGCCACTCTTCTAAGCTCCCATTAGGCATGTACTCAAAAACCAAGGCCTTGAAATCGTTACCGCGGTGATCCAAACTAGAGCACGATGTAAGAATTTTGAGGAGATTTCGATGTCGAATGCTTCGTAGGGCCTCACATTCAGACATAAAACTCTTGAAAGCCCCATGCTGTTGAAGGTTAAGCACTTTCACCGCGACGATATTGACATTTTCGTAGGTCATGGTGGCTTTATAAACCGACCCAAAACTGCCCGTGCCGATCAGACTATCTGAGGAGAACCCATCTGTAGCCCTGAAGAGCTCACCGTAAGATACTTTCATGTGTCGGTTTCTTAAGGAAAACCTCGACAGCGGCTTTCTTCGGGAGTTTTTAATCAAGTGATGCATCCCAAGCAAGCACATGATTATTATTAAACACAAAATTGCTCCACCTATGGGAATGAGTATTACCTTGAGTTTATTATCGGCGTGATGTTGTGCTGCATCTGAAGTGCATTTCGGCAAGTGTAATTCTGGAATTCCACCGCAGAGTTTATTGTTTCCGATAAGAGAGACTTCGCTCGCATTCTTAAAGACCCCTTCTATCGGCACTCGCCCCTCAAAACTGTTGAAGGAGAGATTCAAGTATTGTAGATCTGGGAGCTCATCGAGGAATGCCGGTATTTGGCCCGAGTAAAAGTTTTTTGAGAGATCAAGTTCCTTGAGTCCTCTTAAATTGCTCAAGGAAGAAGGAATGGACCCTTGAAATGAGTTATTCTCTAAATGAAGAATTTCCAAGATAGTGCATTTGCCGATGGTATCTGGAATCTCACCAGAGAGCCTGTTATTGGAGAGATCAAGCTCCCCAATGTTTATCAAGTTGCCCACTTCTGATGGTAATGAATCGTTCAGTAAATTATGCGACAAGTCAAGAAAGCTTGCGAGCGACGAAAGGCTCAAAACTTCTTTCGGAATGCTACCGCTTAGCCTATTATTTGATAGATTTAACAACTCTAGCATTAACATGTTGCTTAATGTCGGCGGAATGGCTCCTTCAAATTCGTTGCTGCCTAGATAGAGCTTGTCCATTCGGGTTAGGTTGCCCAAAGTGCGAGGAATTTCTCCCGAAAGCATGTTGGTCGAGAGATCTAAATACTGTAATTGCCAAAGATGACTGATTTCTACAGGAATGGTGCCTCGAAGATCGTTAACACTCATATCAAGAGAAGTTAGATTGATTAAATTCTCAATCTCAATAGGTATAATTCCTGATATTTGGTTGTTATTTAGTCCCAACAAATAAAGACTAGTGGAAAGATTGACTATCGATTTGGGCATCATGCCTTGAAGTAGATTGCCTCCTAGTTCCAACACTTGGAGATTGGTGCAGTTGGTCAGTGCTGTAATGAAGCTCCAATCACTAGGCTTCCTGGCTTCGAGTTGATTACTGTCCAATTCGAGCCACGAGAGACTCTGCAAGGCTCCGAGGCTCGGCGGTATCGTGCCGTGGAATGCATTGGACGTTAGCTCAAGGTAGTTGAGCTCAGAAGCATTGGACAAGGATGCTGGAATTCGCCCCCCGAGCTGATTATCATACATAAGAAGGATCTGAAGGTTCGGAAGAGCATTTCCGATATCGGAGGGTAGAGTTCCCTCGAGTTGGTTATAAGAGAGTTCTAAGGTCTTCAGGGATGATAGATTGTATAAGGATGACGGTATTTCTCCTGTTAAGTTGTTCATCCCAAGAATGAGAGATTCGAGAGATGAAAGTAGTCCGAGCGAGATCGGGATCGACCCGGAGAGATAATTATAAGTGCAGTCCAGGTAAGAGAGGAATGGAAGTTCTGCAAAGTGAGGAATTTCACCATGAAGGTTGTTTCCTCCTAGGAAAATCTGGTTCAAAGAGGAGAGATTCACGAGTGTTGACGGAATGGTTCCTGTGATACTAGTGAATTTGATTTCAAGTCCCTTCAAGGAGAGAAGGCTACCAAAGGAGGGAGGAATGGCTCCAGACAGGTTATTATTGCTGAGAGAAAGAATGAAAAGGGAAGAGAGATTCCCAAGTGAATCTGGGATTGACCCAGTAAAGCTATTGAAACGGAGAAAAAGATTTTGGAGTCGAACGAGATTGCCCAAAGTGGCAGGGATGGCCCCTGTAAGATTATTGTAGTTTAATACTAACGAAATTAGCTTTGGGAGGTAGCCAAGCTCTGGTGGAATTTCCTTTGTGAGAAAGTTATTCCTTAGATTAATAACCTGAAGCTCTTGACACTCTGTTAGATTGGAAGGGATCTCGCCGTCGAGCTTATTATCTCTCAAGTTGAGTATTTGAAGATTAGAGCAATTACCGAGTGCAGACGGGATTGTTCCGCCAAGAGAATTCGCACTCAGGTTGAGATATCGCAGCCGGCGCAGGCTTCCTAGCTCCTCCGGGATGCTCCCGTCTAGCTTGTTGTCGGACAGGTCGATCCTCTGGAGGAATGTGAGGTTGGCTATGGATGGCGATATGAAACCGGCTAGGCTGAGAGACTTGAGGTCGAGGGCCGTGACCCGGTCGGGATGGCGGCGGCCGCAGGAGACTCCGCGCCACTTGCAGTAATGGACAGAACCATTCTTCCACGAGGAGAGCGCTCCGAACGGATCGTCGTCGACATGGGACTTGAAGGAGAGGAGGGCGGCGCGGTCGGACGCAGTTCGTTCGATTCCGGCGGCGGCGCTCCGGGCGGTGGAGATCACAAATAGTAGAATGAGGAGAAAAAGTAGCAGAGGGAAGCCTTCCATTCTATGAACTAATAAGACGAGAGCAAGCTGAAGCTAAAGCAATCCTCTAGCAGCTAGCCCGCTCTTCGTTGGTATTTGATCTTGGCAACTGGATATATATAATAAATTAACTTCCACGCTTAGTCAAGAAGCTTGTAGTTGTATTAAGGTGCTAATAAAATGGTGCGAGATTTTTATAAATTAATATTCAAAATTTTAAATTTTAAATTTAATTATTTTATATTTTTAACTAAACAGATAGAGGTAAAGATATTTATTTATAATTAGATATTCACGTATTGTAAAACATGAACGAAGTAGGTATCTAAAAATACTTAATTGTAATTATATATTCGGGCACAAAAAAAAAAAAAAAAAAAAAAAGGAAAAAAAAAAAAAAAAAAAGGAAAAAAAAGAAAACGAAATGGGTGGCTAAAAGCACCTATTATATAACTTTATATTCGTGCATTGCATTGTAATTTCAATGCAACCATCTAATTTTTTTTGATAAAAAATTTGGTGAAAATTTGTGGACAATTAGTGACGTTGACGTTACTATAGATGACGAGATCAGTAAACGCGAAGACTACTAGTCAATGAAACAGAAAGAATTATTGGAGGTTATTTTTTTTATAAAAAAGAATACTTAACTAATAAATAAAGTGCATAGTGAGGCACATTCCATCACCTGTAGTACATACTATTTTTTTAAAAAAAAATATTTTTTTTTGTATATATATATATATATATATATATATATATATATATATATATATATATATATGAGAAATTCTAAGTGTACATCCGTAAGGGGTGTACATCTCACACCCCCACCTATCTAAAGGTGAGGGTGTGATGAAGGGTTACTTGATGTGACTCGCCTATCTAGGGATGTACATCCTCTCTCTCTCTCTCTCTCTATATATATATATATATATATATATGGAAAATGCTAGATGTACACCCCAAATGGGGTGTACATCTTACACCCACCCCATCCTAGGATGGGTGAATTCCACTCGTCACATCGATGTGACGAGTGGATAAATATCCACCCCAAGATAGGGTGGATGTAGGATGTACACCCCATTTGGGGTGTACACCTAGCACTTCTCTATATATATATATATGAGCAATGCTACATGTACACCCCGAAGGGGTGTATATCATACATCTCCACCATTTTAATGGTGGCGATATCTTTTACGGGTCACATCAAGTGACCCATCATCACATCCCACCTATTGGATGGGTGGGGTGTGTGATGTACACCCCAAATGGGGTGTACAAGTATCATTTTCCTATATATATATATATATATATATATATATATATATATATATCTTACATTTCATCTATTCAAGAGTGAAATAAATTTTACTGATCGCTTCGAAGTGATTGATAAAATTTACTCTATTTTTAAATCGGTGGGGTGTATCATACATTCCAGCAAAACTTATTTCATTCTTGAATCGATGGGATGTATCATATATTCTTTTAAAGTGTATGAATAGTATTTTTCTTTTTTTTTAAAGTTTGCAAGTAATCAAAATGTATGGAGACCCTTCAACTATAGGCCGCTCTAAAATAGCTCCGCAGGCTTTTAAGAAAAAAAAATGCTGCATGTGCACTTCAAAAGAAATATATATCCTATATTTTATTCATCAAATAAAGTGGCACTATTTTGGAGTGTATTATATATATTTTTTTAAAAAAATTATAAATAATATTTTAGAGTAAATTTTCGGCAGTGTCCTTTCAAAGACATGTATTTACACAAATGCCTATGTAAAAATAGTAATATCACTTTTAAAAAAATCATCTCAATCCAAATAAAATAAAAAATAGAGAGAACAAATTTCAAAATAGCCTATGGGACAGGATCTTCGTATCATTTTTGAGTATACATATTGCACTATACTAAACTTTAAACTTTTCTCAAGTAACCCTCTAATTTTTAATTTAGCAATTAGACCTTCTAACATTATCAAATAGTTTAATTGATCAATTTTCTCAAATAGTTTTATATTTCTGATTTTGCAAAGTTTCAAAAACACACACAAAAAGAAAAACAACCTATTTCTTCTCTTTTTTGTGATGAAATTAAGATAAAATTAAGGATCAGAGAATATACAAACTGCATTCATCTTTTATTTTAATTTATTATTTTTTTTCAATTGTTAGAATATAAAAAGATATATTTTAATATGTTTTGAAATTTTATAAGATCACGTGCAAAAAAAAATTATTAAAATGAGACATTAAATTAGTAACTTTTGTACATAGAAAGAGTTATTGAATTATTTGATAATATTTAGGGTGTCTAGTTATAGAAAAAAAGAAAAAAAAAGAAAAAAAAAAACTCATAAATCTATTTGTCAAAACTGTCAAGTTTAGAAAGTACTCCTATTTTGTTTTCCTATTAGAAATGAGTGTTGCTGGGTATTTCAGAAAACCATATTCTTTATTTTTGTAAAAAAAAAATTTAATTAAAAATATGAAATAATTTGAGACTTTGAGTATCAACTATCAACTATTGTTTTACCACTTGCGCTGAAAATGAAGAGTGAGAAGTAAAATTTTTAATAAATAAAAATATATAAATATTTTGCGAAGCATTCTGAATTAGCACCCTTAATTATATTTATATATTTTTTTGGATTGAGAGCTCCTCCATGTCATTTTTTTTATTTGAGTTTTCATACTTAATTAAACCAAAAAAATTTAACAAATTTAATAACTCTTTTATTTATTAACCATTAGTTGGCCTACTTTTCTTAAATTTGGTAAAATTATTAATTAATTTGATAATATTCTTATTTTTCTGACTAAAATTATTTAATTTTAATAAAAAATCAAAAGTGAAAGGGTCCCAATCCAAATAATAAAAATTGAGGAGGCAATTTCAGAATTGTCTCTGGTTGAGACTTGATGGTGTCTCCATTCATTGAACCCACTTTGAGTCATAATCATCCTACACTAATTCAAAAGAGATATTTTTCCTACAAATCTTATTATTTTTTAAAGAGAATAAAAAAAAAATGGGATAAACTCTAAGAACCATATAAAAAACTATATATAAAAAATTATATAATTTTTTTTTATAATGAGAATTTAGAAATATAGTTTATAAAATTTACTTTCATACTCAATATGCCAAATATATTTTCTCGGTCATTATACCCTTTCCTTCTCAATCAACATTTAATTTATTGGTCAATTATATATATTAACTTATTTTTAAAAACTAATATTATAAAATTATAAATTCTAACTTAATAATAGAAATAACCTTCGCTATATAATGTACATAGAAAAGAAATAGCAACACCAGAAGAAAGCAAAGGGGGTGGACTTACTTTTTCATTTTTTTTTTTTTTTTTTCAACCCAACTCTTCTCTCCCTCCTTCTCTCTCGGGTTCTCCATCAACCTCTCTTATTTTTTTTTTTTACTGTACAACTTATTTTTAAATTATAAATATTATAAAATCAAAATTTATGTTCAATACATACAATTTAAAATATATAAAAGCTATGTGTAAAAAAAATATATAATTTAAATTTTTATAATGAGATTTTAAAAATATAGTGTATAAAGATGAAATAATTTTCTTTCATCATTCTATTTTTTCAGTCCATTAATATATTAAATACACTAACATATTTTTAAAATATTAATATTCTAAAATTATAAAATGTAATTTGATAGATAGAGCACAGGTGGGGCTCACTTTTTTTTTTTTTTTTTTTTTTTTTCATTACAAATCTCTCCTCTCTCTCTACAAATCCAGACACTTTTTTTTCCAATCCATTTTTCTTCTCTCTCTCCATGGGTCTCTCATTTTTATGATACAAACTATATATTTTTAAGTAATAAATATTATAAAATAAAAATTTAAATTTAAAACCTGAATTCTAAACCATATAAAAAATTATGTGTAAAAATTACATAATTTAAATTTTTATAATGAAATTTTAAAAATATAATGTATAAAATTTATCTTTACACTCGATAAAAAATATACAGAATATTTTTTATTCACTATTTTATTTTTCAGTCTATTAGTGCATTACATAGGCTAACTTAGTTTTAAAAAATTAGTACTTAAAATTCATTACGATCTTCTCACGTTAATTTGAATGAAAAGGGTTTATAGGACTTTTTTTCTTTTCTTTTTTTCATCCCAATTCTCTTAGCTCTCTCTCTCTCTCTCTCTCTCTCTCTCTCTCTCTCTCTCTCTCTCTCTCTCTCGTTCTCCACGTTGATTTGGGCGTAGCGGGTACGGTGGGGGTGCGGGTGAGGTGGGCCCACTTTTTTTTTTCCAACCCAATTTTTTGGCCCTTTTTTTTTACGACCCAATTCTCTTCTCTCTTCCTCTTTGTATCACTCTCTTATTTTTATGGTACAAACTATTTTTAGGCAACAAATATTATAAAATTAAAACTTATATTTAGTACATAAAATCTAAACCATATAAAAAGTCATGTGTAAAAATTATATAATTTAAATTTTTATAATGAGATTTTAAAAATATAGTATATAATTTTCTTTTTACACACAATATACGAAATATTTTTTCTTCATCATTTTATTTTTCAGTCTAATTAGTATATTACATACGCTAACTTATTTTTACAAATTTAATATTATAAAATTATAAAATCTAACTTGATAAATACAATCTACACTATATAATATATAATGTATATAAAAATTTCAGTTAAAATCCAATATGGTACTCCCATGTTAATTTGGACAAAGGGGTTCAGGTAGGGCTCACTTTTTTTTTTCATCCCAATTCTCCTCTCTTCCTCTCTCTCTCTCTCTCTCTCTCTCTCTCTCCCTATCATTTTTCATATTAATTTGGGCATAGCGGGCGGGGCGGGTGGGATGGGGTGGACCCACCCTTTTTTTTCCAACCCAATTCTGTGGGCCCACTTATTTTTTTTTTCCCAACCCAATTGTCTTCTTTCTCTCTCTCTCCATCAATCACTCTCTCATCTTACAGTACAAGTTATTTTTAAGTAATGAATATTATAAAATCAAAATTTATATTTAATACATGAAATCTAAAGCATATAAAAAGCCATGTGTAAAAATTCCGTAATTTAAATTTTTATAATGAAATTTTAGAAATGTAGTGTATAAAATTTATTTTTACACTTGCTATATCAAACATTTCTCTTCCGCCAGGTTTTTTTTTTTTAGAGAGAAGGTAGCATGCTACCGCTTCATTCAAGTCAATATGAACTAAGCAACAGGATGAGGCAGCAAGGCCTCAGAAGAAGAAAAAAAAAAAAAAAAGAAAAAAAGAAAAAAAGAATCCCAAAGGGAGCTAGCAGAAAGACTCCCAAAGGGAGCGGAAAGCGCGGACAGAGCCCAGCAGGTGCTTCCCGTTGACTCTCTTGTTCTCGAAGATCCTTCTGTTTCGCTCGAGCCAAATCGACCACCAGGATGCGATTAAAATAGCTCTCTCTTTCTTCCCTGGGATGCCCCCAATCTGACAGCAATTCTCCCAAAGCATTACCATCGAGTTGCTGCCGCCCAGGAGCTGCTTGTAGGTTAGTTGGGAGCCCAACAGCACTCTGCTAGCAACGCAGTCGACCAGTAAATGATTGACGGTTTCGATGGCCGCCCCACAGAAGACGCAAAGCTCTTCCCCACTCCAGCTTCTAGAAATAAGATTGTCCTTTGTGCGAATCCTACCTTTCAGAGCCAGCCACACGAAGATCTTGACTTTCAGTGGTGCTTTGGCATCCCAAAGCTTATCGAAAAGGGTGACCTTAACCCCGCTATCTTGCAGAAAGTCGTATGTCGTCTTTACCGAGAAGACTTCCGATCGGTCCCACCGCCACCGAAGTAAGTCATTCCCCCTACCTGGAGTTTTGGCAGCCAACAGCTCTTTAAGAGCCAAAATAGTAACGCAAGATTGTTGTCTCCTTTGGGGAATCCCAAAAAGAATACGGCTCCACTTCCACACTCCCCTGCTAAAGCACTCTCTTATCTTGCTGGTCTTAGCCGTGACGTCCCTAAAGATTTCCGGGAATTGATGGCAGAGAGGGGCCATATCCCCCCATTTGTCCCGCCACAATTCCATGCACTTCCTGTCCCCCAGCGCGTAGTGAGCGCCACAATTAAACACCTCTTTCACGCTCAGCATACTCTTCCACCAGAAGGAAAAAGGGGAGAAAGAGTCCCCTTCCCGTAGCGGTCTTCATCTGGCATAGTACAGGTGTGAAATAAGCCGTCCCCAGAGGAAGTTGCGACCAGGCAGCAGTTTCCACCACCATTTCGACAGCAGTGCAGAGTTCATGTTGCCCAGATTTAGGACTCCTAACCCTCATTCCTTCCGGCTTCGACACACTAGCCTCCAATTAACCAGACAGTGGCCGCCCAGTGTCGATGACGTGCCTTTCTAGAAGAAAGCTCTCCTAAGGGCTTCCATGCGGCTGATAGCCCATTTAGGAGCTCGGAAGACCGAAAGAACATAGAGTGGCAAACCGGTCAGCGTAGAGTTCACCAGGGTAAGCCTGCCCCCTTGCGAGAGCAGCTTCGCCTGCCAACCTTCGATCCTATTCCGAAACTTGTTGACGACCGACCACCAGTCTTCCTTCTTCAACCGTTTGTTAGATAAAGGCAGACCTAAGTACTTGATTGGGAGGTTCCCCAGCTTGCAACCGATTAGGTCCGCCAGTCTCCGCCCCCTACTCGGCCGGCTGCCGAAGTATAAGAGTTTAGACTTGTCCCAATTGACCTTCAAGCCGGTCGCCCATTCGAACAGTTGCCACAAGAATTTGAGGTGGCGCACTTCGGAGCGTATGGCCTTGCAGAAGAAAATAGTATCATCCGCGTATTGGATGATTGACACCTTACACCCCGCCGTTGGCCCCATCCCAATGATTAGCTTGTTAGAGACCGCCCGCTCCGTCATTCTCGCAAGCCCCTCCGCCACAAGAAGGAAGAGGAGTGGTGAGAGTGGGTATCCCTGCCTTAGGCCTCGACGTGTTTTATGTTACGGAATTTGAGTTGGCGTAGTTTCGTGAAAGTCTCAAGTCTTGAAGATTGAAGGTGAAGAAAGTTGGATCATTTAACTCAATCTCAAGAAAGAAGAATTCAAAAGGATCAGGTATGTTTAACTAAAGATTTTGTGTGATCCGAATACTTCTTGTAGTGTAGAAACACTTGGAAGAATCTTTCATTGCATAAAAATCAAAAACTGGACTTGGGACATGTTCAGGATCCGGATCAGGTTGTTCGATCCGGATCCCGAAGGTGGTTCGTTCATACACCAGTTCAATCCGGATCGTAGCCTCTTGATCCGGATCCCGAACACTTAGTTTACCATCTTCCTTGAACGATCCGGATCAGGCTTCGCAATCCGGATCCCGAACGTTGATGTTTGGTGAACTGTATGAACGATCCGGATCAAGCACTTCGATCCGGATCCCGAACCTTCATTTTTCTGGAACTGGCTGACTCGTTACGACGATCCGGATCACAGCTAGTCCGATCCGGATCGCCGTCCGTAAAATTTCCAGAAATGTTAGGTTTTTGATTCTTATCTCCTTCCTAGGGTTTCTAACCTATAAATAGACCCTATGACTCTTTTTCTAGGGTTAATCCACATAGTCAATAGCCGTCATTTTCATATATCATTTTATACGGCTATAGATCCACATATAGAGAAGAAAGGAAATCATTAGAGAATACTCTATGTTTCTTCATCTATATTGATTAGTTTGATTCTAGGTTTTCATACTCTCATCTTGAGTTGAATCAAACTAATGAATACTTAGATGGTATTTCCGATCTATCTTTGATCTAAGTATTCGGCGGATCATCACCACCCAAAACAACGATTTACCCCAAAAATCGGCGCGTGGATTCGCGTGTCCTTGTGGATTCAAGGTTCAACCGCTCTCGTGGATTCGGAGCGAGGCACGTTCGTGGATTCGAAGGGTGCTATTGGGTGAAGACCGTGGATTCGGTCGGACGTCGTGGATTCGACGTTGGACGCCGTGGATTCGGCGTTGGGCGCAGATCGTGGATTCGAGAAGCGTCGCGGAGCGAGCGGAGAAGATCCTCTAGGAGCGTATGGAAAAGGTTGAGTCGTAAGTGTGTACGGTAAATCACCTTGTACGTGTTTTAATTCTAGTGGATTTCTGCCGTGTTATCGGTCCCGTGGTTTTTTACTCCGGTGATGGAGTTTTCCACGTAAAAATCTTGCGTATTATTTTTATTTCCGCATTGGGTTTTTATCGCAATGATTTTTTGAGTGTTTATGCGTTTACACCTATTCACCCCCCTCTAGGTGTTTTTTCCCCTATTTAGATCCGTATTACATATAACCCAACATTTTAATCCATTTCGTTGGGGTCCCGTTAACTAGCACTGCGATTTTGCATTGGCGATGCATTGCTCAATCCACCCGCACCACTGGGAATTAGCACCGAGCCAACTTATAGCATTGAACAGAAACCTCCAGTTCACCTTGTCGAACGCCTTCTCAAAGTCTACCTTGACGGCAACGCATTCCGCTCCGACTTTAGACCCCCAACTAGTGAGCTTGCTCGCCGTCGTAAAGGAGTCCAGGATCGACCTACCCTTCAGAAAGGCTACCTGACAAGGGGAGATTACGCCCTCCAACACTCCAACGAGTCTGTTCGCTAGGACTTTAGAGATAATCTTCTGGATACCGTTGATCAAACTAATCGGCCTGAAGTCCCCAGCAGCTTTTGCACCTTCTTTCTTGAGGAGTAAGGAGATGTAGGAGTAGTCGATCGGCCCGGTGTTGAGTTTTTCCTCGTACAAGTCGTAGAAGATTCGATAGATGTCATCCTGGATAATCCACCAAAACTTATGGTAAAACCTAAGGTTGAATCCGTCTGGGCCGGGTGCCTTATCGCCTCCAAGCTGAAAGGCAGCGATCTTGATCTCCTCTTTGCTAAAGGGTGCCGTAAGAGCCTCTGAGCCCAAAAGAGAGCTGCTCCCGAAAAGGTCACTCCAGTCGCCCATGTGTTCTAAGTTATGCCCGGACGGAGTAAACGCCTCCTTGAACTTATTGTAGAAATAATCTCTCTTCGCGTTGTCCCTGGAGATCCTGAGGACATCATCTTCAACCATCTCAATAAAGTTTCTTCGTCTTCGCCCGTTAGCCACGGCGTGAAAGAAACTGGTGTTGCCATTACCATCTTTGAGCCAGTGCTGTTTAGCTCTAGACTTCCAGAGAGCCTCCTCCTCAGCTGCAGTAGCTGCCAGCTGAAGTTTTAGTTGGTGGCGGCGCTCCAGAAGCGCGATGGAGAGGCAAGAAGATTCCTCAATGAGTTCCAGAGATTGAATTTCCTTGGAAAGGTCCAGCTTAGCTTTGGAAATGCTGTGAAAGTTGGCCGAACTCCATTCCTTAAACCTAACCCTGCAGTACCTAAGCTTAGCATTGAAGGAGAGGATACTCGATTGATTCCCGGGGACTTCGGCCCACCACAGCGGCATCCGAGAGTTGAAGTCCTCCCTTAGTAGCCAGGCATCTTCAAATCTGAACCTCCGAGGGGGAAGGTTCCCTCCGGTCGACAGGCGTAGCGGAGTGTGATCCGACGTTACCCTGGGTAGGCCCACCACCTTGGACAGGGGAAAGGACTGATCCGACTCGACGGAAATGAGGAAGCGATCCAGCTTAGCCAACGTTGGTATAACCTGCATATTGGACCACGTGAACCGTTGATTACCTATAGGTAGGTCGATAAGTTCTAGTTTGTTCAGCAGATCTGCGAACAGAGACATGAGTTTACGGCTCCAGCTTCTCCCCTTCCTCTCCTGCAGGCACTTAGTGAGGTTGAAGTCCGCGCAAAGCACCCACGACCCCCTACAGACCCCACGGAGCTCCTCCAGCTCGGCACAGAACTCCTCCTTTCCCTCCCACGAAGGCGGGCCATACACATTCGTTAAATAAAAAGTGTTACTGCCAGAGCAGTGTCTCAACCTGACGGTCAGGGAGAAGCGACGAACCACCACTTCAGAACAGGAGAATTCTCTAGACCTCCAGCAAGTAACGAGTCCGCCCGAAGCCCCGTCGGATTGCAGGAACTGACATTTATCCACATGGGGACTAGCGAAAGAGCGAAGAAAAGACGAGGACACAGAAGCGACTTTAGATTCCTACAGATAGAACACGACCATCCTAGAAGAGGAGAGCCCACTCTTAACGAGACGCCTTTTACAAGGGTCATTCAGACCACGAACGTTCCAACAGCAAATATTAAACATTAAACGAGATACAGCCCACGCGGGTACAGTCGAGACAGGGGGAGCCCACTAGGCTGACCCGAGAAAAGCCATGAGTCCCAGCGCCTCTTCCTGAGACAACACCACTCCGCATTGAGCACCCCTCCTCCTCACCCGGGCACAGGCCACCTGTTCCGCCCCCCCCGCCGCCACCTGCTTACCATTGGCCGTAGCCTCGGACCAGCATGGCAGGGCCAGGACGCAGGCCTCCCCACCCTCCCTCAGCTTTGACTTGCGCGCAATCGCCCGGGCGGTTGCATACATCAACCTACGCTTCGCCAGCCGTAGGCTCCTCCTGGCGGGACCCCGGACCCCGCCGCAACCGCTCGCAGGACCGCCCTCCGGAGCTACGCCGCCATCAACGAGCACCAGCTTCCCCGCCTCGAGACCCCCTTCCGCAAGCTCCGCCGGTCCGTCCAGCGGCACCCCTGTCGCAGTCTTCCCCAACAGCGATACCCGACGCACCACTAAGCAGCCCCCTCCGCCCGGTGCTGATAGAGGGACGGACCGAAGGCACCGCCCCGACGCAGAAGAAAGCAGAGGCCGAGCGCGGACGACCCCATCGGCTGGGTCAGTAGCAGGGGCCAACCAGAGTGGAGCCACGCCCGAAGGATTCTTAGGGGGGGCTCCGGTTTACCAGGCCGCACGCCCCAGACCCGGTAATGCAGCCCACCCGGGAGGTGTGGGCCTTGGGCACGTCCAACTCCCAACCCAGGCCCATCCCGAGCCCAGCAGTCCCCCCAGGAGCCTGACCCCCCAACGGCCGAGCCAACAAGTCAGCGCCCAAGAGGCCTTCGGTCAACCCAAGTGGGACACCTCCTTCGGTCAGAAAAAGAGGCCCAGCGCGGACGACCCCATCGGCTGGGTCAGTAGCAGAGGCCAACCAGAGAGGAGCCAGGCCCGAAGGATTCTTAGGGGGGCTCCGGTTCACCAAGCCGCACGCCCCAGACCCGGTAGTGCAGCCCACCCGGGGCGTGTGGGCTTTGGGCACGTCCAACTCCCAACCCAGGCCCATCCCGCACCCAGCAGACCCCCCAGGAGCCTGTCCCCCCAACGGCCGAGCCAACAAGTCAGCGCCCACGAGGCCTTCGGACAGCCCAAGTAGGACACCTCCTTCGGTCAGCCTAAGTGAGGCCCCTCGGGGGAACCTAGCCTCGAGGCTCATGCTCCCATGCGAAACCCCAGCCGCGCGATGGACCCCGCCCCCAAGAACCAAAACTGTACCACCTCGAGTAAGCACGCCAGAAGCAAATAACAAAATGGTGAAAGTGTGGCCTTGGGCTACCTGCCTCGAGGCCACCCTCGGAAATCCCTGACCTGGCTTTCCCAAACTGGCGGAGGAAATGAAGGGCGAAAACATAAGAAAACGCAAAAAACCGACGTCGAGGGGAACGAGGTGGCAGACCCTCAGCAAAACAGCCCCATGCCAGCACACCTCGATCCCTGGGAAACTGGCACCTGTCCCCTCACAGGCCCGCAGCTCGAAGTGGGGCGCCCGGCCGTGACAGCCTGACCTAGCGCCGCCGGCCGGAGCGATACCGCCGCCACCTGTCCCCTCATCTTTCAGCACGGGTGACAACGGCCGCCACCGATCTCGGATTTCAGAAGAATTCCACGAGTCGCTCGGGTCGGAAGCGTGCCGGCCTCCCACCACACTATCGTCTTCGAGGTCGGCGTTCTTGTTGGTCCAGCGCGCGAGCTGGCGCCCCAACGGGTCGGTTTGATCCCCTCCCCCCCCCTCGTTGGGGTCGCCACCTGCTAAAGGAAGGCCCCGATCATCCCCTCCGAAGGGAGCGGTGCTCACTAGGACCACATGAATGCTCACCAGGTGGTCTCCCAGTGTGAGGTGAAGGTTTTCCGGGACGTCGGCCGGGTCTTCCACGGCCACCTGGCATTTGAAGAAGTTGATGTCCAGCAAGTTGCGGCTATTGTCGTCAGCCCGCAGAAACCTTCCGAAGCCGTTGACCACAGCCGCAACCTTGCCCTCGGACCAGCACTCGAACGGCAGACTCATAAGCTTGATCCAAACCTTGAATCTCAATCTAGATCTCACAGCATCTCTGAGAGGATTCCAAACAAAGCATCTGAGGCGGCAGTGGGCGAGGCGAAGCCCTTCTCTTCTGATCAGGTCCTCCGGCGACACCCATTGAGGGAGGAAAATCGCGAAGTTGTTCACCCTGAACTTGTCAACCAGGAAATCGTTGGAGAAGCCTCCGAAGCGACCAGCCAGGTCATTAGCGATCGTGCCCTGAGGGTAATGGCCGAAGTTAGCCATCCCACAAGTAATGGCGACGACGGCTTTTCGGTTTTGAAGCTGCCGAGAGTGGAAGCCCTCGGTGAGCGGGACGAACACCTTCAGGGCTTGCGGCCGGAAGCGTTCGACACCCTGCATTTTCCGGCTGTGCTTAGCTCCGGGAGCGCGGCAGTTGCGAGCAAAGTGACCGCTGCCGAGACACTTGAGACACTTCACCAGATCGCGACTGTCACGCCCCGGGTGTAAACCAGAACCCGGGCCCGTCCACAGATCCGCCGTGCACACAGAATTTCCCGTGTACACGAAGCGTTGGTAACCTGCTCAGAAATAAAAGATTTAATAAAGGAGCATGAAACAGAGCTAAAATAAAACTACTACATCTCAGACTACAGCTGGAAAGTAAAAGCATAATAAAAACTCTCAAAATATACAAGTGTCTCTCCCAGCTCACGAAATAAGTATAAACAGCTGGCAAGAGCCAGACCCAAAATAAACTACAACTGTCTGAGAAAGAAAAGGGTACAACTGGTACACGACTAAGCTTGAAGTCGGGGTAGATGAACTACCTAATCCGCTAACTGCTTGCCTCGCTCTGCCCGAGACGGCCCTGCAACTCCCGCAGAAGACTCTGCAAAACAAAGGGAGAAAAGAAAAGAAAAGAAGGACAATGGGGGGTGAGAACTACTATAAAAACAGCAGTCTCCCCTAGTGGGCAAAACCTCAAACCCTGACGGCCCACTAGGACAACTAGAGGCAAAAAGGGAAAAACAGTAGTAAGCTATAAAGGCTACTGCTAAGGTAAACTATCACTACTATGCCTCTAAATGCAGTATCTAAAGAGATGACTGTAAGAATGCATCAGAAAACTGTATCTGTCCAAATACCCAATCATGTGCCACCAGTACAACTGGCATTGCCTGCTCAGCGGAATCTGCTCACAAGGCTCGAAACCGCGGGATCGGCCCGCACGGCTCGCATCCCAACATCAGTATCAGACCGGCACACAAGGCTGGGTCCGAAAAGCCTACCTCCGGAGTGGCACTCGAGGGGAGCGACCCACACGAGTATAGTATCTCAGTAACAAGTATCCCAGTAACCAATATCTCAGTAACCAATATCTCAGTAAAGCAGGACTTTCATCAAGACTATGATCAAAGTGGGAAAATCCATCCACAAATGAAACCCCAATCCCCAATCTGGTGCAATAATACTCAATAAGTGGAAAACTCCATCCACTAGAGTAATCTGATACCCAATCTGATGCATAAGTAAAGTATCCGGTCAACCGCCCAATGTCCGCGGTCGCCGCAACAATCCCCCAAGTCCAATCTGATAAAGTAATCAACAACTGGCTAACCGCCTACTGTCCGCGGTTACCACAATGCCCCACGATCCATAATCGAGTCTAATCTGATAAAGTAATCAACAACTGGCTAACCGCCTACTGTCCGCGGTTACCACAATGCCCCACGATCCATAATCGAGTCTAATCTGACCCCGACTCGATGACCTCGACTACACTATCCCATACCCCTGCTCTAACTCGAGCAATATGTAACTGAATAAAAAGGAGAACAACTAAACATGGTTTCTCCTAAGTCATGTCCCAATATGTAGTGTAGCAGAAAAAGGTGGCCTAGCTAAATGACCATACAAGCATGCAAAGTCCTTTACTTGATAAAGCAATTACAAGCATTCTAACTTTTACAAAACTAAGTGCATGGGACCTCCAATGTACATGATGCATAATACATGATCCAGGATACAATCTTAATACATTAACGACTAACAATAGGCTTCTCAAGATGCGAGCCCTAACCACGTGCTCCCACAAGAATAAAGAATTTCCCTAACACTTTGCTTTTCAAGATACAATCACTTCCAATATGTTGTTACAAAGAGAGGAACTCACTAACAATTAATCTTTCCAAATATGAACTCTAACCACATGCCCAAACCTTCCATTATACATACAACATGATTTGGATTAGCATGATTCCAAGTGTTTAAACTACACCTCTAAAGCAAGGAAACACAACTTACTAACATTTAGTTCTCTAACCATGCAAGTAGTAATAATGAATCCGTGATCTCATACAAGCATGCTAGGTCCATTACACAATTCTAACTAGCAACATGATCAAGCAACACTCTAATATGCCTAGTGGGAAATCAAAAGTAGGAGGTTTACAACAACACCCACCTCGAGCGCTAAATCCTGGTCCCAAAAGTGATGTCCACGCTCGGTCCAAACAACCTCCACAAAACTGTACAACATTTCCCAAAAGAACAAACAACATTAATCACACAATACAACCCAAAATCTGTCCCAATTACAGCAGTCCACTATATGTCTGTTTTCACCTGTGAAATATGCTCAGAAAAATCTAGGAGATTCCTTGCGAAAAGAAGATGAAGTTTGCCTTTTGAATCGCCTCGATCCGCTGCCTGTGCGCAAAGATATGGCTAGTTCATCGCAGCGCTGTCCAAAAATCCGCGAAGGAAAATGGGTCAAATGGGTGCTCAGAAAACTCCAAGGTCAGCACGGAAAACGAGGAACCTCAAAACACCGGAGTTGAAGTCCTACCAGTCGAGAGTCCAACGGCGCAAGAATCGCCGGAAAAGGAGGTCGGGGTGAGTCGGGGCAGCCCAAACACTGAGAAGGGGCGAAGCGGGTTGCCGGAGAACGAGCGTCGCGCCGCGCCGTAAAATCGCGAACCTCGGGATCCGTGCCTCCAAAAATCCTCCAAGTCCTCCAATGGATAGTGCACTATGAGAGGGAAAAGTCTCCTGAAGAACTCACTGCGAAAAGGGGTCCAAAAAGCCCAAAAAGGAAACAGGGAAGCCTATTTATAGGCTCAGCCCAAAACAGTGCGGGCCGGACTTTCGGGCGCAAGATTCGGGCGCACTGCGCCCGAAAGTCCGGTCGGACGGCTCCCATCCGACGCGCCCGAAACTTCCTGGTGCGGCCACGTGTCCCTGCAACAGGAAACAGTGGTGCAAGGCTCCCGCCGCGCGCCACGCGTCCCTCACGGTCAACGGCGGTAGGTACGGCCCGCCAATGGCGGGCCGACACGTGGACCGCACTCACCCGCACTCGAGTGCGGCCGACAGCGCCGCCTGGCGCCTCTGCGCGCACGCGCCCCGAGGCGCCCCCCCGTGCACCCGTGGACCGCGCCCCCGTGAGCCTGCCAATGCCAGGCCGACACGTGTCCACGCACCCGGTCCACCGAACCCGCACAACACAATGGTCCGCGCCGCGTGCGCCGGCCACTCCGGGCACGCCACGCGTCCCCCGCCCGCGGTCCATGCACCGCCGCGTCTTCCCGTGGACCGAGCTGCGTGAGCCGGCCAATGATAGGCCGCCACGTGGCTCCAGGCCGGTCCACGGTCACCCCCATGCACCGAAAATTCCCGAAAACTTCCGGAAGCCCGTTTTTGGTCATCCGGACTCCAAATTTAACAAGCAAATAGCCGTTTTCAAGCGTTTTTCCGCGCTGAATCCAAATCCAACCTCTGTTTGGCCCAAATCCTTTTCTAAAATTCGGCAAACGCAGCCGAAGGCCAAATCAGCAAAAGATACCTCACAGGGTCCATCTGTGGCATCCCTTTGATGCACTATGGGCCAGGCACACCAACAAAAGGTGTTCTACACAATGGATTCACCAGAAAAGTTGCAAGGAATTCCGGACCACTACATCCTCCCCCACTAAAAGGAGTTTCGTCCACGAAACAAGAAAAACAACCAGACGTACCTCAACCGGAAGCTTCGAACAGAAAAGGGGTAGGTACCTTTCATCACCATCTCTAGCTCCCAAGTAGCCTCACGCTCATCGTAATTGCTCCACAAGACCTTCACATACGGAATGGCCCGGTTGCGCAGTTCCTTCACCACACGAGCAAGAACTCGCAACGGGCGCTCCTCATATCCAAGATCCTCGCCGATCCCCAAAGAGGTGAAGCCGGCCATATGCGAAGGGTCCGATAAAACGGGGACTAAACTTTCCACGAACTCCAAATCCCGGACTTCTTCCGAAGGCAAGACCTTCAAAAGACTTGATCACCAATCTGAAGCTCTAGGTCTCGCCGCCGAGTATCGGCGTAGCTCCTCTGATGGCTCTGGGCCATCACAAAATGTCGGCGGGCTAATCAGGCTTTCTCCTCTGTCTCCAACAGTAACTCCGGTCCCAAAGTCCTCCTCTCACCCACGTCACCCCAATACAAGGGCGACCGACACAAACGTCCATCCGCGCCTCGAACGGAGCCATCTGAATGCTCGCCTAATAGCTGCCGTTGCACGCAACCTCAACCACTGCTAAGTGCCGGTACCACTCTCCTCCAAAATCCATGACGCATGCTCTCAACATGTCCTCGAGGGTCTGTATGGTGTGCTCAGGCTGTCCATCGGTTTGTGGGTGGAACGCTGTGCCACATCGGAGCTGGGTCCCCCCCCAAGGCTGACCGTAGACTCCCTCCAAAAGTGATACAAGCCTCGGGTCCCTATACATCCTAGTACTACCAGAACGAATGGTAAAAGGGGTATAATGGGCCCCTCACAACTCTGGTCTCTGTACCGTAGTACTCTCGAGCTGTCATGCGCAAAATCCCCTATATGATCTGCCTGAAGCTGTGATCCGATCCTCGTCGAGTGGGGGTCCTCACTCTGTGTCTCCCTAATCCTGGCCAGCAGAGTGGGGCTGCAAGATCATAGACATGAGTCTAGCAGAGACCCCAGGGAATACTATCTCAATCTGTAGACGCCTCACTGCTCCACTAGCGGTGCCTGCCACGTGATCAACATGCTCAAACTCTTATGATCAGTGTAAATATCACAGTGCTCTCCGTAGAGGTAATGCCTCCACAACTTCAACGCGAACATCACAGCCGTAAGCCCCAAATCATGAGTAGGATAATTCTTCTCATAATCCTTTCATTGCCGTAAAGCATAAGCAATTACCCTACCATGCTGCAACACAACACATCCCAAACCGCTGGGAGAGGCGTCACTGCAAATCATAAATCCATCGCCCCTCACTGGCAATGCCAGAAGTGGTGCCCAAATCAAGTTCCTCTTCAGTTCCTTAAAGCTCAGCTGGCACCGTTCAGTCCAAACAAACCTTATTCCCTTCCTTGTCAAACTGGTCAGGGGAAAAGGGCAAAGAGCTTCGCAAAACCCTCCACAAATCGACGGTAATGACCCGCTAAGCCCAAAAGCTATGGACCTCAGTAACCGTCGTCGGTCTAGGCCAATCCCGAACAACAACAATCTTCGTCGGGTGTACTGCCACTCCTGCGGCTAACACAAAGTGGCCTACAGATGCAACCTCCCGAAGCCAAAATTCGCACTTTTCACCCTCGGCATACAGCTTCTTCTCTCGTAGAAGCTGCTGCACTAACCTCAAGTGCTCCACACGCTCAATATCCCTCCGGGGGTAAAACACAATGTCGTCAATGAACACAACGACAAACAGGTCCAAGTACGGCTGGAATACCCGGTTCTTCAGATCCATAATATAGCAGGGGCATTAGTTAAACCAAAAAGCATAACAGGGAACTCATAATGCCCGTACCGGGATCTAAAAGCCGTCTTGGGGATATCCTCGGCCTTCACTTTCTGCTGGTGGTAACCTGATTGGAGATCAATCCTCGAGAAGGCACAAGCCCCTTGCAGCTGATCAACTAAGCCATCAATGCGCGGCAAAAGGGGTACTCGTCCTTGATGGTCACTAAATTGAACTCTCACACAAAGTCGTAGTGAACCATCCTTCACTTTTACAAATAGCACCGGCGTTCTCCAAGGCGAAACACTGGGTCCAACAAAACCCTCAACCTTCAAGTCCCGAAATTGCGCCTCTAACTCTCGCAGCTTAGCCGGTGCCATTCGATAAGGAGCCTTAGAGATTGACGTAGCTCCTGGAACTACATCAATCAAAACTCAATCTCCCTAACCGGCGGCATACCAACCAACTCCGGGGGAAAACATCCGGGAACTCGTGGGCAAAAGGGATATCCGCGAGTTCCGATGCCGCCGTAGGCTCCTCCACCACACTAGCCCAAAAAGGCTATGCATCCACTGCGGATCATCCGCCTCGCTCAGGAAGTCGCAACCACTGAGGTAAAAGAAACATCCTGACACCCTCTATACACACACACCTCCTGGCCTGGCTCGCTAAAGGTAACAGTCCTCGCGGCATCATCAAAAAAATCGCAAAGTATCGAGCCAGCCAACCCAACCCAAGAACTACATCAAAGTCCCTCAGCTGTCTCAAGACCGACAGGTCCACTAACATAATCCAGAACTCGATCTGCATCGGGCAGGACCCACAACACTCCTCCACGTGCAAAAAGATTGGGGAAACTAAACCTCTCGTGCATGTGGTAAAAGCCCTACCTCTAACCCATATGATGATGCAACTGATCTACTAAGGAAAGAATGCGATGCTCGTATAACAAATAAGACAAGAATCCAAATGCCAGTAATAAATCATATCTGCCACCGCACAGTCAGCCGTAGCAGAAACCCCCGCCAGTGCTAAGCCGCCCTGATCACTCAACATCGGCTGTCTCTCACCAGAATGGTGGGGAGGCGAAACTCGGTCTGCCTGGGGACCTGTCGATGGAGCTCCCGGTCGCAGCTGGGAAGTGGCAGGAACAGATGCCGAAGTCGGTGCCGCTGATGTCGCAAAAGGGCATGAAACTCTTAAGTGCCCGGCCTGACCACAGCCAAAACAACGCCCCCACCTCAGATCACAAGTGCCGGGAAAGTGCTGATCTCCACAGAAAATACAACTGCCAGGGACCCGTAACTGTCGCGGCTGATGCTGCCGTCTCTGAAGTCGTGATCGCGACCTCTGCTGGGGTGCGGTAGGGGCCAATGCTGAAGGAGGTGCTACCAAGGTCCGAAAGGGGCACGTAGATCGGATGTGGCCTGGCTGCTCACATCGGAAGCATCGACCCTCCCTCAAGCTACAGGTATCCGATGGATGCTGCCCCCTACAGATAACACACTGGGACAACGCCTGAGACTGTCGAGGCTGCTGCTGCTGCGGTGGCCTCTGAATCCTACCAGGTCCTCGTCGATCAAGACGCCCACGGCCCGGAGGCTGGGGCCGCGGGGGTCGTGATGGTCTCCCCGAACTGGCCTGTCCATCCTCATCGGGGGCTGGGCGTTTCCTGTCTGGACGTTGCTCTGAAGCCCCGGCCCCCTCGCCAACTGTCAAGTCACCCTGCCGCGCCAGTAACTGCTCCAGGCGCTGGTCCTGACGGAAGCTACTCGCCACTAACTGGGTCACCAAAGCACGCAGTTCTCCCAACTCGGCGGATACCGCCCGCTCAGACTCCTCAGAAGGTGCGGGGGTACCCCCGGTGGGTGAACGACGACGCGGGGACATCCTGCCACAGTAAACCAAAAATCAGCAACAAAACCCCACAAGACCCAATCTAGCGAAAGTCAAAGACATCCCCATATTTCTGCAACTTTATGTTGTCTGCAGCCAACATAATTGTTCAACAGAAATAGGGTATGTCGATCCCTCTTCACTCACTGGAAGAGTCAACTGACTAAAATCACCGACTTTCGCAAAATATCACGCCACTCATGCCCTAACATCCTAGGGTCTGCCAAAAGCCTAGGGTTTTTCTAAGTCCCAACTGACCTATCCCTAAGCTCTGATACCAAACTAATCTGTCACGCCCCGGGTGTAAACCAGAACCCGGGCCCGTCCACAGATCCGCCGTGCACACAGAATTTCCCGTGTACACGAAGCGTTGGTAACCTGCTCAGAAATAAAAGATTTAATAAAGGAGCATGAAACAGAGCTAAAATAAAACTACTACATCTCAGACTACAGCTGGAAAGTAAAAGCATAATAAGAACTCTCAAAATATACAAGTGTCTCTCCCAGCTCACGAAATAAGTACAAACAGCTGGCAAGAGCCAGACCCAAATAAACTACAACTGTCTGAGAAAGAAAGGGTACAACTGGTACACGACTAAGCTTGAAGTCGGGGTAGATGAACTACCTAATCCGCTAACTGCTTGCCTCGCTCTGCCCGAGACGGCCCTGCAACTCCCGCAGAAGACTCTGCAAAACAAAGGGAGAAAAGAAAAGAAAAGAAGGACAATGGGGGGTGAGAACTACTATAAAAACAGCAGTCTCCCCTAGTGGGCAAAACCTCAAACCCTGACGGCCCACTAGGACAACTAGAGGCAAAAAGGGAAAAACAATA